>JAMZAV010000332.1:0-654599 GCA_024449915.1 Sweltsa coloradensis
TAAAAAATTTACTATTCCCTGCCAATGGGTTTCGATTTTTTTTCTTTTTTACTATTGGGGAGTAAAAAAGATTATGATTTACTTTTGTGGTAAAAATAGTTTTTTTTATTTATTTTTAAAACAAATTTAATCATTTTTTTTCCCCACTATTGAGGCAAGTAGTTGTTGGATGACAGCCTCACTCTTCGGATCAATGGGTTGTATTTTTTTTAAGAGTAAATAGTATTAAAAAGTTTACCCCTTTGTTTAAATTTTTTTAAATTTTTTTTATTTAAATTGGTTTCTTTTATTTTCCCTTCTTCAGACTGAAAAAGTTGTTTTTTTTTGAAATTTTTTTTTTTTGGGGTTTTTTGAATTAATTTTTTAAAATGTTTAATTTTTTTTTCTACAACTAAAAAAAAAAAAAAAAAAAAAAAAAAAATTTAAAAAAAAAAAAGAAAAGGAAAAACAAAAAAAAAAAAAAAAAAAAACAAAACGAAGATTCCTTTTTCCTAAAATCGGGAGAGAAAAACCGGAATTTTTTTGTTTTTTTTTTTTCTGTTTGAAATTTTGTCGGTCTGTTAGCACGTTTCCGGGAAAAAAAAAACCGATATTCCAATTGCAATAAAAATTTTTTGGAGGCCTTCGAAATCTCTGAACCAAGAACTGCCACTTTTTTTGATCGCAATCAAAAAATTTTTTCCCAAACGAAAATCGAAAATTTTACGTTTTTTTTCGTTTTAAAAAAAAATTTCTTCGATTAAACACCTACCGTCCGTATCCGATTGTAATGTTTTTTTGGAAAAAAATTTTAAATTTAATAAATTTAAATATATTCGTGAAAAATTTGAGCGCAATCGAAAAAAAATTTTTTTAAATAAAAAATCACTTTTTTAGGTTTTTTTCTTTTTTTTTAAAACATTTTTTGGGATTTTAAAAACCCCTCCCTGCTTTATTGTTTAATGTTTTTTTTTCAAAAGAACCTTAATTTTTTTGAATTAATAATTCGGGGTAAAAATTTGAGGCAACCAAAAAAATAACTTTTCATTAAAAAATCGTATTTTTTGGGGTTTTTTTTTTTTTTATTTTACTTTTCTTCGATTTATAACACCTCATGCTTTTCCGATTGTAACGATTTTTAATTGAGAACAGCCTAATTTGTATTTGTTCAACATCCCGTGAGTGATATTGTTGAAAATTTTTATTTATTTTTTAATTTTTGCCTACGGGAAAGTTTCATATTTTTCCGCTTTTTTTTTGGCTACCCGGGCTAAAAAGCGCAGCCCCATCACAAGCATAAACAAGAAAGGATCAATGGGTCCCCGGCGAGCTCGCGAGAGGGGAAACGGTTTGTTTTCTTAATTTTTTTAAATATTTATTCATACGTGTGCTATTTTATTTTACTGTAATTGGGGAATTGCTATAACTTATTATGAGGTTGGTGATCGAAAATGCCCTTTTTGGCGAACTTCGGGGCGATAGTTTTGCCGCTTTTTTCCGCGAGTGTTTTTAAAATTTGCCAAAAAGTCGTTGTGGGGGCGTGTTGCGACAAAGGAATTTTAAAACCATTCCCAAAGTTTCTTCCCCGTTACATTTCCCTAAAAAATTTGATAATATGCGGATTTTTAAAAAAAAAAAGGGGGAAAAAAAAAGGGGGGCTACTTAAAAACCCCTAAGGGAAAAGTGAGGGTGTAACGTGTAGGCCCCAGGCCCCTAGGCCTGGGCCCTAGCCCTAGCCTACCGAGCGAGGGCACATTTGGGTATTGGAAACCCCATTTTGTTTGCCCCAAAACGGGATGGGGCCTTTTACATTAAGGCACTGCATAGGCCTTACCCGCACATGCCCATTCGAAGTTCAATTCTTTTTGAATATATGTTGCAACAAACAACAATAAAAAATAATCAAATTTTGGCCACATGCCTTTTAAATACGATTTTTGGTATCAAGTGATTTGCTAGGGTAGACAGTAGACACAGGGGTTCTATGTCTGGCCCCCGAGGCTTTCCTTTTTGGGTAGGTGCGGGGGGTCTGGGGCCTTTCCCCAGAAATTAAGCACAATAATAGTTTTCTCTGCCTGGGCCCAAATCCTATGGCAAGGCCCAGGTGGGCCTATAGGTAGGCCTATTTTCCCATGCTCTCCCCCACGCATAGGCCTGTCCCCAAGATTACAAGCTAGCCTCCCTTGCCAAGTTTGTAAAACATACCGCTTGGGGGGGGCCCCCCCCCCCTAACCTGGGCTTTTCCCCTTATATCAGTTTTAAAAAAAGTTGGGGGCAAGCCTGCCCCTACCAACCGAAAAGGGTTTCCCAAAGATGATATTCTAGAAAAGAAATTTTCTTTTTTAAAATTTTGCCTGGGCCCTACTATTTCTTAGCCTGGGGGCCTGGGCATGGGGCCTACTGTTTTTCCTAACTTGTGGGGCCTCACCTTCAAAAACGGGGTCCTTGAAAGACTAAAAAGTAGGCCAATGGGGCCTGGGCCTAGCGGCCCACAGATTAAAATTTACGGTACCAATTACTTGTAGCCTACGTTTTTTTCCAGCGCCTGGGAAACATGCTGAAACGCATTGTAGAACCAAGCCTCTTTACAAACGCAAAAGGTTATTGAAATTTTAGGCCTAAAGGATGTGGGCCCTGGGGCCCTACTGTAGTTACCTTTAAAAAATTTGTTTTACGTCTATCATGTCAGCTGGTTTGACCCAAAATTTAAAAATTGAGGAAGAAATAGCAGAATTTTAAAATTCTTGGGAAAGGCCTCCCGGTATAAAGGGCCCTAGGCCTAGTTTTATGGCCAAAAATTTAAACTAGGAAAACGCTTAATTTCCCGCCGCTTTGTTGGAGGGAGGTATATGGTGCATTGAAGGCATGATTTCCGGGGTTTTTTCTTTTGTTCTGGGGAAAAAATCATTACTTAGCCCAAAAAGATTTTTTTTTAAATTTAAAATTAAATTAAAAAAAAAAATTTAAAATTTAAATTTTTTTATTTTTAAATAAAAAAAAATAAAAAATTAACTTAATTTTTTTAATTAATCGAAATTTTTTTAAGAAAAAAAAGAAAATTAAAAATTTTTGTAAAAAAAAATAATTTTTCGATTGCGTAAAATTTTAACACAATAAAATTAATTCATAAATTTAAAGGGTTTCTGTGAAAAAATCATTACAATAAGAAAAAAGCAGTGGGTTTTAAATAAGTCAAAGAATTTTTTAGAAAAGAAAAACCCGTAACATTTTGATTTCATGAGAAAAAATTTTTTCGATCCCCAAAAATTTTTCACACGAATTTTTAAATTTCAAAAAATTTAAAGGGTTTCTGTAAAAAAATCATTAAAATCGGAAAAAAACCATGTAGGTGTTATCCCGTCGAAAAATTTTTAAAAAATCAAAAAAAATCGAAAAATTTGCTTTTTTAGGAGAAAAATTTCCCGATTGCGCTCAAAAAAATGGCGTTCTAAGTTCAAGATTTCAAAAGGTCCCCATAAAATTTCATCGCAATCGGAGTATGGGTTTAGCCGGAATCGTGTAAAAAAACACACAAAAAAAAAAAAAAAAAAAAAAAAAAAAAAAAAAAAAAAAAAAAAACATTCCCGGTTTTTTTTCTCCAGTGTAGTGAAATGGAATCTTGGGCTTCGCTCCCCTACGCTCGCTACGCCACCCAATTTTTTTAAAATCTTACCCCTACGGCTTCTAGTATTAGGTTAGGTACTAAGGCTAAAAAGCTACCAATGGGCCCTAACACTTTTTTTTTAAATTTTTAAACTGGGCCCTTTAAAATTTTTTGGGCTATGAAAGAAAAGAATTTTTTTTGAAATTTCCCCTCCTAATTGGAAAAAATAAGGTGGGAACCGGTAATGTAAGAAAATCTAGATTTTTTTTGTAGAATAGGTCTAGGGCCCCACCTCCAGTCTCCCAGGCCTACAACTAAAAAATTTTAAAGGGTAAAAGTTATGAATGAAAAATTTAAAAAAAAACAGTAGAAACCCCCTTTCCGCGACTCAGAACATGCTGAAACTCCTTTTAGCCTACATTACAACTAGGCCTACGCAAAGGTTTATGTAATTTTAAGCTTAAAGGATGGGCCGGTAGGTAAACCGTAACTAGTTAACATTAAAAAAGATTGGGTATCAAAGTTTAGATGGTATGATCCTAAGATTTGTTAGTTTAAGAAAAATAGGAGGTTGGGAAATTTTTTCGTTCCAAACAAAATTTTTTCGGTCCCTACGGTACCCCGGGATGCCTAAAGGGCCCGCTGCAGGGAGATTAAAGGCCTGGGGAAATTAAATTTAAAAACCCTTTCTGCCTTGGGTTCTAGGACTTTGGGCTATATACCATTTTTTTTTTTAAATTTTTAAAATAGGGGCCTTGGCCCCAAAGCTTTTTTTTGGGTACAAAAAAAATATTAAGCCCCATTTCCCGCAATTCCCCAATTTTGAAAAAAAGTTTAAATAGGCTAGGGTAAAACCCACTTAAAAATAAAAAAATATTTGGCCAATGTTTTGAGATGAAAATGGGAAAAAAAAACAGAGGCCTCCCCTTTCCCGCGACTCGGAACATCTGGAAAATCGTTCTTTTAGCCCAAATTTCAAAATAAGCAAGAGGTTCATGTAATTTTTGGCCTATAGGGGCCCATAGTAAACATTAAAAAATTTTTGCCTATCATGTCTGCTGGTGTGATTCTAAAAATTTTTAAATTGAAAAAACATAAAAAATTTAAATCAAATCCAAATTCAATTCCCCAGGTAGGGCCCAGGGCCCCCCAAAGGGGAATTTTAACAAAAAAATTGAGAAAAATTTCTTTGGAAGGCCACTACCTAAGCCTACAGGTGCCCGCTAAAATTTGGGGGTCCATTTTTATTATTTTTAAGGGCCCAGAAGTTTAATGCCCATAGGCCTGCTTTTATTGCCACTAAAGGGCCCCCTATGACCAGGTTTTTTTTTAAAAAAAATAATTTTAGGCCTACAGCTTTTTGGGGTATGAAAAAAAGGGCTAGATCTTGCAATTCCCCCTGATTAAAAAAAATCGGTACGGGGAAAGGGCCCACCGTACGTAGACCTTTCCCCCACCCGGGAAGTCAGGGGAACTAAAAATTAAGGGTTTTTTTGTAGACTAGGTTACCTACTCCCTTTAAAAAATAAAAAAAATGTAGACCTAAATTTTTAGCCAAAAACAATTTAGGCCTATGAAAATGAAAATTAAATAAAAAAGTACCCGGGAGGCCCCCAAAAAATTAGGCCCACCAAAAATAAAATTGCAAGTATTTTTTTTTCTTCCGAGGGCTATTTGGGAAAATTTAAAATTTTCCTTTTTTTGCCCCCTAGCTGTAGGCTTAGCCCAGCCTTCTAAGGACCCCCTTTTTGAATTTAAATGCTTGTAAAGTAGCCCAAAATTAAGATTATTTAAAGACATAGGGGCCCAGGCATTTCAGTGTGTTTTTGTAGGGCCCAGGGTTAATTGTAGCAAACAGGTGAAGGGGGCTAATTTAGAGAAGGAGCTACGCCCATGTAAAAAACAATTTGGGTTTTGAAAAATTTAGTTTTGTTTAAAAATGCGGGCTTAATTTTTTTATGAAAAACTTTTAAAAAAATTATTATTATTAGGGAATTTAAAAACAAATCAAAACAGGGACCGGTAGGCCCAAAAAATTTGGCCTACAAAACCCAAAATTGCAAAGGGATTTTTTTTTTCTGCCGAGGGGGTATTGCAATTAAATTTACCTTTTAGCCCCCTAGTGTAGCCTTTGCCAGCCTTTAAGGGCCCCATTTTTTAAAATTTTCCCTGCTTGGTTTTTTGAAACTAAAATTTAATATTATTTAAAAACATAGGGGCCCAGGCCTGCAGGGTTTTGTGGGGCCCTTTGGCTTGTTTAGTAGGGGAAAAAAGTTGAGGGGGCTAGGAGAGAAGGAGCTACGCCACATGAAAAATCAAATTTAGTTTAGAAAAATTTCAGTTTGTTAAAACTGCTGTCTTAATTTTTTTATGAAAACTTTTTTAAAAAAATTTTTTTTATTAGGGAAAGGTTTCATACTATAGGCCTAGTCTTTAAAAAAAAGTAATTCATAAAAAAAATTAAAATTTGGCCCTACCCTGCGTTTTAACCACTAAACTTTGGGTTTAAAAATATTTTTTTCATTTGACAAACCCCACCTCTCACTAGGCCCCCAAGTTATTTCCCCCAAAATTTTAAAAACTGAAACAAGAATTTTTTTTGTTTACAGGTCCCTTTTCCCCGGATGATGCCCTAAAAGAACTTCAGAGAAGGCATCAATGAAAACGTCCAGGGGGGTTTTCGACAATTTCCCCTGTCAAATTTTACAAGAAAAATTAAAGTAGGGGTTAAAAACATTTTTTTATGAGGGTACCCCAAAACCCAAACCAACCCAAAAAAAATTATCCTAATCAATTTATTTCAGGATCTTTGTGTTTTAAATTTTTTTAGGTTACCTTTTACAGGGGAATGGGATCTTTGAAGTCAATTAAATTTAGAAATCTGAATCGATAGGCCTATTAAAAATTAGGAATATTTTAAAAAATGCAGTCCCCAAAATTTCCCTGGCATCATTAGTTTTGGTGTATGAAAAAAATTTAAAAAATGTCCCGGCCCCCTAGGCCCACGTGAATACAATAAACCTAATTTTGGTTCTTTTTGTGTAGAGCAAAAATACGCAGCCTGATTTTGTGATAACCTGTAACCAAAATTTTTTTAATTTACTTTTTAAAATTGCAGTGCAATACCCCCGTTTTGTATTATTCCCAATCAATGTTATTAGTAGTGTAGGAATAGGATATGTTTTTTTACAATTTTTCAGGTAAACCCCAAAATCATGCCCCCTTCACCTTTTTGGGAAAAAGCATGATTTTTGGTAAAAAGTTCACCATTGTTTTTTTTTTCCCCATGAAAAGGCCCATTGAAAAAAGCCCCAAAAATTCCCCATGGGGAAAAAAAATAACTTAACATCGACCATAGCCAATATTTAACTATGAATATTATCCAAAAGTTTACTATTGACATTTTGCAAAAAGTAAATTATTGACTTAAAAGAATAGGGTTTTCTTTTTCATTAGGTTGGGAATAGTTTACTTTTAAGGTGAAAAGGGGGTTTTCTATTCATTAAAGGTTTAATATTTACTATTCAATGGGAATAGGGGGGGGGTTTTCTATTTTTAGGGGAAAAGTTTACTATTCAAAAGGTAAAAAGTTACTATTCATAGGCCCAAAGTATACTTAACTTTTGAAAGTTTCCCCCGTAGTTTAATTTTTCAATGTAAAAATGTTTTGGGAATCACAAAAGTATTCCAATTTCTTTCCAAAGTAATAGTCAATAGTAATTCCAATAGTAAACAATAGTGATTTTTTCCCCAGGGGTTTGGGCCCGCCATCTATTCTTGGGCCCGGGCCAAATCTTCGTACTCCCCCACATTACTTCCAATTCTCACGGGGGGGGGGGGGTTCTGCCTTTCTTCATTCTTCTTAAATGTCCATAACACCTGAGTCTTTCTCTTCCTATTTTATCTCGTAGACTTTCCACTCCTAATTTGTATCTTGTTGTTATGCTTCGTACCTTGTCTAGTTTTGTTATGCCCACCGCACTTCTTAGAAATTTCATCTCTGCTGCTTGCAGTCTGCTCTCTTCCTTTCCTCCTATTGTCCATGTCACTGATGCATATGACAAAATTGGGAGAAAGTACATTTTATATAATATAATTTTACATCTGTTTGATATTTCCTCTTTCCATAGTAGTTTCGTATGCTTTGCTAGAATTTGTGTGCTAGTATGATTCTTCTTGATATTTCTGCTGTTATTTTGGCATCCTTTGTCAGAATACTTCCCAGGTATTTGAATTCTTCTGCAATTGACAGCTCTTCTCCACGTAGTGTTACTTTTTTCTGGTTCGGTTTAATTTTCTTGGTTACTATTAACATCTCACTCTTTTCGATACTTATTTTCATGTTAAATTCCTGTGTTTCCTCATTCCACTTATCTATACTTTCCTGGACTTCTTCAATGGAATCTCCCCATCTCACTATATCGTCGGCAAATATCATCGTCTTTGACATTTTGCTTTCGGTTGGTTCTACTTTTCTTAGTATGGCATCCATTACAATGGCGAACAGTGTAGGAGACAACACACTGCCTTGTCGTAGACCACTGTTTATTTCGAACCAGGTCGTTCTACCCAGTGGTGTTTGTACGCAGCTCTTGCTTATGGCATAATATGTACTTTGGATTCTTGACACTAGACTCTTTTCCACTCCTGTAGCTTTTAGGCATTCCCATACTTTAGCTCTTGGGGCACTGTCATATGCCTTTTCTAGGTCCAGGAAGACCATGTATATTTCTTCTCCTTGCTCCCACTTTTTTTCCATGATTTGTCTGAGTGCAAATATAAGGTCAATGGTTGAGCGGCCAGCTCTAAACCCATATTGTTCCTCTCTCATATTTGGCTCAACTTGTTGTCGTAGTCTCCGATCCAGTATTTTCTCGTATATTTTTGCACACTGGCTCATCAGGGTGATTCCTCGATAGTTTCCACATTTCTTCTTATCCCCTTTCTTGAAGGTTGGTACTATGATTCCCAATCCTCTGGCACCTTCTTATTTCTCCATGCTGCACTGATAACTCTCCACATCCAGTCTATGCCTGTCTCCCCCGCTGCCTTAATCATCTCTACTACTATTTCGTCTTCTCCTGATGCTTTTCCATTTTTCATGTATTTTACTGCTTCGGCTACTTCCTGTCTATATATTGCATTGTTTGTAGTTTCTTCGATTGTTTCCTCATTGGTACTTGTGTTGTTTTCTTCTGTTGGATCCGTTTCTTGGCTTTGGTTAGGATTATTATCAGTAGGCTTTGTCATATTTAGTAACTTTTGCAAGTAGTTTTTCCACATGTTTTTCACTTTGTTTGGGTCAGTAACAAGTGTTCCAGTGTTATCGGTCAAATATCTTGTCATATCTCCTTTATTTCTTTTGTTTCTCACAAGTCCATATATTAGTTTTTTATTTGCATCAAAGTCCCTCTCTAACTTGTCTGCAAATATTTCCATAGTAATTTTCTTTTCTTCCATTACTATTTTCTTAGCTTCATTTTTGTATCTTCTATATTTGTCTTCATTATCTTTAGACCTGTTCTCCTCATTTTCTTTTCTGGCTACATTTTTATGTTTAACAGCTTTCTTCACTCTTTCATTCCACCACACGGTTTCCTTTTCCTTCCTTTTACCCCCTGCTCTCCCACATATTTCTTCCGCACTACTGACAAATGCTGATTTTAGTGGCTTCCATTCCTCGTCTACTGATTTCAGATCTTGTTCTGGGTATTTATCCTCTTATCAGTCTCCTGAAGGACAGCATGGCAGTCTCCTCCTGTATTTTCCATATCTTGATTTTTGGTATTTTCATCCTGGGATAACTACCATGGGTTTGGTTCATGGTGTCCACTCTTATACAGCTTACTAGTAGTCGATGATCTCCATCTAACGATACACTTGGGATTACTTTTACATCCGTGACTTCTTTGATTACGTCGTTGCTTATAATTATATAGTCGATCACAGACTCCGATGCGCCATCCCAGGAGTACCGTGTTATTTGCTGTTCTTTTTTCTTCATGAACCAGCTATTTGCTACTCTCAGGCCACAAATAATTTTTCGATTGCGCTCAAAAACGTGGCAGTTCTAAGTTCAGAGATTTCGAAGGTCTCCAGAAAATTTCATCACAATTGGAGTATCGGTTTAGCCGGAATCGTGCTAACAGACAGACAAAAATACAAAAACATTCCGGATTTTTTTCTCCAGTGTAGTGAAATGAAATCTTCGCTTCGCTCGCTATGCTCATCCAAAAATACAGTAAATGATGAATTTTCACCAAGAAAAATAAATATACTTGTAGACTTCTTCTTCTTCTTTTCATGTGCCCCCAATCGGCCTACTCGGCCATCATGTGTTGTCGTATTATCCAATAGAGACAGGATTCCCTTTGTACATGCGTCATGCGATGCCATCTTGACATCGCGTCAAGTTCAGACTTAGTCCTTTCACAACTGAAAAGATGTTGATTCTGTTCTTCCTCACCGCACAAGCTGCATAGGCTTGAATCTGCCATTCCTACTTTGCGTAAATGTTGACCCAATAGGTGATGCCTTGTGTCAAGTCTGAACTGGGCAGATGAGACCTTTCTGTTCTTATATCTGGGTGGTTTTGTCTTCTACACTTAGCCATGGCTTGTCCTTTGCATCCTCCTCCCAATTCCTCAGCACCAAATTCTTAGCAGCAGGTGTTAGATGGGACTTACCGGTAACTGCCTTACAAGACAGTGCCTTCTAGTGGCGGATCCAAGACATAATCATGGGGGGGTGATTTGCGTGTGCATGTACAGTCGAGGGAAAGAGACTAAGTACGGCCGCACGGGGGGTCATTTAATATGACCCCCCGTGCAGGTGAAAATTTTGAAAATTTAGAGTGCATTCGGTGCGTTTTAGAAAAAAGTGGTGGGTTGAATGCAATACCGAAACAATATAGTTTGTGTGCGTCAATTTGTTTTGTCGTCATGTCGAGCTTACAATTTACAGCATTAGCCTACATTGCAACATAATTACGCTACGAAACAACCCGATATATAAAAAATGTCATAATTATTATTAACGTTTGATCTTATTTTTAATTTAGCATTTTATTTATTTATTTATTTATTAAACATCTATCCTATTCAGTTAAAAATCGATTTACATAGGAGGACAACTAAATTAATCGAATTACACTGATGCAGACACATTTCAGAGGCAGACTGATGATTTCTAACAACATAAAGGAAAGTTGTTTTTTACTGGGAGTTTTAAATAAATAGCGCCGTAGGTGAAAATTTTGAAAATCAGGTTTTTGAAGTGCATTTGGTGCGAGCACAATAAAATAATATGATATATACTTTTCTTAAATTTTTAAAGAATCATCTGGGGGGGGGGGGGGCGATCGCCCGACCCTGTATCCGCCAATGGTGCCTTCTCAGTTTGTGGCATCTTGCTGCCCCTCTTTGCCAAGAAGTCTGCCTTATCATTACCATGCAGATTGCTGTGTGCAGGTACCCACTGCAGTATAATTTCTTTTCCCTCATTATTCAGTCTAAGAATGTGTAACTTATGTATGTGTACGTATGCTACTAGATCATCGATGTAGATTACAAAGTACATTGAACTAAGGACCCATTCTTGCTGTAATCAGATTCTTGTCTGCCTGTATTTTGATCTTTTTCCTCCGTACCTAACTCATCATTCTCATACCCGTGACAACTCTGGTCCACCGTCTGATATTGTTTGGTAATCCCATTCGTAACATTTTTTGCAGAAGTTTATTTCTATCCACTAGGACCTAGGTCAAAAGCTGACTTAAAAGTCCACATATACTACAAGGCTTTTATGCAGCTTATTAAAACCTTCTTTTACATCCTGCATAAAGTATACAATTTGGTCCAAAGTGCTTCCGTTTGATCGGAATCCAGCTTGGTGTGGTGACAGTAAGTCATTCTCTTCAAGGAAGGATTTTAGTTTCGAGTTCACCATATGTTCCATTACCTAAGTAGCCAGAGTACTTGTTAGCGCTATTGGTCTATATCTCTCTTTATTTTGGTTCCATCTTTCCCTTTTGTTCAGGGATTGGGAATAATTCTGCTTTTTTCCATGTGTCTGGGACATTTCCGTTCCAAGATAAATTGATTAGATTTGTAGTATTGCTTCCTTTCCCTCCCTACCAAGGTTTTAAATAAATCTGGTTAGATTAAATCCACTCTAGGTGATTTCTTGTTCTAAAGCCTTTTTAATGCTCCTTCCAGTTCAACCATCAAAAATGGAGCATTGTGTGGGTTTTGGTTATCTTCATATTTATTTTCATCTATTTTTATTCTTCCCATTTTTCTTGTGTTACTTTGCTGGGCAAAAAACTCCCATAGTGCTTCTGCCTTTGTTTTATCTTCTACCAAAAGATCATTCTTGTATTGTATTGTGTTATTTTCTGTTTCTTTCTAAGCTTTGTTGTTAATTTTTTAGAAGAAGGCATATACTACCTTACTGCCATCTTTTCTGTAGTCAATATTTTGAGCAAATTGGTGAAAGGCTTTTTTTTTGCTTCAGTGATGCATTGTACAAATCTGTTTTGTAATCTATTTCGTTGCCTGGTTATTTGATTTCTTGCTTCAGGATCCACTGTTTTTTTCTATATATTTTCTGAAAATATCTCTTGTTTCATCGTCTTGAGTTCATCATTCCAGTATGGCTTGTAGTTAGGAACCTTGCCTCTAGGTATGCTACGTTTTGCTGCCTCTTGTAATATTTCTACTATTTCTTCTTGCTCGTGGTCTACGTTCATGGTTTTTTCTCTTTCAATGAATTTTTCTTCAGTATCAGTTTTAAATTTTTTCCATTAAGCTTTTTTGAAGTTCCAACTAGTTCAACTCATTACAACAGTTTTTTTTCTTTCAAAGCGGTCCCAATTGACAACTGGTGATAGGCGTAGCTTAAAACGATCGATAGGTCACCTGACGAGAGTTGGGATAGATTCCGATTTCCCAATTTTATGTCTGTTGAACGGCTCAACACTTATCACGCTCAACTTTTATTCCATTCATTGTTTGTACAAAACTTAAGAGGAATAATATTTAGCAAACATATCAGCGATTATTTTGAATTTGTTTTCAAAGCCGTTAGCTTGTTATAACAATTTACGCATTTTGCTTAAAAAATAATCAGACGACTAAGTTTAATCAACTTAAGTTGACAAAAAACCACTAATCGGATTTGAACAAGACCTACTTCAAAAAAATCATCTGACTGTTTAGACAATAAATAAATTAACTTTCTAGACAGAAAGTGCACGGAACGAATATTTACAGCATGTGGTAACATGCAGCGTGCAGTTTTTCACGGCTCATCCGCACGTCAAAAGTGCGTATTTTAGGTGAAAACACATACCCTGCATATTTTCATGTGCTGAAAATTTTTGTTCAGTGCACCTTCCATCTAGAAAGTTAATTTATTTCTTGTCTAAACAGCCAGATGCATTTTTTGAAAGAAGGTATTGTCAAAATCCGATGAGTAGTTTTTTCTCAACAATTGAAGTTAAGAAAACTTATACTTTGATATCTGTTTCATATATAATGCGTACATCGAAATAACAAGTTAATGGCTGTGTCTAAAAATTCGAAATACCTAATCTTTATTAGAAGGAATGATATGTTTGCAAAATATTATTCATCTTAAGTTTTGTCCAAATAATGAATAGAATATAAAAGTTACAGCGTGATTAGTTTTGCGCCGTTAAGCTGGCGACAACTTGGGAAATGAGGATTTATCCCAACTCATTCCGCCATGTTGCCTCGTGACGTCAGGACGTCAGTAAAATTATAGTCATCAATTGAAAATTTGATATTGCTTAATCACACAGCAACGATGCTTATCTCGATTCCTATGCTGACTGCCACCCCCCAAATTGGGCGATAGTGATTCGACTGAAGTGACGCTTGAACAGATGTTCAAAACTATGGGATAAATCGGTTAAAAGCGAGAGCAGTGATACTATTAAGAAATCTGTGAAAAAAGTTGTATGATGACAGCTACTTAGCTATGGGATTAACATAGTGAGGTGATGAAGAAAGGCCTAGCCCCGAGTGCATTGTCTGTAGTGAAAAATTTGAAAATCAAGCTATGGTTCCTAGCAAATTGAAACGTTATTTATCTACTATAGTCAACAATTGACTTTAAATTGTTGATTTTGTAAATATATTGTTTACCTGACCTGCTAAATTACTACTTAGTTGAAGGGGGTGCCACAAAATTATTAAACGTAGCAGTGATGCGCATTGAGATGAAAAAGGTTGGGAACCACTGGTTTAGAGGAAGAGAATTTGAGAAAATAACAGTGGCAGGAATCGAACTGCTACTTGTAAAGTCATAGCTACGTTTTTGGTAGGTGATCATTGATTTATTAATGGCATGGAAGAGAAAATATAACATCTAGGACTGTCGTGGCAGGAATCAAACCCACTTCCTTTAAAGTCTGAACTGTGTTTTAGTTTTGGTAAGTAATTGTTGATTTGTTTAAGATGAGGAAGAGAAAATACAATGTGTTTGATTGCAGGTGGCAGGAATTTAACGCACTGTTAGTTATGTCAATGCTGTGTTTTAGGTACCTAGGTCATTGTTGTTTTGTTTAGGACGTAGAAAAGAAAGTACGTTTTTATTGATTATTAGTTGCAGGAACCGAATCTGCTAGTTATTAAGTTAAAACTGTGTTTTAGTTAGGTCATTGTTATAAGTTTTAAAAAGAAGAAGAGAAAATGTAGCCTGTAGGATTGTCAGTGGCAGGAATTGAACCCACTACTTGTTAATTTGGAGCTGTGTTTTAGGTAGGTCATTGTCATTACTTTTACTAGGAAAACGCTTAAGTCCCGTCGCGTTGTTGAGCGAGCATCGGTACGTGCAACACGACTCGAGTACGACATTCCCATAATGTTACATACCAATAAGTCTTTAAGGTCTTGACCGATTTAGCTGAAAATTTGTAAAATAGGAGAGAATGTTGTTCTTATTGACCATGCAAAATTTCACAACGATCGGAACATTTTAATTTTTTTATTTATTTTTATTTCTTATGAACCAACGATCGGATTTTGTTCAAAAACTATACAGCAACCCGCATAGGTGATATGTACATGTGTGCAAAATTTTAGGTCGATCAGAGAAACGGTGCAACCTGTACCGAAGCAGTAACAGAAAAAAAAAAAACAGACATTCGAGCCAGAAGAGTCAAGTGGAGTCACTCGCTACGCTCAAATTTGGAAGGAAAAAAAAAAAAAAAGCTGTGTTTTAGGTAGGTCATTGTCATTACTTTTAAAAAGAAGAGAAAATATAACCTGTAGGATTGTCAGTGGCAGGAATCGAACCCAATACTTGTTAATTTGGAGCTGTGCTCAAGGTGGGTGATAATTTATTTGTCTTAAGATGAGGAAGAGAAAACATAATGTGTAGGCCTAAGTGGCAGGAATTGAAGTTGAACCCAGTACTTATAAAGTTAAATTATTGATTTGTTAAAGACGTGGAAGAGAAAATATCACATGTAGGATTGTCATTGGCAGGAATCAAACCAGCTACTTGTAATGTCAGAGCTGGGTTTTGTAGGTTATCATTGATATTTGTTTAGGACAAGGAAGAGAAAATACAACGTATATGATTCTTAGTGGCAGGGGTCGAACCCGCTACTTTTAAGGTCGGAGCTGTGTTTTAGGTAAATCCATTTTGATTTGTTTTAAGACGAAGAACAGAAAATACTACGTGTAGGACTGTCGGTGGCAGAAATCGAATCCGGGATTCGAAACCAAGACCATCTGTGTTGGGAGCAGGGACTCGAACAATAAGACCAATGTCGTTTGTTGCTTTGTCACTGTATGAAGGCAATGATATTATTCTAGACTTGTGAGTTAAGTAGCAATTATAAACTAAGATTGGTTTTCATCTTTCGTACCACTGAACCATGAGCCACCGTTGCAGGATGCAGTATTATTTGGGGTAAGTGTAAATCCGGTGTAAATCGAGATGTAAATCATCCAATTATGAATAATTAAGACAATCCCAATTTCAAGTTATTTTAAAACGATTTCTTTGTAATCTAAGGTTTTGGAAATATAATAAAGTTCACACACACAAAAACTTGCAGAGGATATTGGTATGGAGATAGATAACCTAGTATGTATCTGTATTTTACTCACCGCTATTCTTCAACGCCGACCGTTTCTCGGATATCTGCGACAAGTGGTCGAAGATGAGGGCATCGTCTCCATAGTTCGAGGTATGTGTGTTGATTTCCATCAGCTGGTTGTGTGATCTGCATGGAACAACCAACAATAAAAATACCGTTAGCATGGGTGACCACAGAGACTCATCATTGTAAAGATGTCAAAGTGGGGTTAACAGAGAATTATTTTCTCATTCAAGATTTGATGATTAAATAGTTTCAAGGCACTAATTATTATTGCAGCCCTCAGCATTATGGCTGATTTCTCATGTAGGCATTTTATTGAAAGTTTTTTTTGTAATCAACATGGTATAAAGATTAAAGTGAATACACACAAACACTATAAACTAAAAGCTATCTCATCTCAAATTTCATTTTGTAAATGCATTTAGTATAAAAGTTGGATGGAAGAAAATGCCTAGCTGGCCTTAATCCCGCGTGGATAATAAAACGTCCCTCCATCTATTTTAGACTTCGGGAATCCAACCCGTAATCTTGTGCACTGGAAGATATGAACCCAAAAGATCAACACCTAAGAGTTTAGTGAAATGTATGAATGAGAGAGGAGGGGTACTTACCAAGAAGCTTGGATCAGGGCTCGGCTCTTGTAGATCATCTCTAGGTCATCCCTCCCCCTCACAGCAGTGGCGTGTTGAGTGAAGACATCACTTGGAGAACTGGAACTGGAAAACAAAAACAAGTGTTACATTTTGGGTGGTGAATTGCGGTAAATAAGAGTGTGGTACTATAACACAGCCTGCAATACTCTCGATAGTATCCAGAAGTTATATTGTCCTAATACCAATGCTAATACTGTCCGTATTGTAACAATGTTTCGTAGTTGTTGCCAAATGGCTATTATCTTGTCTGTAAATTTGTAAGTTTGAAGAACAAATTAGAGATGGCACAGTGCTAGCATGAGGGTTCACCAATCACTTCTCCTGTATTTCTGACCCAGGTCAAAGATGTGAAGTGGCGTTGCGTTTCCACTCGATGGTTTTCCACTGTCTTATAAAAAAAGGAACTCTGAACAAGGCATGTACCCTACAATAATAATATAATCATGTGATGCATAGTTCACGTAAGCGATACAAAATAGTTTTGACCTGTTGCATCTCGTGCGCCACTCCCATAGACATCCTATATCAATGGCCACTCCACTTAGTCACCGACGACTCAACTAACCAATGACTTTAAGTCAAGTCCAATGGCCAAATGAACAAGATAAACTCTGCATTCACATACTTGATTGACGTCTACGCGATTACATATAGGCCTACCGCTGTGATGTTTCCTGAATTAAGGATTTATTTTATTTTATTAATGCAGTTGTGATTCGTGGATAACGAATGTTACCACACAAAAATCGGAAAATCAGTTCCGTGACTTGAGTCGGTAAACTAAATTCCTTACGAATATTAATTAATTTAATTATAAGACTAAATAATACATAGTAAAACCAGATATAATCGGGACTCGAACCTACTATGCTAATTTACCTAGTATACGTTTAACGGCTGCAGACTAAACCGTATGGGCCATCGCAAAGAATTAAAATACTATTTCGCAAGAACTAAATAACTTTATTGTTAATTTAACACAAAGAAAACAAAAAAATCGATTCGAAGTCTATATTGTTTTTGGATACTGGATAGGATTGACTTAAAATAAATAATTTAAATCAATTATATGAATATAAAAAAACAATGGAATGTATAGTTTGTTTCGTATGGAATACCTATATTTGACGCTAAACCTTATTTGATTTGAAAGTCGGGCGTGTGTATATAGGCCCAAACGCGACAAGCGACTACGCATCAGCGCATGATGCGTTTAGTCGGCGTCGAAGTAAAGCATGTAGATTGTCTGAAACAATTTTAAATTCTAGTGATTTAGACCTCGTACAAAATAAAAATGGGTACAAGTACACCACTCGACGCCTAATTTTCACAAATTGAAGCTATGCGCGACATCGTAACATACCCGAAACTAAGCTAAAGGAACCGACAACCACTATGGATACAATGCAGTGTATGATTATAAATACAATAAAATCTGCCTTTAGTAACTTACTCTAGACGAATAATCAGGTCACAGTAAATATATGTAGAAACCGAAGTTACAGACTGGATGCTTGCAATGTAACGAAATAGAAAATCACTTGAAAATAAATAAATTCGTATCCCATTCAGTCACATAACTGATTTTCAGTGGGAGTCATTCAATTTCAAGCAGCCCAAGGTCAACCCTGTCTGTGCGCCGAAGAATTTCAATTTCAATTTAACATTAACATCAGGGAAAATTGTTTTTGTTGAGGGTGTTGGGTTCAAATTCAAGTTCATACGTATGCAAAGCTAATGAAGAGAGCACATTGATCAAACCAGGGACCTACAAACTGGATGCTTGCAATGCGAAATTACTAAAGAAAATTACTTTAAAATAAACACTCGGTTATAACAGATTTTCGGTGGGGGAAAAACGGCAACGCCCTATAGCAAGCATTTCCAATCAGAATTTAATATTAATACCAAGGTAAAGTAAACCTATAATCAAAGAAATAATGTTTGTTGAGAGGTTTGGGTTCAAATTCAAGTTTGTTTGAGCTTAGAGGGAATAATTATTGTAGATCTACAGACAAAAGGCAGTTTGAATTCCCAACGGTTTTTAAAACTGCGGAAAGTTTTCGAAAATACAAAATCGAGTACGGTAAATTTGATTATTCTAACACGGGGTGCTAAGAAAGTAATAACAGAATTAACAATATGTTAATGGGTGACCTACACTCAATTACAGGCATTGTAAAGCTGCACAAAAATGAAATGAACGGAAGAAAGGAAGTGATGAGTTTTACCTTGTTGTATGGTAGGCAGAGGTGACTTGTCGGTTCGAGGTCTGACTGGAAACTGATGATGACTCCGTCTGAGCTCGTACGATACTGACAATGCGATAGTGATCGTGACGTAAGGGCGAGTTAGAGCGCATCACGATGTGACGCAAGGCTTTTGATTGGTCGACAATGCGGTCATACTTTCGTGCATTATCAGCGTTTTGTAGAATAGTCGTAGTTTTAAAATGTTTATTTTATATAAATTGCCTTCAATGTAAATAATTTTATTAAATTTTCGGCTTGAAATCTCTTTCTTTTTTAAATTCAGGGTTGGAAATGTCGTTAATTTTTTAATACGTCACTTCGATGTCGGTGGCTCACAGGGTACGGGCAGAAGACAAACATACCGCAGATAGATAATGCATTATGCGCGAGTTTCGAATTCCGGAGGTCTAAGGTTCGAAATAGAATCCCGCCACCGACCAGCCCTTGGATTCTGGATGACTCTTCAAAACCACCAATCTTTGGTGAAAACTACCATGAACATATTCCTGTTCCGTATTCAGGAACTTGTAATGTAACGAACTTGGAATGAATTTAAAATTCCTAATGCTGTAGCAATCCCGACGAATTCAGAAAGGATTACGAACTCAATTGCATCGCTATTCTTACATTTGATTGTCTAAAATAGAATGTCGATAATGGACATGGATACCCATTTAGATTTAATATTATTTGGCAATTTTCTACTATTTTTTATAGACTCTGGTATTTCTTAGTAACAAAGTTACTATTTTTAAGAAGAACGGGAACTTGACATGAAATTCCTAATAATTGCCTACTATACTAACCTAAGACAGCAAACCTTCTTGCGCGTCTGAAGCGTTGCTAATTGTGGAGGTCGTCCCACGTGCACTTCTGTCACTGTGGTGTATACACAAGGTGTGAAGGGGCACTAAATCGCAAGCTGGACTTAAACAATAATACCCCCCCCCCCTCCCCGCTCTGCCTTGGGCCAAATTTTGCTTACTAACCTGAAAGATAACGTGTTGTTTCTCATACATTTTGAACACAACTCAACCCACCACTCTTATAAACATTTATTGGATGAGCGTAGCGAGCGAAGCGAAGATTCCATTTCACTACACTGAAGAAAAAATCCGTTTTTTTGTATTTTTGTCCGTTTGTTTACACGATTCCGGCTAAACCGATACTCCAAATGCGATGAAATTTTATGGAGGCCTTCGAAATCTATGAACTTAGAACTGCCACGTTTTTGAGCGCAATCGAAAAATTATTTCTCATAAAAATCGCAATTTTACAATTTTTTTCGATTTTTAAAATTTATTCGACTTACAACACCTACATGCTTTGTCCGATTGTAATGATTTTTTCACAGAACCTTAATTTAATGAATTGATATATTCGTGTCAAATTTTTGCGCAATCGAACAATTATTTCTTATAAAAATTTCAATATTACGATTTTTCCTTTTTTAAAATTACGATTAATTTAAAAAATTAAAATTTAAGTTATTTTTTTTTTAAATTTAATTTAATTGATGAGCGTAGCGAGCGAAGCGAAGATTCCATTTTACTACACTGGAAAAAAAATCCGGAATGTTTTTCTTTTTTTTCTTTTTTTTCTGTTTGTATTTTTGTGTGTTTGTTAACACGATTCCGGCTAAACCGCTACTCCAATTGCGATGAAATTTTCTGGAGGCCTTCGAAATCTCTGAACTTAGAACTGCCACGTTTTTGAGCGCAATCGAAAAATTATTTCTCATGAAAATAGCAATTTTACGATTTTTTTCGATTTTTTGGAAATTCTTCGCTCTTAAACACCTACATGCATAATCCGATCGTAATGAAATTTGTATGGGACCTTTCTTATATGCAACTCTAAACATGTGTCAAATTTATGCACAATCCAAGATTATTTCTCATAAAAATTGCAATTTTTCGATGTTTTTTATTAATTTTAGACGTTCTTCACTTTCTACCACCTACATCGTTAATCCGATCGTAATTAAATTTTAATAGAACCTTCATTTTATTAATCAATAGATTCATGCCGAAATTGAGGTTAATCGAAGAATTATTTCTGACAAAAAATTACAATTTTTCGTTTTTTTTAAAATTCGTTTAATTAACATAAGACAAGGCGGCTCAATGCACCAATTACGCTCATCCAACAACGACTTTCGGCGTTTTCCTAGTTTAATTTAATTTTAAAAAAATTCGACACGGTAATGATTTTTTCACAGAACAACAGAAAATCCGCATAACACATTACAGCTCAATCAATGCACCAATTACGCTCATCCAACAACGCGGCGGGACTTAAGTAATTATACAAACAACCGGGGAGGGATCGAACCCAAGAACTTCGTATTTGCATAGCGATGCTTTCCCAAGTGAGCTGTCGGGCCACTGGGTACTCCTTTTCTCAATTTCTGTATGTGTGTGATTTCCCAAGGCTGCGATCATTTTGTGTCGCATCAAGACCCCCCTCTTCTCCCCTTACCCCATCTCGTGGGTGATGAGAAAGTTATTGCAAATGTTTCAAAATGTGTTTAAATCTAATACCTAGAACATATTTTAACCAATCTATTTGGATGAGCGTAGCGAGTGTAGCGAGCGAAGCGAAGATGCCATTTCACTACACTGGAGAAAAAAAATCCGGAATGTTTTTTTTTTTTTTTTTCTTTCTTTTTTTTTTTTGTATTTTTTGTGTGTCTGTGAACACGATTCCGGCTAAACCAATACTCCAATTGCGATGAAATTTTATGGATGTCTATAAAATCTCTGAACGAAAAACTGCACGGAGGGAAAAATTGATCAAAAAATTATTTCTCATGAAAATCGCAATTTTACGATTTTTTTCGATTTTTGAAAAATTTCTTCTACTTATAACACCTACATGCTTTATCCGATTGTTATGATTTTTTCACAGAACCATAATTTTATGAATTAAGATATTCGTGTGAAATTTGAGCGCAATCGAAAATTATTTCTCATGAAAATCAAATTTTACGGGTTTTTTTCTTTTTAAAACAATTCTTTGACTTATAACACCTACATGCTTTATCCGATTGTAATGATTTTTTCACAGAACCTTAATTTTATGAATTATATATTCGTGTGAAATTTGAGCGCAATCGAACAATTATTTCTTATGAAATCGCAATTTTACGATTTTTTATTTTTAAATTACGATTTATAAAAAAATTAAAATTTTAGTTTTATTTTTTATTTAATTTAATTAATTTTTAAAAAAAATCTTCTACTTTGTAATGATTTTTTCACAGAACAACAGAAAATCCGCATAACACGTGGCATCTCATACCATTACGCTCATCCAAAAACGCGGCGGACTTAAGCGTTTTCCTAGTAAATAACTGGATGACGTACCGAGCGTAGCGTAAGCGAAGATTCCATTTCACTACACTGGAGAAAAAAATCCGGAATGATGTTTTTTTTTTTTTGTATTTTTGTGTGTCTGTGAACACGATTCCGGCTAACCAATACTCCAATTGCGATGAAATTTTATGGAGGTCTATACTCTGAACGAAGAACTGCACGGGGGAAAAATTGATCGAAAATTATTTCTCATAAAATCGATTTTACGATTTTTTTTTCGATTTTAAAAAAAATTCTTCGACTTATAACATCTACATGCTTATCCGATTGTAATGATTTTTCACAGAACCTTAATTTTATGAATTAATATATTCGTGTGAAATTTGAGCGCAATCGAAAATTATTCCTTATGAAATCGCAATTTACAATTTTTTAATTTTTAAAACATTCTTCGACATATAACACCTACATGCTTTATCCCTTGTAATGATTTTTTCACAGAACCTTAATTTATGATTAATATATTCGTGTGAAATTTGAGCGAAATCAAAAATCATTTCCATGATAATCGCAAGTTTACGATTTTTTTTCAATTTTTAACATTTCTTTGAATTATAAGAACACTGACATGCTTTATCCGATTGTAATTATTTTTTTCACAGAACCTTAATTTTATGAATTAATATATTCGTGTGAAATTTGAGCGTAATCAAAAAATTATCTATTAAAAAAAATCGCAATTTTAAGCTTTTTTTTGTTTAAAAAAAAATTACGCTCATCCATCAACGCGGCGGGACTTAAGCGTTTTCCTAGTAAATAGATTCGTACTTACAGTCTACCCACTCAGTCGTATTATAACTGATTATCAGCAGACTAAGCAAATCCTGTCAACACCGACCTATCTCTTTGGACATGATTCCAACCGCGAGCTACGCCAGAAATCCAGAATCAACAAAGCTAATTCGGAGTAACCTCTAGAATTGCATTATAATTATTTGGACATACACTGTTATTAGTATTTATTATAAGAACAGTGTATGTCCAAATAATTACAATTAATCAATTTACCTGTTCTATTTGGATGAGCGTAGCGAGCGAAGCGAAGATTCCATTCTACTACACTGGAGAAAAAAATCCGGAATGTTTTTTTTTCTTTCTTTCTTTTTTTTGTATTTTTGTGTGTTTGTGAACACGATTCCGGCTAAACCTGATACTCCGATTGCGATGAAATTTATGGAGACCTTCGAAATCTCTGAATTTAAAACTGCACCGTACGAAAAATTGACCAAAAAATTATTTCTCTTGAAAATAGCAATTTTATACGAATTTTTTCGTTTTTCTGTGTTGTTTTTGTTTGTATTTTTGTGTTTGTTAACACGATTCCGGCTAAACCAATACTCCAATTGCGATGAAATTTTCTGGAGACCTTTGAAATCTTTGAACTTAGAACTGCCACCTTTTTGAGCGCAATCGAAAAATTATTTCTTATGAAAATCGCAATTTTACGATTTTTTTTCGTTTTTCTTGTTTTTTCTGTTTGTATTTTTGTGTGTTTGTTAACACGATTCCGGCTAAACCGATACTCCAATTGCGATGAAATTTTCTGGAGACCTTCGAAATCTTTAAACTTAGACCTGGCACGTTTTTTGGGTACAATCGAAGAAATATTTCTCATGAATATCGTACTTTCATGATTTTTTTACTATTTTTAGTGCGATATTTTCGTGACATTTGGGCCGATTCTGACCAAACGGGTGGGGCTACAACGTTCATATTTCACATGGACATTAAGGTAATGGTGATGTATTGCTTTTTGAAAGAAAAAGTTGAAAAAGTTAGCCAGAATCCATAGAAATAAAGGTTTTAATATGAGTTTTTTTAGGTTTATAATAACAATTAACAAGTAACAATAGAAACTTGACAACAATCACCTACAATGCATTCAAAAAGCACTTGCAAAGGAAAAATGGCCCTACAAACAAAAACTAAAAACTTACAAAAACGCTCATCCATCAACGCGGCGGGACTAAAGCGTTTTTTTATAACGTCTAGTCTAGAATCTATTGAGTGTTTCGTTGCTAGGATGGCTTCAAAGTCATAATTTGAAAATTACTAACATAGGAGATTCTGAAATTTTATAATAGGATTTAGATTTGTTAGGAAATTGGTCTAAAATTAATAAGATGGGTCTAAATATTGAGAAATGTAAATTTGTTAGCTTTAGTAGGCGAAAGTTTAATATTATAGAAATTCAAGTCATATGCTTTTGGGGAAGGTGTTAGAAAGGGAGAATAATGTAAAGGTATTTACGAGTGATTCTTGAACAGGGTTTTAAAATGGGAGAGACAAGTGCAGGCGTTGGTTAAGAAGGGTGTATACGGGTGTTACATTTTCAGAAATCAATTCAGAAATTACAAAATCCATCTCAGCGGAGTTTCGAGCCGCAGTCTCCCAAATGCCTGTAGGGTGCTTTACCCCTACCGAGACGGTTAACTTAATAATATATTTATTGTTAATGCATTGTTGATCTAAATGGATTTCGCCCGGCAATTGTACTCACCGGGATTCGATACCCCATATAATGGATTTTTTGGATTGATTTCCATAATCAATTGCACCAGAGTGGAGTGTTTCCCGATCAATGAAATTGAGAAACCATGATGAGAAGGAAAGGTACGTTCTATAACAATGAACGTAGTTTGTTTTTGCTTTCTCCCGCCGAGAACCTCACACAGTACTGATAGTTGGAAGGTTTGTCGCAAGAGACCGCCACGAAGCTGAACATGTGATTCGTTCAAGACGTGTTCTGTTGATACCGACGTACAGGTGCGGGAATCTTCGATCCTGTAGGGCAGGGTTCGACACCCGCCACCAACATAACCAGTTGTTCAAATAATTAAAATATCCCATCAACAACAGAGCAAGCCCCACAAGTGTCATCTGTAGCCATTTGAGAAGAAAAAAATAGACAAAATGACCAAATGTATTTTATTATATTATTATATTCTATAAAATAGCAGGCAGCGTTTTTCACTAGTCCTTGAAGTTGTTATGAACATCAGGGCACGAAACCAAAACTATTTGTGATTGCGGTTCGGATCAAATCAATTAAGGTACGACATAATTTCGTTGTTCTTGTTAATGGAATTACAGCGAGTAAGAATAGCATAGAACTTTGCATAGTTATCATCAAGGCTGAAGG
This sequence comes from Sweltsa coloradensis, assembly GCA_024449915.1. Lineage (NCBI taxonomy): Eukaryota > Metazoa > Arthropoda > Insecta > Plecoptera > Chloroperlidae > Sweltsa > Sweltsa coloradensis. Next base: position 25,144 of record JAMZAV010000332.1, read on the forward strand.
AAGAGTTCTCCTTCGTGGTCGTCATCGTCTTCGTCATCGTTCGTCGTGTTACGATTTACGAATATCTACTATCGTACTAGATTATCAAAAATATTGTCGGTTAGCCCAAAAAATACACACTTCTTGTTTTTCGGCTTTATAACGAAATTCAACCCAATAAACATGCATATTTGATATTATTTACTTTGTAATGAAAGCATTTTTGTACAGTTTCTTAATATTCGCCTGTGTTAACGTTTATATTATTATGCTAAGTTTCGGAGCTCTGTGTTGGTAATACAAAAGAGCAACCAACACATTGGGGAATATAATAATAACTTGTAGTAGTGGGTCATTATAAGACACCTAATACCCTTGCTAGTAACTCTCAGCTAATTACGGGAACTAAAAATGTAACTTGTTCTTATAAAGCTAGAAAACCGCATACTCCTTTTCTTTCTGTGAACCGATCACATAGGTGATTAGAAATGTGTTACTAACGATTACATACTTGATTCCCACCTTTATTGTCAAAGTGACGCAAGGTCACTTGATTGTGGGATTGGAATTATAACAAAATGAAAAGTGTTCAACAATAAACTAGAACACTTTTACCGTAGGCCTATTACCAACACAACCGACTTAGTTCTTGTTCATACCTTACCATTGTCGTTTATTCTCGTCGTCATAAGATACTTTGGCTTTGGCATGTAATCAACAATATTAAACATTTGACGATTTGGATTGGATGCCATCACCAAGCACAAACTACCACGTTCTATTGTGTTGGCAACCATAAAAATTTGTTCGATGATAATTGTGTTGCTTGCGTGCCTCAATCAACATGGTTAATTACTTAATTGATTGGTGTATTGTCTATCATATTCAGTTATTAAAACTGACGTACAATCCTCCCGTCTTTGTTTACCTCTCTTGGAGGACGAAGTTATGCATGTATTTATTTATTTATTTAATTAATTTTAGAAGTTAACTAAAAAATTAAGAGTGTAGTGATAATCAATGGTGATATCGTAAAAAGAAAATGCTATTGTGTTGAGGTAGTAATGCCCATTTGAGGATGTGATTGAAGTAAAACGATCATATACCATCTCTCATTGACTGTTGCACTTGTTGCAAAAAAGGTCTCTTAATTAATGTTCATCATTATATTTATAGACTTACTAGGTGGGGGAAGTCAACACCACCCCTAAGTGACCTGTAGAGTGTAGACGAAAGCAGGATATCAAATGAAAAAAATACTTATCCTAAACTAGGAAAACGCTTAGTCCGCCGCGTTGTTGGATGAGCGTAATTGGTGCATTGAGCTACCATGTGTTTTGTGAATTTTCTGTTGTTCTGTGGCAAAATAATTTACTAAGTTGATTTTTTTTAAATTAATTAAATTAAATTAAAAATTAACTTTTTTTTTTTTTTTTTAATAATCGTAATTGTTAAAAAAATCGTAAATTGCGATTTTTATAAGAAATAATTTCTCGATTGTGCTCAAATTTTACACTAATATATTAATTCATAAAATAAAGACTCTGCGAAAAAATCATTACAATCTGACAAAGCATGTAGGTGTTATAAGTCAAAGAATTGTTTAAAAAAAGAAAAAAACCTGTAAAATTTCGATTTTTATGATAAATATTTGTTTCAATTGCGCTCAAATTTCACAAGAATATCTTAATTCATAAAATAAAGGTTCTGTGCAAAAATCATTAAAATCGGATAAAGCATGTCGGTGTTATAAGTCGAAGAAATTTTTTAAAAATCGAAATAAATTGTAAAATTGCGATTTTCATGAGAAAAAAATTTCCGATTGCGCTAAAAAACGCGGCAGTTCTAAGTTCAGAGATTTCGAAGGCCTCCATTAAATTTCATAGCAATCGGAGTATCGGTTTAGCCGGAATCGTGTGGACAAACAGACAAAAATACAAAGAAAAAGAAAAAGAAAAATAGAAAAAAAAATTCCGGATTTTTTTCTCCAGTGTAGTAGAATGGAATCTTCGCTTCGCTCGCTACGCTCATCCAATCACGCAATATTACCTATTTTCCCTTTTCCCCCTAAACTTGTAGACGATTACTAATTGCATTTCGAATAAAATTGACCAATGTGTAGGATACAAATTAGGAAGATATGAATTATTATATTTTGAGCCATAATATATATCACAAATATTCAATTGGAGTTGTGAGAGCGTATAGGCTAGAATAACGGATAATTTAGCAAATAATATAGTTTAAACATGTGAGTAAAATTGCAAAGGGATAACTACCTCACTTAGAGGTCACATGTTTTAAATGTTCCATACCAAATGCTTTGCCCTCGCTCCTCCGTCTTTAGTGACCTTTACATCTTGTATAATATCCCTTCCATCTGCAATAGTTCCTCTAGATTAAGTGCACTAGTGAGTGAAGTTGATTATCCATAAAGATCAATTACAATGTGATTGTATATAACTTGTCTAACCTTGTCAGCTTAGCGCATGCACCCAATAATTGTCCCGCCTGCAAAAACTCATTTGATGAATTAATAGCTGTAATCCAAATGTAGGCATAACAAAATGTGCTTGAATACAGCAAATAATTTGTCTGGCAATATTCCGAACTCCTAAGGCTGAATCCACGCCCTTCGCAAGCAAAAAACTAACCCTGACTAACTTAACAAATGGTAAACTCTTATTGACGAATTAAAAAACAGCAAACATAAAATAGCGTTTGACCTAGACTTAAATTGGGATTTATGTGAATGCTTTCTCTTACAAAGGGAAAAATATACGTTTCAAAATTCACATCAAACACTAAAAACACTGTTTGTGGAACAATTCGCAAAAGCATCAGATCAGTAGGCCTATACGCATGTTACCTTGCTCAAGAGGTTATTGTTAAAACTAGGATGCTTGGATTATCAGTTTGTGTTCCGTAAATAAACAGCTATACCTAACTACAACTGCTTGGTTTTGCCGATGTGCGCAACGTTTCGTGCTTTGAAATCTTTGCATGTAAACAAAGATGACTTGGGCAGTAGAATGTAAGACATGTTCATAAACACTCGATTTTAAACAAACATTCCTTCGAGGCATATAGGTTAATTGATGGATTGATTGATTGGTTTACGTTATAATTCAAGGCAGAATCAAGCCAGTTGGGCCTTTTCTCACGTCTCTAACGATTTGTTATCACATATGGTTTCTATAAGAACGTTTAAAGACAACACGAATTATAATATGAGGAATTAAAATAAAAAAGCATTTCATTTTGATTACAAGTATCCTTCAGAACGTGCTGAATGCTTGCTCACGCCTTATGGCACCTTAAAATGTGTGCAGAATGAAGATACACACAATAAGATATCACAGCTCACTAAACACTTAATTTTCAATTCTCATGCAAAAATCTAATATCGTTAACTATTTTATTAAAAAAAAAAAACCACAGAACATCCTAAATGATAATTTTAAGGTGTCAGTTTCCCGCTGGCGCTAGCCCCCAAAACATTTATTCAGGCATATAAAGTATGAATTCACTGAGTTAAAACTGAAAATTTGTCAAGCTTGATCCCACTGGCAAAAATCTCCAAGAAGAAATAACATTGCAAAGTACTTTATGCCAGATACCTGGAAGGATTCGGAGCCGTCCCACGGTGCCGCTTCCCGTAAGGCCATCAACCTTTTTTTTCCCCCTATGCCATCATTACTACCTGTCGATAAAGACCATGTTACACTTGTTGGCCTAAGGGGAATTGATTTATTCCCCTTAGGCCAACACCCTGCATTTCATTATCGAAAATACAAAGAAGGTTTGTTGGCGTTAGGGTAATTGATTTATTCCCGTTAGGCCAACAGCGTATATGCATCGTTTACAGTAAGGAGCGGGGCGTTGTTGGCGTTGGGGTAATTGATTTATTCCCGTTAGGCCAACAGCGTATATGCACCCCGCTCCTTACCGTAAACGATGCATATACGCTGTTGGCCTAACGGGAATAAATCAATTACCCCAAGGCCAACAACGCCCCGCTCCTTACCGTAAACGATGCATATACGCTTTTTGGCCTAACGGGAATAAATAAATTTTACCCCAAGGCCAAACCCAAACCTTCTTTGTATTTTCCATAATGAAATGCAGGGTGTTGGCCCAAAAGGGGGAATAAATAAATTTCCCCCTTAGGCCATAAACGCTTCCTGTAACATGGTCTTTATCGACAGGTAAAAATGATGGCATAGGGGGAAAAAAAAAGGTTGATGGTCTTAGGGGAAGCGGCACTGTGGGAAGACCACCCGTCCCACAGTGCGTTTTCCCGTAAAGACCATAAACCTTTTTTTTTCCCCCTAGGGCCATCATTACTACCTGTCGATAAGACCATGTTACACTTGTTGGCCTAAGGGGAATTGATTTATTCCCGTTAGGCCAACACCCTGCTTTTCTTTATCGAAAATACAAAGAAGGTTTGTTGGCGTTGGGGTAATTGATTTATTCCCGTTAGGCCAACAGCGTATATGCATCGTTTACGGTAAGGAATGGGGCGTTTGTTGCTTTGGGGGTTTTATTTTATTCCCGTTAGACCAACACCCTGCATTTCATTATCGAAAATACAAAGAAGGTTTGTTGGCGTTGGGGTAATTGATTAATTCCCGTTGGGCCCAAACAGTGAAAATGCATCGTTTAGGGAAGGAGTGGGGCGTTGTTGGCGTTGGGTAATTGATTTATTCCCGTTAGGCCAACGAGTATATGCATCGTTTACGGTAAGGAGTGGGGTGTTGTTGGCGTTGTGGTAATAAGTCAATTCCCCTTAGACCAACAAACCTTGTTTACATATTCAATAATACAATGCAGGGTTTTGGGCCCAAAAGGGGGAATAAATCAATTACCCCAACCCCAACAACACCCCATTTCCTTACCGAAAACGATGCATTACCCCTGTTGGCCTAATAGGCCTGAAACGAATTTGCTCTAGCTCTTCAAATAAAGAAGTTAGGTGCACAAACCGTTATAACAAGCTAAAAATTTTAAACCCAAAGTGTTTCTCAACACCCTGTTTAAAAACTACTGTGTAAATTACCCGAAATCACTTTAGGGGAAAAAGGGTTTTAAAAAATGGCAAACGGGTAACTTAAAAAAAAAAGGGGAATTTTTGTAACATAAATTAAGAAATAGCTGGAAGCTGATCGTCTGGACAAAACTGCACATACCTTGTTTTTAACACTACTTTTTAATATCCATAAACGTAATAAAGAAAAAGGGTCAAAAATTTTTTGATTTGGTATATCTGTTTTACACATAAATAGACCCCGAAATGCATTTTTAAACCGTTTCCCCAATATTTCAATCTCATTCTTCAGACGAAATATGTAGAATTATCTAAAACTTATCCAAAAAAGTCATCTATTTTGTCTGCTTCGATAAAAAAAATTGACGACTTGAAAAACGTACATTTTAAACTTGTTTGTACGCTCGAAGCCGCGTATGCTGTATTGTCCACTTTTCCCGCCAAAAATAAAACATAGCTAAATTTGAATTTGAAACATTATATACAACGCCAACTTGTAACATATGTTTTAAAACTCCACAAATAAAACCCCCTTTTACATTAGACATTAGTTAGAATATCATAAATCATGTTCAAATAAAATAGAACCCTACAAAATAAATCACAAAATAGGGCTCTGTACTTGTTCTTTAGATAGAAAATCAGCATCACATGACTCATACAAATTTATACACTCTCCCCTACAATTCATTAAATTATCAGGGGCCTTTTAAAAGGCTAAATGGGCTTTCAATGGGCAAAAAGGGGCTTATATGAGAAATTTTTTTCTTGTTTGTATTTGTTGAAAAATTTTAAATTTTTTAATACTTGTTCATATTTTTTAAATTTTAATGATTGGTATAGGTACTTATTTGTATTGTTTTGAATTGTATATTTTTGAATTGTTTAGTTTTGTTATACCTAACATTTGTGGGTTTTGATCCCTGTTTGTTATAGATAAATAAATAATACATAAAAAAAAAAAAAATTTAAATGATTTATGGTTTCTTTAGTGCAAAGTCTTACAAACACTCGCGAAATCACATCAGTTTAGGTTAACGCCGTGGTAACACTGCCCGAATGTATTAGACCTAGGAAAAAAAAATGTTATGAACATTAACTTGTATTTGGATGATTTCGTAGAATTTATATTTTCATGACCGCTTTTCCTTAATTTTTGGTCATCATTAGTGATTTAAGATGTTCTTGAAAATTGAACACGTTGTAACAGTCTCGATTACATAGGAAAATTTCTGTACAATCCAGTCCATTTCGATAGCGGGGGCTTTTTATCGGAATCATGCACAAGAGCTTTGTTCTAAAAGTGCAGAAAAATCTTTCAACTTTTCCATACACAAGGTCCCTCATGATTCCGGATAAATGGTCTGACTGAGAATGAAACAAAACGGTTTGAATACTTTTTTTGAAATTTTTATTTTAATGGCAAAAGGATGGAATGCATTTGATATCTCAGTGTCAAATCCAGCTTCATTTTAAAATTTAATGTACATTTCCAAAACTTTAGGGAGCGTATTATTTTTCCGTTTTCAATCGAGTCTTTGCAATAATCCCAAATAAAGTCTGCGGCTTGGTCATATTTGTTATTGGTTTGATTTTTTTGCGGATTTGATGTTTTTTTGTGCTTGTGTATTTTTTGATAACAGTTTTTGATGATACCTCGCGTTTTTCAGCAAAGAGATCGCTTTCAAATGAAATTCGTTTGCTTATATTTTGATCACCTCTAGTTAATGGGGCTTGCAAAACAGACTCTCTGACTCGAACAGGATTCATGTCGACAAGTAAAAACAAACGCCCTCGTTTAAATTTATCTTCTTTCTCGCCACAAATTAAACAGTTGATATTCTAATCAAATTTAAGTGATTCAGTCCTAGCAAGGCGTTGAGACTCAGTCTTCTTCAGATAAATGTTTTTTGCTCTTTTACGTTTGCGTGAGTCTGTATAAACAGTTCTACATTTTTGTTGAAATTTGTATGGGAAACTGTCAACTGTACTTTTTCGGTATTTAAGAACTTTAATAGCCACATCGTCCTGCCTATCTCCAAACGATTTTATAAGTGTAACAAAGCCTTTCTTACATTAGTCAAATTGATTTATAAATTTTGTGGAACTTAATGGGCCTTCCTTGCCCTCACAAATACCACACACGGTAGTTCTGTGAAATGTTTGATTTGATATATTCTTTCGCCGAAGGGATTGCAAATCGTCCTTGTCACCTATTTTAATAAAAGTGCGGTTGTGTGAGTTTTGTAAAATGTATAATTTATTAGTCATATATTATTATACATTTCAGTCGTAATCACCCATTTCCAGGTTATTTTGTATGATTTTTTATGATTTACATTAAAAAAAAAAGGTAAAACAACAGGCACAACCATTCGTAGACTACAATAAAACTTCCACAAAATTAGTGAAAATTTAAAACAATAATCTGGCACCGAGTTATAAAATACTGAACGAACTGTCCTGTTCGAAATATCTAACAGGACTGAACTGATATTTTCCTTTAGCAAGCTCTTGCACCCTTTCACCAATTCATTTTTGTATTTGTAATTATTTCAATAACCTGAGTAAGTTGAGCATACGATCATTTGTTTTTAAGTATGTTGGAGCATAACGCTTGGGTACACGAATGGGAAGATGCGGTAAAGAAACGTATACCACACATATTTCAGTGGAGGGACTCGATTTAATACGCGTCAACAAATTTGTATGCTTATTGCATTGGTTTGTAAAGATATGTAAACACAGAGAGATGAGGGAATCATAACGTAGGTGGATCGTACAGTCGCTTCATTTTTTATGCGTTTTGTGTGCATGTATTATTTTAAAGCCAAAAATGGGGGAAGGAGCTGAACAACTGGACAATGTCCATGAAAATTTGGCAAATTTTTTGTGTTTTGAAATACATATTGGTTTTTTTTAGTGTTATTAACAATGTTATCGCCATTAAAATCACAATACAATATGAAGGTTTTTTAAACTATTTTAGCACCAGCAACATTTAAAAAAAACACAGCACAGCTCTTAAATTTAACATTAGGCCAACCAATTTACCATGTTGATACTTTTATAGTCTTAATTATATTAAAAAAAAGGATGTGTGTAAATTCGATATAATTTTACAAAACGTTTCATATACATAAGGGAAAAATCGGGATCATTTCAGCATTTTAACCCGTATGAGTAATCTAAAAATACAAAGCGACAAAAATCACATCTGAGGTTTTATTTATTTTTAAACAAAGGAATTTGACCATGTAGTAGTAAATTTAAATACAAATTAACATATGATGGGAACTAGCAGGTGAAATAGAAAATTTCAATTTATTTTCTTTCCATTTATGACTCATTTTTTTTTTCTAACATACTATAAAAAAATGTAATATATAGATTTAATTTCATATACTTATTAACTACGTTTCTATGTGAAGATAGTTTATTTTGTATACCAAGGAGATTCTAAAGCAAAAAATTGGGAAAAAATAGTGAAATAAAAACATATTTTTTCACTTTTGCCGTTTTAAAAAAACCCCCTTTTTGTTTTAACCTTTTCCGCTAAAGTGATTTGGGTACATTTGCACCACACATTTGGAGGGCCTAAGGAAGGCTTGGTTTTAAAATCAGTGTGTTATACAGTTGTGCACCTAAAAGTTTAAAATTTCAATATTGGTTAGTCCTCCATAAAACATTGAAGTTGCCCATTGTAAGCCCATGTAGCCTTTTTAAAAAGGCTCTTTATAATTTATTTAATTGTTAAAAGAGTGTAAAATTTGTATGTAGTCACGTGATCTGATTTCTATGTTAAAACGAGTACAGTGCATATTTTTTGATTTATTGTGTAGGGTTTCATTTTTTTTGAACAGGTTCTATGACATTCTTACTAATGCCTGATGTAAAATGGTTGTATTAGTTTAGTTTTTGATAACATATGTTACTAGTTGGCGTGGTATATAATGTTTCAAATTCAAATTTAGCTATGTTTATATTTTGGCGGGAAAAGTGGACAATAAAGCATACGCGGCTTCGAGCATACAATCAATGTTTTTAAATGTACGTTTTTCAAGGCGTCAATTTTTTTCATCGAAGCAGACACATAGATGACTCTATAGCTGGATAAGTGTTAGATAATTCTACATATTTCGTCTGAAGAATGAGATTGAAATATTGCGAAACGGTTTAAAAATGCATTTCGGGGTCTATTTATGTGCAAAACAGACTATATAAAATTAAAATTGTTGGTCTTTGCCTTTTATTACGTTTATGGATATTAAAAAGTAGTGTTAAAAACAAGGTATGTGCAGTTTTGTCCAGACGATCAGCTTCCAGCTATTTCTTAATGATGTTACAAAACTTCCCCTTTTTTGAAAAGTTACCCGTTTGCCATTTTTTAAAACCCTTTTCCGCTAAAGTGATTTCGGGTAATTTTACACAGTAGTTTAATCAGGGTGTTGAGAACACTTGGTTAAATTTTCAGCTTGTTATACGGTTTGTGCACCTAAAAGTGAAATTTCAATATTTTTTACTCCTCTATAACGCGAATAAATCAATTACCCCAACGCCAACAACGCCCCACTCCTTACCGTAAACGATGCAATATACGATGTTGGCCTAACGGGAATAAATCAATTACCCCAACGCCAACAAACCTTTGTATTTTCCATAATGAAATGCAGGGTGTTGGCCAAACGGGAATAAATCAATTCCCCTTAGGCCATCAACGCTTCCTGTAACATGGTCTTTATCGACAGGTAGAAATGATGGCATAGGGGGAAAAAAAGGTTGATGGCCTTACGGGAAGCGGCACTGTGGGGAAGACACCAAGGATTCTGGTAAAAGAATTTGTAGTTGCCATTATTGACATAGGGGCTACTATAATCTTTATTACTAGATTATACAATACGATTTATTTTTGTAATTTAGGAACGTGTGGTTCGGTCAAAATGTACTTTCCCAAGAAGGCTTGTGATTTCGGGCCCCATTATAAATTGCGTGTTTTGAGTGCATATCTATGTACAGTTTTATGAAATGTCATTTCTTATTGCTACTATGCTTGCTAGTGCCCAAGGGAAACATACAATTTTCAGGTTAATTTAAGAAATTCACCAAAACGACCATTTTGTAAAAAAAAGATTTTAAAATCCTTGTAAAATTACATTTTAAAGATTATTTTCGAAGGGTCGTTAAAGTATAGACTATAGCACAGTACTTTAGAAAATGAGGCAAAATAACTAATTTTTGTGGTAATAACTCCATAAAAAACATTCCTTCAGTAACTCGCAATTCTTCCTTCGTCTCTAAGTAATATGCAAACAAGCATAGGGGCCTAGTCGTGTTTTCGGCTGCCATTTCGTCCACCATCGTCCTCAAGGACTGTAGCAGTCAACAGGCGCGTAGGAACGTTTTGGAAGTAGGGGGGTGGGGTGGGGGCAAATTTATTAGCAGATTTTGTGGGCGGCAACTGCGGTCTGGGGCAAATTTTTTCTCACCATACTACAGCTTTATTTCGTCATGTTTTAACTGCACTCGGACTCTGTAAACAATGTTTTACAGCAACTATCTGCGCTCTAAAAACTAAAAAAAATGAACGTGAAGTGGCCCATTTTAATAAATTTTAACCTAATTTTTTATGGAATGATGAAGCATAGGCAAACATATTCGTTTTTACCAAGGTGACTGTCGAATTGTATAATATGTACATATTTACTACGGAAATTCTGGGATTAATATTTAACCCACGTTAGTTTTGCGCCCCCCCCCCCTCTCCCCCAGTTCCTACGCCACTGACAGTCAATATAAACGACGCTCAACAAGTAACGAGCAACGATAATAATATTGCGACAGGAGTCTAATAAAAGTAGCTGCTACATCGTGGGATAAAGGCGCGGTTCCATCGATACCGAATTATTGTTCGGGCTAGGGATCACGACCAGAAACCGACAACATCGATTCGTGCTAATCGGTGTCTTGTAAACTTGTCAAACGTCCTCTCTCTCTCTCTCTCTCTCTCTCTCTCTCTCCCTCTCCCTCTCCCTCTCTCTCTCAACACACACACTATTTATTTCCATCCTCTTTCCCTATTGTGACTACGCCCTCGCCAGACAAGAATGTATTATACATTTTTCTCGGTTATTGTGAAACGTAAGTTTAAGTCAATAAATGTAATAACAATTACGTATGATCTTTGTAGACGTCGACTTGTCTTAATAAGGATAGATATAAGTACTTACGCTTTTGTAATCAGATGATTGCGATTGCGTATAGTTATCATTCTTTCGAGCTAACTCATAGGCTTACTGCTCGTTGCGTTACGTTGTGTGTGGTAAATTAATATTTCGAACAGGTGTAACGAAGTTTTCAATTGTACATTATTTTCTTACGTGAGGGAGTAATAAATCACAAAGTAACGATAAGCATTCTAATTTCTAACACCTGTAAGTGAAGTGGATTGAGACGGCCTTCATTTCCATGCAGTCTACAGGTAAGCTACTGCTTTTCCCGGTCAATTTTTGTGACAGTGAGTCGTTCTTGTGTAGGGGTCAATTAATTGCTTTTCTATATTTTCCAGGTCGTCTGACGCAAGAACAAATAATGTATGATCCAAGTGTAGACAGTATGCGAATGTGTACCAACTTTGATTGAACACATAATATTTTAATCAAGCGAGCCGTCCGCGTAACACATACTATATTGGGGCGCTGGTCGGAATCTTAACACTACAAGGACGTGGGTTTGAATTCCGCATAAGGATTTTTTGTAATCATCCCTCATCGTCATCCATCAACACTTATCGTCTCGAATAGCAATATTGCATCAATAGATGTGTTGAAATTCAATCAAATCATGTACACGCACGTTCTCATGGTAAATTATTTGCGATAAAGTGCGTGCACGAATATATCAGTGAGTTCTGTGCGTATGTCGAGTCCGTGTTCGTGTATTTGTATGCTTCATTATACCGGATATAATGTCCATTACAAACTGTACGTAACGCCAACAGTGTGATCTACCTGCATGGCTGCTCCTAGCAGGTGTTCAATGTTCACACTTCAGTCAAACTAATGGACCAATACGCGCGTGTGATGCCGATACGGTACACACAGACTACGTACAAAGGAACCGACAAAATTTAAGTGATTAATCTTCGAACATTAGCACTGCCATATTTGGCAAAATATTCCTCCCCTTTATCTACAATCATCTATCACGAACAATGCAGAAAGATTTATAGCTAGTGTGTGTCCGGCTTTGAACGTGTAGAGAACTTACCAAAAGATACAATAAGGCACGTGTGCGTACGTGAGATGAATACAACTTATTATGAAGTGATCGGCGATTATTCAGTTTCACTTGAAGTACGAAGAACCTACTCGATTATATAATCGCATTGATAATAATATGGATGCCCCTTAAAAATATTTTTCATAACACCCCAACAATACTTACTTTCATTCGAGGCACTAATATGTAATTAACAATACTTTTAATTTTGAAGTTTTTCTGTCCAATTATAACGTTGTTTATTTCTGTTCGCGTTGGCCTTACCAACGCCAGTAAATTACATAGAGTACAACGTATCATTCACGGTGTACTGTGTAATGATATTCTTCTACCAGAAGTCACTGGACGCGCTAACGTGAATCGGAATTCACTGAAAGTAAAAACAGCAATTACGCCCGTGAACACAGGTACGTCATGCCCACGCCCACGGGTAATCGAACCCTGGGTTTCACTTTAGATTACTTGAATTAGTGATTATCCGAGTGCCTGTACTATACTGTTTTATGTAAGGTATGTTTGATATAAGGCACTCTCATTAGATGAGACAATTGAATACATCGCTTATATAATATTATAACAGATGAAGAATACGTAATATTATATAACATGCAATTAGACGAATGATTTTTTTTTATCGTAATGTAAACATGCAAGGATGGAACGCATTGATAAACTTCTCTGATAAAATGCACATGCATATTATTATCTTGTTAATATATTATAATTATTGTCTGCAACTACTGCAAACAATTATTATTACTGTATCACGTCTAAGCGGCGTAATTGATCTCATCAACAGACATATTATTATTTATCTAGCAATCTTCTGTTTTCGACGATAATAAAAAATCAGTAACTACAATAATCGAATTTAGAGTCTACCCACTAAGTTACATAGTGTGGTCTTTGGGTTTTGTTTTTTAGGGGTATCTGTTTTCCAATGAAAAGGGGGCCCCGGGGTTCGTTTTCCCGCTAAAGTCAGAAGTTTTTTAACTTCTGTTTTGGGACTTCAGTCCATCAGTTCTTGTTTAGGAGTTTGTAAAGGGTGACTTTGGACCCGTCTAGAAACAAAAGCACATAATAAATTTCGGGGTTTTTCCCTAAATCGGGCCTTTTTGATTCTGGCGTTGATTCGGGGGTGTTGGGGAAACCGGGTCCATCCCAAATTGGGTTGGGCCTAAAATTTCCTATTAAAAATATCGTTTTTTGGTTTGGGTTTTATGGGGCTTCCATTTTTTTCTTTTGGGGATTGCGCCCGGTGGGGGGTTTGAAAAGGGTTTTGGTTTGGCCCGTTTTTGATTTAAAGTCCCCCCACTGAAAATCATTTTTTTAAATGATTTGGGTAGCCCTCAAAAAAAAAATGTATTATTTTTTTATTTATAACTGATTTTCAAAACCCAGACCAAAAATTAATACTACTTTTTTACACCTTTACACCTTTTTACCAATGTGCGTCACCATACCGGGGGAAAAGATACCCACCCGCCGTAGTTTGTTCGACTTGTCACCGGCAATTATTTCAAGATATTTCCACAGTTTGCCGAGTTATAGTCGAATACTGGAATTGAGCTCTACTATAACAATCCTTGGCATTCATTCTAAAGTCTAACTATCCAAGGCTAATGCCAGGAAATATACATTGACGTGGGTGTAAGAAATAGATAGAAAACCACTTAAAACACAATTTCTGCAATTAAAACTAATTTAAAGCAAATATTTTAAATTCTATTGAGGCAAAAGGTCTGTAGTATTTTATTTCCCGCGTAAACAGCATTGGCTAAAAATTTTTTGGATCTAGAGCATTTTTTTAAAATTTTTTAATGCGCAAAGCCCCGGATCAATGAAAAAAAACTACCCCCTTTATAGTTTTAACAACCAGCATACCCCTGTTTGACTTTACCTTAGGGGGCGATTTGTAAAACAGCTAAAAATTACGTAATGGCTCTTTTTTTCCCCCCCTGGTTTTTGGGGTAAAATTTTTCAACTTACTTATATAAAAAAAATCTTATCTAAATAATAAAAAAAAATATTAACATATTAAAAATTTAACCCCTTTAAATTTGTAGTGGATTTGGAAAAAAAAGTAAAAAGAAAAATTCCCCTATTGATTGAGGTTGTTTGGGGAGGGGATTTTGCTTTACCTTTTTCATTTTAATGCATTTTGGGGGGTTTTTCGAGAGAGATGGGATAGATGGTAAAAGTATAAACAGAAGGGAGGGGGAAAACCCCGGGGAGGGGGCACGTAGCCTCCCTCCTTTCAAAAATTCCCCAAGGGGACCAAGGGCTTAACGTCTTTTTCCGAAAGGAGGGTGTAACTTTGGGGATTTCATTTTGGTTCCTCACAAAACCCGGGATCCCGAACAGATGCCCGAGGAGAACAAAGGGGCCTTTTTACACAAACCCTCTCCGAACCCTCCATCAGCTTTTTCCCCAGCGGTATATGTGGCAACCCGCCCCCCTTTTCCCCTATTGAAAAATCAAAATTTAAGCTTGAAAATTTAAAGAAAACGAATGAATCGCTCACAACTTGCTCTCACTGTGCGTCGAATGGCGCGGTAGATTAGGGTGATGGATTGACCTGGCGTGGCTATCAGGTTCAGGTTTGTGCTCTCGTCATCTAAAACGAGGAGGGTGCAGGGGAATTCAAAAATCATCCATCATCTTTCCCCCCAAATTCACCCCCTTTTGTTCAGTTTGCAGCTTCTAAAAGAAAACGGGGCATCGTCATCGCCTTCTTCATCAACATTCATCCTCATTCATCTTCATCACCCCAATACTTGAAGCATAGGCTCTGGGAAATAGCCCCTATTTTAATCCCGGTAAGACCCAAATGTTACATTTTCTAGCTGGGATTTTGAATAGCCGTCAAATCAACAAAGCAAAAAGTTAAAGATCGTATTAAAATATTAAGAGTCTTCCCGCCCGGCAAAGATTAATTTTCACCTAAATGAAGGCGCTAAGAAGATCCCTTAAATTTTCCCTTACTTTTTTAATGTACCCGTCTTTTTAATTGTAAATGTTGAAAATATTATAATAGTGGTAATGGACTTCTGGCATCCCTTCTAGGCAATGTTCATTGTTTCAATTATATTATTTATTATTGTAGTAACAGATAATCCGTTAAATGTACCCTATTATTAATGATAAAGAATCATTCACATAATTTTATGAATCCTGGCTAGGTGTCTTGATATTTGAAAATTATTTAATTAAATTTTTAAAATTAAAAACCCAAAAATAATGGGAAGGGAAATCATGTTTAAAAAAAGAAATGGAAAATTTTCTCCCTTTGGGATAGACTTAAAAAGGTTTAAAAATGAGGTTTTGTGGTGTATTTTTTGGGGGGTTTTCATTATGAACCCTTAAGCAAAATTCCCCAATTTCCCCAAACAATGGGTTTTTTGGAAGTGCAACAACCGATGTGGTTATGGGGTTTTGTTTTTACGGGGCTAAACTAAGTCTCTGTGTTTCGGGATACAGGATAGGCCTCACCCCCAAAACGTTCCTTTTTTAAATGACACCAGTTTTCTCGACTACCGGTTGTTTTTGTCATTGCACTTACCGTTTAAGGGGTGTATAGTTTTAAATCTCTGAATTTGGGGGTAAAAACCCTTCTACATTGAGTGGGGCAAAACTAAACCTTTTTATTATTTCCCCGAGGGAAACCAGAAACATCCTTTATCAGGCGTGCCGATACGTAACACACAAATCAAAAACCCTTTCCCTTGCCAAATGTATCTTTTTAATAATCCAACCCTTAAAAAATCATTGGAGCCTTGTCACGTGCGCACTTTAGGGGCGTGCCCCACCAATCGTGGGCCCCTTTTTTTTCCCCTTTTCCCCCCGTTGTTTGTTACTATTTACCAAAATATCCGACACTTTTTATCCCAAGGGGCAATAAAGAGTATTTGAGTCATACTTGCATCCTACCCAAAGAAATTTTAAGCATTCCCGGGGTTTGTACAACCCCATGACCAAAACCCCAAAATTTTCCCCCTGGGCCCCCTTTTTAACCCCTTTTAATTGTACGTCAGATTTGTTTTCAAAGGGGTTTTTGATGTGCCTACAACAATAATACTTTTTCATTTTTAATCTTTGGGTTTCATTTTCCCATTGCTTTCTCAATTAAATAATATCCTATCTTTGGGTTTTGCGTTGACGATTAAATAGTGCATATATGCCCTACATATTTAAAAACGTTCAAAAACATTTGTGTGATCTAAATAACCCCCCCCCCCCCCCCCCCCTAACACTACACCGTATTACCATATGTATACAATACTAGCCTAGTGTGTACTTGGTATTTTAGTTTCACATTGTACGTAAATACCTGACATTTTCAGTTCAAATAAGATATTTTTACTGTATAACTGCAATCTATATACGAAGTAAAACTGTCATAAGTTTATTTTTGAAATTTCAATTTTGAGAATTTCATCAAGTATTTCTACAGTGAAGACATCAAGCAGGCCGTAATGCCATCACAATCATAATCCGAGTACGCCCATGTTACGCTATGCGTCGGTGAGGTAACCAGCTCGACAGATTATTGAAGACACCCAAGCTCAGCCTGACTTAATCTACTGAGACAATGACATTCATTCGCCATCGTTTCACAACTTAACTCCCGCGGTTCCCTTGAGGACATTTTCAAGCTAGTCATTACCAGCGATGAACATTGCCTTTGTCTTCATCCAGTGCCGATTATATGAATTACAGTGGAATATTTCAACTATTTACGAATTTAGGTTAATAACTAGAATTAAACAACAAAGGATTACAAAGAAAAAATTGAAGCTATTAGATTTGAATGTAGCGTTACATTAACAAACTGTCAAAAGTCACAAGTGATATAATAACCAGGAAAAAATACATGGAAGACGACATACAAGGAAGCCACTTGTTATGTGTGGACTCGTGTTGGATGACAAAAGAAAGAAAATACAGATGTCCAAGGCAACGACAATGCATTAACATGGTGATAAGATGCCATTGGAACTCTTCACTGTCACATATTATGATTTGGGGTCAAGAACTGGCAAATTTAAGATACGTTGACAGTTTAAATGCTTGATATTGCAAATTGAGGTTTGCTATTTTGTAAGAACTTTTCTGTAAAATCAGTAAGATAAAAATCAGGCATAACTTGCTATGGGGCTATGCCCACTCTGATTCTCTTCAACATTTTGAGTTTACTTTGAAACTTGATTTGTTGAAATAAATAATAATAGTGGTGGATCATAAGCATTAAAAATGCCATGCGTATGTTCCATTCATATTATTAGTCTCATTGAGACAGTATATAGGTGACCATTTACCACGAACTAATATTATAACCGATAACACACAAGGGCTACCTGTAAATATATCTACTTCTTTTCAGGGAGATTATAAATTTATAATGTTTTTGGGAATGCGGTAGTATTTTTATTTTCTTAAATTTCAAATTGCTTAAAACATAATCCAATTTCATACATACATAATTCACACATGCAACATCATTTAATTAATTTTTCGCCATCAGGTACACCGCTAGTATTATGTAGTTAGTCATAGTAAAGCCATAGTAACTAGGCCGCTTCGCGAACGCTTTTTTAGTCGCGTTGATGGATGAGCTTTTTTAAGATTTTAGTATGCGGTGAATCTCTTTACTTCTTCAAGTTCCATTGCAAAATCAAATCCCAAAAACGTGGCACGTCTAAGTTAAGAGATTTCGAAGGTCCCCTCCAATTTTCATCAAGATCACATATGTCGTTTGCCCGGTAGAGCGCGAACAAACGAAAACAAAAACAAAAAACAAACAAACAAAAAAAAAAACAAAACACCAGAGCTATTTTTTGCGAGGGGGGGGGGGTTGTTAATTTGAAATTTTTGAACGTTTTGTTTGAGCGAAGCGAAGTGTTCGCTTCGCTCATCCAAATGATAATATAGGCTTATTGTTCTTTCCATTATGCTCAGTGGTACACATGTGCCACCGCACTTCAAAGTCTACACAGTTAAATCTGCCAGTTTTTGTTCGGAATGAGTAGAATGTTTTCCCACTAAATTCTAATGATTATAAGGATTTTTGTATTGGTTTGAAAATCAAATTGTGAATTCAACACAGAAATACACAAATTCCGGGTTATCCCGGATATTTTGTTTGCCCGTTGTAAATTCAATTTAAACATGTAATATAAAAAAAGATAAACTTGCATTTTGTTCAACAAACTCAATTTTGTTTACAACAACTTTGATGTCGATTTGGAATCCAAAAATCAGCATATTTCTCCTTTAAAGAATACGGTAAAAATAAAAAAAATATAAAATCCTTTTAAAAAATCATAAATTTCAAAATTGTTTTGGTAGAAAGCAAAATTTTGGGTGTACACTTCTTCCTCTATAAAATGTTAAAATGTTTCGTCTTGTCAAATACATAAGACTTACACCTTTTTCTACACACTAGGGAAACGCCAAAGTCGTTGATAGACGAGTGAGTGAACCATGTGTAGAGTACCCGGGAACATCCCCTTTCCACCCCTATACCTGAGGATGGATCTAGCCCAGTATGAGGAATGATACCGGGTATTCAACACATGGCTCACTCACTCGTCTGTCAACGACTTTGACGTTTTCCTAGTATAATAATTGCACAAACATTTGTGGTCAAAGACCCCTGTTCAACAGATACACCCCAGGCTAAATGGAACGGCCAGCTAGTGTACGACCCCTAGAATAGACTACCTCCAGCGTCAATGTATAGGCACATGAAAAACTAAAGACAATTTAGGCCTATAGGCGATAAGAGAAAATGTTTTTTAGTAAATTTGGTTTCAGGGCGCGTCAACCGTTAGGTTATAATGCGCCAGTGTAGCCTAAGGAGGGAGAAAATCCTATGCTGGTCAGAACCAGCCACGGGTAAATGAAAGAAAATAGGGGTTCTCACGTCGTGGTCGTCATCGTCTTGGCATCGTTCGTGTTATCATAGGCCTAGTCATCGTCGTCGTCAAGGAGGTCGTCAGGGAAGGGGGAGGGGTCCCCGATGACGACTGCTAGAGTTTGTCTCTAGTTTAGGGAGTACTTTCCAAATTGCTAGCTGATGTTTGCGAGATGGACTTCATCTCTCACCTCGCCTTTAACTATGAGCAGAGCCATGCTCGGGTGCAAATTCTATCCCGGGCCCAGACGACCGCCGAGTTCATCTTTTATCGGATAGTAAAATACTTTCCTACTTACCATCTTATCATCCTTACACTACGTTTGGGGTTGCATAAGAATCTTATGCGTACGTACGTAGTGATACGTACGAGTGAGTGAGCCATGTGTTAAGTACCCGGTATCATTCCCCATACTGGGCTAGATCCAGCCTTAGGTATAGGGGAGGAAAGGGGATGTTACCAGGTACTCAAAACTTGGCTCACTCACTCGTTTAACAACGACTTTGGCGTTTCCCTAGTTAATTAAATTGAACATACAAATGCGAATCGTGTTCAAACGTATTAGCGTAAAACATAAAAAAATTTCCAAGATAAAACAAATCACCTAATTTTTATTTCCCATTTAACATCCCTCAAAAATAATATGTGGGTGTAAAAATATAAAAAAGTTCTAACCAATGGGGCATCGAACCCCAACCCTCCGTGCGGTGCCATGCCATACGCTGATCTCGTCCCGCTAGCTGCTACTAAACAAATGCTATCGATATTTAAAAAATCACATTTTTATTTATTGTAGGATTAAACGCAATGGATCTAGTTGATTTTTTTTAGCAGTTCTCATAATTCGTACCGGATGTCTGTTTTAAATTACAGCGCAATCTGTTCAGCGATTCGGCTGATTTTCGACGTACAGACAGACCCACAGAATCACGGAAGTGCCATATTTCTTAAATGGAGAATCCTCGGTCGCTCCGCTCCCTCGTCTAATAAAGTGGTCTCTTGTTTTTGTATCTTGTAGTATCGAATGATGTGCATTTCCATTTATACATTGTTCCGTTTTAAAATATTTAAGAAGCTCCAAGTGACAACAGTATAGAAAATAATCACTCGCCGTTGAAATAAACACAACGTGTCACAGTTTAAATGAAGAACACGGGTAACATTCCGAGAATTTATTGGCAGCAAACTTTTTCAAAATTCTGTCTATAGATATTTCGAAAACCTCGAGTTTTATGGCCAAACGTTAAACCGGAAAATATATTTCTTCGGGCATTTTAAACAATATTTCATATTCATTAGCAAGTTGGAACAGGCTTTGCGATGAAATACGATTTCAAACGCCTATTTCCATCAGTAATAGGCACAACGAATCGAAGTTTGCAACTGGCAAAAAATGCGCGTTTTTTGTATCAATCATTCAAATTGTATTTTTTTAGTGTGAAGTTTGCAATGCTGTCAATAAGTATTTGATCAATCGTAACAGAACAAGTGTAAGTGTAGAGTAGTGGAGCTATAACCCTAATTTAATTTGGACGTTTATTCCGAATATCATGTTAGCAATAAATAAAATGTAAGCTGAGCAGGCAGGGGATCTAGATTCTAGAAGGCAGTAGGAATATAGCGCAATAAACATAACGATACACAATAACAATTAATTTATTAATACAATGTTTTTAAGCATCCCGTTTTAAGGATATTATTATTGAATGAAAGCAATAATGTCGTTATAGTCGGGCCAAACTTTTACGACAATTGCTGTAGTTCAGAAATAAATTTATTGTTGATAAGATCCTTATAAATACCCACCCATCCAGCTTAATATTAACAATGATAACCAACAGTCTGTCTTGAAATGTAATATAAAAAATAGCTCTTGAAAGGTCACTTTCAAGATAATTTACATAATCTGTACCGTCTTTTGCTGACGAGCCTTATAGGTAAGCCAACCAATAATTTCATGGAGGAATGGCCTTTGAATAATGGGGTAAGCTTATAAATTTTGTTGTTTAATCTCTATTTATTGGCACTGTCCTGCTCAGTTTCTTGTGGGCAATCACTGTTCTACCAATATTGCTAAATACGTCGCAAGTGATTGTATAAGTAGTATTGGCATTACTGTAATCCTGCTAAGTTTCTTGCGGGCAATCATTGTTCTACCAATTTTGCTAAATACGTGGTAGGACTACAAAACACGTATTCGTATAAGTAGTATTGATATTGTAACTGTTCTACCAATAGCTAAATATACGTCGTAAGTATTCGTATAAGTAGTATTGATATTACTGTTTTATCAATATTGCTATATAAGAAGTATTGGTATTGTAACTGTTGTCCGTTAAGGTAAATCACAGTTCTACCAATATTGCTTTATACGTCGTTGGTCTAAAAATGTAAGTATTGGCATTACTGTTGATCGTTTCTGTTGAGTCTATCACGGAGCAATCACTGTTTTACCATGATATTGCCAGTTAGGCCCTATACGTCGTATGCCTACTAATAAGTATTTGTTAAATTGTGGACTAGGATTGTTGTTAATCTTTAATTTTGCTTACAGATGATAAGTGATGAGTGCTACGTCTTCTATGAAAGTTTGGGTTTTGCTGTAAAATATCTGAACTACAAAGATCTTCAATGTCGTTTGAATAATTGGGTAAGCTTATAAATTTTGTTATTTAATCTCTTTTTATTGGCATTACTGCAGTCCTGCTTAGTTTCTTGTGAGCAATCACCGTTCTACCAATATTGCTAAATACGTCGCAAGTGATTGTATAAGTAGTATTGGCATTACTGTTATCCTGCTAAGTTTCTGCGGGCAATCATTGTTCTACCAATTTTGCTAAATACGTGGTAGGACTACAAAATACGTATTCGTATAAGTAGTATTGATATTGTAACTGTTCTACCAATAGCTAAATATACGTCGTAAGTATTCGTATAAGTAGTATTGATATTACTGTTTTTATCAATATTGCTATATAAGTAGTAATGGTATTGTA
This sequence comes from Sweltsa coloradensis, assembly GCA_024449915.1. Classification (NCBI taxonomy): domain Eukaryota; kingdom Metazoa; phylum Arthropoda; class Insecta; order Plecoptera; family Chloroperlidae; genus Sweltsa; species Sweltsa coloradensis. The sequence continues at coordinate 47,364 of JAMZAV010000332.1, forward strand.
ACTGTTGTCCGTTAAGGTAAATCACAGTTCTACCATGATATTGCCAGTTAGGCCCTATACGTCGTATGCCTACTAATAAGTATTCGTTAAATTGTGGACTAGGATTGTTGTTAATCTTTAATTTTGCTTACAGATAAGTGATGAGTGCTACGTCTTCTATGAAAGTTTGGGTTTCGCTGTACTATTGTTTGACGATAAAAAATCTGAACTACAAACAACTACAGACAATGTCGTTTGAATAATTCGGTAAGCTTATAAATTTTGTTATTAATCTCTTTTTATTGGCATTACTGCAGTCCTGCTTAGTTTCTTGTGAGCAATCACCGTTCTACCAATATTGCTAAATACGTCGCAAGTGATTGTATAAGTAGTATTGGAATTACTGTTATCCTGCTAAGTTTCTGCGGGCAATCATTGTTCTACCAATTTTGCTAAATACGTGGTAGGACTACAAAACACGTATTCGTATAAGTAGTATTGATATTGTAACTGTTCTACCAATAGCTAAATATACGTCGTAAGTATTCGTATAAGTAGTATTGATATTACTGTTTTATCAATATTGCTATATAAGTAGTATTGGTATTGTAACTGTTGTCCGTTAGGTTAATCACAGTTCTACCAATATTGCTTTATTCGTCGTTGGTCTAAAAATGTAAGTATTGGCATTACTGTTGATCTGTTCTGTTGAGTCTATCACGGAGCAATCACTGTTTTACCATGATATTGCGTTTAGGCCCTATACGTCGTATGCCTACTAACACAGCTTAAATAACTTTCTTCAAATGATTACTGAAGCATTTGAACAAAAACGTAATCCACTAGGAATATTGTGTGATCTCTAAAGCTTTTGACTGTGTAGACCACACAATTTTGATGAATAAATTGGAATATTATGGCGTCCGTGGTACAGCATTTAAGCTAATAGAATCATACTTTAATAACCGCTTTCAAATCACCGAAACTACCAGCAGTGTTGGAATTAATGAACAAGTATATTTTTCTAACCCTAGCAGAATTGTATGTGGAGTGCCTCAAGGATCCATTCTTGGCCCTCTATTCTTTATTATTTACACAAACGATTTTTCTTTTGTCATTGATGATTCGGAGCTATTTGCTGATGACGGCAGTTTGCTTGTTAAAGGCTCATCAAGCAGTGTACTTAAAACTAACGCAAAAAAAATAACAAAGGCAAGTGATTGGTATCAAAACAATAAATTAGTATTTAATTCTTACAAAACCAACTTTATTCAGTTTCATTCGTCTCAAAAACGAAATCATTTAGATAAATTAAATAATATTACTAATGTAACGGATGGCTTAATTATTTTGCCTGTATCTCACATAAAGTCTAGGCATAGTTTTGGATGAACATCTTGGGTTGGTTTCAACATTGTTTGGAATTATGTAGTAAACTCAGTTCAGCTTGCTTCGCAATTAGATCCGTAAAGGAAATAGCAGGTTTAAATGTTGCTAAGTTAGTTTATCATTCTAACTTTGAATCCCACATACGTTATGGCATAGAATTTTGGGGTCATTCAGTAAATGTAATTACGTTATTAAACTGCAGAAAATGGCTATGAGAAACATGTGCGGCCTTAAGTCATCTAGTTACATGAAGTCACACTGCAAGCCGCTGTTCATTAAACATAAAATATTAACTCTTTATTCCCTGTATATTTTGGAGACAACCTCTCTTGTAAAAAGTCTTGAACATTCAAATAAACCTATCTTAAACCATGATGTACACCATCATAATACTCATCGAAATGGTGACATTCATTGTACTCAGTATAGAACAAAGCTGACACAAAATAATTCTATGTATAATAATAATAATTATAAACTATTTAATAAATTGCCGAAACTGATAATCAATGCTTATTAATTAATAAAGCTTATTTCTCCATTGAGGAGTTTTTTCAAGACCAGGATTTTAAATGAATGAAAAAGTGGTTGGTTAGAGGCCTGGGGCTACCCAGTCTTGACTTTCAAAACTTTTTTTTTTCACGTACACACCTTGTAACTATTTATGTGTGTAGGTAGTATGTATTGTTTTGTTTATGTGTGCATTATTATACTGTCTTCAATCAATTTGTTTTTTGTCTATAGCTATTGTATTATGTTGTTGTGCTATGTAAATTGTATTATTGACATGTATAAGCAGGCTACACAATCTTTTTGATTGTCTTTGTTTTACTTACATGTATTTCTGTGTCCTGTAAATAAATCTTATCTTAATAAGTATTCGTTAAATTGCAGAAGGATTGTTATAAATCCTTAATTTTGCTTACAGATAAGTGATGAGTGCTACGTCTTCTATGAAAGTTTGGGTTTTGCTGTACTATTTTTCTACTAGAAAAATATCAGAACCAGCCTTTGAATAATTGGGTAAGCTTATAAATTTTGTTATTTAATCTCTATTTATTGGCATTACTGCAGTCCTGCTTAGTTTCCGTTCTACCAATATTGCTAAATACGTCGCAAGTGATTGTATAAGTAGTATTAGCATTACTGTTATCCTGATAAGTTTCTCGCGGGCAATCATTGTTCTACCAATTTTGCTAAATACGTGGTAGGACTACAAAATACGTATTCCTATAAGCAGTAGGCCTATTGATACTGTAACTGTCCTACCAATTGCTTAATATTCGTCGTAAGTATTTGTATAAGTAGTTTTACCTTGTGAAAGAAAAAGTTAAAACCGTTAGCCAGAACCATAGAATAAAGGGTTTAATATGAGTTTTTTTAGGTAGTTTTTTTTTTAGTATAATTAAGGAATACATGAGTAGTATTATAACAATGTGTCACACTTACTTGAAAATTATATACGGATGGCTCTTATTGAAGCATTACCAACTTTGCTGCTCTTAATCCTGCAAATTAAATTCAAATCCATTATTTTCACTATTTATTGAATAACCTCGTGCTATTTGATAACTTCTTATTAGCACACATAATTGTTTGTTTGTTTGTTAACTACAACGAACTCCAGTTATTATAAACACGCAATGTCGTATCAATGCTTATATGCTAGGAAGCTTCGCAGTCGCTTTTTTTTTAGTCAAGTTGATGGATGTGCTTTTTTGTTAGTTTTTAGTTTGCGTGGGATCTCTTTACTTTTGCAAGTGCTTTTTGAATGCATTGTAGGTGATTGTTTTCAAGTTTTTTTTGTTACTTGTTGATTGATTGGATATTGCTTTACGTCTCCGCGATGCAAAGATGATCCAGATAGCGCTTATCGTAGTTTTTTTTTAGTACCCGAAGGACTCGCAAGCAGCACTATATATATATATATAATTTCATAGCCACAAAGATCGTAAAGGCAAGCTACATTATCCAGTAGGCCTAGGCTTTGTATAATATACATGGGTTGATGTGCAAACTAGGCTAGCCCTAGGCCAAGCTAGTCCTTCCTGGCCTACGCCCACCAAGCTGTCACAGTCACAATGTCACATCGAGTTTGATGAGGTGACGATTTTCTTTTCTTAACTTTATCATTCGTAATGAATCAAAAATTGACTTGGCAAGAGATTATTTCATATTTAGGTAATGGTATAAGACATATAGTTGAGGGGGGGGCGCGGTTTTGCTGCAAGGCAGGCAATTCGGGCAGATGTAAACACATCGTGGCGGTTTTGATGGATGGATGGAACAGACCATAGATACTACTAGAACAGACCTACAGTCAGCACCACTACTCATGTACATAGCCATCTATATTATGGTGTGTTAAAAAAGATAGAAGATTAAAGAAGGCTGTAATCTGTTCTAGCTTATAGTGCTGGTTGACGAGTCCTCCGGCAACTAAAATTTTTGAAGCTTTTCTCTTTATCCGCTAGATGGCATTGTGTTGCTTTGCGTCGCGGATTGTTATTATAAACCTTCAAAAACTCATATTAAAACCTTTATTTCTATAGATTCTGGCTAACTGTTTGAGTTTTTTCTTTCAAAATGCAATACATCACCATTTCCCTTATGTCCATGTGAAATTTGAACGTTGTAGCCCCATCCGTTTGGTCAGAATCGGCTAAAATATCACTTAAAGGGGCTATTAACCCAAAAAAATTATTTTTTACCACATGATCTATAGCACAATATTACACTGAAATGACAGTTTAAATAATTATATCTTGTAACTGTGATTTAACACGAATTTTTCAATTTTTTTGATCCAGAAATTTGCGAAAATTAGTGTTTTGGGAAATTTCTTAAATCGACTTTAACCTGCTTCTTTTTTGGTCCACATAGATACTAGAGCATAGTACCAATCTAAAATGTCCATTTTTTACATCGTGTCTTGAAACTGTGCCCAAATATACCCTCAAACACGCATAAATATGCATTCCAAAATCACACCCCAACTCGGTAATCAGCATATTTTGACCGAACTACTTGCCCAAATTACAAAACAAAACATAGATAATTTATTAAAAAAAAGGCTGTAGAGTACGGTACGTCAATAATGGGCAATATTTTTTTGGATCAAAATCCTCCAAGGTCACGGGGCATAAAGATCGTCTCCATGTTATTTCTTATGGGAGATTTTTGCCGATGGTACCTAGCTCGAAAAATGTCATGTTTGACATTTTTTGAGAGGTCATGGTGGCCCCAATAATTTTTCTGTTAATTGCTAAATTCATTACTAGTTTGCCTGAATTAAATATAGTTTTTGAGTTTAGCGGTTAAATACTCCTTTAAATATCGCAATAAAAATCGAAAAAAATCGTAAAAGTACGATGTTCATGAGAAACGTTTCTTCGATTGTACCCAAAAACGTGGCAGGTCTAAGTTTAGAGATTTCGAAGGTCCCCTCCAATTTTCATCATGATCGCATATGCCGTTTGTCCGTTAGAGAGAAAACAAACATCCAGTGGACCTGGTTTCTATCAGAAATACGATAGCAAATGGTCGCATTAGTCAGCAAACCGCCATAGCATCGAGTAAACGATACATTGTATAATTACGTTAGATCTATGCCAGAATGCAACTTATTTTCCGTACGTTTGATTGAGTGAATTTGTATCAGTTCCTCCGAAAATGTTTTCATATTTTACACAGTGTACCGTAGTCATAAAGTGTTATTTTATGTTTTGTTTTACGTGCACTATATGATCGTTATGTTCTTGAAATGTAATAATAGAGTGCCATGTAACTAACATACACTAAAAATGACTCGTAAAATATAAATTGTATAATATATAGCATTGGATATAATATACTTGAAGAAAGTGAGTCTCTAAAATATTGAGCATTCATTAGTTTTAAGTACCAAGAATAAATAGTTTCCGAATACAATTTACTAAACTACCTATAATTAAAATCTCTGTGTGATATCCTTATTGGTTGTGAAAGGGGCGTAACGTGATTGCTTTCCCTATTTAAACACGGTTTGTAATGATGGGGGTAACGAACGTCAACATATGATGTTCAGAAGTTCAAGTTGTTGTTTGACGTAAAACATTGTATTCCCTTTGGTTTAATGAATTTATTTTCCATTTTTCTTTCGTTTTGTTAATGTAGGCTTGTAATTCATTTGTTTTGTGTAAATGTGCTTGAATACTGTTTTTATTGTTGTACCTGCTATGACTTTGTATAATATGTAACTAAATATCCTATTTGCGTACTATGTATTTATCAATGGGCTGAAATAAATAAATACCCAGAACTCTTCTAATGCGTACAGACTGATACAACACGAAATCAAGAAACGTTTACTTATTTATTTTCAGGGCTAAAGAAACTGGATGGTATCGTTGGAAGAATTGATTGTGAGACAGACGACGAGAAAAAAGCCTATGATCCTAATTCATTACTAAAATGTCATGATCACATTTATTTTTAAAATTAGTGAGTAATTAGTCTGTAACGAACATATTTAGCTCTGTACTAGAGCACAAAACTATAATTTGGTAAGGCTAGTTTTGTTTATCTCGGTCTAATACTGAAAGACATCAGCCACTGTTAGTGTGAAAAATACATAATATGAATAATACATTTGTTTACAAATAATTATTTTATAATTTTAAGCACAATATTAACAACAACAATACAATATTAAATTGTGCCAGTAAACCGAAACTTACCCTTATTTAACCGCAAACTTTTTAAAAAAATTTAGAAACATTTAATTCCTATGTTGAGAAACGTATTTTCTTTTGCGATTAAGCAGGGAAGAAAAGTAATTGTGAATTAGCAGCAACTTCTGATTTGTTTGGAAAGCAAATACATATGTATATGAGCCACAAAAATAGTAATGCACGATTTATAATAGATAACATAATTATAATGTTTCTTATTACGTACCCCAATAGCCTAACTTACTGCCAACTTGTGTGGGTGTAAGTTTGCACACGATATGTTCTTCTGATGGGGAGAGAACTGTCTCTTATCATGAACTTCAAAACATATCATTGCAAACGAATCCAACCAAGACACCTCCAGTGTTTTCAACCGCGTGATTGAATATCCTTACTATTCTGCTCTCTCTGACGAATGATGATTACTTCCACCTTGAGGCCTCGGGTTGTTTGGGTGGGGTTAGAGCAATATCGAACACGCTAATCATTTACTCATTTTTGTTTTATGGAAATTAATCCTCGAATCTGTGCAGCTAGACAAGGCAACGGAAAAAATTGTTAGACAACAGAGTAAGGAGAAATTCGACAGTATCAGTATCATGTGAAATTATATTATTAGGGCGAGCTCGCTGCTCGCATGATGTGGTACGAGTGGCAGAGATAAATTTATTCTTCGACCCACTCCGTTAAAGAGCTTATTTTCAGTGGGTGACTTACTTTACTGTTAGTTCCGTCGCATAGGAAACATAATCTGCTAAAATTTCCCCTATTCAGGTGTCTTAGAAGGTATTCGGTGAGAGGACAGTTTGTTGAGTATGCCTAAGGGTTATTTTATAGTATTCAATACAATACCAGCCTTCGTATTTTGATTTTGAACGTTCCTATTTATTTTGTATTTATATTATATGAGTATATTCTTAATTATTTAGAGACTAGCCAGTCTAACACATCACTGATTTTCAGTGGGTTTTTAACCTTAATTTAAAGATTACCAAGCCAACTCTGCCAGTGTTAGTGTAGTCACGCAAGCAATCAATGGTCAACCAAACATCTGTATTTTAAATAGAAAACACCGACCAACTCGTTGACGGGCGGGTGTGTGAAACCAGAATCAACAAGGCTGAATCGGAACAACTTAATATTATTTAATATAATGTACTTCGTTGCTCGGATGACTTTAAAGTCTCCGTTTTACATATACCCAACAGGGCCAACACAAATATTGATTGATTTATGTCCATCACTCTATCTCAGGAGCTAAAGAACTTCTTTCTTCTGCATTGGAAGCAGGGAATCTAACCACTATAGCTTAACTTTAACACCAAGTTCCGGATCGTCGGTGTGCGGTAAAGAAACGACAGATTAGTCTAGCTGATCTATCTCTATCGGTCACTGTACCTGACATGGCTCAATCACGTCATTCGTCTCTTGATTCAGGATTGCTGGTGGTTGGGAATAATCCAACAACATCCTGATTAAGAGCTTCGACTCGTACGCTAGCGCTGAGCTATTGAGGTCAGAGACGACTCACATTCTTGCCAGCTCTGTAGTCTTCTAAAGGTCTAGTCCGAATTGCAATAACGAATCTAATGTTATTGCACTTGTACTTGAACATTCAAATAAGTGAACTTGACAATTGCATGCTTCAATTTCAAACGCTTTCTCGCTGGCATCTCGAGGTAATGCAATGCGTGAAAAACAATTTGGACGGAAAATGGGGTTATGTGTGTTCAAGGACTGGTCTGATGCAAATGTATGTAGCAATATCCACTAACAACTTCTATTATTTTATCAACTTACTACTTGCTCCATACAATTACAAACTACATACTACTACATTACATACTACTATTACACACTTAAAATACATACACTCTGGTACACATACTACTATAAATACTATTATATACTACTGACAAGTAGTGTTTTGTGACAATACATTTGGATATGGTTTCGATTAGTATCTATGGTTTTGATAGTTAACGGGTTGGGATAAAATAATAAATAATGCATGAATGTGCATAAAATGATCAAATTGCATTGGCATTGGCCACGATGATTTGTTGTCAATTCTTTTACGGTGTAATTATTTATCTTGTTTTTGTCACCTAATGAATCGTTTACTGTAGATATACGTTAGGCGTGGACACTGACATACTGATCTATTGATATGTATAGCTATAAGCGTTCATTTACAAACACGCTGAGATACAAGAAACATATAATATACATTTGGAAATGTGATTTACAGAAACAAAAGTTGAATACTTTAGTCCTGTCTTGCAAGCCCCACCAGAACACTTGATGGAAGCTTCAGGTGACGTTGTTTCTTAATTTCCGAGTTGCGTGTGGTCTCATTTTCAATTATTTTTAAATTAGCTGAAGTCTAGATTTAGGTTTGATTATAAGATGAAATTATCTTAGAGCACCTCACATGGGCACTAATCTATAAACCACGTTGATAAATGCCTCAGTCATACAGTGTGGTCGGAGTAATTACAAGTTGTACCACATGTACCTAGGAACCGTGCGAACATTCACACTCACCAGGAAATAAAGAATTAGACAGGAAATATTAAAAGTAATAAAGACATAAGTTATATGTGCTACTTTCTATGATGATACCAATAACATCCACAACGTCTATAATGATTTACAATCACATTTTGCCACCTAGCACAACAGGTATTTTGCAGAAAACTAGTAAAAGGGAAATCACGATTTGGCTCATTATGAATGTATGATCGTCACCACCTGACCATGCCAAAACCCATTCTCAGTCTTGCATTCAAGAGGGGAATTATTATTTCTTATAGTTTTCAAGTTTAACAATTATATTTAAGTTTCACCAGTGCATGGCAGTTTTATGAAGGGCAGTCAGCCAGCCATCTGTACAGCGGTGAAATTCGTCTAACTTACGCGTGTGCGTAAAGTATAGCGTGCGTAATTGTAATAAGCTACCTAATAAAACATAACCGGTGTGGTAGCAGACAAGTAACACATTTATAATGTTGTCTGTCGCGAAAATGAAGTCATTTATTTTCTAATTATGAAGGCGTTGCTATAAGTGATGTTGCTGTATGTCTTGAATTAAATTCCATCGCCTATGACATGAAACCAATTAAGTTCAACCGTAATTGCGGTTAATACTTACTTCTACTTTCTGCTTTGTGGGAGATAATAATAAGTTTTCGATCGTTATTTAGCGATAGATTACAACTTAAAAAATAAAAGCTGACATTAACAAACGATAAAGTGCGTTTAATACCTGCTCTTAGTAACTCTTGGCAAGAATACTGTCCGCCTCTGAAATGTTAGCCTTCTTAAGAACACAAGCCATCTGTAGATTGATACCAGGGTATAAACGCCCCCTTTACCTTAATACACTTGTTAGCATGTTGACATAACTAACACAACTCCCATGCACGGACAGATAAAAAATAAAAGTTGTACTTTCTCATATATTAAAAGCAAACTAAATTGTCGAATCCAAATTAGGGCTATGTTTGATTGGCGCCGCGGTGACTACGGCATAAGAATGTGAAATGTCAGTTGACCTTCCTTCGATAGGGCAAGGAATGGCTACAGGCTCTGTTACACACACACACATACACTCAAATTGAAATTTGTTAACAAGGTTGTTCGCATTTCTCTTGACATTTCCTGCCAACGTTGAAACGAACAAGTAAAAGCAGTATACGGCGAAATGAAAGGTGTTGGTGATATATGGCCGGTACTGTACTGACAAGAGCAGCAGGTCTATTGGATTCGAGCTAAACAAGGCTTTTAGCAATTAATACATATCACGTACATAGAATAATGTCTCAACTATCTAGAAACGAATATTTGGGATCCGAGAGTGAAACTAAGGTTTTGTGGGTTTATTTCTGTGTATTGTAATGTAGCGGGATCAGATACCGGTTCAGACATAAGTTCTGAATTCGAATACATAATATTATACCTATTATAAAAGGTTATAATAACGTTATATGATTTTAGTAAACGGTGCATTTGGAGCAGTTTTAGCATTGGGTATAGGTTGTCCGTCATTGAAGGCCCGTTTAATAACTAAGAGGGAATACGATCTAAATACTATTGTTTTATTAATTAAATTATAATAATGAATGAGATGTACAGGTGTAGTTTTGCTCGATAGGTAAATACGATCTATCACTATCAGTCAGTAATTTATCTGATACACACAGTTGTCGAACCTTCCCCCGCTCGGATTAATTTGCAGACACTTTAAAATGGGGGGGGGGGGGGTGCAAACATACTCCATAAACAATAATTACCACCGGTTACGCCTCAACTGGGCTGCCTCAAACTAACAGTTTGCAAATCACGAACAAGTAGGCTGCTGTATTGTGTTTATCAAAGTACGCGAATACATTTGGCTCTAACCCCATCTATTCTGCTAATTACCTTGAATAACAAACACGTATTTGCTGTATTGCTGATGCATGCGTGTGTAATTGCACTAAGCATGTGTGTGTGTAATAGACTCCTAAAGATGCACTGAACAACGAGTATATAAATAACTGCCTGCTCGTGAATCGAACCTACGTGCAGCCAGAGGAGAGGGGACATTACAGAGCACATTATGTGTTGATCTCAACAGTATGCAATTATGTAGATGATAGGCCTTCTAGTTTTCATAATAATATACTGTACTCAACCAGTATACAATTTATTTCCAAGTATCGACATGTTTGAAAGCAACTGTACGTTGAATTCAACACCTTTCTATGGAGATTTGTATTTTCAATTTGCCAAATGTTTTTCATATACTTTTGTTCAAAAACTTTGCGTCGTCTCTAAAGTGACAAGATTTGTGAACACATTATATTGTCATCCTCATCGCTGTCTTTCATCACCCGCTCATAGCTACTCCTTTACTGCAACATATTCCTTATACGTGGACTTGGAAACATTTTCATATTACGAGGGACAAGAGTCATGAAAATCCAACCCCTCTTTATTGTTCTACTTTTCATTGAACAATAAGTTAACTTAGTTTTTAATTTTCATGTATTATATTACTTTTACAGACTATATTCTTTGCCTCTGTCTGTACAACGTATCGTCCTAGTGAAGATATCATAATATCTTACAAAACAAACATTGTATTTGTCCTTGATTATGGTATTTTATGCCCGTTTAGACTAAATGATACAGGAGTACTAAAACACAGGTATTTGTAAGTCACTTCACTTGATAATGGATCTGTTAGAATTCTTGTTTAGTATAAGTTACTATTCGTTGAAAGGATTTAAATGTGGTATACGTTAATGGATAGGATAATAAAAAATAAGCATTCATTCTTTTACGAGCATGATGATGAAGTCATGGACATCGTTATAAAGTTGGTTAATGGACACTTTATCTTTCAAGGGGACGGCAGATTCCTACCACTAATTTACCAAGTCGATATGGCAAACTACTCTCGTTTAGGAAATACCTCAGAACCCGGTACAATTACAAATGTTAGAACCCGGTACAATTACAAATGTTAGGCGAAGTGGGTTATAGAAATTCGTTTAAATACTAACAAACACTCGACTCAGTCGACTGGTCACATTGGTGGCCGAACCTAAAATCCGCGAGTTTAATAATGTTAAACTGAGATAGTTTAGTTAAAGACACCAAAAGATTTTAGGTCTTAGTCTTGCTAATTTCGAAAGCTAAAACTTAGAACTCGTTGAATGACGTCAAACATATTCTAGAGCGATATTGCTCAAAGATTTCTTAGGTGGAGAGGAAATGTACAGAATTATATATAGGAAGTAGACATCTGTGTTATGTTTAGGGTTAGAAATTAATGAAATATATTTACAGTCGTTGCATTTGTTAGATATCTCTGGAGCCGTGGTTGCGATTGTACGTTTTGTGTATTGTTTTTTGTGCAATGTTTGTCTGTTTATCTTTGACGTAAAAATATGATCAGAATCCAATGACTTCGTTCCATAAGTACATTTTACCTGTAGCAGACAATATGTCGGTCATCTGTCTTCATCTTTCGTATTTATGCACGATTATTATAAACGTATTTAGCTATTTACTATTTATTGCAGTTCATGTGACAGCAAGCTCTCAGTAACACAGCCAGTCTAGGAGCGATATTTCTAGCAACACTTCGCTCATAAAATTAATCTACACTTAACGTGCATATAGTTTATGCCGGTTAAATCTATTGCGAGTTTCATACACGACTACGTGATTTAACCGTTTAATGCTGTCCAATACTTACATAATTGTTGATATACGGTATTTAAGATGATGGCAGGAATTGAATTTGAATAAATTAATGTTGAATAGGTAGACACGAGATTGTATAGCGTTGTGGCCTTGACGCGAGGTGTGAAATAATGATAGTTGTTGAACACGTTTGAAAAGGTTCAAAGTCTACATGTAAGACGAACACATCTGTTCAACTTGTATTGTTCAACTTCTCAAACACCGAGGATATGCCATTAAGCTAAATAAATAGCAATTAACCAAACACAATTGCTCAATGATGTCTGGCGGTGGGGTAGGAGTATAGTAGCGATAGTAGGGTAATATGGTAGTTTGATAGTAAGGTAGTAAGGAAGGTAGTAATGGTTTTAGTGTATGGGATGGTAAAGGTTGTAAGACGAGTGTGGGTATGTTGTAAGAGAGGTCAGTGGGAGGATGTAATTCTAGGGTATGCTGTTTGATGTGTAAATAACCCTCGAAAAAAATATGTCTTGTGATTGTATTTGTGTTAATTTAACAAGAAATAGCACATATTTTAATGTGACCAATGCTGCGAGTCATTTAAACATATTGTGCCAATTATTTATTAGAATTAGCATTCGACAATAACTAAAACACGCTTTTTTAATAAGCCTATAATATTTACGGACGATTTCACGTCATGCGTTTGTCAATATCCAATTTCAGTTTACTTTGCAATTATATACAAATTAACTATTATATAAAATATTTTACAATTATAATATTTATTCCAATGATAAATTGTGTGAGTTTTTGCTCGAGAAAGAATAAATTTATGATGCTGTTATGATTATCCTGAGTGGATATTTATGTCAACAGACTTATCAGAAATCTCAATAAATAAGTACAATAATCCCTCGTTCTAGACGGACTTGATTTCTGTTATTACCGAATACGTGCAATGGTTTTGAATTTGGAAAACAAAATCACTTTTAATTCCCGGCAACTCAGAGCTGTGATGCGCGCTGGACTGAATGCTAATGAAAGAGACGCGTTTGACTTGTAACTACTACAATACGAGTAGGTATAGCGTGAAATACATACAGGTCAACCCGCTCGCCACAGCCACCTCGTTAGCACGGGAGGGCAGTTGTGCTTTCGGACTGTTGACCGGTTTGCAGACATGGTTTTAAAATATATGTTTGAGTGACTGGTCAATTTAAAAAAAAATTATTGGTGCTTGGAATAATGATTTGATCAGGACAAATTATGGTGTCGATGCTCTGCACAGTATATCGTCAAAATCCGTTATTCTTTGTATTTAGTTTGGTTGTGGTAGTAGTATTAAGGCAATAAATTTCTTGAAACATACTCAATTAATAGCAAAGAAACATTTACTTTACTTTTTGTGGTACAATTTAAAAAAAATAATAACCTTTAAGTAGCCATTGAATGGCCACACTGCTGTGTACAAAAGCATCTTAATATTGTTTAACCCGTTTGGCATACTTATCAAAAATAACACTAACATATTATTGTCCATCGTAAGATGGCCAGTGAATGAGCAATTTGTTTGGTAAGAGTACTCTTGAAATAACCTGTTAAGTGTAAAAAAACCGAGACCAATTAATACATAAATTAATTGAGATAATTGAAGGAAGAATGTGTATTTAAATAGCGCGTCATTTAACATTACAATCCGCAGTAAATATTTATCTGTCACCTCAACCTTGAGCCATAATAATGAACAAGTATGTAAAAATTATAAGGGAAAAGTAACAGTTCAAGAAAAATATGCTTTATTACTAATTATATGTCTATGTCGTGTAGACCTAGACAAGCTGGCTCATTAAGGTAGCCTATATAACGTTGTCATCGGCAATTATAAATAACGATTAAACTAGTCTTCTCGTTAAAGAAATTGCTTTCGTTGCACTTGACTTACATGTAATCGTATACAAGTTTAATTTATACCATAATATGCATGGGGGGGGTTTATTGTAAATTTCTCAGTTGTTCCATTTCCAAGTAGATAAATAATAGTAAATAGCCAATACATAACTTCTTATTCAACAGTAGCCTTGTTGTGGAATATTGCCGTCGCAGCGATAGATAAAAATAATTTGTCAAAACATGTCATGAATCTTGTTTTATATCTATCTATAGACTGTAGACGGCATATGGATTATGGAGCCTTAAGAAGTAGACTTCACTTTTACCACTGTATGACATGACTGAGCGAAACTTCCCTTTACAGTCTTTTACTTTTCACTATTCTGTCCGTCGCCCAGTGCGTGCAGTATGTCACGTCTTATAATGAAAACAGAACATGACCTCCAATTGATATGCGGGGTTAATTTATTAAATTAAGTTAATTAATCACAAAAATAAGAAACGAGTGTAATTTTGTCGGGTAGGGAGCAAGTAGAAAAATCTAGCTAGCATGCAGTGCATTGAAAAGTACCTTATTTTGCTGTTTACTTCTTATATTAGGCTGTGTAATCATGGGGCTATTGCAACTACATGGTGTGTCTGTGGAAATTGTAAGAATCGAACTCAGCTGAGCTGAGATTTTAAATTAAACTATCTAAAATCACATAACAAATTAATTTACGTGCAAGCTAGTATAAAATACAATTGACAACGAATAGCATTAATATTTAAATGTTTTTTTATTTATGCATCTTGTGAAAATTTGAAATTCCAATCCAGGTATGAGAGCCAACTTAAAATTAATTTCGCTCGTTGATTTTTCAGGTTTAACACCAAAAATGAGTAAAGACTTACATGTAGTGTGTCATTATATTAATAATACTAAATTTATTTAGAGTCTACCCACTCAGTCATATAACTGATTTTCAGTGCATATCTGTGTTTCTCCTGAAGTAAACGCTAGGAATTTAACCCGGGTGATGGTGTAATGATTACCTTAGAACCGGCACCTCCGCCATAGTTGTCTGAGATTAATATAAGAGCCCTAGAGTGAAGTTTACCTTAGACCCGGCACCTCCACCATAGTTGTCTGAGATTTATCACAACGCAATACCACCACCTACATTATGGGTTATCCTTTTTTTTTATTGACGGGAAAAGCCAAACGAAATCGCACATCATTCGGGGATCGTGTTCTGTTTTTATCGTGGTCCACTACGTGACAAACGGACGGACGGTAAGTGATGTATGTAGGAGAGCATCGATCCCCTAGCCCTATAAATAAATGACCATGTGCATACACTACCGCATATAAGGTACATTATCTCTTTAAACGTTGCTAAGTGAAATAACATCAATTGAAATATGACCCATGTTTTCCAGCGAATTAACTTTGTGATACATGATATCAAAAGTCCGAGTAACGGGCTAAGCAATCTGTGGATGGGCGTAGCTTATTCTGACATTAATTAACTCTGAAACATCTCAGCCATGATCACGTCATCATTGTTATGTTAAAAAGCGAAACTAGTTCCCGCTTCGATTTTTCTGCAACTCTTTGAGTTTGAAACGGGTGAAGGTGAGCTGGTAACTTACTAAACAGAGATGACAGACGGCGCGCCTTCGACCAGGTCAGGGGTCGACATTAAACCTAGGCTTTTTCAATTACCAGCGTGTGAATTGAAACCAGCCCACGCTATTTGAATCAATTTCAATAACTTACCTCAATGGAATGTTGGATAATAAAGTTAGTTGGAGCTGTGTGTAAAGAAAAATGCAGTAAAATTTAATTAGAGTTTACAAAATGATCTCAAAACATAATTGAGAATGCCGAAATAATGTGTAGAGATATTAATGAGTGTTGGGCTATTCTAAAAATAAGCGGTTTTATCAATTTTATTAGACCACAACAGTTTTCCGGGATTCGAGGTAAACTTCTAGTCTCTTGACACAGCAAGGACTATGTACTTGCGGTGGTCAGGGACGAAATGATGTATTCGATGGGAAACGAGTTTGTTAGTTTCTCGATTTGGTTAGTCGGGAAACACTCCCGTAGGTGGAATTGTTAATATCCATTCAAATCTATAATGCAACTACAATTCAGAAGTTAAATAGTCACCGTTTCGGTGGTCTAGTTGGCTAAGGCACCTACCTGTAACGCGAGAGACTCGGGTTCGAACCCCGATCGGGATGGATTATTTAACTTCTGAACTGTATTAAATATTGAGTTTGTTGGTGTTACCATAAGTAAAGGAGCCAGGGTGAAGCCCCAGACTCAAATTGCAAACCATTGTATCGGACATTTTGTACGCAGATATACTAACTTTTGAGACAAGCTTTGAATTAATAATCCATAATGACCTCAGCGCCTAAGTTGGCCAGACGACCAGCATAAGAGCCCCAGAGTTAGAAGCTTAGCTCTGTTTTCCTTACCATTACAGTAATGTATTCCGTATCTTATTTCCAATAATTACATTTCAGCATAAAATGTTAATTTGCCAAAAAAAAAGTAAATGCAAAATGATGTTATGCCATTGAAGGCCTATATTATGAGTTTAATTGAGGAGGAAGATGTTTTATCGGACCTGCTGTTTATTTTGGCTTAATTTTCAGTGTTCTATAGTAATATTTATCTGTCAAGATGCTGGATCTAAACAGGTATCGACACAGCTAGATATGTTTGAGGCGAACCTTTTCATCCAGTACGAATTATTATATCCAAAGCATGGAAATAAACCTCTAATAAATTATCTTTATTCGATTTCCGACATTAAATGCAGATAATAGTTAACAGTAGCAGACAATAGTTAGCACACGGAAATCGAAACTGTACACTACGCTCGTGACGGTGTGTTTCACCACGGTGTACTTTGACCCCATATCTTTCACAACTCTATCGAATTAAAGCTTAACCCGAGACCTCATTATCTGTTAATCTGTCTTTATATTAATGGAAGTTAACGATTACAAGGACTCTGTAACAATGCGCTGTGTAATGCACGTACAAGGGCTGCACTCGTGTCAGGAACCGAGCCTATGGCGCCGTCACCGAGAGATTAGCGAACTATCATAACTATTCGTTGAGGAACTGATTGACCGTCGTTATTGTTGGTCAATTTTAACAAAGTGTATCATTTTTTCTATTTGTTACTAGTGAATATACACAAGCTACTTATTTTGTGCGTGAAATACAATACAAAACAACTAACATATTTTTTTTATGGTTGAAGATAATGATGAGATTGTATAGATGCTCTAAATAAGTTGGTTAGCATAGTTCTCAATATCGCCCAAGAACCGACGACATTGAAACTCGTGATCTAACGGCCACAAAAAAGTAATATTCTATTCATTGCTGCGATGGCCTATTGATTACAAACCCTACGTTGTTCCACCAATCTTGTAACAGAACCTTTGCAAACATGATTGCAAACTATTGTTGATTGCACGTTATATTTTCTTCTGTACGCAATGCAATTATCAACATTGCCATCATCCTATGATCTCAACCTTGTCGATGGTTACTCCACATCGCATGGAACGCTATTTTAATTCAGTTCCCACAGTAATTGAACTCACGCACAAATACTCGTGTGCGTGGTGAAATTCGTTTCCATTTACGTAACCAGATCATGAATCCAAATTTATTAAAATTCCTTAGTGTATTTCCTTAAAACTAAGTTTTAGATTTGAACAATATTTATGAAAACGTCTTGACATTACGGAATTTTGGGCAATACAAAATTAGTTAATTGCATTTTGATGAATAAGACACAATAGTAATTATCATTTTTATGAATATTGTGGTTTAGTTATTTAAGTAATTACTATTGTTCTCAACAACGAAACTAAATTGTTTTGTCTCCTTACAACCATATACTTTCACTTCACAATAACCTTGCCAATGCTGTGCCAAATTGAATTTCAGTTTGTCTGTGCCAAAAAACATAAATATTCTCCTGAGAGTGAATAATTTAACTCTTTGCAATTAATTGCATTGTTAACCTTTCGACATAATATAATGGCAAACATAGTTTTAAAAGTGTCTTGTCCTGTGTGAGAACAGTCTGTGTGCTCATTTGTCTGTTGACCAATAAGAGTGGCAGGGATGATAACGACCCATTCTTATCGCGATTTTGTGGAGAACCAGCAGTAGCACGTCTCAGTATATAACACTAGAATGGCTTTTATTCTTACATCATGTCCTCATCATAGCATTCACATTCACAATCAATACTTCAAATACGAGTCGAACTATTTAAAACTTAAATTAGGCTTCAGTGAAAATTTGTAAATAAATTACCAGTACTACTGGTCGGCATATTGAAAATATTTCCCTTCTTGTTTCCCGTCTAGTTGTACAACGTAGGGTAGGCCTTTCAATTTGCTTTCAGTGCTGCACGAGTGGCAACATATATGTTCGTTTACAGTTTAAGGACAACTATTCTCATCCATTAAACTTTCATGGTGTATTATGATGTATTCTTTTTCATTATCAAACATGCCCTCTTCCTCCCACTCCTAAGTAATAAGATAACTGAAAAATCACTATCAGATGAGTCTATAATTTAGCAAGTTTGATATTTATGCACAAAATATTATGATACACAAACAAACATAGCTAGCGAAAACACATAATGTATGTAGTATTATTGGATTCTGATGATATTACAATGCAGTTATACAGAAGTAACGTTTCGAAATGTTCCATCAACAATTAAATTGTAACCAAATCATCATCATACGTTGAATTATGATTTGATCTATCGCCTGCCGTATCGCTGCAATCATTGCAAATAATAAAGAGAGATGAATGAAACAACTATTATTATTATGACATTCAGCACTATGCAATCATGGAGTTATAATGGTAATGTATGTCAACGAATTATATTATACCGTTTTACAAAATGGAAATTTGAGTGAGATTAGTTTGCGAACAAAAGGCCGTTTATGGATAGTTTTGTCATTTAGTAAATTGTGTTGTATAACATTCAAATAATGATACATTAAACACTATCAGAATATATTTAATACGGAACAAACCAATTGTAAAGATAGTAAATATACTCACTTAATTTTGTAACCTATGGCATACGCATTTTTTTCATACAATTTTATTTTTATTTTTATAAGAGGTGGAATGTTTGCAAAATATTTTGCATTTATTGTTTTTTGTGTGCTTATGTTCATAAGAAGGCTTAATATCCATTTTGATCCGAGTATGTAGTAAAAGTTGTATGGACAGTGGTTACTAAGCGGGGACCTTTTTTCACGGCGTATAGGTAATGCATCGAACATTAATACACGCTTATAACAAAATAATATCAGTCCATACAAAACATTCGTTGTGTATCGAGAATTACATAAGGTCATGAAATGACAAAAGGATCCATTCTAGGTCCGTTAATGTTCTTTAATACTTCCATCGTAGTTAAATGCATTACATTGCATTTTGTATTTATCAGACACTAGTGCTAACAAAAATAACTTAATAAGCGATGCAAATATTTAAAATATACCGTAAAAAACTTGGGCGGCTGGTTGACCATGCAAGAACACCTACATACCTACCTCATACATATGAGATTTATGACCGTTCCCCAAAAGTGTAACTTGTAATGAAAGGACTGCGTACCCCAAACAACTATGCCTGGTTTCAGAACTACCCATACGATATCATTGGCCGGTATGATCAACAACATCAGCAACACTCTCCCGTCGTCTCCCATCCTTAGTCAGCGCGAGGACATTCCCCTGGAAACCTTCTGTGCTGATGGGATGCAGCAAGGACATTCGTGTGTCACTCTTTTATGGAACCACAGAAGAAGAATGATTACCTACTAATTAAATATTTGTTTCTGTAATATGAATCCCGTTGTTTCATTTTGAGCATTTTCTGATACATTCTAACCCGTGTCGTTAGATCTTCGTTAGTAGGAATGTAAGAGACCAATTCAAACATGTTTGCAACAAACGCCACAAAGTATTGCGATCTGCCAAAGTTGCACCATATTGAAAATGGGTCTACATAAGTTATTTCGTAATTGTTTGTACAATTATTCTTTTTTACCATCCAGTGTTTAGAAGCTCGCTGGCTTGTATGCCGTCTGTTGATAAATTAACTCTGATAATGTATCGCTAATGAAGGTGAAATACACGTCAGGTGATGACGTTAATTGGCATTGTTCTAAAAGAAAGGCGAAGCCTAGGCCAAGCACGACAATTCATAGCCAATTAAACTCGTTAACAACGTGTTGATTGTAAGTTATCTTGAAGATTATCGTTCACGTATGTATGAAATGAACTGGTTGGACAACCGATGGCCGAGGCGCACCTTTCTAACACCCAAAGTCGTGCAACAAATTTAACTTTTTTAACTTACCAAGTACCTTAATTTATGACAAATTTGTTCATTTGTCTACATTTATTAAATTTCTGGAATTTTGGAAATAGTCTTGCAAATGTGTGTTACATCTTTCAGTTGTGTTTGTTAAAATGTATTTATTTATTATTTATTATTGTCTATAATTAGTACACATGGCAAAAATTACAGAATGAGACAGAAAATCAGGTCTTTGTGACCCATCCACTGCAGTGATCCTGTCCTATCTTTAACATTAATAAAATAATAGAAAATTGTTTTAGAAAATTGTAAGGACAAACTCGCGGGGTATACGCCGTCGCCCGCTTTATCGCCGACAACCCAACAAAACGTACGTTACATCAGGTTAAAAAGTTACATTATCTGACGTTCAATAGCGTGCTTACTTCCAAGAACGTGTATTTACATACGATTTCACTAATTGAACTCAATATGCTTGATATATGCTTGCGAGGCGTTGAGAGCTTCCCAACTGCCGATTCCCAGGTTCCTATTTGCACAATATGGTTTGATTTATTTCAGAAATGATTATGTGATGAGGCAATGTTAACCAGTTAAAAAGTAAATAATAATCTGCACAGATATTTACAGAATATAATTACAGTTTTTCATATGAGTGAAATTAAATTATATGTTATAAGTTCAATCATGAATATGTGATTTATTGATGGCCAACTTGATTACTAGAAAAGTGGGTTTCACAATGTCAATAGTTTCAGTAGTAACTTCTCTAAACCATTAGTCTTACATACGTAAATCGTTCTAGCCTTGAACATTGCAAATAGCGCCATCATTTGTAACTAAAATAGCAGCGCATAAATAAATATTGGTAGCTGGCACCCTCGTTGGCGCCCGGTATTAAAATATGTTAACCAAATATTTCTCATTGACATAACCCTACATCTGACTGGCACATTTACTGCAACGAGTAGCCAACGGGTTACACACAGAGAGCTAAGGCAGCTGGTTCTTGTAAACACGGATCATTTACCGGTGTTGCACAGAGGTGGGTGGGTACACATGTACCCTTCACGTGGGAACTGATTCGAGGGGTTCTTAGTTTTATTTGGACTAGAAAATCCGTTAGGTAGTATGACACTTTTAATTAATTTAATTTAAGCGGATGGTTTAAGGCGATTGATGGTTCCATCTGCTTGGGGTGTTGGGTACAATCCTATTCCTTGGACTGGATGCAAAGTACTGAAAAGATTCCCTGAATGAAACATTTTTTTCCGGGGTCCGTCGTGTTGTCCACACCAACATTGAATTTTAGGCCACATAGTAATGTACATCGTTTGTCAAAATCTTTGTTAGTGAACACTTATTTTAAGCGCAGTACTCAAATTACCTGGGGGGGGGGGGAGGAGGAGGCTAACTACACGCTTCCCATAGAAATAAACAACCGTTATCAGCAATTTCACAAACACTAATATTTATTTGTGACTTTCGGTTTTGACTGCCGTACAATGATCAAATGTTAAACAAGCACATTTTTTAACTCACACGATATAGTGTTTTAGGGACCATAATTTATAACGACTCTAACAAGGCGTTCACGAATCCATGCTTTGCGCATGCTTCGAATCCATGACCTAAACTGTGTCTTCTAAATAAATTTTAACTATCAGCATCTCGAATCACTCGTTCATTCTCTAGATTAGCTTCGGTGCATGAATACGATCGTGATTGGTCGGTATTTAACAAAATTGTCTGTATCGACATTAGATTTAACGTTATGAAGATTGAGATAAAAATGCGCATATTATAATCCCTTACGTAAGTCATGAATTGTTTGGGATCTTGAGTAGGGTACAAGCTACATTTACAATAAGTTGCATGAAATACTAAATAATTAAATAATTAAATGAATCATCAGGTTTTTTTTTACATGTGACCTAGAAAAACTGTGCCAAAGTGCGATTCGATCAAGGTACCTTTCGTATCATGCCACATGAGTAACCATTCACCACCTCTTTGGTGAAGCCTTAAAGAATATGAGGGTTACATTACCATTCTAATGGACTTGGATGTATAGTGTAGATATAGCTAGTAATTCACCGTCACTAAGTATCTTGTCTCGATCAGAACAGAAATTAGGCCACCACTATTGTGGTTGAGAAACGCTTAGGCAAACACCGTACACCTTCCGGAAACCGAGGGCTGGGAATGCGTTCGAAACTGTTTCTTACAAACTGTCATGGCCAGCCATACATAGCTCGTAGTATCGTTGGCAGGGGTCCCATCCGATCTCACCGTTTACCAATATCGCAATCTTGAAGATCATGGGCGGTCGTCTCATCCGACGTGACGTGCCAGGATCATCGCCGCACATGCAAAGAGTTGGCACGACAAGTCGGGCGAGACACAATAATGAACGACATTCATACAACTTCAAGTGCACCACGAACTATCGGAATTCCATCTCGATCGCAATAACAGAACATGAACGTGCATTGTGGTCACATCGGATCACTTTCCATTCAATCTCATAATCATCGGTAAAATATGAGTTCAAGAAACCTCGTATGAACTTGGCATTGTGAATTGCATTTTACTGGCACGCCCTATCGGGATTAGTTTTATGTGTAACACGTATGTATAGCTTTGCGTGATATCAAGGAGCCCAAGTGCATAGACAACACTACGTACAATTCGATAATGGTGGAGGTGCCGGGTCATGAATTTTCAAACTCTCTGGGCCCCGATTCATGTACATTTTTATCCTGGTATAAGCCGAGTTAGGTGGTATAAGTGCGGTATAACTCCAAATCCAATTCATGAAGACTTAACCCGCATCAACCGGGAAATAAGAAAATACGTAAACAGATGGCGGACATTTTAAATTTTGCATCTATGTGTAAAACGAGAAAAGTTGTCATTACTCTCATAAAACAAATCAGAAACCGTCCCGGGCCTAGGCCCAGATGTAGAAAATTATTCATAATACAACAGTGTAGGCCTAAAGTTCCATTAGGCTATAGGACTACATTCAATTAATGCTAACATAACACGTTTGACAAGCCCTAGGCCTCTCCTAGGCAACCCTAGACCTGCACGACCTTGTTCAGACACATCCCGCACAAATAACTAGTTTTGATTACTAAAAGCCTAATGCAGATAAAGAATGGTATGATAGTCCTAGGCTATTCCAAAATTTACGGCAATAATAAGCCTTTTCATTCTTTAAATGAATTCACGCAAACTCCTGTCACTAAAGGGCCCTTTACACGAGGAAGTTGGAAAAGTAAAAAGAAAAAGTGAGGAGAAAAAGTAGCTTTTTTGTAGTAGAGATAGCGTGCAGCTTATGGGACTTTTCGAGTTGCCTTCACACGGGAAGTTGAAAAGTAAAAAGTGAAAAGTCTCCCAACTTGTCGGACTCTGCTCGACAAGTAAAAAGTGAAAAGTAGAATGGCCTTGAAGAGTTGACCGTGATTGGTCGACAACGTTGTCATTGAGTTCAACTTTGGTAAGAAATCAAGATGCAGAAAAACGTAACACCTTTGCCACAGCTTGATATATAAGTGGCGGTGGAAATTCCTGCCCGATTGTCATCTGAATGTTATTCTGTCAACTTGAAAAATACGCGCAAAAATTGTGTTTCATAGCGTCTACCAAACTAGCACATTTAGTTTGCCCCAAAATAGAGAGGCAATGCGGAACCCGATCGCGGCTGAAGAAAGGCTGACAGTGACGTTGCCGTTTTTAGCATCAGGTTTGTACCTAACCTAGGCCTAGGCCTAGGCTCCACTTAGCCCTTGGTCTTGTAAACAAACACGCGCCAGTACTGTGTGAAGATCAAGATTGAAGAAAACAATTGTCATGGTTAGTAACCCCTTCTTGCCGCATCAGTTTCGCACAAAGGCCGAGAGGTGACGCCAGGCACAAACTTTTTCTCTTTGTCCGTGTGAAGGCTTCGAAAAGCTACTCGTTCTTTTCACTTTTTACTTTTTACTTTTTCAACTTCCCCGTGTAAGGGGCCCATTAATGAAAAAGTAAAACAAAAGATGGTGGAAATTTTCAGTGTTCTTTTGCTAATTTGCTGATTTACATGGCTGTGGAATGCAGTGGAAAAAAACATTTGTTGTGTCTGTTGTTGCATTGGAAATTTTTGATTGGATGAGAGTTGCCCAGACTTAACCAGGCCTTATCCTGCCATGTCCTGCATTATACCGTCCTTATACCACTTATACCCGGGATAAATGTACATATATCGGGGCCCTGGGGGCTATCCCCTCTCCCATTACCCCCATGGTCACAAATATTCTTTATCATCCTTGTTATAGGCCAATACCAACAAAAACGCGTGTCGATAGGACATCATGTTCGGATTGTATCGTGAGAGACGGACGGACGAAAAAATTGGCTTTGCTCCTTAAAAACGAGTCGTTTTTGCATTGTTGTTCGATGTTCTTCGTTTTTATTAACGTATTGGCACCATTGAGTATAGAACATACGTTCTAATACTCAATGTTGGCACTTTTGAAGACCTTCTTCGTTCACCTATTGATTGCTGCTGGTTATACTATCACCCACAGTCATCCAACAGCGCCACATTCACTATTCTCTCCGTCTCTGTAACCACGTGCGGTCAGGGCAGAAAACGTAGAGACTAAAGGTGCGTTTACTGTTCGGCGTTGCTCGCGAAGCGAAGGGGCAAAGTTGGCAAAGGCAAAGGCAAGCTCGCCGCGAGTCAGCAACACTTGCTGTATTCACAGATTAATTTTAGAACGCCTTTTTAAAAGAAAAACATATTTAATCGTCATTACGAATGTTATTGTCAGGTATATAAATGTAATGTGGAGTCGGGGCATGGTCGGAGCAATTTATTTCCTTGTTGCAAAGGCAAACAAGATGAACTTAGTTTATGTCTCTTGCGAGGCCTCGCGCCTTCGCGCGTTCGATTGAAAACGCACGCTGATTGGTCAACGCGCCTTCGCTTCGCGAGCAACGCCGAACAGTAAACGCACCTAATTCATGACTGCGGCCTCAAAGTGCATTGTTTCTATGAGCTTGTAATTACATGCACGGTTTTAATTGCTTTCTGAAAGACACCCACACTTCTCTCAATCTTCATGGGACAAAACTTCTATTCAACATTACACACACGTCTGACAGTGCAGACTCAAAAACAATTACGTAACTTGCAAGACAGGTTGACAATTAACATTGCCAGACAAGAATAGATAACATCCCACATTCTAAATACGTCGTCTCCATTCTTCCTGGTTCTCTAATTCACCAAAATCATACACATTGTGTATATATTATATATAATACACTGTTTACCCATAATATCGTTAGGTATTTGGGGTAAAAATAAAAGTTAATTTTTGTTTTTATTACACCCGAAAGCGGTGAATTGGTGGTAAAAATTATTTAACTTTTAGTTGAAAGCTCTATATCTCTCTCCCCTTGATATTTTTTAAATTTTGGGTGTGGGACCTTGTAAAAGAATTGCAGATAACAACAAAATGTACTTATGAGAATTCAGAGACAGGTATTTGTGATAAAACTTATTTGTATATTTGGTTTTGTCTGCCCAAAAGTGGTGTATTGGTGTTGAAAATGATTTATAATTTACGGTTTTTAGCGATAAAAATTTCGTTTTTACCATAAATACCTGCCTCTGCCTATACCATATTTGATGTAATACGTTATTATTATATGTTGAAGACACGATTTTTAATAACAACATTATTCAATAACCCGAAATTATCGATCACCATGGATAACCGTTTTTGTCTTGTTGACATTGTCCTTCAAAAAGAAAGATAACACGATTTTGGTGCCCCAGGAGGTTAGGGGGGGGGGGGCTAGCCCCCATAAAGTTGTAATATTTCTGTAACCGGCACATGCTATTAATGTAGGCAGGAACAAACTAGGAACTAATCTATCTTTGTATTCCTAACTATTTATACCAGGCACCTCCACCAACAACGAGATTTGAAAGCTGAGAAAAAATCACTGTTTCACATCTTTATTTTTATTCAACGATCTGTTGTATTCTGTTAAAAGAGCTGTTGTATAATTAGATTCACTCCCTCTTTTGGGTACTCCAGTACCCGTACTTGAATAATATAATATGTGCATTGAATTGTCAACTAAAAGTTGTAACTCCTCAGCTGATAATCTCGCAGTCTCAGAATGAGCCACATCTACAGACTTTACGCTAGTAGTTCTCGTTGCCAATGCGCTTAAATCAGTAAACGATCAAGAATGAATAGACATAAGCCCTCCCCTGCCGTTGACAAATTGGTGATAACATTATAATTAGAATTCGAACATCTGCAAGTAGTGAGCAATTATTACATTTATCAATGTAGACCACAAGCATTACATTTAGCAACATATCATTACGTTCGAACTTGTCAGTTCTAATGTTCGCATTAAGCATGCGTTTACACGTTCGTAAAATATTCAGGATCTATTTATACAAACTCCGTTTTATGTATTCCGATATACTACGGCATAAACACAAATATGTACTTATAGCATGTTTTCACAATCTATATTTTCCCGGTAACTCAGTTTACTCAGTATTCAAACAATAGGCAGAGCCGAAGATTCCGGGTTCGTGTTCATGTTGATTTTTTCTTACTTTCGTTCATTTATTATTGCTTCTATGCAGGGGGTTTCCATGGGTTTTATTGCCATTAAAACCTACGAGATTTGTTTTTAAAATTATGTTCAAATTGGAAGATATTACAAATCAATCACAATAAAAGTAGTATTTAAAAACGTTATACTGTTTTAGTATCAATAACATCGAAAAAATATGACAAATGAGTACACTAAATCTTAACTGTAAATTTATTTAAAAACATAATACATTTACACAGTTTCTCTTGCAGTTTAAAAATTGTATTACCTCACAGAAAAAATATTATAATTTATAATGTTCCCACTTGCTAATGTCAAACTATAGATTAACATAGAATTATTTACTTTCAGGTGGCAATTTAGTGCATGACTTTGGATTAAAAGCTATATTTGAAACTCTCCGTACATTTTTGGATACAAGAACATTAGACATTTGATCATTTGCCATTTCAGTTAAAGGATGTTATTTAAAAAATATATATAATGTATAATTTGGTGAAGTTAAATTAATGTCAAACTGTATGATAGCAGAGAATATTTAACTTTCACATGGGGCATATGGTTTCCATTTTAATTACCATTTCGAACTAAATAATATAGAAATGTAGCCACATGTAAAAAATGGTATTTGTTAGCTAAGAGCTTACGACAACTTAATTATTGTGTGCACTACGAATACGATGAAATAGTTTTTTGCCATGTTAGCCTTGCCCCCCAACCAAAGGTAACTGAATGTGTGAAAGTAAACGTATTATATGGCCCTCTAGACATTCATAAAAGACAAACCCTGAGCCAACCGTTGCCAATCCCTTCTATATGAGTAAGCATGTCACGCCATGCATTCTAATCAAATAGCCACATCCCAAGTAGATCAATTACCTGTTAATAACTGATGTCAGTTCCGAGAAGTAGATATTACCATTTATCCCTTGTCGCAATCTTGTCACGACATACTAATCAAATTAACCATTACCCCCCCCTCCCCTTCCACAACCCTCTGGACCACACACATGTCATTCTGCTTGTTAACAAGTGTATTTACAATCTATAAACACATTTCCACAGATAGGCTGCGTGCGCAGCTTGTGGAAGGCCGGACAAATTAATTGAGTAAGGTTATGTATGACAAAAATCTATTTTATTTCATTAGAATATGTATATAAAGGCAGTAGTTCTAATTAAACCTACATTCTTGCAATTTCAATGTATCAAGTTCATTCCATGTTTGTATGAGTACAATCTTGTCACAGCATCCAATAATGTGACTGAATGCCAACATATTAGATATTTTGCACGGTTTCTCAATATACGATGGTACAACATTACTTCATACGTAAGAACTGATTGACGAATAATTGAATGAATGAACTTTTATGATATTTACCATTTTTTGTATCGTAAATTTTAAAGATAAATTACAAAAAGCATTGCAAATTTTTAAGTTACCTATATACCTAAGTCATAGAAACATGAATACACAAATTAAACACAGACAAACAAATTGAAATGTACCCAATAACAGACACCATGTACCAAATATTGGCCTTGGATTGTGCAGATTTACGCCTAAGGCCTAGAAAAATTGTCATTTGCCAGTATGTCTGTATGCAAAATTGGCTAACCGCAGAGATAACATTTAATTCAATTAGGTATTTTGAGAAGCACGCACGTATTCACGAATAATATAAAATAAAGGATAGTTAATATTAACCTTCAAATTGTAGTTTTTGGATGAGATCAAGACAATCTCCTCGTGAATGTTGTATAAGGAAATACAATTCCATGAATTCACCTGATTGTGAAATGACGATCAGCAAAAACGCTTTTATTTATCTAACACGTTTAATTCAAGGTAAGTAATATGTGGGTAAAAAATACGGAGCAATCAAACAACTGTTCATAAAATTAGCGTATGGTTTGCATAAAGAATATCCGCTTTAGTTCCGGAGCAAAACAATGGCAAAGACTTTCGAATTCAAGGGCAGTGGATTTGGCACCAACTTTCAGTCCCATCATAGACGCAGATGTCACAGGTGTCGTGGTCGACAAGACGTTGGAGCACCCAAAAAAGATTGTATATTGTGGGTTCAGATCGGATAGCTTATGTGATTGCCATCCTTATAATATGTTTATTATGTTTGAAAATTGATATTGTTGTATTCATTCATTGACCTTCTTTTAACTTCAACTTATAATGTTGTTTTGTTATTTTAAAATTAGATGTTCTTTTTAATACACTTTTCTGAATGGTATATATTTTTTAATCTAATATAAATTGCCCACGGTCAAATCCCTACGGCTATTAACCTCATGCTTGTTATTTCTATTGTACTTGAACTTATGTTATTATTTTCTCATTTTTTTTCGAATGGGAAACAATAAAATTAGTCCACTTCTTGCCAAGATTAATATAATCGGATCTAAATTTAGTTAGTGTGAAGTTGCATGTTATGGAAAATATTCTATGTTCAACGTTGCAAGGAGCTCTTGCGTTCAGTGCACAGGTACGTCTAGCTAACGATAAGGTTAACTTTATTCCACATATGTGGAGTATTGTCATATGATCCTGACATGCAGACGAGGAACGCCTGGACGATGCGGCGAGTTACCACTGTGCGGTACATACGGAGTCTTGCAGTAAGTACGTGGACGTTGGACTCTTGAGTTAAATATCTATGTTCAACGTTGCAAGGAGCTCTTGCGTTTAGTGCACAGTACGTCTAGCGATAAGGTTAGCTTATTCCACTATGTGGAGGTATGCTGGCCTGCAGTGCACACATGATCCTGACATGTGCCGACACGAACACAGACGGACACGGCCCCCTGTGGGCCACGTACTGCGGCGATGTTACCTACTGTGCGGTGCATACGTGAGTCTGTGGCAGCTAAGATACCTCGGACGTTCACGGACTTCTTGAGTTAACATATTCTATGTTCAACGTTGCAAGGAGCTCTTGCGTTTAGTGCACAGGTACGTCTAGCTAACGATAAGGTTAGCTTTATTCCACTTGAGAAGGTATGCTGGCCTGCAGTGCACACATGATCCTGACATGTGCCGACACGAACACAGACGGACACGGCCCCCTGTGGGCCACGTACTGCGGCGATGTTACCTACTGTGCGGTGCATACGTGAGTCTGTGGCAGCTAAGATACCTCGGACGTTCACGGACTTCTTGAGTTAGCATATTATATTTATTTTATTTGGTGGATTAGTACTAGGAATTGTAATACGTTACTGGTATAAATGCATTGATACGTAGATATTTTATTTACTTATTTATTTATTTAACGTCTATCATATTGAGTTTAAAATAAAGATTTAAAAGGAGGAAACTAATAAATTAATTATATAAATGCAGACACAATCTAGAACTTAGTTAGTAAAGTTTGAAATAGTAATATTACAACAACAATGCATAAGAATACAATAATTATGGTGACAATTTTTCAAATTGGATATTAAATGAAAATTAATTAATAACCCAAACATAAAAAGAGGGGGAAAAGAATAGAAAAGAAAGAAAAAAAGAAGAGAAACACAATAATACTAATCAAATCGGTGGGTATAATCGTAGTTTGTTATTCTCTTCTTGGTAATTTATCAGTGTTGTAATTTTTTTTAACACATATGTTTTATTTAGTCGGTCATTCGGCATAAAATATTCTACACAATTGTAGCAGAAATAAATATATTTTTAATTTAGATAAAGACCTGTTTCTATGTCAGATAAAATCATCATTGGAAGACTGACGCATTATCATGAAAGCGTTGTAATCCGAACTGATTTTCTTATTTAAAAGAAGAATGTTATCAATTTTGCAATCTGTACTCTGTAATATATAAGTTTAACCCCCAAAGCCCGCGAAAATCAAAATGCAAAAAATGCCCGGAGACACTTTTGAACTTGACTTAATAACTCTTGCGGTCAGCATGGGCGAGGCGGGTCTAATTGGCCTCATCAGTACGCAGATCACGGCGAAACAATTACTAACTTAGAAGTACCAAGAATAGAAAACTACACCTAATGGCTGAACAAAAAAGTTATATTTTGGGAATTCCTTTGGAGAAATTGTTGAGTCGAAATTGATGAATTAACGCAGTTGGCCGTGGGGTCTGTAAGTTGGAAATCAACCATGCCTAGGAATGTTCGAATTTGATAAAGATTTACAAATTTGGTATGTGTGAACTGTCCTGAAATGGAAAGAGAGGCAGTTTTGATCGTAACAAATCTGGTCCCCGAAGTTTTTACACAAAGACAACCGATCTTATGCAAAGAATCCTAAATATTTTTTTCAGTTCGATTTATTAAATATCAATTTAATTTAAACAATAAAGAATATTTTTACCTCCAAATCAAAACGTTTTTATGCGGATATATGATCCAAGGATTGATAACACATGTGAAGTTAATTAGATTAAGGTGCGTTTGACGCGTCAGAGTCGAACATACGAAGGGAGGATCGAGCAGCGAATGACGGTCCGTGGTACAATTTCAGATGCATATACCTATAATGTGCATATACCCCCAATTCGTACAGTACGTAAAAGTAAACCTTCTATAAATTCAGTAAATTTACCGTTTGAAGATATTTTTTTTAATGGACCATTTTAAATTGGTGTCATCATTTAGTTTAGTATATAATATCTAAGTAAAAAATAAATTGAGTAGCTAATAGCCCCTTTAAAATAATAAGCTATTAAATAATTTGATTTATTCGTATCAGCTACGAAACGAATCGCATATTAACTGCCTCATTTGCCCCAAATTGATGATACCTCATTTGCAAACTCATTTGCAACCACTTTCTATAGTTTATCTCAAGGCATGGATTCAGCGCCTTTGGGCTAGCTTTATAGCTAGTTGTTCATCTAGGTTATAAAGCTAGTTACAAATACAATGAAACCAGCTTCTCTCTTCATTTTAATTTGCTTATATTTACATGTGTAGCATTATTTCGCTGGATTTGGCAACACGCTTGATATTTTATTGTTCTTTGCGGATCCAAGAAAACAAGAAGCTGGTATATATTTACCTGGTGATAACTGTTTTGACCCAGTCTCTCTCCCTAGACTAGAAACCCCGGGCTTGGCTCTCAGCTTGAGGTCAAGCATCTCACACTACATTGTGTTGTCTAAACTCATCAATCTCGGACATAGTCTTGACACATCTAGTAATTAATGAATGGTTTCGACCATGGCGAATATATAGCTGGTTATAAAAAAAAACGTTTGTGGTATCGAAGGATAATATTAGTAAATCCTTTTACTTTGTTCGGCATCAAAACACTTCCTACTAATCACATCACGACCAAACGATTCGAAACGCATGATTGCTCCTTCGAATCTGATGGCTTTCGGCGAATAACCCGTGCAAATATAACATGCAATGTAATGGTTTGCTTTACGCAGACTAATCGACGTGGATTTAAACAATGTCTAGTCAATAAATAACATTTCCATTATGTAAGAATTGTTGTAACAATAATTATATTTCTGACGTGTGAATGATGTATGCGTTTTAAAGTAATTATTTCCATGGGATGAAAAGTTTGGTGCAGATAATATCTTGCCTGTTGGTACTCTTAAATCAAGCTGGCCACCATGGCAGCGATCTAGCCTAGAATGATGAATTGGGGTAATTATCTAGTGAAATGATAAATATGAGAGGAGGTCAAGCCACTTCTGTACTGTGATTCTATGAGAATATTAAGACTGTTATCGTCTGAAATATGGACTTGCGTAGGATTGATATACTCAATATCCAATGCTATGCGCACTGTCCATTATACCTCTTGATAAACTGAACTGGTTACAATGTAGCTTTGTTCATTCATTTAGGCTAAAGAGATGTTCCATAGGTCTAATCCCACACTGACCATAATGTTTCGTCATGGGTCAGGTAAACCAATACTACTAAATGTAAATTATATTTAAAAATGTAAATTATATTAATTACGACTTTTTAAATGTTGCTTCGCGCTGCTATAATATCTATGTACTTTAACAATCTGCAGTTTATCACTGCCAGCCATATGAGTTTGATGTGCAAATACCAAGATACTTTCAATGGTTTAGTTACTATACTCGTCAATATTATAAATAAAACATCACTAATTTACAGAAAACATGACGGTAGAATGTAACGACAACGACAAAGGTAAGGACAGACTGTTCCTATTTTTAAAGATGTATCGTTTGAAAACTCTTACGGCTTGCCAAGCTTAATTACTCATAAATTAGCCCAAACAAACATTAATTATTCAGAAATAGAATTTTTAATATTCTGACGAAGAATTTCATGCAATGTGTATTCTCTGTTGAATTGTCTGGCGGCATCCATTTGTAAGCAACTAATTTTGGCAAGAGTCCATTGGCGATACCAATGAGGTCTTCAAATGACGAAAATACACATTGATTAGCTATTGTTTTTAAAAATTAATTGTCTGTTATAAGTCGGTCTAGAATCTACACAATACACCGCCTTTCCACCCCATCTCAACGGTATTCTCTTCCTGCCATTAACTGTTACACTATTTTCAACCGTTTGCTTTAACAACAGTAATTGTTTTCATAGAGGCTTTACGCCAGAACGCTCTATATTTACTGGCATGAGTTATTGTAAACAAACGCGTTCGCAACGAGCATGTTTACATTTCTATGCAAGAGAGTTTGAATGATCCCCTGTCGACACCGGAGAGAAACGTAATGGAGCGGGCACTGGTCGTAAGTCACGTGGTATGTGCGTACTTGGCTCTGTGTAATAGTACAGTGCATCTGTGCACCGCAGAACATTGCATCTAAACTAGAGAGAACACATCATTGTGATTTATAGCTTTGAAGTGAGTTGCTTACAAGACAGCTTTTAGTACTTAGATCAATTATACAGTTTCAAAGGCGATGTTGATAGTGACATTAATAAAAATTCTCACGGCTGAGGCTCGAGCGCATATCATCCAACCATATAACTTCTAAAACTTTAAAACTTCTTCTAGCTATATCATATTTATTATTGGAATTTATTTTGTAATCGTTGTGCTCAATAAATCGATTTGTAACGAGCTCAAGTAGGAAGATCCGGGAACATTTTAGTTTCGAGTCAGGGTCAGGGTAACTTCATCGAAAATTATTGTTCTCATGTCTCGTAATTAATAAACTAGATGCCAATTAAAATCTCTAACCCACATTCTATTGTTGTACCTACTATTAGCGTATATTTTCTCTCTATCTTTTATATTGTTGCTTGTTATTTTCACTACATTTTGTTATATTTGTATATTTTGTGCGCTGAGTATGCCGGCCCATTATGTACAATGTACACGTCCAAAATAACGATAACACATTGTTTACCAACACTTTTAGATATAACTCGGTTTTTAAATGCAGAGCAGTGAAATAATAATTCACACCACTTCCCATATCATATTAACTCGTAAACAAACGCCACCAAGGCCTCCTCCTCCCTACAGTTTATGAATGGAAACAGTCGTGTCCGACAAGCTCCACTACATTGTCTCATTCTTTTCTTGTCTCTTGTTCAACTGATGTTCGACAACAGGTGAGACAAGTACCGATGGTTGCCAGCATCTTGCCGCTCTATTGGCAACAGTGGAAATAGTCGGTCCGGCTGAGTTATGCGATGCCCGCATGGTTTACGAGGGTAGATTATTTCACTTGAGAACAATGCGATACCGGTGCCAACTTTGAGTCGTATCGTCTCTCAATGTGATAACCATGTAGAGTTGACATGCCGAGATCAACGGGGACCCACCTTGATTTGCATACGAGCGAGTCGTACGAATCGCGTGGGCCTTATACGGGTGACGTTCTTCGCCGGGCGGGGGGGGGCGTTGTTATTGTAACCGTTTTGGTCGTTCTAAGTGTTTCCCATAGAAAGTAATAGAAAAGGTTAAAATTTATCTTTTTGCCATTGTTATTCCGAAACATATCCTACTACAAATTTACACTGTCAATTTGGGTCAGAAGTCAGTAAGTTTGGTAAAATGCTGTTTATTGTAGTGGAATGTTTTCGACCACAGGCCGTGCAAGACGAGATTTAATTTTTTTAAAACTTTGTTTAAGACGTTTAGGCCTAGGCCTTTAGTATAAACCTCGTCATACATTTTCTTATTTGTTTGTATTTAAAGTTATTGGTTTATATTGAATATAATGTGCAATTTGTATTATTACAATATATATTATAGTTAGGACCTACGGTTTTTAAATTTGGCAGGAAATTGTTTTTTTTTGTGCTTACCCTGTATTTTTTTTGCAAAATAATTTTTCGTTGGAAGCTTGCCC
Source organism: Sweltsa coloradensis (assembly GCA_024449915.1). Lineage (NCBI taxonomy): Eukaryota > Metazoa > Arthropoda > Insecta > Plecoptera > Chloroperlidae > Sweltsa > Sweltsa coloradensis. The sequence goes on from JAMZAV010000332.1 coordinate 82,860, forward strand.
AGGGTGCAATGCAATTCATGAAGGTATCCAACTAGGTATGTTGCGGATAGGACCAATTGTGAATGGATGTCCCAGGGCTGTTTTAAGGGGACTCAATCCCTTGCATTCGCATGGATATCAAGATGGCGGCGAGTGAGGATCACGGCGAGTGAGGATCACGTTTCATCCGGCTCTACAATAAATTAGGAAATAACTGTGAATTATGTAATTCTGGGATAAGAAAAGGTGTAAAGTGCATTTCGTGTGACAACATTGTTCATTCAAAGTGTTTAAAAACTTACGAAAAATTGCGTCGGTGACAGTAATTCACAAAAAACAGACTGGGTGTGTTCGTACTGTACGGGTGCTGTGAACAACGTGGGTAATGTGGTGAAAGATCTGCCTGCTGCTGCCATCCCCGCGGACATTCAAGAACAGTGTGCTATGTTAAAACGTGAAAATTTCTTTTTAAATAAATTAGTGGCGAGCATGGAGAGAGAGAGTGAGCTCAAAGAAGGAAAAATTAAGATCTTAGAAGCTGAGATCAAGAATTTGACCCAAGACAATGGCAAATCACAGTCGCTCAATCGGGAAACTGTATCAGTAAGTACGCCTACTATTTATAATAAACAGTATAGTGATATCGTGGCTCGTAGCAACCCAAGTGAGAAATCAACTTCTCATAAACCAGCGATTGTTATAAAACCTAAGGAAAAAACGCAGAACAGTGATATGACTAAAAAGGCTATAAAAGACAGTATTAAGCCTGAGACCATGAAGTTAGGAGTATACATGATGAGAGGAGGTAGGGACGGAGGCGTTGTCATAAGCTGTCAGGACGAATCTACGCTTAACACGTTACGAGATACTGCTCAAGATGCACTGGGTGGTGATTATAGTGTGGAATGTCCACGTAAACGTAAACCTCGGCTTATGATTACTGGCGTTGACGTGGCATCAGCGACTGATGACGGTGACTTGAAGGCAACGATTGTAAATCAAAACAATCTAGATGCGCTGACTACGGATATGCGAGTTGTATACAAGGGAAGAGAAAACAAGTTTGGACTGATAAATATTGTGATCGAAGCTTCTCCAGATACAAGAAAGTTACTTCTTCGCGATAATAAACTTAATATTGGATGGAGAAGATGCAACATTAAAGACTATGTTTATATTAAACGTTGTTATAAATGCCAGGCGTTCGGCCATTTTGCTAGAGATTGCCAACGTGACGAAGTATGCGGTTTCTGCGGCGGCAAGCACACATATTCCCAATGTACAAGTGACGTGGCTTTATGCGCAAACTGCAGTAAGGCTAACGTGTCCAAACAATCTTAAGTTTGACTGCAGACACGAGACAAACAGTAGTGAGTGCCCATCATACCAACGCTTGTTCAACTCCGAGCTGCAAAAGTCGATTATTCAATCAATGACTAGGGAGTAAGGAAGTGGTCGAAACTCATCATGAGCAACCATTGGCAAAGTCTTTTGTGTGTAGTGATAAACCCAACTCAGACAACAAACAGCAAGAAAGAAGTCTGGCAACTCTACGAACTACAGTGATACCTATTGCAGGGTCTGTTGTTACTCCACTGGACTCTAACCCGGAAAGTAGTTGCACTCCTAGTGATAAGCAACGACTGCTAATTATGTACACAACATTCAGTGCCTACGTAACAAGGTCGATGAACTAGAATCATACACTTTATCCCAACCTTGTGATATAATCTGCTTGTCGGAACATTGGTTGATGGAAGAACAGGTCCCTAGTGTGTACATACTAGGGTACAATCTGGTAAGCTGTTTTTGTCGAAAAGAATTAAAAAACGGTGGAACTTTAATCTTTGCTAAAGATGGCCTGCAAGCTAAAAAGCTGGATAGCTTTGATAAGTTGTGTACAGAAAAAGTGTTAGAGTGCAGTGCCATAGATTTTTATTCAGAGTGTGGAAGGTTTTTAATTGTTTGTATATACAGGTCGCCATCGTCGAGTTTCGATATTTTTTATAACAAGTTACAAGAAATCTTAAAATCATAACATTAAAAAGTGTAAATCAATAATTTGCGGAGATTTTAATGTGAATTTTGCTGAAAATCATCCTCATAGTAATTCTTTACAGTCTGTTTTTTATCTGAAAACTTTAAAGCCTCTGTCACCGTGCCAACGAGGATTTCAAAAACTTGCAGCACGTGCATAGACAATATTTTTTCAAATATTTGAAAGTGACATATCTGAAACCGATGTTTGTGACTATGGTCTGTCAGACCACTGTATAATTAGGCATGCTGTGAAGTTAACGTAATGCCTATTAGAGAAGGTACTGATAAAGAAACGAGACAATTTAGTAATCATAATATTTACAAATTCATCGCTTACATGAGGGAGGTTAATTGGGAACCTGTTTTTGCTTTAACATGTGTAAATATTATGTTTGATTCATTCATGAGTATATTTATGCAAGTGTTTTAATCGAGCATTCCCCTTAAAAAAAGTTAAAGAAACCGTTAAAAAAAAGGAACTTGGTATACAAAAGACTTGTATTCACTGTCACTGCAGGTAAAAAATGCATATTTAAAATCCAGGGGCCAAAAAGATGTAATTTAGATATTTCGTATTACCTAGAAATTAAAAATTGTACAGAAATAGTATTATGAGGCCAAGCGAATTTACTTTGAGAACTATCTGGCTAATGCTAATAACAAATCTAAAGCCGCATGGGATGTTATTATAATACTTATTCTGGCGGTAACAGGAGGTCACCCTTGGACATAAACATAACAAACGATTCAACCCTTATTACTTCGCAGGAAATGGTAGCAGATATGTTTAACAAGCATTTTGGCACTAGTGTGGCTGAATTGAGAAAGTCACTGCCGTCGAATAACAGCACCGCAAATGTGTACAATAAACCTGGCACATACAATATCCAACCTAAATCTACAAGAGTCCATACTCCGATCAATGCCATGTTTCTCAGGCCTATGCGAAAACAAGAGTTTTATGATATTGTGGACAAAGTTAGTAAGAAAAGTCTTCTGGCTTAGATAGTATTCCTTGTAATATCTTAAAACATGTGAGCGTTTACATTGCGGTTCCACTCATACACATTGTTAATGAGTCATTTATTCAGGGCAAATTTCCAGATGCTTTAAAAAAAGCTAAAGTGGTCCCTATATTTAAGAAAGGTGACAGAACTAAGTTAAGTAATTATCGTCCTATATCATTACTTTCTGTGTTTTCAAAGATTTTTGAAACTGCTATGCGTATAGATTAATCTCTTTTCTTGACAGTCATTCGCTATTAAACGAGAGCCAGCATGGTTTTGTGAAGGGGAAGTCCACTACGACTGCACTGTGTGATATTATCTCTCATGTAATTGAGGCCATTGACAAACGCAAACACGTGATAGTTATTTTATGACTATTCTAAAGCATTTTGACAGTGTCAATCATGAAATGCTTCTTAAAAAACTTGAACACCGGGAATTGCGGGGAAACCTCATTCCTGGATAAAATCGTACCTAGAAGATCGTAGCCAAATTGTTTTGTATATCTGGTAAATTGAAACAACTTTTTCAAAGAAGTGAAGTTAAGTTTAGGCGTTCCGCAAGGCTCGGTGCTATCACCTTTGTTTTTTATCGTTTTCATAAACGACTTGACAGATTCGGTAAATATGGGTAAAGTTACTCTATATGCAGATGATTCGAATGACTTAATTAGTAACCTTGATCTTGAGTCGTTGTATTCTGAAAGCAGGCTGGCTGCCAATCAAATGGTTGTATGGTGTGATGATAATGAACTTTTTATTATGCTGATAAAACATTGTTGATGCAGTTTAAAACAAAACAAAAAAATATTGACAGAAGTCCTCTTGTTTATATTAATCTCATTCTATTGTTGAAGTTGATGTGACTAATTGTCTTGGTGTTTTTGTTGACAATGTGCTGGACTGGGGCATACACATTAATTATGCGAGTAAAAACTTGCAGGAGGATGTTACCTTATTAAAGACTGATGGATGTATGCAGTCTACGTGTTGTCAAATTAGTTTACTTTGCATATATCCAGTCCAGACTACAGTATGGGATTGTCTGCTGGGGGTTGTCACCCCACACCATTAGACTTTTTAGACTACAAAAAGGGCTGTACGGTATATGTCCCATGCTAGCAGTTTAGCCCACTGCTGGAGTTATTTAAAGACCTAGAGATTTTAACTTTGCCCTGCCTGTACATTTACAATGCAATTTTATATGTTTTAAATAATGACAAGCTAACAACGACTAACGGTGATTGCCATGACCATTTTACTAGGAACAAGAGACATTTTAAAATTGGAGAGCATCACCTAAACCTATCTTGTATGCACCTGATATCTCAGGCGCTAAATTATATAACAAACTGCCCAAATACTTAAAGAAGAACAATGTGATAAGTTTTAAGACTGAACTGAAGAGATTTTTAACTGACAATCCGTTTTATATTCTGTCAATGAATACCTGACATCTTAAATCTTTGTTGACTTGTTTTTTTATTGTATTGTATTGTAGTGCTTACTCTTTGTGTGTTATATTGTTGACCTGTCCAATATCATTGTAATGATCAATTAAGGACCAATAAATATATTATTATTATTATTATTATTAACGACTGAGCAATGCAATTCATGAAGGTATCCAACTAGGTATGTTGCGGATAGGACCAATTGTGAAGGGATGTCCCAGGGCTGTTTAAGGGGACTCAATCCCTTGCATTCGCATTAACGACTGAGGAAAACCTCAGAAAAAACTTCAGTCAGGATTGGCTGTCTCGACGGGATTTGAACCTGGGACCTACCGAATCAGTCAACACTGTAAAATAATACCGATTCATTTTTCTATCAAACATATATTGAAACGTACACATGTCCAAGAAATCGTGAAAGAAAAGTAAGAAGTTATTAAATAAATTAAACTCACATGCAACCGCAGTTCATTGCTATTATCGTAACTCATTACTGCTGATTGATGTCGGTGGGCGCAAAGTGACAGGCTCCATACGTTAGAACATGTCATTGCACCAAACTTGTTCACAAAGCAGTACAACTAAGAACATATTTCTTCAACCTCCAAAAACTTCATTAGTCGTTGAGTACACAATTAATATTAAGAAAAGCGAGGCCCATTAGTTACAAGTACCAAATGATTTATTTGCGAAATCGCTTATCTTCTGGTTCCCTATTTTTTAAATAAGAAATTCAGATAGTCCAGATAGCTCCACTTTCTGTTCCATAATGTATTATTGCTTTGTTTACAAGTGGTGTGCATTTTAGGTTGCATGATTGCATATGGGGGTGGAGAGTGCGTGTTTAGGGGGTTCTAATCTGTTCCAACAACGTAATAATGAACTGTATTGAATTTTACCTGTCCAATGTCCATAGGGCAGGAGGGCTAATGCAGGGAACGTGTAGCCCTCTGTACCCTGACACAGTGATTACAGAGTTACAAGTTCAGATAAACATTACAACAAAATACATCAAGAGAACATGACATTTATAAAGTTAGTCGACGAGAAAGGCAAAAGGCGGCCTGAAGGCTCGTGGACGCAAAACGAGGTCGTGAAGCTCATTCCGTCCGCCTGCGTGAAGATGTTGTACATAAGCCCCTGCGAGGGCGTCGAGTCGAGAGCTGATACCACCGATGCCGCATCAAACAAGTTTAATAAACTAGGAAAACGCTAAAGTCCCGCCGCGTTGATGGATGAGCTTTTTTTAAGTTTTAAGTTTGCGTGGGATATCTTTACTTTTGCAAGTGTTTTGCTTTGCTGCCTATGTATTGTAGGTGATTGTTGTCATGTTTCTTTTGTTACTTGTCAAATGTTATTATTTACCGTAAAAAATTATATTAAAAGCTTTATTTCTATGGATTCTGGCTAATTTTTCAAACTTATTCTTTCAAAAGGTACTACATCACCATAACCTTAAAGTCCATGTATAATATGAACGTTGTAGCCCCACCGTTTGGTCAGAATCGCCCAAATCACACGAAAATATCGCACTAAAAATCGAAAAAAAATCGTAAAAGTACGGTATTCATGAGAAATATTTCTTCGATAGTACTCAAAAACAATACTTCTCTAAGTTTAGAGATTTCGAAGGTCCTCTCCAATTTTCACAGATAGCTTATGCCGTTTGCCCGGAATCCCCCCCAAAAAAAACATTGGAGCTAAATTTTTTTGGGGGTCAGTGAAATTGAAGTCTTCGCTTCGCTCATCCAAAAATAATTTTCTTAGCATCATTTTTGGATGAGCGTAGCGAGCGAAGCGAAGATTCCATTTCACTACACTGGAGAAAAAAATCCGGAATGTTTTTTTTTTCTTTCTTTCTTTCTGTATTTTTGTCTGTCTGTTAACACGATTCCGGCTAAACCGATACTCCGATTGCGATGAAATTTTATGGAGGCCTTCGAAATCTCTGAGCTAAGAACTGCCACGTTTTTGAGCGCAATCGAAAAATTATTTCTCATGAAAATCGCAATTTTACGATTTTTTTCGATTTTTAAAAAATTTCTTCGACTTATAACTCCTACATGCTTTATCCGATTGTAATGATTTTTTCACAGAACCTTAATTTTAAGAATTAATATATTCGTGTAAAATTTGTGCGCAATCGAATAATTATTTCTTATGAAAATTTCATATTACGATTTTTTCCTTTTTTAAATTACGATTAATTAAAAAAATAAGTTAATTTTTTATTTAATTTGATTTAATTTTTAAAAATATTCAACAAAGTTCTGATTTTTTTAAAAGAACAACAGAAAATCCGCAAAACACATGGCAGCCCAATTCACCAATTACGCTAATCCAACAACGCGCGGGACTTAAGCGTTTTCCTAGTAGAATTTAATACTTAACTTTCCTTGTGTGTATTATCAAGATCTAAACTGTAAACGTAGCTCCGTACATATAATCACATCCAATATTTTGAGGAATTGCTTTACACAAAGTAAAATTAGATTCATAAGTTGACAATAAAAATTATTACAGTTTAATTATACTCTAAATGGTATAGCTGTTTTGTTATGTGACCACTTTCTTTGACCTATATTATATGAGAATTTTAAGGTTCTATGAACTAATCCGTACATTTTACCACTGCCATTCTTAAGTCTCCATATATGGCAATAAAGAGTAATAAAATACCGTGTTGAGCGTTCTAACAGGAGGTTTGACATCAAAGAGTAATAAAACTAAGTAAGTCGTGGTTCCTCATGCTAAGTAGTCGTAAAATAGCTCGGGACTTGTTAGAAGTTTGCAACACAAAATCACGTAATACTACTACCTCCACCAGAACAATGACCCATTAAAGTAGCTATACAGCAAAATTTGTAATATGTAAGAGAAGTCAAAGAAATAATGTAGGCTTGACCAAAATGTAAGTCGTATACAAGACACTGTGACATAATTATTTTTTTTTAATAAAAATTTTGACATTGAAAAAGTTCAAATCGTCCATAGTAACGAATATTATAATAAAAACTTACACGAGGCATAAAATTATGTTAACCTATTTTATACGATTACTTCACACAATAATGAGGAAAAGTTTTCGATCACGTCCGTGTCATCATATTATTTATTTAAATAAGCGGTGAGTGTGAGTGTGTTAATTGCCTAATAAATCAATAATCAAATAAATAAGGTTTAATTTATATTCTCTCCCCGGATACAAGAACTGATTTTCAGCTGGGAATATTTTAAAACCTCGTGTAATAAACATCGCTTCTTATATCACGTTTGCGATGCCTATTTTCAATGAACAAGAACAATCTACATAGTGCTATTACTATAGCTGCCACTTTAGTCGAGTGTCGACTGGCAACTTAGCTTTATATCCCGTCATGCAATGAGTTTGTCTGTCGTGTAGTACTTGAAGTGACAAAACTGCCGACCCTATGTTTAGTTTGGCACTCCATACCAGCTTGCCACTCAAGGAATATGCGTGGACAGTGATAATTTCACTTGTATATTGTACCCACGCTTGTGTACTATACGCGTTCACATCCATGCTTGACAGCTTTATAGCATTAGCTATTGGCACATGGGAATATGTTCCCTGACACTCTTCGGAAAAGTAAAATAACAATGAAGGGTGAAGAACAATATACACGCAGTCTCTATCTTACATATTTTAATAAATTCGATGAATGTAGCAAACGAAGTGCAGGCATAAAACGACTACATAAGTTTTCAGGGGGTCTTCAAAATCTCTTAAATTGAACCAGACACGTTTTTGCGTGCCATCAAATAATTTTACGAATAAAATTACACGATTTCTTTGGCAATACATACATTTATGAATTTATTCATTAATTTGTTTATTATTTTTGCTATTCATTTCCTTATCAGATACAATATTGATACAATTTACAGGAGACCATCGAAATCTGTAACCGCAGACCTAAATACTTTTAAAATTTATTATTAATGTTCTGAATATTCTTAGAAATGTTCACTTCTACGTATGTTTGTGAAAAGTAATATGACTTTGTTTATAAGCAAATTTAAGTTATTTGTTTCCCAAAGGATTGTTTGTAAAATTTTACACATTTTTTGCTTATATTATTGCTTGGTATTTTCACATTGATAATACTATATTTAGTTATATTTTAAGTAAAACTCTATTCTAACAATAGAAAAACAAAACGAAACATAAGAACTCATAGGATTGTAATATTCCAATTAGTGTGTGCCGTTACAACGACCTACTATAATATTATATACTATTCCAAAATCTTAAGTCATAACATATTTAGCTTAAGACTATTCGACCGCGATTTTCTATTTTCAGAAATACGCTACCAAGTCAAAACATAGTTAATGTCTTTGAAACCTGGCTATTTTAGAAAATCAAAAATATTTTTTACAAATTTTTCTGATCCGGTACACGGCCAATATAGCCACCTCAAAATAATTTCAAACTTCAATTCGCCAAGGCACACCATTCAACGTAGGGTGTTGTTTTGATTTGTGACATTAATTTTCAACTGGTTTTCTATATAGGCTGACTGAGAAAAAAAAGTTTGGCGGTACAAATCGGTAAAAAATACCGCCAAACGAAAAAATTCTCAGGAAAAACAATTGTCAAAAACAATCTTTTTTCTTTCAGTCAGCCTATAGAAAACTAGTTGAAAATTAATGTCACAAAAACACAACACCCTACGTTGAATGGTGTGCCTTGGCGAATTGAAGTTGGAAATTATTTTGAGGTGGCTATATTGGCTGTGTACCGGATCAGAAAAATTTGAAAAAAAAATATTTTTGATTTTCTAAAATAGCCAGGTTTGAAAGCCATTCCCTATATTTTGACTTGGTAGCATGTTTTGGAAAATAGAAAAACGCGGTCGAATAGCCTTCGCCAAAAACGAGTATATCTATCAACGTGACCCAGTGTAAAGCGTTCTCCAAGCAACCTAGTATTATAAAAAATAATCGAAAATTAGAATATTATTTGTTTTAAAGATGGGTTTGTGAAGTGTAGCAGGTAAATCGAGCATGCGAAGAATTTGTTTGAGTAACTTCACCGACAATCTGTGAACTAAGTAGCTTCGCTCACTATTTTATGTTCACACTTACCACCCGTGTTCGTAATTCGGAAACGTGTTTTACGGAAAGACCTACAAAAGTCCTCCTATTCGGTAAACAATAACAACAACTCATGAATTGAAATATGATAACACGTGATCTTATTTAGTGATACGATAACTTTTATTTCACTCACGTTTTAAATAAGTGTGAGAGACAACTCCAGAAAATGTTTTAGTTTTGTAAACTCCCAGATACTACTAAAATGATAAATGTATACGTTTAAGGTCAAGTTAAAATGTTTATTGAAGACAATAGGCGACAAACCTCATTTATCAAAGTTTATATTTTTTCCATGATGTGTCCCATTAAAATAGAGAAGCTTGCAAACGGTTAAAAATACAGTAGCCAGGTCGGGATGGTGCTAAGTTTGTTGACATTCACTATCACTCGTATCACAGCTAGCGGCCACGCGTTTACACCACGTGATGGCGAGAGAGAGCTTTGATGTTTGATCTTCTTCGTTCACTTAACAGAAGGCTGTGTGTGTTATAAGATCTAAACACTTTGGATAGGAGTCAAAAGTGTTGTCTGTTTGTTTGTTTCTTTGTTTGAAGGCCTATCTTAAATTAGTTTGTTCTGCGTACAGTTGATTTTATGTTTTACAAAGTAGAGCAAGAAGCAGTACTCGTTGCATAAAAGTTGACTTAAACATAGATTTTATCGACTAGATTTCGTAGTGGACTGCACTATATCGAGTTGGCACCTCGCTACTTTTTTGTAAATAACATATTCCGAAATTATCTGCTAGTGTTTCACTCGTGTATTTCATAAACAACGACTATGCTACAAAAATAGAATTGTTATTGGGAGTTAGTTTATTACACTTTAGTCAATTATACCCTACATAAAACATATTCAAGAAAGGCATTTACTAAAAATGTTTCAATCTTTACTTCAGTTAATAGATACCATGTTGTCATAAGAAAAAAGCAATTAAACCTTACCTAAAACCAACGACATTTATCAACTAAACAAAAAATGATTTTCGGTTTAACACCTTGCAAGGAAGGTCAAATTAGGGAGACATTGTCAATCAAATTATTTACATAACACACAACAGTTCTCAAAATATCGAAGTTTCAAAATTAATTTCTCAGTTTCATTAGTCGTTCATTAATCATTCATTAGTTCATTTTTAAAACAATCGGAATAGATTTTGCAGTTTCAGGAATGTATGAAAAAATTCAAAATGTATCGCTGTTCTGTTATTCGTTGAAAATGTATTTTACCTTTTTTCGTTTTTTTCGTTTATTTGGATTAAGGACGCGACAACCGTTCGGTGATAATGCACCACTCTAACCTAGGGGGGGGGGGGGGGGCCCATGCTGGTCAGACCCAGCCATGGGTAGGGGGAGGAAAGGGGGTTCTCACGTCGCGGTCGTCATTGTCTTCGTCATCGTTCGTGGTGTCATTGTCGTCATCGTCGTCGAGGGGTCGTCAAGGGAAGGGGGCGGTGTCCCCGACGACGATTGCCAGAGCTCGCCTCTAGTTTCGGGGAGTAATATACTCCGCTCTTACTAGCTGATGTTTGCGAGGTGGACTCTTTCTTTTGAATCGTCTTTTACGTTTAGAGAGCTATGCTCTGGACCAATTCTATACCCCGGGCCCAGACGGGGTGAAAATGTAGTAAAACACGAGAACGGAACCTGATATATTCTTAGTTTACACAAGTGACATAAGATAAAACTTTTCGCTTGACAAACTTTGATTGCATGTAGATAATTTATTTTTGTCCAGATTGAGGAAGAATGTATAAAGAAGGATGTTGTCATCATTTTCATTGCGTTTCCGTATTTCCGTATGTATTTATCCATCTGAATTATATTTGGTGGTTTTGCAGACCGTCGTTATTATGTTACTCTAAACAAAACTAAACCACAGTGACAAATTATTTATTTATTTATTATTATCGTCAGTGAAAAAATCTTAGCACCCCCCAAAAAATAATACGAAAATATAATTTTTAACCAATAAATTAACACGTGTTTCGCAAATTAAAAGTGATTTTAAATGGAAAGCCTATATTCTACATTTTTGGCAAATCGATATCGAAAATATACTTCAAAATTAATACAGGAGCGAAGATGTATTTGTGTCGTGCTGGATTGTGCGAATATTGCAGTTGTGGCTGAGACAAGATCGACACAATTTCCATGTTTCAAGCTCAAACAATTGAAACGCGTACAATGCGTCGCCCCCTTCCCCCTCTTAACCCTGGGAACGTCTGTGGATATTTTTACCATTCTCCGGCTCTCGGCCAGGACTCCTCTAGTATTTGCTCACACTAGAAAACGAAAACAATTATAATACGGCACACGTTATTTTACCTTCCCCCACCCCCTCATTCTGCGAGTGGGGGGAGGGGGGGGGGAACAACACTCGGCCCCATGAAGCTGGATCTAAATTAAGGTGAACAATGCCAGCACTGAGACGAGCTACGATGCTGCACAAATCTACACAACGTGCGTTCCCAAGCCTATAGCTCTGTGATGATAGCGGATACCTCCGTTGGGAAATGGATTGCATGCTCCTCCAGTGTAGTAAGAGATGACATTGGTTCTTGAATAGTTACCCCTCTCCTCCCTTATCTTTACAGTGTTGCATAATTGATCCCGTTTACATTCACAAACCTAATACTAACTATTACTGACTTTTATAAGTAAGATGATCTTTTTTTGTCTATTTACACCAGCTTAAGAAACGTTACGTAAATATTGAACTAACCCCTATCCCTATAGTATTTTCAAAGTTTACGTTTTATGATTAATATCAAAGTTTGAGCATTGTGTTATTAAAAATATATTTGGAAAAATTCCAAATGTTATGTAATATTCCATTCTGTTGGTCAACTGATATCACGTACACATGACTGCATCAAAGTATAATGTGCTCACATTGTATGCCGAATCAATTATATTTGCGTTTGTAATTTTAAGATGAGATATGAATTGAAATCAATAATGCAATAAAAATACATGTGTTGGATAATATTATGACAGAAGAAAAAAATGCTAATGTAAAACTTTTGTCAATGGCAATAAGGATTGCAACATTGATTAAATGATTGGTTTGCCTTGCGAAACAACAAAATATGCAAACCGAACATCATAAAATTAAATTGTACTAATAAGTCTAAAAACAAGCATGTGCATGCAGAACAATACTATGATATTGTTTTTGATGATTTGAAAGAGCTTTCTATGGGGCATAAACACCGAGTTGTTCCTGGCAATGAAAACCACTATTATAAGGATTAGTATTGTAAGCTATTGTATGTTTATTTGTTCCTCTATGTATATTTGTTTACAAACCAATAACTTCATGATTGAGCACAATACCCTCACTATTAGAAATCTGCAACTCTCGCAATTCCCTTTATCCTGGAATTTCTAGTTCATTAAGCAATGACTATACTAGTTTCTGAAACGTATTTCTGTTTATGAAACAAGCTATACTTGATTCTAAAGAGCTGCAAAATGGCTCTAAAATGTGTTTGGATAAGTTTTTCGCAAATTATAGCGTTTGTTAGTAGTCGGGCGGTAAATTTAGCTTCTAGTGTAGGGAAGGAAGCGATAAAGGGTGGCATACTAGGCTGGTGGGAACAGCAGTTTACGCTCCGTCCTATCCGTGACCAGACCGTCGTCGTCCGTCGTCTCAACTCCTCCGTCCACACAACAACACAGACATGGTAGGTCGGCCATCTTGGACACTGATCCACACTCACTAATTATAGTAATTACTCTACCATTAGTTCACGTAATTAATGAAATCTTAGTGATTAAAGGTCACGATAACTGGATGGCTGCCGGATATTAATGATGTTTTTTTTTTCTCTTCCTTAGGATGATCTTCCACCAGAACAGATTGCTCGTAAGTACAAGTTTTTTTTCTCAATAATGATTTTATTAAAGATTTATTGTTTTTTATATTCTCATAAAAGTAGCAATTTAAACTAATAAGTTATAAAATCAATTTTCTAATTATTAATTAAGTGCGAGAGTGCGTAATTAATTATGTACGTGACATATTTCACCGAGTGTTTCTGAACTGATAGTGGTACAAACGGTTATGAAGGAAGTAAATCATTTAAAACTTTGCCCGCGTATTAGTGTTTTGATCAAAGGACTTGGAACTCGATTAAATTTAAACACTGTATTTAAGTTTGAACTTATGAAAAACGGTTGAAAATTTGATTCATGTTTAGAAATATTTAAATCAATTTTCTTCGTTTGTATACATGCAGTTAGGGCATCCGTCCAAACCGTAACAACAGATCACCAGCCTTATGTATTTATACCTGACCGCGTAGAAGAGCGTGCAAATACGAAACAAAGTAATGAACAACTTAAAGTCAAATCTTAAAACTATGTTCTACAGGGATTTATCCACTGATAATAAATTATTAAATCGAGCACAATAAAACCATTATCCGTCTACAGAAATGCACAGTGGAATTACAATTTTATGACTTTTAAATTATTCGGTGCAAGTATACTATGACTATATTGATTATCTACTAAACGTGTGTTGTTCTGTGTAAAAACCCTGTTTTTTTCTTGATAAATTTGACAACTAAATAATTAGCTATACTAGATACAGAAAAACAGATAAGTCTACTTTTGTGAGTAATCTTATTTGAATAGATAATTATTTACCAACAAAAATGAATTTATTTTCTATAACCGCAAATGAAATACAAAAGAAACGTTGTGTTGTTTTTAAAAAAAAACCATATTGTAAATTCTTTCTCTTGCGTGGTTAGTTCTTTTGTTCACAAATATTAGATACCTAAATACTCATATTAAATATGGTATACTTGTGTCTGTCAATTTGAGAATAAATAAGCCCCCCTAGTTATACGTTTTTCCAAATCATCTAATGGTCGTAAGGGTTGAACCACCCATAAATTAGTAGAAGGATACACTAACATGCCATGCAACGAAAACAGACCACTTTTTCGCAAATTGTTGTTTCTAGCTTGTAATAACGTGAATGTCAATAACGTTGAAATCTTAATGTATGTGTTCTTGAGTGATAGATAATACTAAAAACATATCAACCTCCTTTCAACACTAGAATAAGAATTAACCTTTTTTAGCATTATAATGTATGCCTTTTGAAAACGGAAGTTCAAGAAAAATATATTTGATCTCATTGTTTTCAATTTAGAGACATGGAAAATACGTCAACAATTCGTAACTAAAGCTTTTCCGTTCTGTGCACTGAAGCATGCATGACACCACGTCTATTATAGAATTTAGCTTATTCTTGATCAATTGTTCCCTATTTCCCTCAGTGTTGAAGAAGGCTTTCGACGCCTTCGACCACGAGAAGAAGGGATGCATCGGCACCCCTATGATCGGAACCATCCTTGAGATGTTGGGTCACAGGCTGGACGAGAAGGAACTCAACAAGATCATGCTGGAGGTGGACGAGGATGGTGAGAACCCCCCCCGAAACCACACAACCCTTGCGTGGGACTATGAGACCCTCATACACTGTTTACATCCATTTTCACCTTCAACTCTCCCGATGGCACTTTCCTCCCCTTATCACTTTTGGACTCTCTTTCAACTTGCAGTATATCCACTTGTACCCTACTCAATTTAACTACCCCCACATTTCCTTTGTTTATATCAATCTGCTTCACCTCTTACTAAAAACCCCATAACAAATTTTCACCAACTGTTTTTATTTACTATCACTTGCCATAATTTCTTCCTACAGTCGTAACTCCTACATTACATTGAATTTATTTAATTTTTTAATTAATAATTTTTCGCGCCTCTATCCACACAATATACTCACACAAAAACTCTAAAAACTACATAGGCTACATTAAAATTATCTCCTCAGTCTCCATTGCTCGCAGTTATCTTTTTTTAAATCTCAAACTCTCATTAAATGCACAATGTTTGCTGTGCATTATCATTTCGAAATAAATATCACAATTCATGATCTTTCGAGTGATAATTTTATAAGCTCCATTCCATGACCTCATATTTACATGATTTGTAATAAATGTTTTGACAACATTGAAGCTAAACCCTTTGTTTTTTTTTAGATAATATGCACATAGGCATATATTAAAAGAAAAATATTGAAATTAAAATCGTGTCTGTAATTCGTACAAAATAAATTCAGTTCCATGTCTCGCCAGAAAGAGGTACCAAAGGATGGTCAAGTATGTACATCCAACCCAACTTACTGGATGATGTGTCTTGTTGCGCAGGTTCCGGAGAACTTGAGTTCGAGGAGTTCATCACCTTGGCCGCTAGGTTCCTGATTGAGGAGGATCAGGAAGCCATGCAGCAGGAACTTAGGGAAGCTTTCCGCTTGTACGACAAAGAAGGTGAAACATATTTCAGAATACACAATCATATAGTTGCAACTAGTGCACTGAATTAGATGTTTTTCTACATTCAATGTATTGATTAGATAGAAATGAAATTTATAACGATGCGTTCTTATTAGGGCAATACATCTAAGAGATCTATCCTTATTTTGACGGTAGTTTCATTTAATTTTTTGGTAGCTATTTTGTAAAACTTGTTGCCAGCTTCAAAATAAATTTTAAATTCATAAATTTTAAAATAAATAAATCATAACAATTAACGTATGTTGCACTTAAGTTTTGACAATTCATCAATACTAATATTATTGAGACTATCTACATTATTTTTTCCTCATGATTTGTTATTATTACTTTATTTAGTTCACTTTCTCAATTTCGATATTGTATCATGTTCTGACATCAAATTTATTGTGCCAGCACCATTTCCAAGAATGCGAAGTCGCTCGTTGAATCGTCGCGAGTTTGAAGACAACGTTACGATGCAATTCGGGGGAGTTAATTTTAACCTAAATGACGACTCACAGCTGTTCGAAAGCCGCTCTCTAACAACAGACGATCAAAATAAACTCACTCATCGTAAATAGGTCCCCGAGTCTAAGTCAACACGACTAACGTCTCTGTCAATCAACCACCAGGATGCTGACAGCCTTGCCTGTCATATTACGTGATTGAATCAAATGCGCACTCTGTCTTCAAGCTCGCATGGAAATGCTAATAGGATTGAAAAATATTTTCTTTGGACATTCATTGCCTACTGTATCGGACAGATGTTTCTCGGGTGAATTGGACAAACGACATTTTTTGTTTACTATCCCTAGTAAAAATATTTGGTTGCCAAATGGTTGCCAAGTGGTCACCAACAGGTCACCAACTAGTTCACCAACTGATGCCAAGTGATCGCCAAGTGATCACCAACAGCAGCCAATGGTCGCCAACAGGTCGTTTTTGTGTCAAAATACTGCATTGCAGAGTTGGTGACCCGTTGGCTGCCTTTTGGTGAACGTTTGGCTGTCATATATTTCTTTGAAATTTCAAATTTCGGTGGCGACCCTTGGTAATCACTTGGTTACCTGTTGGCGATCAAAAATAAGCCTTGGTGATCTGTTGGTGACCGCTTGGCGACCGTTTGGCATACAAATATTTCTACCAGGGATAGGACCATGAAATACTTTTATTTTACAGGCTGACTTATAATTAATATTATGTAAGAGTTCATGAACTTACTGCCCAAATTTAAATTTATAATCAGTCGTAAAATTGAACGATGCGTCGTTAAAATAGTAAAATAGTTTTACAAACTAAATTCCAAAGAAATATATGAAGATAGAAAGTAACCTTTTAATAAAAGACGTTTTTACTGACGAAATTCACACCTGTGTTGTTAGAATTAAAACTAATTTCTATGCGAACACAATCTTTGCAAACTCGATGAGTGTTTTGTTCTTGGCCTCTCTTCTCTTGTGTATGTGGGTGGAATAACATACTGACTTAGGTTCAAGGTAGGTAGGAGTCAACCAGTAAAAATAAAACTTATCTCGATACTAAATTACCGTAATTATGAAAAGGATACTGACAATATCGGGACATTTTCGCCGCCTTGTTTATTTATCAACTTTTGACGTATCAGTCTAAAAGTGAATTTGAGGCCTACCATAAAAAACAAAACAAGTAATATAATGTAAAGAAAATATCTGTATTAATTTTAACGACGAATATTTTACGTCCAAAACCAGCCAATGGAGCGAGATAACATTAGCAAAGTTGAGTTTTACATACACAATTTAAAAAATGTGATTGCTATCTTCTTATATAAAGGCTAGCCTACAATGTTCATTCTCAAACCTAAAAATTAAAAGATGGTAACGCAAGCAACTTATTTTAGCCGACATGATATTTTTAGTACTAGGAAAACGCTTAAGTCCCGCCGCGTTGTTGGATGAGCGTAATTGGTGCATTGAGTTGTTAAGTGTTATGCGGATTTTCAGTTGTACTGTGAAAAAATCATTACTAAGTTGAGAATTTTTTTAAAATTAATTTAAATTAAATAAAAAATAAACTTTAATTTTTAATTTTTTTAATTAATCGTAATTTTAAAAAAGAAAAAAATCGTAAAATTTCGATTTTCATAAGAAATAATTTTTCGATTGCGCTCAAATTTCACACGAATATATAAATTCATGAAATTAAGGTTCTGTGAAAAAATCATTACGATCGGATAAAGCATGTAGGTGCTATAAGCCAAAGAAATTTAAAAAATCGAAAAAAGTCGTAAAATTGCGATTTTTTAAAGAAATTTATCTTTCGAAAACGCTCAAAATTCACACAAATATATAAATTCATAAAATTAAGGTTGTGTGAAAAAATTATTACAATCGGACAAAGCATGTAGGTGTTATAAATCGAAGAATTTTGTTAAAAATCGAAAAAAATCGTAAAATTGCGATTTTCATGAGAAATAATTTTCCGATTGCGCTCAAAAACGTGGCAGTTCTAAGTTCAGAGATTTCGAAGGCCTCCATAAAATTTCATCGCAATCGGAGTATCGGTTTAGCCGGAATCGTGCGGACAAACAGACAAAAAAAAAAAAAAAAAAAACATTCCGGAATTTTTTCTCCAGTGTAGTAGAATGGAATCTTCGCTTCGCTCGCTACGCTCATCCAATAAAGTTCCAAAAACATGGGTGTCTTCTTTCTTGCGCATATGACACCACTCACAATAGCTCACCAAGTTACCTCTCTGTTCAGGAAACGGTTACATCACGACTGGAGTCCTTAGGGAAATCCTTGCCGAGTTGGACAACAAGATCACCCCCCAGGAACTCGACATGATGATTGAGGAAATTGACGCTGACGGTTCGGGAACAGTTGACTTCGATGGTGAGTCCTCGCAATTATCTCAATTACCACTTACATAATATCTTGCTTACAAGATGAAATAAGTTCTGCTACATTCAACGTAATAGAATTTAATTAATTACATTTTAATACAGTATTTGCTGATTTCGGATACACAACGGGCAAACCATCAATCATCCAGATTGAAGTTTGATAATTAAAACAGTTTAATCTATTCTAAAGGAAAGTGGTAAAGATGTGAACTACTAGTCCATAAAGTGGAGCATTATGGTGTACGTATATATTATCGTTGTTTTTCTGTAAGCAAATATTTATGTTATTTATAAATAAATGTTATTCCAACGATATGAACCTATTAAGTTCTATGTTATTATACTTCTACTTAAATGTGTATGCTTGTTTATCTTTATCGATCAAATAGAAGTAAAAGTGATAATTAGTGCAGCTAGCAATCAGTGCTAACGGTACCAGTACAAGAGCATGGTCAAGAAGTAACACCTCTAATCCACAGGCGTTCTCGGAGATAAAATCAAGAAGGTTTTCACCTATAATAAAGACACTCAAATCCACCTGGATGCTTGTTATCATCATGTAATCAGACAATCTTACCACGGGGTTTGGTTTCTAGTCCAATTAATTAAACGCAAGTAGCCTTTGAGAAGAACGCAGACTGAACTAATTACGTTCGGCATATTTAATTACTGTACAGAGACTTTGAAATTGCATAAATTTGAGCCTGTAAGCCTCATTAAATAAGATTAACACCTAGAGCTGTTTAATCTTTGATGCATGGAGCCGACACGTGCATTGCATTATGGGTGTACACACCTGTCCTACATTATCCGCCATACAAGATCGATTGATTGATTATTATAGTCATACACATTTAGGAAATCCAAATGCGATAACATCTTGTACAACTATTTTGTTTCTGTTTCAGAATTCATGGAAGTCATGACAGGAGGAGATGACTAACTTAATGGAACAACATCTTTATAACTGTATAAAATTATTGTAAATACAATATTTAAGGTCTTCACAACAATCCATATACCAAATAGATTTAGTTTAAATTATATGTTGTACGTTGTTTTATAATTTGTAATCATTGAATGACATATTATGTTATTATAATATGTCACTTCTTTTAATAACTGAAATGATACATTATATTTTCATTACAAATTAGGAACTTGATTCATATATAATTTCTTTGGTTTCGTAGGTACTTAAAAAAAAAGACGTGTTGTCTACTCAAGTAGTTATAAACATCAAGGGACGTCAACAAATGCATATCATTCATAAACAACATGGACCTATTTCACTTCTACCAACATACATTAACACCAATTGTTTAACTAAAGTGAAATGTTGTTAAATTGTGACGAATAAAATATTAATTTATTACTTTATTTATTTTACCTAGTTCTATTTTATATATAACCTAAAATCATCCTTGCAGAAAATAATTTCTTCTCGTGTGCGTTGAACAATGTGATAATAATTATATGATACTCTGTGCGGATTGAAAGATGAAATACAACAGTTATACTAACTATGGAACTATGGCCACCGTCGGACACTCAGATAGCACGTAAAGATATGGGTACCGGTACGAAGAAAGTAAAATAATAAATACAGTCTGTGTACATGAACCGATTATTTTTTAAAGACTATACGATAAGAAGGGATTATTAATTTTATTTAATGTACAAATCATTATAAATTTAAAATTAATACAAATCAAATTTAATTAGCATTTGAATATTAAAGATCATAGTATATTTATTTATTCATTTATTTATTTATTTGTCAATATATCGTTAACAGAGAAGAACCCCACCAGTAACGTATAATAAAAACAAAAATACATGTACAGACATACATGCACACGAATAGTGGCATAGTGCTTGATGCCACGAATAAAGAGGTCTTCTTACTTGAATTTATTTATTTATTTGACGTTTATTCTATACAGTTATAACAAATAATTTCCAAATGAGGACAGTAAATACAACCGAGTACATTAATCGTCACAAAATAATTAGCTGGAGAGTATTATGTATGACTCATGTGAGTAAGTACCTAATAAGTTGTGGCCCAACGTCTTTTATATTAGCAGCAAAACTTTAACAAAACTTCACCTGATAGATACGGGATTTTCAATCACGTCCCGTAGCCCGCACGATTTAGACCTGCGTCCCAAACGTATGGACAACATGATGACAGTGTTATGTCGCTTCATCATACTATTGAACTGCAATATTTATGCAATGCAATATTTTGGCGTATGTTGTCTTCTCCCGATTTGTTTTAAGTATGTGTAGAGTTGCATTGCACATATTATCATGAAATGTCCTTGTCAAATATTTCAAAATTCTGAAAGCACAACACATAAAATTCAAATCAATCGTGATTGTTATCTGGCAAATATTACATATACACATACGCAAAACAAAAGGTGATTACCAAATAGATGTCAAGACTGTTTATTAAACCTTCTTTCTAAACTCATTCACGCGACGCATATCAGCATTAAGAACAGCTTGACACGGGGTTATACTAGCTCTGACATGACCCCGCCGTCACATCAGTTGCGACGTGAGCCGTGGTCTACCGTCTAGCCTCCCGCGGTGCCCAAGACGAGGTGGCCTCCCAAGCTATGACGTCACATGGGGTGCTGTGATGGGTGGCACAGCTCATTACAATCATATCACGTGGCCACTGTTCAGTGTTGGCCATCCTATACACACGTGAGAATCTATGAGCCCAATGAAGATCGAATCTTGTTATCGAGTGGGCAGAAACCAAGTGGACGCCTTTCTTTATGTAATACACACACGGTGCATATATTTGTTTTCGATGAGGCAACTGTGACACAGCGGGGGGTTGATGCTACCCTGATGTGTACATTAATGAGGCTTGGACGTTCGGTCATAAGAAGCTAAGTTAATGCAGTGAATATATTATCAAATCGTGCTTGCGATAGGAAGAGCAATAAGAAAAGAGAATTTGGAATGTGTGAAATGCGATGATTAGTTTTAAAAGTTTCGTTCTTACATGTTCGAAATAACTGTATCCAACTGAGTTTAATTTTGCAACAAAATTACCATTCATAACAATGATTCTTTGTGGGCTGCATGAAGAGACGACGGGGGCGAACAAATAAACCAAATTAATAAAGAGCTTGAACAAATTTGTTTGGTACAAAAATTAAAGTAATGTATAGGAGGTCAACCGATTTTCATAAACGTTTGATTAATACTATTTTATAATATGTAATTAGCAAAATAGTACAAAATAAGTGCCATGCTAACACTTGCCAATTGTGGCTCTTTATTTATTTCCCAACGGCGTATGCGGGAGAAAGATGATTTAAATTGGAAGCAGTGTGTTGAACTCGTGAAATTGACTACCAGTACAAAGGAAGTGTGTTTTGAGAGGATGTCTACCATGTCAAACAGGCTTGTAATCACATTATGACGGATGAATCGTGAAACATTCTCGCCCTACTGAAGTATATCTTCTCTCACAGCTTTTCCAATCTCAGTCTGGGTTTACACTTTCTCAGACTTTCGCAAATTTCAAGTGCAAATTAAAACTGAAAATATTTGTGTTTGTTTTTTAACATTCAAATGTTTATTTGTATAGCAAAAAATACCGGTTACAACCGGATGATGGAGTTACAAGTCCTAGTCTGTGCAAACATTTAATAAAATTATCTATAAAATAATAAAGTAAACGCAGCATACTTTTATGATACCATCATCACTTAAAGTATTTATTTTGCCTAATCATACCATGATTCTGATGGAAATTTTACGTATGTGATTAATCACATTTAAAAATCGATTTTGAATTACTATAATTATCAAACATATGCGAATATAGAGCTATATGTGACTAAATTAATCATGATTATCCTAGAGCAAGTTGGTTAGCCCACGGGTGCAAATCTAGCAACAATAACTTTCCCTGCGATAATCAACAATTCGTTCACGCACCTGTGACCGACATTAATGATTCAAATCAATTCAACAATATCAACTTTGTTGTCCCGCGCGCCTTTGTCTGAGAGACCAAATTAGTTCTACACACGCAGTCGGCGAGACTTGGGCGCTCCTTTCACTTATCCGTTGCAAATGTGACGCACAAACATTAACATACGTGTTTTGATTTCTGCTTACTTATATTTTGAAAAAGATAATAATTATATTGATGATGATTTAACGTTACATATTCATGAATTTAAAATATGTGATAAAAGGTGCGAAATAGCGCAGACAACATGGTACATATCATGTTAAATCATGTTAATCATCATCATGTTAAAAATAACAAATACATTTAATTGTATTTATCAGCAGCTATTTACATAAATTCCTCGTAGATATGAGGCTTCAATATTCCATAATAAATGTTGGTATACAAGAGTTTCAGGAAGGCTTTGGGCGGCGCAGTATATCTACTAACTTTGGGCTGTGGTGGGCAAAGAATGAAATTTTAACATGGCTCGCGATAGGCGGATAGGAAGAAATCACGTATTTTTCATCGCCTAAACCGATTAAAAAGTTTGTGCAACGCAACATGTTAATATATCGGATAGCTAAGGTTCTTCCAGTAACGTTGAAATACGTTTTGCCAGACACAAACGGTAGGTCTACTTCAAAGCGTCGAAAGTGACCAGCTGATATAGTCCTTTGACCTGCTTTTACAGGGTCCTAGCTTTTATTTTATTTTTTAAAACAGAGCTTCAATAAAATTCGCCCTTTTAACATGTGTTTAGATGGCGTTATCGTTATTTTTGTCCACCAGTCGGCCATGACAGTCGGTGTGTCATCTCAAACTCTTCTATTAAATGCTAAATAAAAACCAATTCTAAATAATTTTTTCTTAAATTGAATCGAGCCACGGCCCATATACATTAAGCTGGAGTACGCCCACCTGACCAACGAGCCAAACGAATATGTTTTACTGAGTAGTGTTGAAGAAAATATTCTGTTGAGAAAGGTCAACGGATGAAGTGGATCTTATTTAAATGTCACTTTAATTCATTGCATCCGGTATGCGATGATGGAATCTCATGAACGTACTTACAACATTGTATTTTTACTTCTGAAATACGAGAGGAAATTCACCATTCTCTTGCGGTACTTGTCCTGCCCAAGGCCCTAGTTACCGTTTCACGCACGCAGGTTCCAGAAAACACGTGTTTTACAACTCAACATCACCATTCATTGTGCGGTAGGGCAGTGACAACGTATAATGTGCTTTCAGCGTTCATTATCGTCTCCATCAAAGTCACGTCTCCTTTACTTTTTTGTCATTGATTATACGTGTAGTCTTAATCACATTTTTCTATTTTGAAATATCGAATGGCAGGATTACAAATTGCAATACTTAGATTTGTCCGGTATTAGTAATATCGTATACATGTGTGCGTGTCATACATAAAACTATAATGATACTTCTACACCAGAAGCGATACGCAACATGTCAAGTATATGCATGCAATAGAATACAACAAAATTAACAAATTAACCTGTATATACATGAAACGCCAATCAAACCGAATTTACATTAAAACAATATATTACATGACTATATTTTTACGCGTGAGGTTTTAAATGCAATGAATATAAGAACTGCGCATCTACTTGTGAACTATTGTAATGAACTTATTGTGTGCATTTTTATATTTTTCATTGTGTTTACATTAAGCTAGATATTGAATAGTAAGTAAGTAAGTAATTGATTTATTTAGCAATACAACTGCTATTACATACATGTACATTGTTATGATACAATACAAGATAAAATATACAACCAGGCAGGTATAACAACATGATAAAAATGAACAATACAGGCAAGGATAGTCTACCAAATCTCTTTAAGTACATATTCCCTACATTGGGTCTTAAACTTATGCACACACACCTCATCCTTGAGACTTTTACTAAGCCCATTGTAGACCCTAACTCCACTATAGAAAACACTGTTCTGTGTCCTACTTTTATTGCACCTCCTAACCTCTATATCATTACAATTTCTCATATTATACTTAACTGAATCTGACACATACTTAATATTCTTACTAAAATAACCAGGTAACATACCTTTGGTTAACTTGTGAACAAATATTAATACATTAAAATGAATTAGTTGATTAACTGATAACATATCTAGTCTGGCCAACATGACTCTCACTGGAGTGTATTTGTCACATTTAAGTAATATTCGCATCCCTTTATTTTGCATCTTTTGTAGCATAGCTAAATCTTGAAGAGGGATACCCCACAACAATGTATTACAATAGTTAAAATGTGGCATTACTCGCAGAAAGGTTATTACCAATTCTCCCTAGAAATCCTATTTTCTTCCCCAATTTTTCCCTAAATATTCAACATGCTTGTCTACTGATCAATAAGTATACCCAAATATTTTATTTCACTAACAAAATGTATATTTTCACCATCAATACTAATCAAGTTTTCTTTACAACTCTCCATCACTTTGTCTCTGCTTTTCATTGATGAGGTTAACAACATACATTTAGTTTTACTTAGATTTAACTTCAATTTATTTAGCTTAAGCCATTCAGATAACTTAACTAAAACTCTATTCATTGCACCACAAATCTCTTGAACACTTAGCCCTGAACATGATAACAGCGAGTCGTCAGCAAACAAGTTTATAGAAATGTTTTTATCATCATTAATACTGAGTTTATCATTTACATAGATAATGAACAATAACGGCCCCAACACAGAGCCCTGAGGGACACCATGCTCACATAATAATTCCCCTGAAACTTCATTTTGGAATTAAGTTATTTGCTTCCTATCGGTTAAATAGCTTTCCAACCACTCCAATGCCTTACCCCTTACTCCATAATTGTGCAACTTATTTATTAATATCTGTCTATCAATCGTTTCAAATGCTCTTTTAATGTCTAGGAAGACAGCAACAGTGACTTTGCCATCATCCAAATCTTTCATCCAATTATGAATGACCAATTGTAATGCTGTCTCGCAAGAATGACCATTTCTAAATCCAGATTGATGCTCATGCAAAATACCCTGTTTATCAAAAAAGGCTAACAGCTGCTCATGTATTACTTTTTCAAGCACTTTCTCGTAAGTAGGGAGCATATTAATTACATATTAATTACAAGCGGAATTTAAATATTTTCGAATTGAGATATCAGTTCAGTATTCACTCTTTCAAAAGCGGTTTTCTTTCAATTTTGTAATCTAAATATTAATGTAAGATGAAATTCCAATTTTACCCCGCCGTTTCTAAGCGCTGTTCAAACGTGAATTAACATTAATGAGGTCAAGCAATGTGACAAGCTTAAAATGCAGTATTTTATTTCAGCTACACAAAAATATCAATAATTTGTTGTGGTATTACTGCCATTTTAAGTATTCTATCACTGTCTGTAAGCAAGGATAAAAATAAATGTATAAAAACTTGTATAAAAAACTATAATTTATTTTTATTTTTATTTATTTATTTAACGTCTATCCTATTCAGTTATAAAACTGATTTACAAAGGAGGACAACTTAATAAATCTAATTACATAGATGCAGACACAACAATGAACTACAGTTTAGTTAAATATTTGAAATAGTAACATTACAACAAAAATGCATTAAAACACAACAATTTTGATAACAAATACAAATAATATTAAATGCAATTAATTAATGAATCAAATATTAATAAAAGATGTAGAAGAAAAAGAAAAAAGAAAAAAAGAAAAAAGAAAAGAAAAGAAATGAAAAAAGGAGGAAAAAAAGAAGAAGAAAAGAAAAAAGAAAGAAAAATGGTTTAATGTGGAAATTTTAGTGAACCAGTCCACAAAATACAAAAATCAATTATATTTCTGCAGATAGAAGAAAATGTCCATATAAAAAGAAACTGTAGGCCTATAAATATAAATACTAGGGAAACGCCAAAAGTCGTTGTTAGACGAGTGAGTGAGCCATGTGTTGAGTACCCGGCAACATTTCTTTTCTTCCCCTTACCTTAGGCCTCCGTATAGCCTATCATAGGCTACAGTGGAGCATTTTGGCCTAAACTATGGCCTAAACTTTACACAACTCCCGGACCAACAATCTACCATTAAGCAAGACCCGGCAGTCACACGGAATATTCAGTTGAAGACTGCCAACAACAGCAACCTCCGGCACAGTGATTTCCACCAATACCCTATTATTATTTATACGAATATAATTATCAAACTTAAATGCAAATGTTCCCGGGTACCCACCACATGACTCGCTCACTCGTCTAACTACGACTTTGGCGTTTCCCTAGTCTAGTTGGCTAAAGCGCCCTTGTAGCCGAAATGTGGGAGACGTGGGTTCAATCCCCTGGTCGGGAAAGATTTTGTAATTTCTAGATTGTATTTCAAAAATAATTAAACATGTTTTGAAATGCATATAACGCAGTGCAGTCCATCATCTGTGGCAATAGGGCCTACTATGGTAAACATAGCCAGTACGAAATACGTGAAAATATTGCAAGGTTTACTCAATCTACGAGCGGAATTTGGGGGTACCTTGACGTCCAACATTCGACAGACCTTGCATGGGCACGGCATTACACGGCCAGGCGAAAAACAAACAAAAAATATATTTTCAAAATCTAAAACATTGTCGTTAAAATAATTTCTAAACATTGGAAGTCTATTTTTCAGTTTATAATTTCTTGTAGGTTTAAATCGCAATGAATCTTGCTGATTTTGTTAGCAGTTCTCAATAAACTCGTACCGGATGTCTGTTTAAAATTTCAGCGCAATCTGTTCAGCGATTCGGCTGATTTTCAACGTACACACACACACACACACACACACGCACGCACGCAGAAAAACAATTAGGGCCGTTTAAGTCGAATGGAAATCACTACGTTCGCTACGCTCACTCGTTCAATAAACTGTTTGAAAGTTCCTAAATTAATTTCTGAATCATTAAGAAAGTCATTCTTGTACAGAGGAGTATCCTTTTGGAATTCAATTTCTTATGATATAGAAGCCAGTTTACTGAGCCAGGAATAGTACAATTTAAAAGTAAAATTGAAGCAATGATAATGAATCGAAGAACAAAGAAGAATTGATTTTTACTATTTATTTGTGGGGCATTGTCTCTGTGTTTATGTAATGTTAATTTATCTTCATATGTTCTTATTTATGATTTTGCTGTTCTCTTTGTTTGTTCATTATTGCTTTGATTTTGATGTATTCAATGTATTTTCAATTGATATTTTTCTGCCTAGATTGTCTGGTTGCCGCCCACTGGTGGAACTTGCAACTTGAGTTAGGTGTCCTGTATCATTGCTGTGATCAGTTTTTGACATGAACAATTTTAAATAATTATATATCTGATATAATTATATATTAGAGTCAAGATCTTTTGCACTAAATTGTTATCAAGATTTGAACACAAGAATGATGGTTGAACACAAGAATGAAGATTCGCGTTCGGTGGTTTCTTCCGCGAAAGATTGATTACTCCCTGATTTGCTGTTCCTGATTTTTGGCAAACCTCATATTCGTTTGAGTGGGATCGTCTAATAAATCAGTTTTTTTCTTTTCGTTTTTCTTTTTTAATGTTTTTTTTTTTTCTTTTCTTTCTTTTTTCTTTTCTCTTTCTTTTCTTTTTTTCTTTTTCTTTGTCTTTTTCTTTCTTTTTTCCTTTTTCCCCCCCTTTCTTTTCTTTTCTTTCATTCTACACCTTTTTTTATATTTGATTCATTCATTAAATGCATATAATATATTTTTTTTATTTGTTACCAAAATTGTTGTGTTTAAATGCATTGTTGTTGTAATGCTACTATTTCAAATATCTACGAAAATGTAGTTTATTGTTGTTTCTGCATCTATGTAATTAGATTTATTTAGTTGTCCTCCTTTGTAAATCATTTTTATAACTGAATAGGATAGACGTTAAATAAATAAATAAATAAATAAAAATAAATAAATAATGTGTGTTCACACCACATCCAGATAGAGTAGATCGGCCAGTCCCAATGATATTTAAAGGGGCTTTTAAGTCAAAAAATTATTTTTTACCACATGATCTATAGCACAATACTACACTAAAATGACAGTTTAAAAAATTATATCTTGTAACTGTGATTTAACACGAATTTTTAAATTTTTTGATCCAGAAATTTGCAAAAATTGTGTTTTGGGAAATTTCTTAAATCGGCTTTAACCTGCTTCTTTTTTGGTCCACATAGATACTAGAGCATAGTACCAATCTAAAATGCCCATTTTTACATCGTGTCTTGAAACTGTGCCCAAATATACCCTCAAACACGCAAAAATATGCATTCCAAAATCACACCCCATCTTGGTAATCAGCATATTTTGACCGAACTACTTGCCCAAATTACAAAACAAAATATAGAGAATTTACAGAAAAGGCTGTAGAGTACGTCAATAATGGCCAATATTTTTTTGGTTCAAAATCCTTCAAGGTCACGGGGCATAAAGATCGTCCCCATGTTACTTCTTATGGGAGATTTATGCTGATGGGACCTACCTAGCTCGAAATATGTCATGTTTGACAATTTTTTGGGAGGTCATTGTGGCCCCAATAATTTTTCTGTTGATTGCTAAATTCATTACTAGTTAGCCTGAATGAAATATATTTTTTGAGTTTAGCGGTTAAATACCTCTTTAACATCGATAGTAGGCTAGATCCCCAGTCATTGGTCCACTGGCGTGAAAATTAGAAGCCATCTTGAATAGGTCAGTTTGTATGTTAAATTAGGTTGTATTGATTTGTAGCCCAAATATTTTTCAATATGGCTGTAGGTTGAGAGGGTAGCATATAAGCCATTAACACCAAATGATTACTAAATTCCCTTTGCAATAACTTCTTATTGTTTCTATTTGTGTATCCCCATGCTGCACAAGCTTAAAACCATATTAAAACAATCCAGAATAATCCCATTTAAAACATAATGTAAAGCATCAATTGAAACGCCAAATCGCCATCTTGAATTGGTCATATTGACGATTCAATTTGCTACTCTATAGCGTCTGTACGGACGTATTTGAGACTGCAGTGGGGATCTAATCTAATCCTACTATAAATGTTAGATATCATTGGCCAGTCCGCTCTCATTCGAGAGTATCCCATCCACCGGCAATCCTAACCGAAGGTTTTTCAATATTTTACTCAGACATCCACGTACATGCTGCGATTGAGTAATATTGCCAACCATGACACTTAATTTCATTTTAAAAAAAATGTCCCCTGAAGAGTGACCCTCACCGGGTATAAACTGATGTCAACCTTACATCGGGCATTCATTCTAGATGAGTTGATAAGACTGTGTACGTTGGTCCCCTTGATTCTAGTCGTTACCAAGGTAATGCATCTTGGCGACGTCACAGCTAACATTATGTTACTTGTTAGCCACTCGGTCTCGCCGCACCAGCCGGAAGTTTAATTACATTACGAGATTAGACAACAATGCCAGAGATAAAACTGGCCATTCAAGCTGTCGTTCGTTCCGCTTCTGCCGTTTAAACCCAAGTCCACTGCATGAAGTCAACGGTAATATTCTTGGGCAGCTGACAGCTTCCAACAGCGTGTTACAATCACTGTAGTACATCGCCCGACCAAACATAGTATTTGAGTAGTTATGTAAGGTACCTAACTGGGCCGCTTCGCAAAGGCTTTTTTTTAGTTGCGTTGACGGATGAGCTTTTTTGTAAGTTTGTAGTGTGCGTGGGATCACTGCTTTTTTAGTCCCATCGCAAAATCATTTTTGTTAATTTTTTTTAGTGTAGTATTAATTGCTATGGTAATACCTAATAATAGAAAGTAAAATATCTGGAGGCCTGAAGACTTGCTTTTTGTACGCATTGTAAGTAATAGATTGTTGTCAAGTTTCTATAGTTACTTATTATTATACACCTCAAAAAACTTATATTAAAACCTTTATTTCTATGGATCATGGCTAACTTTTTCAACTTTTTCTTTCGCAAGGTACTACATCACCATTATCTTAATGTTCATGTAAAATATGAATGTTAAAGCACCACCCGTTTGGTCAAAATCGACCCAAATATCACGAAAATATTGCATTAAAAATCGAAAAAAACAATCGTAAAGTACGATACTCATAAGAAATATTTCTTCGATTGTACCCAAAAACGTGACACGTCTAAGTTCAGAGATTTCGAAGGTCCCCTCAATTTCATCAAGATCGCATATGCCGTTTGCCCGGTAGAGCGCGAACAAACGAAAACAAAAACAAAAAACAAACAAACAAAAAACAAAACTCACGAGATTTTTTTTAAGGGGGGGGGGGGTGTCAGTGAAATTGAAGTCTTCGCTTCGCTCATCCAAATGATAATAAGGCTTATTGTACTTTCCATTATGCTCAGTGGTACACAATGTGCCACCGCACTTCAAAGTCTACACAGTTCAATCTGCCAGTTTACGTTCTTTAACCCGGGTAAAAAGTTGCTTTATTTTGTTCGGAATAAGTAGAATGTTTCCCCACTAAATTCTAATGATTATAAGGATTTTTGTATTGGTTTGAAAATCAAATTGTGAATTCAACACCGAAATACACAAATTCCGGGTTGTCCCGGATATTTTGTTTGCCTGTTGTAAATTCAATTTGAACATGTAAAATAAAAAAAGGTAAACTTGCATTTTGTTCAATAAACTCAATTTTGTTTACAACAATTTTGATGTCGATTTGGAATACAAAAATCAGCATATTTCTCCTAAAAGAATAAGATAAAAAAAATACATAAAATCCTTTAAAAAAATCATAAATTTCAAAATTGTAAAGCAAAATTTTGGGTGTACACATCTTCCTCTATAAATGTTTAAATATTTCGTCTTGTCAAATACATAAAACTTACACCTATTTCTACACATAAAGTGGTCTCTTGTTTTTTATCTTGTAGTATCTAATGATGTGCATTTCCATTTGTACATTGTTCCGTTTTAAAATATTTAAGAAGCTCTAAGTGACAACAGTATAGCAAATAATAACTCGCCGTTGAAATAAACACAACGTGTCACAGTTTAAATGAAGAACACGGGTAACATTCCGAGAATTTATTGACAGCAAACTTTTTCAAAATTCTGTCTATAGATATTTCGAAAACCTCGAGTTTTATTGCAAAACGTTAAACTGGAAAATATATTTCTTTTCGGGCATTATAAACAATATTTCACATTCATTAGCAAGTTGGAACAGGCTTTGCGATGAAATACGATTTCAAACGCCCATTTCCATCGGTAATAGGCACAACGAATCGAAGTTTGCAACTGGCAAAAATGCGCGTTTTTTTTGTATCAATCAATCAAATTGTGTTTTTTTATTGTGAAGTTTGCAATGCTGTCAATAGGTATTAATTTTAATCAATCGTAACATAACAAGTGTAAGTGTAGAGTAGCGGAGCTAAAAACCTAATTTAATTTGGACGTTTATTCCAAATATCATGTTAGCAATAAATAAAATGTAAGCTGAGCACGCAGGAAATCTAGATTCTAGAAGGCAGTAGGAATATAGCGCAATAAACATAACGATACACAATAACAATTCATTTATTAATACAATGTTTTTAAGCATCCCGTTTTGAGGATATTATTATTGAATGAAAGCAATTGTCGTTATAATCGGGTCAAACTTTTACGACAATTGCTGTAGTTCAGAAAAAAAATCATTGTTATAAGATCCTTATAAATACCCACCCATCCACCTTAATATTATCAATGATAACCAACAGTCTGTCTTGAAATGTAATATTAAAAATAGCTCTTGAAATGTCACTTTCAAGACAGTTTACATAATCTGTAACGTCTTTCGCTGTCGAGCCTTATAGGTAGGCCAACCAATAATTTCATGGAGGAATGGCCGTTGAATAATGGGGTAGGCTTATAAATTTTGTTGTTTAATCTCTATAAATTGGCATTACTGCTGTCCTGCTCAGTTTCTTGTGGGCAATCACTGTTCTTCCAATATTGCTAATACGTCGCAAGTGATTGTATAAGTAGTATTGGAATTACTGTTATCCTACTAAGTTTCTCGCGGGCATTCATTGTTCTACCAATTTTGCTAAATACGTGGTAGGACTACAAAACACGTATTCGTATAAGTAGTATTGATATTGTAACTGTTCTACCAATAACTAAATATACGTCGTAAGTATTCGTATAAGTAGTATTGATATTACTGTTTTATCAATATTGCTATATAAGTAGTAATGGTATTGTAACTGTTGTCCGTTAAGGTAAATCACAGTTCTACCAATATTGCTTTATTCTGTTGAGTCTATCACGGAGCAATCACTGTTTTACCATGATATTGCCAGTTAGGCCCTATACGTCGTATGCCTACTAATAAGTATTCGTTAAATTGTGGACTAGGATTGTTGTAAATCTTTAATTTTGCTTACAGATAAGTGATGAGTGCTACGTCTTTTATGAAAGTTTGGGTTTCGCTGTACTATTGGTCGTCTAGAAAAATATCTGAACTACAAAGATCTTCAATGTCGTTTGAATAATTGGGTAAGCTTTTAAATTTTGTTCTTTAATCTCTATTTATTGGCATAACTGCTGTCCTGCTTAGTTTCTTGTGGGTAATCACAGTTCTACCAATATTGCTAAATACGTCGCAAGTGATTGTATAAGTAGTATTCATTATGTTATTTATTTGACCAATTTTGCTAAATACGGGGGCTACAAAATACGTATTCGTATAAGTAGTATTGATATTGTAACTGTTCTACCAATAACTAAATATACGTCGTAAGTATTCGTATAAGTAGTATTGATATTACTGTTTTATCAATATTGCTATATAAGTAGTAATGGTATTGTAACTGTTGTCCGTTAAGGTAAATCACAGTTCTACCAATATTGCTTTATACGTCGTTGGTCTAAAAATGTAAGTATTGGCATTACTGTTGATCGTTTCTGTTGAGTCTATCACGGAGCAATCACTGTTTTACCATGATATTGCCAGTTAGGCCCTATACGTCGTATGCCTACTAATAAGTATTCGTTAAATTGTGGACTAGGATTGTTGTAAATCTTTAATTTTGCTTACAGATAAGTGATGAGTGCTACGTCTTCTATGAAAGTTTGGGTTTCGCTGTACTATTAGTCGTCTAGAAAAATATCTGAACTACAAAGATCTTCAATGTCGTTTGAATAATTGGGTTAGCTTATAAATTTTGTTCTTTAATCTCTATTTATTGGCATAACTGCTGTCCTGCTTGATATTGCTAAATACGTCGCAAGTGATTGTATAAGTAGTATAATTGGCATTATTGTTATCCTGCATAGTTTCTCGCGGGCAATCACTAGGCCGCTTCGCGAACGCTTTTTTCAGTCGCGTTGATGGATGAGCTTTTTTGGAATATATCTGTCCAATGATTACGTTTTTATGCGGAATCTCATTACTTTTTCTATATTTCTCGATTTGGTTAGTCGGGAATTGTAGAAAACAATAACTTTTTCTATAGTTACTTGATATTACTTGTTCATTATACACCTGTAAAAGGCTTATAACCAACTTTTTCAACTTTTTCTTTCAAGAGCCACTACATCGTCATAACATTAATGTCAATGTAAAATATGAACGTTGTAGCCCCACCCGTTTGGTCAGAATCGGCCCAAATATCACGAAAATGTATTAAAAACCGGGAAAAAATCGTAAAGGTAAATAAATCATAACGTATCTAATTTTAGTGATTTTAAACGTTCCTATAAAGTTTCATCAATATCGGAATAGCCGTTTGCCAAATATCACGAAAATATCGCACAAAAAATCGAAAGAAATCGTAGAAGTACGATATTCATGAGAAATATTTCTTCGATTGTATCCAAAAACGTAGCAAGTCTAAGTTCAGAGATTTTAAAGGAACCCTATAATTTACATCAAGATCGCATATGCCGTTCCCGATAAAGAGCAAACAAACAGACAAAAATACAAACAAGAAAAAAAAAAAAAACACCCGAGCTAAATTTTTTTGGGGGGTCAGTGAAATTGAAGTCTTCGCTTCGCTCATCCAATAATTGATGACTTCTTCATGAACTATTGACCGACTATAAATATATCTGAACAACATTTGACGAATAATGATTGATCTTCAATGACCTTTGAATCATTGGATAAATGCCAATCAATGTTCTACCACTAGGCCGCTTCGCGAACGCTTTTTCCAGTCGCGTTAATGGATGAGCGTTTATGCTTGATTAATTGTTTCACTAAAAGTACGATATTCATTCGAAATATTTCTTCGATTGTACCAAAAAACTTGGCAGATCTAAGCCCTGAAAATTTTATTAAGATCGCATAATAATGCCGTTCGCCCGGTAGAGAGCAAACAGACAAAAAAATGAACAAAAAAATATAACCGAACTATTTTTCTCAGGGTAAGTGAAATTAAATTCTTCGCTTCGCTCTTCCAAATATTTATGTTGCATATATATTAACAAGCATTTGCACCGGAATATAAACAATAGAGAACGAAGCTATATATATATACTCAATCGAAGAAAAATACGAAAAATTAAAATTGCTCTAGAATTCGTCGCCTTGGTGGAGGTGCCGGGTCCACGTTAAATCATCCCTTGGACGGGACTAGAGTTGCACCCATCCCCCAGCGTCGCCTTGGTGGAGGTGCCGGGTCCACGTCAAATCATCCCTTGGACGGGACTAGAGTTGCACCCATCCCCAGCGTCGCCTTGGTGGAGGTGCCGGGTCCACGTCAAATCATCCCTTGGACGGGACTAGAGTTGCACCCATCCCCCAGCGTCGCCTTGGTGGAGGTGCCGGGTCCACGTCAAATCATCCCTTGGACGGGACTAGAGTTGCACCCATCCCCCAGCGTCGCCTTGGTGGAGGTGCCGGGTCCACGTCAAATCTTCCCTTGGACGGGACTAGAGTTGCACCCATCCCCCAGCGTCGCCTTGGTGGAGGTGCCGGGTCCACGTCAAATCATCCCTTGGACTAGAGTTGCACCCATCCCCCAGCGTCGCCTTGGTGGAGGTGCCGGGTCCACGTCAAATGACAGTGGGACAGCATCATTTAGATGAGATTGAAATACATTTACAAAAATACACATCATTTTCGCGAGATATGTAACAAATCGTAATCAAATCATATAAATTAAGAATTAGACATGAACAAAGTTCAATGGCCTCGATTTATGTTTAACGTTATAGATAGAGTTTTTTGTTTCATCGAGGTTACTGATTTCTAGCTGTTGGTAGTTGGCACAGACATGAAACAAAAATATTAAAAATAAAATGATCCGTCCTGGCTAACAAGCTTGCCAACATACAGACAGACAGTCCGCTTGATGTGAATGAAGATCTCATTCATTTCGTTGGCTCGTTACTCCACGAATTTAATTACATACGGCTCACCGAGACGTGTACATCACAGTTGTACAAAGCCGAGACGACAGTGATCGTAGTGCAACATTATTCAACTTACAATGGAGACAAACGTACCGAGTACAGCTCTGCCAAGCTAGCTTTGTTTGATGGGTTGGATTCAAGACAAGCGTGGTTTACAAGCGTGGTTTACAAGCGTGATTTGTGAGCGGCTGTAAGTTGTTCTATTTATGGTGCCGCCGGCACCTCATTTATGGTGAATGTGTGTATACGGTTACAAAATTTTAGACGATATGAAACTAAAAAATTCATAGATGAATAATTTGTGCCAATGAATTGAGGAACACTATGGTGGCTTTCGTAGTTAAAAACTCCCAAAGAGTCTTAAATTACTTTTTAGAAATGTATTGTACTTCTACACGAATATCATATTTGTTATAGTTAAATGCAGAAGCCGGTATCAAAATAATGAAATTGCGTTAAATATTATACAATTGTATTCTTTAAACTAGGAAAACGCGTAAGTCCCGCGCATTGATGGATGAGCTTTTTTTGTAAGTTTTTAGTTTGCGTAGGACCACTTTTCCTTTGCAAGTGCTTTTTGAATGCATTGTAGGTGATTGTTGTCAAGTTTCTATTGTTTATTGTTATTATAAACCTCAAAAAAACTCATATTAAAACCTTTATTCTATGGATTCTGGCTAACTTTTTCAACTTTTTCTTTCTAAAAGCAATACATCACCATAAACTTAATATCCATGTGAAATATGAACGTTGTAGCCCCACCCGTTTGGTCAGAATCGGCCCAAATGTCACGAAAATATCGCGCTAAAAATCGGAAAAAAAATCGTAAAAGTACGATATTCATGAGAAATATTTCTTCTATCGTACCTAAAAACGTAGCATGTCTAAGTTCAGAGATTTTGAAGATAGCCTCAAATTTTCATCAAGATCGCTTATGCCGTTTGCCCGGTAGAGAGCGAACAGACAAAAAAAAAGAAAAAAAAACGAGCTAAATTTTTTGAGGGGTCAGTGAAATTGAAGTCTTCGCTTCGCTCATCCAATTACGATTATCGCATAAGTACCAAATAGGCCTTTCTAAGAACCATTTTGATGAACAGCTGGTGGTAGTCAGTAAACTTCTGTCGTTGCCTTGGATGTGGTGGGAATCAAACCTGAGTCGTCTCGTGCTCAAGTTGGCCATGTATCGAGTAAGTCGGTTAAATTAATTTTAACCATGTTCACAATAAGGAGACGTACATAAAAAAATTATTGATCTATAAATAAAAAAATATTTTTTTGTATTTAGAGTCTCCCCACTTAGTTATATAACTGATTTTCAGTGGAGGACAGTAAACCAAAGCGACCAAGCCAACCCTGTAGGCCCGACGCAATCGATCGAGAGATCGATATTTTTAATAGGAAATATAGCAATCAGTGGCATGGACAGTGCGAACACCCGCGGATCAACGCCAGAATCAACAAGGCCGATTCAGAACTACTTTGAATTTTATTATGTGCTTCGTTGCTAGGACGGCTCCAAAGTCACCTTTTACAAACTCCTAAGACAAGAACAGATGGACCCAAGTACAAAAAAGTTAACGAAGTTAAAAACCTTCTGACTATGACGGGAATCGAACCCTGGACCTTCTGCATTGCCGAAGCAGATACGCTAACCACAAGACCACTGAGCCACACTTATACTTATACATGCATGTTTTGTAATCGTAGCTCTTTCATTTACTAAGAAAGAGTAAAAAAAAGCACACACAATCGAATGTGATTTGATAAAAATTTGAAGTACTTTTTAATTGAACTGTGTATTGTAATTTGTAATTGCATGCAATTGGTGCTGACAACGTCTTTATAACAAGAATTCCATACAGAAATGTGACGAGTCATCAACGGTAGCACCACCTGGCACCTCCACCAAAGTAAAAAGTTTGAGAGAAAAACACGAACCTTGCAATATGAAAGTTAGTATTAAAAACTCGTTTGTCAATGAGTCACTCATTATAAATAAACTAAATATTACTGGAAGGAATAGTGAGTGCATCTTTTGTTCGTGTGCGATTTCTACACGTTCACAGTTTTTCTGTGTGTGTGGTTGTCGGTTTTGTTCTTTGACCTCTTTGCTTTTACACCGCATTCGTACGAGTGGCACGTGATTCTGTTTAGTGGAAGTTCACGTTTTACATGGTAGGGGTATAACTGGTAAGAGTTCCTAATGCACAAACATAAATATACGCACTCTTTAGTACAAATCATTCTTGTATAAATACAGTATAACTGGATAACTTTAATGTAAGCTCAAGATTTAGTAATATCACAATATTCAGAGTTATACCTATATTTTCAGACACATTGTATAATGTTTAAAAATAATATAATACAACATTATCAATGAATTTCAAAATGACGTGCATTAATTTTTTAAACATAACTTTTCTTGCGCAGACTTGTTTACTTTTAAAATGGGTTATACTTTTATTAACTTTGCACTCCTAAGTTAATCAGAAACTCTATCCGTGTGCTTTATTTGACATAATTACAATTGCTAAACTTTAATATAAATCGACTTTGAGACCAAACGCATTCAGTTGATTGAAATCGACACATATATTTTTGACGTACCCATTGATCCATAGCCTGGCTACTTCCACGCCTCACCTATTAATTGATCATTTCAGCACAGCAAACAATGTGATGTAATAACGCACGAGATGGTTTGCAAGTAGGTGCCGGTAGTCGTGAAATATGAGCCAAAGTATTTGAGGCGAATAGCCCCGATTAACCAGACTGAAATCAAGTTTGCGAAAAATGTTTCTTTGTAATTATTAAACATTTTCCCCCTGAGTCTACGTTCTTGCATTGTGATCAAACTGAAAATATTAGCAGCTAGTGTATACCATGTATTTTACTTTCATAGCAGCAACAAGAAACAAGTTCAAGATTGACGTAGTAATCAATTCTGACATTGATACGATGAATTGCGAGGTTTCACTGTTTATTGGCGTGTGAACAAACAGAAACATGGGGCGAATGATACGTGGTCCACAACAGCAGCTATACGGCGCTCTCAGCAGTGCCAAGAAAATAACACTACTTTTAATTTCAGCAAGGAATGTGAAAGGACACAATAACATTCCGTAAATAATGTAACAAATTGATACAAAAACACTTATAACAAGTGATAGATATAAAAGTTGTTGGCAGCTGTTTAGCATAACCGAGTGTCAATAGACCAGCTCTTATATAAGCATCACGTTGTGGTCTACTTAGGTGAACTATGTCCAGCGGTCACTTCTACCAACAAACAAACAGAAAGTCGAGTAATAAAATAATATTCGCTTTCATGAAGCTTATGATTGCGTCGGGGAGGTCTTATCTTGTCTGCGCAGTGGGGCTTGTCGAGAACGAGTGGAATACCCAAGAAAGGATTGACAGATTTATCTTCTGCGTGACATGTGTTGCATTGTTGACGAACCAGAGTCATTGTGTATAGTGTTCATACCCACTTAGTCGGCTTCTGGCTCACGTGTTCTGTTTACTATGTACGATGCGTAACAATGTTTATGCATTAACTCTATTTTATATCTTATCTGGATTTTTGATTGTAAAATCGAACTCAATACGCTCATAAATAATTATTTGGAGCATATAACCTGTCCACTTTTGCTGAGCACAGTTACATAATATATATTTTACGTACTAAATTATACTTAATAATTAACTAAAATGTTTTAACTTAAGTTTAAGACTGTTAAGTGACTAGTGGAGTGGTTCAAAATATCTCAAAAACGATTTCTGTACATTCAGAGAAAATTTTAAATACTA
This sequence comes from Sweltsa coloradensis, assembly GCA_024449915.1. Classification (NCBI taxonomy): domain Eukaryota; kingdom Metazoa; phylum Arthropoda; class Insecta; order Plecoptera; family Chloroperlidae; genus Sweltsa; species Sweltsa coloradensis. Next base: position 122,901 of record JAMZAV010000332.1, read on the forward strand.
AACATGATAATATAATACTCAATAAATAAGTTCAGTAAGGCCAATTTTCGAAGTGTTTTAGTTTAGTTAGTAGTTAGTAGTTTTGGTTTGGTTTTAGAACGGGAGTTTGAATTAAACATTTTATAAAAATATTTCATTTTATTTGTAATAAGTATTTTTATTTAAATAACACTTCGTGCTTGTACCTTTTAGCAGACACCCGTAACATTGTCTTATCAGTGGGAGTTTCCACACGCAACCGGCGTGGCAAAAGATTTTTCTCACATAAAACAATTATTACTGTTAATGCTACAATGTCAAATGACAGAGAGAATTTAGACAGATTTGTAATTATTTCTATTTAATTGGCGTCTTGCCTATTAAAAACTGATTAAAAAATAAATGCTTCAACTAAATTCGTTACAGTCATGATTTTTTTCCGGTGACAATGAGTCGAACTACCCATCTCATCAGGTTGTGTAAATAAAAATAAATACATAAATTCGTATTTAGTCAACCCACTCAGTCATTTAACTGATTTTCAGTGAAGTTATTGATTTTTCCCAAGTAGACTCATCTTCAAACAAGATAAAAGGATCTTGAAAAATGTTTTCACAAAACTATACAATATACATGTCATAAAAGGTTTAACAGTGATATTTTTTCAAGCTTATAACTTGGAAAGACGAAACTTTTTAACAAGTTACTATCACGCATTTTCATGTATTTGTATAGTTATTACAGTCAACAAACGACGTCGAATTGGGATTTATTCTGGGTGGTGACAGTATCGTGAATGAATGGTATAAATGAACACTCATTTTAGTAGCAATAACCTCTAGAATTTATAGGACAATGTCTGAAATATTTTCATATCAGTATTGTGACACAACAGACAACATTCCCTCCACGACGGAGGGTCGTCGCCTGCTGAGTGTTGGGCGGAGTAAACAGACAATCACTCGGACATCTACATTAAAATCAGCTAACCGTGCAAAACATTGCGAGTACCGCATGCCTACCTACACGAGCGACAGGGAGTGGCGCTCTAAGTACCGCGCGTGCAATGAATGTATGTATCTATACCGCATTAATAATATGGCCTAATTTTAACTGTGGTATTATTCATTAGAAAAAGACAAAATCAGTGGACCATGTCTTGTAATGATATCGATCCGTTTCGAGTCACTGTGTCCTAATGAGCCAAGACTCGTGGCTCATGGCTCACGGGGTGAATGTGATGGTATTGAGCAAGTACTTGCAGCAAACAACACATTGATCGACTGCACCAAGCGAGTTTGTTTTGTAAACATACGACGTTTGTAAGATAGATTATTTCGAGGCTCCTGGCTCAGTCTGCTATCGAGAAAATATTTCATTTATCTTAGCAGGCTCCTAGCAGATGAGAACAAGACTAAAAGTCAACATAGATCCTACTGCTTGTGTAAGAACAATCTGATTGATCGAGTGCATATTCTTGACTTAACGTATACAGTCAGCTCGACACTCAGTCAGTCGTACTCGGTAAAAGCAAGTTGATACGAAGATGGGGACACAAAATTATGCTTTATACAAAACACACACAATGATCTTCGAACAATGATTAAATGTAGACGACGTCATTGAAAAGTTCTATACACACATTGTAATACAATTTAGTAAATTACAAGGAAGGTAAATAATGTAAAGAAAGGTGCTAGGAAGGTAAGCTAAAAGTGCATCCACAAACAATAAATTGAAAACCAAATATAACCTGTTAGAACTAAAATGAAATGTACAACTGCATGAATTAAATTGTTCGATACCGGTAATAACAATTGCCTTGAGTTTTGAAACTGATGGAGGGAGTGTATTCTTCTATCTTCATGGGCGGATCTCAGATGATTAAACATGGTACTATTTTTACTGTCACGACATAGGTGTGGTTTTCCGTTTCGTTTGAATCTCAATTTTTTGTGTAATAAACCACCTTTCTAAACTAAAATGCGAGTATAATTGCGCTTATGTAATTGTTGAAAAAATCAAAATATTGCTGCATACAAACATGTAGGATACTACCGACATTTTTACACAGTCTAACGGACGTTAAATAGTAATTACAATTCTAATTGCACTATCTCGTTTTAGCATTCTGTAAGAGTTTTGCCCGGAGAACTGGCTGCGACTCGGAATACCGCGAGCCTGTGCTAGAGATGGGCGATGTAAGATCGATTATCGTAAAAATCGATTATATTTCCGTCCTCGATTCGATTTTAATCGATTATTCTAAAACTCGATGCATCGAGTGAATCGATTCTTTCAGAGGCGATTTTTGACGATTTTTAACCTTGTTTTAAACCTAGAAATTCGAATGCATTTATAACTAACATGGGTATTTTTACATATTTTACAGACTTCTGTAGGCCCTACGTACCGGTAGGCCTACTTATTACATTTATTTCCTTGCTTTATCTACGTGTTTACGTGTTTGATACAATTTCTGTTTGTAAAGATAACAATCATTTAGCATAGGCCTAGGCCAATGTAAATAAAAAATATTAGAATCAAATTATTATAGGCCTAAATGATTTAATTCTTAGGCTTAGGCACTACAGTAAAGTTAATTTTTTAATGTAGGCCTAGGCCTACATTTAGATTTTAGAGTAGAGGCAATGAGGCATATGGGGGACTAATTAGCGGCCTAGGCTAGGGTAGGCCTAGCCGCCTAGCTACATGAACCCGATTGAACCGTGATCTGGCAGACCAAAGACAAGACAAAACATAATTAAAATACGAGTTAGAAGTCACATAACCTAACATTTTAGCGTGTCTAAGAAAATAGCGAATCGATTCAATAATCGATGTTTTTTTGCCCGATGCATCGATTAATCGATTTGAAAGTAACTGAAAAGAATCGATTCACTGAATCGATTATTAGCATAGATTTGCCCATCTCTAGCCTGTGCCAATGCACGACACATCCGCGCCCCAGGCTGGCGTAAGTTCCCAGATGCACCATGGAAGCGAGTGCACTGAGCGCCGAAGACGAAGACCGCACCTACCTGATACGATCTCACTTACAAGCTCACACCGAGTGGGTGACGGGTACTCTAATGCTGGCGAGTACACCCATGCTGGCAAGAGTACACGGATGTTTGGATGTTTTGATTGATATCAACCGCTATGTAAATAAATTGATGTTAAGCCGCTTTTACTAGAAGTCAAACACTAAAAATCAATCAATCTGAAATATTTGCATTTCCAACGGCAACAAATCAACTTCAACTCTTAAGACTGGCATATAGAAGTAAATTACGCCCGTTTTCTTCGAGTGGCGTCATTCCACGGACTGCTGGCAGAATCAGAAGGAGGTTTAAAAATATGTGTATGGCATCAAATATAGTATAGTTATCAATTATCATCGACCTCTCATGACCCAAAGTCAGCAAATTTTCATCGTCAAAATCAATCACAACCGTCGTTTTACCATTTACTTCCAAAATTATCAAGATTTTATTTTGATTTTGATTTTTTCGAACAGTAATGATTATGTACAGAAAAACAGTTTCAATTGATCCAAAAAAAGAAACAGTTATGCATTTAGAGATTTAACGAAATTTTCAATTTAAACCTACATAACAGTATAAATCATAAAGCTGATCAAGAAATATCGTTTCTTCGTTAAGAGTCTGGATTAGAATTAATTGTAAAGTTTCAGACATCTCCGTATCATTGGGAATAACGTATAAATGACTGTTTCACTAACATGATGATGAAGAATTAAGATGAATGAAGACAGACTAGTACAGAACACCATTCTTTGCGCGGGAAACGAACCTACAACACTGCACTTCGTCTGTATAGTTGACCACACAAGCAAAGCAATATCAACACACTCTATAAGCTAATTAATATTGGGCAACGCACAGTTATAGATGAAAATGAAAAAACAAACAATAAATCGATGTCGTTCGGCATTGACATATCAAATACAAAAATTATCACAAAAATAATAAACGTATAAAATATACTTACAACCAGTTATACATAGTGTCTTAGTTATAATCAACATACTCGTTGACAATCACTTGCGCGGCGATAAATGAAAGCAAATTTTGTTCGCAAGATTTCCACACGATTGCATACGTAATCTCGTCAAGTAGCCTAAATAGTTGGTTCAATTACATAATGAATGCACATTTTATTATTCTGATATTGCCAATCATATCCCGAGGCCATGCACAGCAGTAATTACTCTCGTCTCGTGGACACATTTTAGGCCAATCAATTTGTGAATGGCTATTTTATTTCCAACATTGCATACATAGGGTAATAATTGTTCTTTAAATCATGTTAAGCTGATCTCCTTTAACACTTTTAATAAAACCAAAATCAAGATTACACTTCTTGTTATATTTAAATACTCCAATATCAAGGGAAAAATAATAATTTACAAAAGAAAAATGGAGCGCTCATTAATAATAATACAATTTAATATTAATGAGGCCAAATAAAATACTAGAAAGATTAATACTTCTATACGTCAATTAGGTATTGTTTTTTGTTGGACGCTCGTTGATCCGTACATTGAATATGTATAACTCAAACTTATTATAATGGTAATTGGAGGCAAGAAATTGTGAGACACACATACGCAATGTCAAGTTTATATTATGTGCATTGCCTTTTCATTAGCAACCATGTTCAATACTAGTAGCAGAGATAAATAACGAAGTTGCAGACATGTCTTGAATACCGCATGTTTAGTCTGAAGATATACGAGGTGATTTGCATTGCGATTACTTTTCAGTAGTGGGCCAACATCGTGCAGCATTGTACCTTTATTTTCATTCGTGTGACATATTCAACTTGTTGTTGCTACAAAATTAATTGTATAAAATATCAGCTAATCAATTCATTTGTATAAGCAAAAACCTGAGCACGCGTTGAGTAAAAGTATACAATCAGTGTCTTCAACTGGCATCACTCATCAGGATGACCATTGATGGTGATTGATAACATGATTATTCTTGGCGGCATTGTATATTTTATCATTCAAAATAATATTGCAATTATAAGTGTAGTATTATAATGCATCAAACAAACAATACTTATTTTGCGAAATAAAAAGTGAATATTCAAATCAAACATAAGAAATGGGATCACTAAAGTGGATTTAATTCAATACAGACGTCTCAATAATTTACTATACCGTAGTTGTAGCAGTTTGTTTTATTGTTTCTCTTTCTGTTTCTCTCAAAGTTCTATGTCGCTGGCAAGACGTCTCTCCCAACCCCCTTTATGCTTTTTATGGTCTACTTTATATTTTGCATTCGAATAATTAAAAAAATTGAAGCCATTAGCAGCTTGTCACACATAATATTTGTTGAGTTTAGTTTGAAGTCACAATCATTTTTTATTTGAACGTTAACGTTTACGTTAATTCTTAATGCATCCTGGTGATCATATGATATGATGCAAAATTCTTGTTTGGAAAAAACATTTTGTCTGATTATTGTTCATCAGTTATTGACAGATGAAGCAACTCGATGTGTATCGAAATTACAAACAATTACACCAGATAAATATAAGTTATGGGTATTTTACATTTTTACATTAGTAATTCACTTTACATTATGTGAATGAGTCTATGGCCTTTGTCTATCAATCTAACACTTATGTACAAACATAATACATTGTATTACCAAGGCTGTCAGCGTCTGTGCGTTGCAGTTAATCCAGAATGATTAATATCACAAAGTTCAGACGTACACAGCCGACGTGTGCAAGATGCATCGCAACCTGCATTTCTTGCGAGGTCAGAGAGACAATGCAGTTTCGTCCTTCTGTAAATCATGGTAGGAATGTATGGGCAACATGAAAATCAAAGACATGTTTCATAAAGCATCTCCAAATTCAGATAGGAATATGTTTGACCCCCCCCCCCCCCAAATCATGCAAATACCATCTATAAGAATGAGGCTATACGCCATTGTTTCTTGAACCTTGTACCTGTATCAGACAAGATGAATGGCGGTTGTCTCAAAATGAGCTGTTTTTATGTAATATGATGCAGTTGCATTGCGAGCTGCAGGGCCTCTAAACATGCACATGCACATACCCTGGAGGCAACTTCATACATCAACTCGACATCTGACATGGCCGCCCAATCTACTCCCCCGATAAGAATCAACAAGTCTTGAAATAATTTCTCAAAGCAATTACTTAATGATAAGCTGTCCATGTTCGCATGTAGGTGAGTAGCTCTGTACGGGGTGATCGGTACCGAGGGCGAATCTTTATAATCTGACTATAGTGACGACATGTAGCTGTGTAATACACGAGCCCGGTCCGAGGTGCACAGAGCCAGTACTTGTAATGCAGGTACTACATGGGCGGAGACGCACACAGCTAATACCGGTTGTTTTTGATTGCAATGTAATTACTTTACCCTATAATTTTTTTCTAAGTATAATAATTATTATTTTTGATGTGCATCTTGATGTGTTTTTATTTTGTGATCACACGTATGTGAAGGCTAGATTAAGATCTTGAAACGTATGTACGAATAAAGGTTTTACAGGTCAAGGAAGAACTGATACGTTTTCTACTTTCAATATTTTTGGAGAAAAGGAAACCGGGAAATGTGACGTTTTTAGTCTTTGCGTGCATACTTAAAAGGATGCTTCTTATTAAACGTTTTTACTGTGTTTATTTCCCATTAATTTAGGTCGATTTCATAAATTTACATATCTTTGTAACCTTTCGATTAGAAATTATTTACGTTGGTAGGGAAATCAAATAGGATGTCGAAACGTTGATGAATTCAAGAGTAAACACGACCTGATTGAACTCTTAACTTGTGTTGTGAAACTATCTTGTTAATAAGGATATTGGATTTCTGTCTGCAGTCGTAGCCCTTGATTATTGGGTTGATTTCACATAATAACTATAATATTGACTAGAAATCACTTTCATTGAGGGAAATATGGTTAATTCAGATCACTTAAAACGCCACAAAACAAATAAGTCAGGCAGGATATTTTTATCATGGCACAGAGCTCGCTTTCTCCGTGATAATCAATCACTGGTAAATTATGAAATTATGTTCACTTTTTGGAAATAAAGATAATAATTCCACATTTTGTGAAACCCAAGGCTAGAAAGAACCAATAAACTAACAACTTAATGTAATTGGCTATGAGTAGCTTGTTAGATGTTGGTATGTTTACGTTGCCGCACTGTTACAGAGACAAACAGTCGCTAATAATTTATTATATCAGAGTTCTCAGAAGCGACCACTCCTCTACTACGGGCATGGGGGAACGTTATGAATTTATTCTGTTCTAATCACTATTATCACAACAATTAACATTCACAACGTACAGATAATCATATGCTAGTAATTGAGTAAAATGCTTCACTAAGCAATGTCTAAGAAAACGATCTTAATCGGAGTGTGTAAAACATTACACTCCCCCAAGCATGCATGTATAAAACAGCAAATTATCCGTTGCCATTCCGCGCCCTGCCTCCAACCTAGATCATTACACAACATAAAGTCATTCATTCTACCGACAACACCACATTACCTGCTTTGGTGTTTTGTTTGTTATTCATCAGATGGAAAGGGGCGTGTTGTAAATAATTAATACTTATACAACAGAAAAATGTACAATAATTGTATTGCAAAGTTATTTTATTTATTTTATCGAGCTCACCAAATAAATAAATATTTGCAAGTGGAATTTAAGTGAGGGATCCTAAAAAGATTTATTGGAATAATATTGTGTAGCAATTCGTAGGTCATGCAGTTTAAATCGTGTCTCCAATACTAATTCTATTAATGCATATTCGTGGTGATTAAAGTCCACTTTTATGGTTTCCAGCTTAATAGGAGGTAAGCACATTTCAATCCAGATATGTGCAAAACTGTGACAAATCCCTTTACTTCAGTGGAGCGAATTAAAGTCGCAAGCATAATTCCATGCCCGTACGCGTTGGTTCATACAGTTGGGCGTATAAGTAAAGGACGTGGGATCGAATCCCGAAAAAGTCACAGATTTCTTTTCATCTTCATATCTTCATTTTCATCAATCAGTAGCTATCGTTTTGAGAATAGTGAATATCAAATACGTAGAAAAAATGTAAGAATTAACTGCCACCACGTCACCAAAATATCATCGAACGTCTCTCTTTTCCCCAACCAACAACCATGTTTGACGGACGCCAGGACTCGAGCATCTGTGATGTCACACAAGACAGTGATTGGACTGCACCTCTTGACGTAACTACTCTCAGCGTAAGTATCCCCAAGTAGCGTGCAATGACAGCATAACACCTCTTGATGCAACACATTGTGAAACAACCTTGCTTCTAGGGTAAATATTATTTATTTTATATTAAGGTGAACTACTTTCTAGCAAAAAATAATTGGTGTAATAAAAAGTAAAAATCGAAACGAAATATATACTCAACGCACTCGTAGGCTAGAAAAGCTAACTAACAGAAAGTAGGCGGGAGAATTGCTAATGTAATTAGTAATGCGTATGTACACAGTTTAATTAGTGTTCGCGGATGAGTTGGTCTCAGCCATAAAGTCGACTGATTCACAGGTGAAAAACAACAATTAGGCTGTGCGCATAGCGTGGGGTCGCATGGACCTAGACATACGAAGACATCCACATTGTATTTTAGCATGCGTTTCATTTGATATAATTCCATTATGACTGCAATAGATGCTCACTTAATCATTAAGGAAGTGCCGTAAAAATATTAGCTTTAAATTAAAACTAATTTTCAAACTACACTGTATTAATACCCCTTTGACTAAAGCAAATTTTGGGGAAATTTCCATTCTAGATTGCCAAAAACCTAAATTGAACCAACGAACCATGTTATCTTAATGTTGAGCTATCCCTAGCAGCAAAACGTGTCCATGGATCAGTTAGGTGAATCGTGAATGAAGACATTTAGAAGGCTCAATCACACTTATACTCGTTGAAATAGTCGGTAAACCTAAACTTTCGACGGGATGAATGAACATGCCACTGTCATTATAAACGTATTATTCTATACAGATGGTCGCTCAAGCTTTATTCATATAGCTGTTGTTAAGTATACTATGTCTAAGATTATCATATAATTTGCAAACAGAAAAGGCAGCAGGCACAAAAAATGTTGATAGCAATATTTATGTACTGGTCAACATATTTTACGTAACTATAATGATATCCAGAAATATTACTTACTAGTTGCTTGAGTTGAGCTTGTAGAAGAAATTGATCAAAATGAAATTATTTGCTGTCCAACATTTTAGTGACAATGACATTTGACGTCGGAGTGTCAATTAATTTCCAGCTCTCTACATCAATCAGATCTCCATAACTTGTTTCGTTTTGTGTGCAGGACTAGGCTATATGTATCAACAGGTAGTTTTTTAACGTATTTACTTTTCAGATTAGTTTGCAGAACTGGCCACACCACAAAAAAATAAAACTTAATACTTATATTCGTAATTTCCACGGTCGGGATTAAGTATCATACCAAATGCTGACTACCTATATATACGGTCATACTAAGTCTTAGCGTGATAATACATTGTCTTATTTACTATAACATGTGTAGTTTGATCGATACTGGAGTCTTTGTATCTGGTGGTAGGTGATTATAACATATTTAATTATTCATAACACTCGCGGAAGTAGCATTGACATGTTGCTATAGCCTAATCAACTATCAACTAATAGTCATAGTTACGAAATGGTTTCAACGTAACATATTTGATATTAAGTAATAAAATGCCCAAGGCTTCAATTGATTAGGAAGTATTTTTGCAAGCCGCGGTCCACTCCTATAAATCAACAGTAGTAAAATGAACAATGATAGATAACCACTGCCTAGTAAGTTTGTGTATTAGTTCCGTGAGCGACGCGTGTGCTAATTATTTGAAGTTCATAGTTGACGTGTTGGCAGAACATTTCATTCTCACAGCTTTGACGTCGTCAGTCGAGGTTGACAGAACGCCACTCGCACAAGTCAAACATTTCTGGTCGACTTCAAACCAACGATTCGTGCAAAGGTTTGGCAAGCTAGATTGCTGCTAAACGTATTAATCACAAGCGATCAGAAGTGACTGGGCAAGGAAATATTGGAACAAAGTTATCAAAAGATACTGATCGAAATAAACACACAATGAGCTACAAAATGACTCCACTAAAAAATAACGAAAGGTGTGCGTTCGCCCGCTGACCAAGGCTTACAGTGGGCGTGGGGTTAAAGGTGCCTAAAGCATTATCTAGTTATTCCTTGTGGCAAACTAAATATCTTGATTTAGTGTTAAGAGGCGTTTCATAGACCACTACCATTCCAACATCCAACCAATTAGCAATTTTCACATCGTAAATCACTGATCGCTCTGACATCACAACGCATACACCGTGGGTGCTGCAAAGCTCGTCTGCGATGCAGCCTCATTGGCCAGTCATATATATTATTAGTAAGGTCGTGAACTGGCCTAAATGATTGTACGCGCACCTAATGAAAAGTGTTCTCAGACTACAATCATACTGTACGCAGTATGCGTTGATCGCAATCCATTTGTTAGCCCATACCACAATGAGAGTTGCCTACGGCTATGGCTCGTTAAATGGTTGACTTTGAAGAATGTAATTTATGTAAAAACTTTCACGTTTTTTTATACGTTCCTCTACTCAAATTTAAATTGGCAATACTGTTATTCTTAAAATGAGCTATTATTAACTACAAAACGAGAGCGCTATTCCAACAAAATTAATTCAATTATATACGGTAAATAATTGTTTTTGTTCCCGAGGTGTATTTTTTTCAATATAGACCGTATTCCAATTAGACAAATTATTGTTGATTCTTTTACTTGTGGCTTTTAAGAACTTAACATAAAACATTCTGTCATTGTGATATTATCTCTGGAACCGTTTAGTACCAGCTACGTAACAAACGGTGCATTGCCTCAGTATAATCGTCGATATATTATTCACTCAACGGTATAATTATCATATTGTATTCCGTTAAGTGCATTATATTCAAGGTCGTATTCTCTGGAGAGTGAAGTCGGTGTGAGTGTGAGTGTGAGTGAGTAGCCTCAAGCCAACACCATTATCGTCGCTCTTGGTGAGGAACAAGTGCACATGCAAATACTCGAGCAGATGCCTTCAGAATGCTAATAAGTAATGAGCTTGTAAAAAAAAACACACCAGAAAACGAGTAAGCTGTCATAGCCCGTTGAGATGTCCTGTCATAGACCTGCTGTGATACAAATAGGGATCGTAAGACCCCGACTATCCTGACAACGAACCAAGTAGCGCACCAGTAGGCCGTGATAATATGATGGGGAGTGATTGATTTAGGCGCGGACAAAACAAGCGTCAAGCCTCCGGCAAGAGATCTTTCTCTTTCAACCATATGAGCCATGGAGTCAAAGGCTGTCAATCTCAACACATTAGTGTCTCGCCTATAATTATCCCTGTTTCAATAAAGCACCCAGTCCGAGGTCAAACTGTAACAATTCACCTCTCACTTATTCTCACCAATAAATTCGGTGGTCGCGAATTAAAAATGATCACTTTGGTTCGAACTTCACTATGATGGAAACAAAACTGGTTTGGCGGTTCATTAGAGGGTAGTTAAATGACGAAAGATTCGTAAGGAGAAAGCAACATTTCACAGTTCACCCGGTAGCAGTTGCCTGTCGACCAGACTAGCCAATAAATTTGAATAATGCCAAAACTGTAATTGCTTACTATTGACATGCAAATACGAGACGGTAAATCAATACATATCAAGCCAAATCGAATCGGCTATAACGTGATTAAATCAGTAGAATCAAATTATTCAGTGACCATGCTGTTAGATTAATGATCCTTTGACTTTGAGCAACATGTAAAAGGTAGTAAGACTTATGTTTGAAAAGCATTATAATCTCTCGTAATAAGAGAAATATGGTAAACAATGATCTTACATTCCGATAACAATCAAATTCACTACTTAAGTACCAACGATGTGACGCGTAATGAAAACGTGTATACCCAAACCGGCGTCGGTGGTATCAGCTATCGACTCGACACCCTCGCAGGGGCTAACGTGCAACGTCTTCACGCAGGCGGCAGGAATGAGCTTCACGACCTCGTTTCGCGTCCTCGAGCCTTCAGACCTCTACCCCTCTTCAAGTACCCTTATCCACCTTTTGCCTTTCAATTCGTCTAATTCTATAAAATGTCATGTTCTCTTGTTGTCTTTGGCATAATGTTAATCTAAAATTGTAACTCTATAATCACTGTATCAGGCTACAGAGGGCCACACTTGTCCCGCATTAGCCTACCTGCCCTTTAAGTAGAAGGATGCTGCTAATTTGTGTTTTATGTATCGTTCTCTCTTGCAGCTCCTTACTAGCGCACAAATCACATGAATTCTTTAACTTCACACAAGCCTACACCTGAAAGATGTCTTCCGGCTGGTTGACATTATTATCTGTATTGAATAAAATTCCCGATACGCACGCTGCAGTCGCGTGCAACTAGCAATCAACGCGGGGTTGCAGTAATTGCAACAATTGTCACCTCCGGGGATACACTAACAAGTGTGATTCCTTGGAATTAACTTGTGTGTACTTTCTAGCAAAAGTTTTTCAATAAAAAAGCAAACAAACTAGTGTTAAGTTGTTGTTGAAGGCTACGTATGTCTGGCCTATACGCTCGTGAATCCAGAATAGAAGCACAAAGTTTTTCCATTTAGATTATCTTTTAACAATACCGATGTTTGCACAAATGTTTGATCAAGAATGTTCAAGTGTGCGAACGTTTAGAAAATCTGCATCACAATGATTGAAATGCACAAAGCTAATTTGTTGATTGTTCCCACCCAGACATAATTCGCTGTCGGAACATTGGCCAGAAGGGTAGCTTACCAGATTATCTTCCTCACTTGTTTCAGCGAGTCATCCTATCCGAGCTCCTCCAGCGGGTACTGTCTTTACTTGTACCAGGTGTCCAAATCACAATCACGCCCACCTGTAAATAACAAGAATGGCAAAATTAGTAAGGTGTGAGTAAACTTTTTTACATTTTTGAATTCCCATAATTATTGTAACAGCTACTTTAATCCTTCGTGAAAATATTTGGGTTTATTAATTTGAAGCATTCATGATGTTTTTCACACACATTAGTACATGGATTCTGGGATGCTTCCACAGGGTGATGAGGTCTATAGAACTGCTTCACGGTTATATTTACCCTCATATCTTCTATGAAAGATGATTCATCTGTTTCTCTATATAAATACGAGATTATCATTACTAGTTGCGAATGTGAGCTTTCACAACCGCATGTATTATTGGCATGAATCCTCAAAGGATAACAAGCCGCTACTGTCTCAAAATGTCACACAGAAATACATTTGAAACTTATTGTAATGTAACTATTTAACAACGGCAATTTACTAACAAGTATAATATTTTATGTTCACCTTGTGAGTAAACCAATATACTGTATGAAAGTATACTTCTCTAAGAATTTATAATGATTGTATTGCGAATTGTCATCCGACCTTGTTTCTGCAATTAGATAAATAACGAGTAAAAGTTTTCACGAAAAAACATTGATTTATCACCATAATCATTAGACTTGATATTAATTTTAGAATAATCTTGCTTATACCGCATGGTACTCGAACCCGTCTCCTCCGGCACTGTGAGTACCGGTTCTCTTGCTAATTGAGCTACCGGCGCCGCAACAATAGGTTCAACTCATATTAAATCGATATTTGATTTTTAACTAGACTGGTGTATGCATGGGGAAACAGAGCCAGAGGCAAGCTTAGGGCCAAACTTTTATCAAGTGTGTGAATAATGTTCTTTATTTGGGAGTCGATTTGTTTGGTACTCAAGAGTGGTATTTTCATTGTTGCAATTTATTTGTTCTCTATTGTTCTCAATCTTAATGATAGCCAGGGAATGTAAAAGATGACGTTTTTTTAGAATAAAAATAATTTCTAAATTACCTGTTAGTAAAATCTTTACACACAGACGTACAATATTAAATCGAAAATAATGGGCGAAACGCAATCAATCGTATATACCCTTGAGGTCATAATTGATCTGTCAGTAAAGCTAACTTTCATTCCATATACAGTTACGAACTGTGCGTTGCAACAGTTTTAATAATTATTTTGTGACGTGTGAATGTGGTTTTTCTTCGGTCACAATGAACCTATTCTCTGAAATCGATTACAATTTATGTGTTTTATGTAACTTTATCTTACAGATTCCTGATTGCCAGACAGAATAGCTGCTAAACTCGTCTGATAGACTAATGCCCTTATAACACACCAATTATCGCCACTGTTGTGACTATCTGCTAGCAGCAAACTCCTCCCAGTTCTTTGCAGTGTGCCTGTATAAATCATTCCACAATCAAGTACAATATACCAATCCTATTAAGGTGTTGAACAAGAGCGTATTGCTTTTGTTCATAAAACATTGTAATTATAGACAACGATTAATTCTCATGCATGCACTGCGGGTTCCGGTTATCTCAATTATGGTTGGGTGATTTGTATATAAATGACCTTATGAGGATAGGATTCGAACCAAGAACAATAACCACTCGACCCTGTGCAAGAATCATGAAGAATCATCATCAGAATCATGGTGCAAGAATATATTTTGGTGATAGGGACGAAAATACTTCCTAGACTATGGGTAATGGGTACATACATTATACGACACTATGTTATTCCACAAATTAGTGTGTTTGATATTTGAGAAATTGATTTGAAGCAAGTGTAGATAGTTTGAAACTAGATCTTTAAAGTAGAATAGCAATGGTGTTACCCTTGTGAGGATGGTGTTTTGGAACAAGGTGCCCGCATGAAGATTAAAGATATAGGTTGGAGGCAGATCAAGGATGAGATCGTCGCACTGGCACCTACCTCAGGGCGCCGTCATGCCCATGCAGTGTGACTCGGAGCTGGTTATAGCCGCCTACCGCCCACCACTACTTACATGCTGCAGCAGTGCAGTTTACGCCTCGAACATGTCTCATTGCACATGTTATTTGACAGGTTTGACCACATTGTTTTTTATATTGAAAGAAAGATCAAAGAACTGAACTCGGTGGGCTTCTTTGGAAACATGTCATTGTTTCTCATAATTAATGAGATGCGGGGGCAAGAGGGTGTTGCCTTTCTCCGCACACAGGCACATAGTACGTAGAGTGTTTAGTTGCGTGGCCTTGTAAAGACGACCCGGAAAGTCAACAATGTAAAACGAATAAAAGTACAATAAAAACTACTAATAAAGTACTGTGACTCAAATAAAAAAATTACAAGACTGAAAATGTAATCGACTTTCTGAAAAGAATTGAATGTCAGTAAGAGCAACAACGTAGCCAACTTTGCAACAAAATGTAATTTATAATGCATTTTAATGCCAAACAATTATCTTACTGATAAGCAGGTAAAGTTACTTAAGGTTACTTTCAAAATTTACAAGATTTAACTAAAGCTACATTTAAAGCGTCTTTCTTATAAAAATGCATGTTCAATATCATGCAGACAATGTGCTAAGTGCTCTTATGTGCCTTAACAGCCAAATAGTGTAAATTATTCGGATATTATAATAATATGTGGTCATTGAGGAATACTTTATGGGTTATGACTTATGAATATGATCTAAGGAGTGGTTCAATTGTAATATAGCTCTCCATACGTGGTTTTCTAATATATTAATGCACCTAAGAAACCAATACACGGGCATGGTGTATTGGCAACGACGGCGATGATAGTAGAAAGATTCCATTTGCTGATAGTGTCAGTTTATTCAATTGATAAAGTTGGCTACGTATAAGGATACTTAATTGAATCTGTGAACGTATGTTATACAGCTATATAACAAGACATTCGTGACTGCAGTTGCATTGAAATTCCTGCCGGGGGTTTCGAAGAGGTTAAGCCATTTACGAAATATAATATTTGTGTTGTTTATTTTTTTAGAAAACAATTACTGGTAATTTGGCAAACCGGTATTGCAAGTGTAATTGTTTGGCTCATGCGTCTTCTGTGTCGGTGAGTGTCTATAATCAAGCACGGCGCTGAACAAATCATAAATCAAGACCTATAAGAACCATGTGAGTGGAATATCCATAAGCGGTGAGCACTATCTGATCAAATCACACTTGTCACGACAGATGAAAAAACTAGATTTGCCATTTAAACGCTCTAATAACCCCCAGCATTGCACACGAGATGTGGAGAAAACTGAATTGTGCAACCCAGGTGCATGCAAACGCAGTATTTCCTCTAATTCTTATGTAATGGTAATTAGACGAACGGTGCGTAATTATACAATCGCATGTCTCCAAGCTGCATGGCCTATCACCTGGTACACGCCTGACATCTTGCAGACTAATTTGATTAATAATCAGTTGGGAGTGAAAATAATTAACGTGCCACAATGTAGTTGATGTGTGGGGCAATTGCATTGCTCGCAATTACAAACACCCTGGCGGGTTCTTTATTAATAATTTATCACATTCTGCAACGCGATACTTCAGAAAAGATTTACAGGAGGAGAACTTGCTTGGGAAGAAATAAAAAGGTCGGTGCTCGCAATTAAAAAAAAAATGCTTGAGAAAAGAGTGCGTTTCTCGGAGATAAATGGTGAAAATTGAAAATGAGTGAGTGGATCAAGAAATATGTAAGTGGACCAACATTTAATCATGAATTATATGAAGGAAACCCTGGTACAAGCACGTAGTCTTCACCTGCCGAATCGTGTCAAGAAATCCAACCATTTCGGCACCACCGGTTGCATATAGCCTATAACGAATTAAAGAAAAATGTGAGCCATGTTGTAGACACACTAGTCACCCAACTTATTGGTATCCCTTACAAGTTTAAGACAAATCAATTATTCACTTATTATTGTATTAATTTTATTTTTGTGATTATCATGCGAATACTGCACTTCGGACAAAACACACAGACATCATGGAATGAAAATCCACACTCATTCGTGGCAACTATTTGAGGTGTCGTCTCTAGATATATAGGGTAACACCGACAAATTGTTGTATTCCTCAGATGTCACAAGGCAAGAACAGTATCAACATAAATAATGTATCCCTGACATAACATCCTTGTATGTTTTGGCCGTTTGCCTACAATCTCATTACGCTCATTGAAATGAACGGTATACGTAGGGAGGGGCAACACTTGGAGCTCCATTTGACATATTTTACTATGTTTGTATATAAGAAAATGACATAAAACCTCTACAGACAAAGTCAAATTGTACTTACATATATAATGCAATGTAATTTACCAACACATACTTAACATTCTATTTCTATATAGTTAAATAACCAATTAAAAACGTTATATACGTTTACTTGCGAGCCTTATCCTGACCAATTGTCGCCAGTCGCCACAGATACAAAAACACTCATCCACCAAATCTACCATAAAATCGTTCGCGAAGCAGATTATAGTTTAAGTTTTCTTTCAAACTCATTAATCTCCACTCATCGTATCAAAAACTACAATAAATGCATTGACGTTTATTAATGTATGAATATGTATTAAGAACCATATTATTATCAGATTCGACTAGCTAATAGCAATAATCACCAATTCGCTACTGTGCGTAAAACGCAACAATCAGCCACCGGACCAGCAATCACTTGACCTTCGTCTTCTTAGCGCCTCGCCCGACCCTTAACCAATGATCATCGCCTTCTGAACTTCCCACAACTTTACTACCGCATTTTCCATTAAACTTTGTTAAAAATGCGTAGGGCCTAATTTGTTATATTTCCGCCAGTGTGAAATTCCCTCCTACTAATCTAGAATGAGAGTTTCAGGCAACCACGTATAGTAGGTACTTGACCACAATATTAAGCCCCTATACAGCACATCGTGTCGGTTTGCCCTTGACAGAACGAACTTCGATTATCTAAAAAATGTCTTTCTCTTTTATGAAAATCACCTCGCGTTGTATTCTATAGGTGAGAGAGAATGATACTTATTATCTTGTACGCGTACTTAACAGCCTATAAGTAGACAGCAAACAAACTATTTTCTAGATATAACTCCATGTTTAATTCATTTGCCAATTTTATACGACTAATAAATAAAAATAAATACTCCTCTTGAGTCTATACCCGCTCAGTCACAACTGATTTTCAGTGGGAGTCTATAATTTGAAGTCGGATTAAGCCTATCGGTGCCGACGCCATCGACGTACACACGGACATATTTTAAACCCGTGATTTGAAATTAAATTGGGTTGCATCAACTTGATTTTTTTTTAATTTAAACGTTTTCTGGTCCAAAAAGGTTTGTGCAGTGACAATGGAGATTAAAATACTCACAATATTGTATGTTAATATATCAAACCAAAAACAGAAGGGGCATCTGGCCTAATTTTAAAATGTCTGATGTAATTGTTTAAAAACGGTTGTTATTTCAAATAGTATTCAGACGTTTTTGGCATTGATGGGTTCCGTTTCAAGACTTGGCGTACATCACACATAGTCGAGAAAATGGTTATGTAAATAGATGAAATCTGTTTTCAATTGACAGTTTAACTAGGAAAGAACTAAAGTCCCGTCGCGTTGATGGATGAGCTTTTTTGTAAGTTTTTAGTTTGCGTGGGATCTATTTACATATCAAGTGCCTTTTGAACGCATTGTTGGTGATTGTTGTCAAGTTTCTATTGTTACTTGTAAATTGTTATTATAAACCTAAAAAAACTCATTGAAACCTTTATTCTATGAATTCTGTCTAACTTGTTCAACTTTTTCTTTCAAAAAGCAATACATCACCATTACCTTAATGTTCACGTGAAATAAGAACGTTGTAGCCCCATACGTTTGGTCAGAATTGGCCCAAATGTCACGAAAATATCGCACTAAAAATCGAAAAAAATCTTAAAAGTACGATATTCATGAGAAATATTTCTTCGATTGTACCCAAAAACAATACACCTCCAAGTTCAGAGATTTCGAAGGTCCCCTCCAATTTTCATCAAGATTGGATATGCCGTGTGCCTGGTAGAGAGTTAACAAACAGACAGAAAAACAAACAAAAAAAACAAAACAAAAAACACCCGAGCTAAATTTTTTGGGGGTCAGTGAAATTGAAGTCTTCGCTTCGCTCATCCAATAACAAAACTAGCTTAACAAACAATTCGTAAGTATACAGAAATTTATTCGTTTTAAAATTTTTGCGTTCAATCATTTTCTTGGGCACAAATGTTAGGGGTGTAACACTGTTATGTTTAAGCAATATATTTCCTAATGCAATAAGTTGGCATTAAACTAGACTAGGAAAACGCTAAAGTCCCGCCGCGTTGATGGATGAGCTTTTTTTAAGTTTTTAGTTTGTGTGGGATGTCTTAACTTTTGCAAGTGTTTTGCTTTGCTGCCTATGCATTGTAGGTGATTGTTGTCAAGTTTCTATTGTTACTTGTCAAATGTTATTATTTACCGTAAAAAACTTAGATTAAAAGCTTTATTTCTATGGATTCTGGCTAGCTTTTTCAACTTTTTCTTTCAAAAGGTTCTACATCACCATAACCTTAATGTCCATGTATAATATGAACGTTGTAGCCCCACCCGTTTGGTCATAATCGGCCCAAATGGCACGAAAATATTGCACTGAACCGTAAAAAACTTATGTTAAAAGCTTTATTTCTATGGATTCTGGCTAATTTTTCCAACTTTTTCTTTCAAAAGGTACTACATCACCATAACCTTAATGTCCATGTATAATATGAACGTTGTAGCCCCACCCGTTTGGTCAGAATCGGCCCAAATGACACGAAAATATCGCACTAAAAATCGAAAAAAAAATGGTAAAAGTACGATATTCATGAGAAATATTTCTTCGATTGTACCCAAAAACAATACACCTCTAAGTTTAGAGATTTCGAAGGTCCCCTCCAATTTTCATCAAGATCACTTATGCCGTTTGCCCGGAATCCTGCTAACAAACAGACAAAAAAACACAAAAAAAAAACATTGGAGCTAAATTTTTTGGGGGGGTCAGTGAAATTGAAGTCTTCGCTTCGCTCATCCAATAAAAGCTGTTAGTTGAAATTTTCACGAATCAACAATCCATATTAATTCATATTGGTAATTTTTAAAAAACATATTCGTTCTAGTTTTAGTTTGAATAGATTACTTTTACTGTTTGGTTGACGTTCCAGCCACATTTTTGTTCATGCAGGACAGTTAACATATTCAGGTGGTGACGTAGCAGTCATTAAATTCTCATTTGGTCAGACAATTAATATAATCACAAGTTGCATTGAACATGAGTATTGACCATGAGTAAATGAAATATGATCTTACGATTATGACTGTATAGGTGGTACTCAAGAGCACACCAGAGAAAAGTATACATACCAGAATGCCAGCATGACCTAAGAATAAATTCCTCCTCCACGCTGAAGATGTAGGTCTACGCCCTATTCGTAATCTTTACTCGAGGACGAATCCTGATGCACAAACACACGTGCTATGCACGTAGCATCGTTTCTAAGGTTGATATTGGTTATATTTTTAAAATCAAGACTTACAGATAATATGTCTGCTTATGAATATTAAAGTGTTATGTTGATTATTATGAACGTACTTACCAACATACACACATAATTCTACATAATAATCGTGAATTGATAAAAAAAAAATTGGTGGAGGTGCCGGGTACTGAAAACACATCCTTTAAAAAAATTCCATAGTCCCGTTCCCTTTACCCCACGGGTCAGCAAAACATTCTGGATCAACCTTGTTGAAGGACAATGACAACGAATGAAGTGCACGCTCGTGTTCGGTTTTATCGTGAGTCGTGACACACACACGGATGAACAGAATGGTGCTAGCAGGAGAGCTTCGCTCCCTTACATACTTATAATTAGTTGGTGATTTATTATTAATTATTTATTCGTAATGAGGGAATGTCCAAATTAGCTAAGTAAAACTCTCTTGTGAACATATAGTAGGCAAAAGTCTCCCTATTGTGCTACGAAAAGATCATGACCGTTACCATTACTTCAACTCTACCATTACCACAATCACACCACTACCGTGTAAAGTGTATCATTCTCATCTCTTAACAGCTCACGTATTCTGCCACCAGACACCGACCTCTCGGAAGAATGCTGATCTATTAAAAATTTTAGTATCAGAGTAACAAGTGGATTCTGTAAAGTATATGTTTAAGTGTATTATTTACAATTTACTTCATTGCAATGCCATTGAAATGCTTTTTTTAACATTCTTGTAAGACAAACATGCTCCGTTTACACTACTTGGCATATTATATAAACAATAAATCATGGTAGAGACTGAATATTTATTTCCCCTGACAGCTTGATTGCATTTGCCTTGATATTTTCCTGTGTCAATCCAATCTATGAATTTATAAAGAGAGTTTCAACACAAAAATGAGAAAATACTATAAAAAATCATATTGGATAACAAGGTGAAGGTTCAGAATGTGCAGTTAGGTTTGAAAATTAATAAGGCTTAACCTTGATTTACATGTCGGCGGAATAATAATGTGTATTTCTTCTCGTTGATATACATTGAGATATTGATGATTTATGTATATTTATTTGTATTTATTTATTTATGCAAATTCTTGACAATATGAAATGCGTCTTATCTTTGAGGAGTTTTCTACCATACAACAAATAGTTTGCGTCCAAACATAGGATGGAAGAACGTCAGTTCATACATTTTTAGATTTTCTTTGTGTCCCAGGTGCGCACTGTTTCCGGATATCTTGAGAGAATTTTTATGAACGGTGCGTGTGAAGGGGGTTGGGGGGGGGTAATCGGAACTTTAGGGAGTTGCCTCTTTAGAAATATTTGTGACTTTCATGGCCGTTTGAGCGTGAATGTATTAGAGTTTAAGATCATCAGGGAATTGTTATTTCATCAAGGTCGTATTTATTAAATGTACATTTTGCAAATAAATAGCTTTGTAAGCCTATAATGCTTTACATTCACGAACACTCGCTTTAAACAGGCACTTCTTCCTAAATTAAGATCCGTGAGAGACGTGCATTTTATCATCACTAATCACAGTAGTCTCATGTCTTTTCTTTCAAGTGCAAGGTGTAGTGTTACTTAGTTTTCCTATTTTCTACCACTTGCTCCTCGTCATTTCGCTTTATCGTTCTGCTCTTCATACTGTAACAATTAATAAATTTGCACTTTGCCCTTTCCCATTTTAGATTAGCACTCTTTAATTTTCCAGTCCGCTGACTCTTCTGCACTAATTTGTTGTGCTGTTTTCAGTTCTGATTTGTCTGAAGGAAGGTGTCTATAAATTTAAGTATTAGTGACCTTAGCTTCTAGGTCAATCAAAACCATGTCAAAAGCCTTAATGGCGTCTAGGCTTCACTTCACACAACGTTTTCTATACGACCAAAATATGATGACGTGTAATTCCATGTATTTAAAGTGAGAAGCGCACAATTTAAATAGTGACTGCGTGTCAAAATTATGTCATAACTTACTTAAACAAGCACACACACACGTGGGCAAAACAAAACCGAAACAAAATGACATTGTACATTACGAGACGATTGAAAAGCGGTTTGAAAGGCGTTTTAATATATCATTGTGTGCATGCGCTTTTGTGCAGCACCAGTGCATTCAATGGCAGGAATAAATTATACATGTAAAGAGCAACAAGTATATTAATAGCCGCATGTCGTTTAGCCTTGCACAATAAAATGCATTTGTTCGGCAATATATGAAATTTGTCTCCCAATCAGTCAAACTACATTCTATTTCAAATATTGTGCAATTTAGTTGACGGCCATGTGTGTATATTCTAGCCCTTTCTTCCGTGACATGCACTTATTGACACGACACCAAAGACACAGCTTTTTTCCCCTGATTACCAGATTGAAGTGAACGTGTATCGCGGCCTTGAACATTGTTGGTAAACGGAAGTTGTTCGTAATTATTAATAATCGACATCAATATCAATTTATATAATAATAGATGTGTGTCTAAACAACAATGTATACCGCATGAAGGTTTCATAGAACTGACAAAAAACTATCATTTCAAACGTCGTGCACGTTTATATTTTAAACTTGAGATTATAGATGATCGACATTGACAAAACCATATTATTTTGTCTGTTTACTTTCGCTTATTGTTACGGGTGGAGAACTCGCCATTTGCGTGCGCTGTTTTTGACCCCGACCTAGACTATTGGGTGTGCAATAGGTTTATACAAGAGATACGACGATAGCTTGGCCTTCATCTGCCGCTAAATAATTTATCTTGATACCCATATCTTTTACGCGTGATCACCGAGTACCGTACCCTTCTATTGTTTTAGGAGGTGAAGCGAGGGGCTAAATCGTTGCCCTTGCATAGCTGTCTTGGTTTAAGTTGTAGCTCCTAAATTTAAAAAATCAACATGTCATCCTGCACCCCCTCGGTTGCGCATGGGTAAACGGACTCGCTCAAGCTCACCCACATCGAAAGCAGAATTTAAAAAAATCGAAAATCTAAATAAATTAAATTTTAAATCGTTTTCTAAAATTGTCCGTGACTAATGATTATAGGTACAATTCAAGTACCCAATATTTCGTAATTTGAATTATCGATACATTCATTATGTAGTGAAGGGGAACGTTTGTCGTGATCACGACGCAAGTATAACGAGTCGGGTCTACGACTGAATGTTTTATCCTCCTCTGATCCCGCCGAAGAGTCTGGCCAAATATCTGGCGCGGAATGTCGCGGAAAGATGAGTGATTAAAGTCATGAACACAAGAAGACGGCGGAATAGCGAGAGCTTGTATTTGGCAGGGACTAACACGTGTTGTGGAATTAATCTTGGATGATAGGTGGCAACCATGGAGAAAGGAAACTGCACGAATGCATTGATTCAATCAATTAGATTACGAAAACATTTGGAAAATTGTAGTTTTAAAACGGGGCACTTGAAGATAAAATTGAAACATGTGCTCGTAGCGCTTTTGCTTCTGAATGCTAGAAAAAGTTGATAAATTGCTATGAATAACGTGACGAGAGCAAGATAATTAGACATCTTGCACCGAGTGCAACCGATGGCTCACTCCACGATGACGTGAACGACGTCCTGTCGCTACTACCACCCTGGGCACCAACCCAAGATTACACCTAGGCCAAGGTGACAGTTATGAATTAATCCCGAGCTCGTCACCTGAGACAAGTGTGAAGATCCTCAGGCAGATACGACCGTGTCCTATCCGAGATACCTTGATGTCCCATGGTGACATGCATGCCACATACGAGAATCTGTAGCGCTTTCCAGATGAATTAACACATGAATACACCTACAAGGTTTCAGTGACCAATACGATGATTGTCCATGTTTGGGCATGGCTCTTCGCACCTAATTGAGCACAGTCTGTTCGATGTATCATGCATGCGTTGTGCTTTTGTGGATGCCTTGTACAGCACGTGAAATTGAGGTGTTGAATTTCAGCTTCTGTTCGGTGCATGTGAAGAATTTCATCACTTGCTGTGGCGAAACATCTGGATGCTGCAGGCATGTAGATCAATCGTCTATACCTTGACCCTACGAACTAAAATATATTATTTCAACTAAATATATTATGCATGCATGGATCGTGTTTTACACAATAAGCACATGGTATAAAGGGTAAAAATAAATAGTATCAGTATTCGCAATAGCATAATTGAGTCAACACGATTGAACTTTACTACGAAACTTTATTTAAAATATGTTATGTAAATCTCTAAATTCCAGTGTATTGTCAACAATCTCGGTTACTTACAAGCTAACAGTAAATTAATCTAATTCCTACATCACATTTACGAAGCGTGGCATGTTGCTGATTGATTGGTAATTTTTAATAAAATAAGACTTAAATAAAGTTTTAAAGACATGTTATACACAGAATTTATCTATAGAATTAGACATTATGAACATTCCATGTCATACTTCCTTCAATTATGTTATTTATAATATAATGCATTATTATATTCATTATTCATGAGATGTTAAGCACTTCATTATATGGTGCTCAAACCATTCTATATCTACGCCTCTCACAATACTTTAGAATAATCGCGCTGCGTTCATCCCTTGGAGTTATTGCATGAAGGTCGTGCATGCATTACTTGTTCTCTGTACACAAGTTAAATGTAGAACAATAGATCACTGCATTACATCCTATATAATTATCATTTCCCACTTTAATAATCACGTTTTAATAATGGTGTGTCCGGACCCATGCGAATGTAAAAGAATATGACAAGTGTTCGGCGTCCTTGACTCGATCCTTCATGTCTAAGACTTTGATTGCCGACATAAAAGGTTCGTCTGCACCGAGGGAGCAATTGAAACGAAAAAGCCATTATTGTTATGAGATATGAGCGGTCCAGCTTGCAATTAGTTGTGCGTGCAATTATTTTCACGAGTGGTTGGCCAATCTGGCGAGAGCCTTGATCCGAGAAGTGGTCATTTTGCAACAGGATACCTTGTTGGTGGGTGTAGGCTGTAAATACACAGAGTAACGCAGTTTTTGTTAATTCACGATTTGGAAAGTTCAATAGTAATGTTGTTGATATTGATACGTAATTCCGGCCACTAGCCACGACCTGGCTCTATTGTGATTAGCGCTTGTTCCAGACGATGGCGGCATCAGCTCGATCAGAAGGTCTTGTTGGACCAACACGTTCTGGCAAGATGATAATGGTATTTTAAAAAGCCGAATTTCATTTACTTTGTTAAATTTTAATTATTTTGTATATCCTTGCCATATTACTATGTTTTTATTACTGTTCTAATTTAATGTTTTTGTATTTGCACTCACAACAGTAATAATGTTTTTCAAGTTTCTAAAAATTAGGCCTTTATTCATCTTATCATTAATTTGTTCATAGAAAAATGTGTATTAAATTATTTAGTTTAAGCTAACATGGGCATAATTGTTGTTACTGAATAAATATACACGAACACAATCTGGAAACGATATCATACACGAACACATCTGGAAACGATAATGCTGTGCATATTCTCGTTTATTGTATATAAAGTCGTATAATGTACAACTTTATAAATAAAGAGGAATAACTTAATAAAATAAAACGTTTCACTTAAAACAACTTAAACGTTTTTACCGGCTGCACGAACCTCACGAGTTAGGAATAAATAACGTTGTGAATTATGACAGCAGTTATAATACAATCCACTAACGAAAGTACGGATAAACTTTAAACATAAAGTTTAAACAAGTCAAGTAGTAATGCTTTTGTATTTTTTTAAGCGTGCGTTTACAACATTTTGAAGAATAATTTGAATTTGTCATTTCAAACGTGATAAGCTATTTACTACTGAGCATGTGAAATAAATTTGTTATCTATAAATTATACATCCCCATTATAAATTACAAAAAATAGTTAATTATTTTGTAGAAATGTACCCTGTAGTCGTGATTTCCCTTCAAGTCACGTTGAGTACCGGATGCTTTGTGTTTCAAATGTACTTCTCAAGAACGAAAGGTCGAGGGCTGTTATCGAACCGGTGACCTACGACCAGAGAACACGATACTCAAGCCAAGGATTACAAATAAACAAAACACTGCTCCAATGACCAAGAAAGTCACATCGCATCTCTATTACAAAATATTTACACTGCTGCAAGGTTATATCCGCGAGATTGCTAAATGAGTCTAAGAAAAGAAACAAAGTGTTTAATTACAGTTCTTAAACGCTGTTTTATTGTCCGTATAGCGGAAAGTATCAATTTCAAGCGTAAACAATCGCACAAACCGACAATGTACTTGGTGCACCACACATTTAGATTGTGTAATGAGATTTAGTAACGGAACTTTACCTCTGCGGGAAACATTGTTTTCGTTTTCATGTAACCAACGTGTACGCACTATGTTAGTTTGTCAATACGCTCACGCACAATGTTAGTTTGTAAACACGCTCACGCACTTAAATAAACACGCTATTTTTACTCCATTTAAAAATGTACGTTTCCAGGAGCAACTCCCAACGTGTTACACGTACCGTTAGCACAATGCAATAGTAGATAATATTGTGAGACAAAATTTGTTGGGTAGCTTAGAAGGTTGGTATATAATAAATATATAATATTAATTTACAATGAGAAACAGTGTAATACAACAAATAGCCTATAAAACAAATCATTTAACACCATATACTGATGCCCAACGAACCTGATGTTCATATACGTTGCCATACTGAGGCATTTTGATTGAATTGTGTAAGCTAACATTAAAATCATCTTCATTTGAAACTTTGACAAAATACGGCACGACAAAACAAACAAAGAACAGAAAAATTACACTATTTTAAACATAGTGGGGTTTAGTAATTTAGACCATGTCGGTTTGGCCCTTGGCTAGTGACAAAATTATTTGTGAGACTCTGGAGGTCAAGGGTTCGAATCCCATCACTGGCAATCCTGACTGAAAGTTTTCCGAGATTTAATCTACAAACGTTATGCTGATTGCTGGCCATTGATTCCTCTAAAAACAGAAGACTGACATTTCTTTCAGAATTACCCTAACACTCAAATAATAACCTAACTGTTAGCATCACCTAAAGAGGGTCACGTAGGGAAAATTTACGTGTACTTTAGGTAGGCCATAGTTACGAAAAAATTGCTTTAAAGACTTCTGGGCAAGAAAAAGAATACTGGTTATCCAGTCTTTATCAGATTTTATATTTTCAATCGTGTCTTTTGCATTTTTACTCTTATCAGAGAGTTTATCTCTACTCACACCCCCGGGTTAAATAGACTCTAATTACAGGTGTCGATGTCTTTGAGTCGTGTTGTACTTGTAGTCACGTGACCCCACCGACAACGCCTTGTATAAACCGCTAACCGTCATACATAGCCTAGACCTCGTGGCTTTAGTTTCGCATTGCGAGCAATTATCAAGGTATTGTTCTTGTTTCGATCATCGGTATAAATCAGCCAATCACGAAGCATTCCTTTCTCCAGGACTTGGCTCACGATAAACAACACACAAACATGAAACAAATAAACAAGTCTCGTGAATCATTTCACCTTGATCCGGTCTTGCAACACCCGTGGAGACACTTCGGTTAGTGCAAGTGCAGGTGTCTTTTAGATGCGCTATGAACCTCTGCGCAACCAGACGCGGTCATTCGATATTTAGGGGTGCAGTGTGTAGGGAGGGGCCTGCCTCCTGCCGCTCACTCACAGCTCACAGCTTGCAGCGACGAGAACATGGTACTAATATGTGGGAGATATGAACACACTACACTCACCTGTAAATTCGAATTAATATGGACTCTTCCATATAGCAGGACTAAATGAAAGTCGTGAAACTATTAGCGACAAATAGCATGTTTTTATTTTGGAGTTATTGGATGAGCGCAGCGAGCGAAGCGAAGACTTCAATTTCACTGACCCCCCAAAAGTTTAGCTCGGATGTTTTTTTTTTTTCTGTCTGTTTGTTCGCTCTCTACCGGCAAACGGCATATGCGATCTTGATGAAAATTTGAGGGAACCTTCGTTTTTCTCTGAACTTAGAGGTGTATTGTTTTTGGGGTACAATCGAAGAAATCGTACTTTTACGATTTTTTTCCGATTTTTAGTGCGATATTTTCGTGACATTTGGGCCGATTCTGACCAAACGGGTGGGGCTACAATGTTCATATTTCACATGGACATTACGGTTATGGTGATGCAGTACCTTTTGAAAGAAAAAGTTAAAAAAGTTAGCCAGAATCCATTAGAATCCATAAAAATAAAGGTTTTAATATTAGTTTTTCAATTTTTGTGCGATATTTTCGTCACATTTGGGCCGATTCTGACCAAACGGGTGGGGCTACAACGTTCAGATTTCACATGGACATTAAGGTTATGGTGATGTGGTACCTTTTGAAAGAAAAAATTGAAAAAGTTAACCAGAATTCATAGAAATAAAGTTTTTTTTTTAGGTTTATAATAACAATTATCAAGAAAAAATGGAAACTTGACAACAATCACCTACAACGCAAACAAAAAACTTACAAAAAAAAGCTCATCCATCAACGCGGCGGGACTTTAGCGTTTTCCTAGTAGATTACATTAGGCATACTTTGTTGCAGTTTGACTGATGATTGAATGTACGAAACACAATACTCTCGTAAATAAGGTAAAAAAAAAAATAAATATAAATAAATAAATTGGATTTAGAGTCTACCCACTCAGATATATAACTGATTTTCAGTGGGGGACAGTAAATCAAAGCGACTGAAACTACCCTGTAGGCCCCGACGCAATCGACGAGTGAGCGATAACCAACCAAAGATCGATATTTTTAATAGGAAATATAGCAATCAGTGGTATGGACAGTGCGAACACACCGCGAATCAACGCCAGAATCAACAAGGCCGATTCAGAACAACTCTGAATTTATTATGTGCTTCGTTGCAAGGACGGCTCCAAAGTCACGTTTACAAACTCCTAAGACACGAACTGATGGACTAAAGTCCAAATATGAAGTTACAAATTTCTTACTTTGACGGGAATCGAACCCTGGACCTTCTGCATTGGAAGCAGAAACGCTAACAACAAGACCAACGAGCCACACATGGATGGGTATGGATGGTGTTTGATCGGAGGGTACAACTAATTATTAATATAGTGAGCCAGTAACTTCACGTCATTCTGCCTTTTGATTGAAATGCAATATATATATGAAGTGTTAATAGTAAGTGCAAATTGTTTAGTATGAACCATGCAGGAAACTTAAAGCTACACATTTATTACAAATAAGTTGGCAATTAAAAAAAAAATTGTCTTATTCGACGTTTCCAAAGATGAGTACTTATTCGGTCGTAGCAGAGCAATAAAAACGGACGTATTTAAAATGATGAATTTAAATGTGATTCGTGTGAATTGATTGAGATTGATAGAAAAAACACACAACACAAACGAACAACACACTAGGCTAAAATGTTATTGATAACTGAGCTAATTCCAAATCTAGGTGCCCTGTTAGTGCGCCGCAGCCAAACCATGGTGCGCTACACCTTATACAGCAAGAAAAGTTGGGGTGATTTCGAGGTGTCACCCAGCCGTCATGAAACGTGATGTGAACTTGAAAACTATCAACATCGGAGAGATTTAGGTACCTGACAATACATACCAAATTTTAAATTTAGGTACGAACATTCCTTCTTGGTGAAAAAATGACTTGAAACATGCTCACTGTCTAATTCGTCAGTTTCAATTGCCCAGCGATTCTGACCAAACGGGTAGGGCTACAACGTTCATATTTTACATGGACTTTGAGGTAATAGTAATGTAGTGCCTTTTGAAAGAAAAAGTTGAAAAAGTTTGCTGAAAGGCTTCCATATAAAGGTTTTAATATCAGCCTTTTACAAGCATATAATCAACAAGTAACTACAGTTACTTAATATTGTACACCAACATTGTGTACAAAAAGCGAGTCTTTGAATCACTAGATATTTTACATTCTATTGTTGATTGTTAATTCCATAAATAAATACCATTTACAATCTACAATAATATTATGTCTTCGATTAGAGGCTAAAATAGTTACGAAACCAAATCTGTTGTTTTGCATTGCTACTGGCAGTTGTATAACCCAATGCCTGTGAGCTTTAGTAACTCATATTGCGATTAAACTGTAGGTTAGTGGAAACCTTAGACTATAACTTGCGGTAACTATATCGAAAACGTAGATGCCTTTAAAGATTTGAAGGTCCATTAATTGGTTTTTGACAAGAGTTGTCAAGAGTCTGAGTTCATTAGAAAGCAAAAAATCGAGTTTTACCTGCTCTAATTCTGTGTTAACTAACCAACCATATGCTATTAATCTTATTTTAGTTTCTATGGCCTGCATCCATGATATAATTGAAAATGGTAAAATACATACTTTAATTTCGTCATTATTCATTATCACTGAACGCTTGCCTATACATCGTGTTGGCTTATTTCAATATGTATTAAATCAAATTCTTCTGTAAGATGACTGACCTGACATCCAAAAATACGGTTTTAGATTCGCCATAGAAACAA
The DNA here is from genome assembly GCA_024449915.1 of Sweltsa coloradensis. Classification (NCBI taxonomy): domain Eukaryota; kingdom Metazoa; phylum Arthropoda; class Insecta; order Plecoptera; family Chloroperlidae; genus Sweltsa; species Sweltsa coloradensis. The sequence continues at coordinate 153,968 of JAMZAV010000332.1, forward strand.
TGTGGGCAAAATCCAATAATAACCATGCTTAAAGATATAGTTGGAGAAATACAAATGTTAGCTATAAAGTAGAGTGTCGGAATAATGCCCTGATGGCATTGGTTCCAACTTTGTAAAATAGTTGAAAACTAAAAAAGTGAAACTAACAATTACCCAACAGGAGATTTGCGGGCGATTTGTCTTTGTACACGGTGCACCCAATGCTATACTTATTACGCTGTTCATCACAAGTGTGTGAACTGTGAAGTGACTATAAAATGCACAACTATGTCACAAAACTTTTGCCATGAGAAAATAAATTGCATCGCGCTTTAGTCGAGTTCCCGTGCCTGCACATTTTTTCGGTCCCTTAGATCATAAAACTTCCTACATCCTCGTCCATATTTTGTCACTCTTGTGGAACCATTGTCTCAAGTTTTATGGTGTTATATATTATATGAAGCTTACTTTGGGCATCTGAGAAAGTTTAACGATATCATTTCCTTGATGGTACACAACACAAAGCCATGCTCTTGGTCACACACTCTTGTAGCGGCTGATCTGCGCCGACAATGACATCCGTACCGATTAGAAATCACACATCTTTGTGTTAGGCCATGGGACTTCGTTTAATTCTCACACGTTTACAATTTTTGGTGGTTCGCACAATTTAAAAATTTAAGGAAAATAATGGTTTGTTTAAGTATAGTAAAGAAAAGTCATTAAAACTCTTCCTCTTTTTTAAATTGGGTTTTAGTGTACACATCATATACGCAGAAGTAGAAATGAAGAGCTGCAGTTCTTGTTAAAGCTAAGTACCTAGGCCTACTTTCATTATTGGTCTTAAATATAATTAATTGTAGCTAACCTGAGGTAAGTACATTGTGCCTCTCATCATCATCACGGGCAACTGTGAGAATTTACGTTTTCCGTTCCCATCCTGAAAATTAAATTTAATATCAAATTCGGAGAAAATGCGTGGTAAGATATCATTAGTTAATAGCTCCAACATATTATCCTTATGAAAATACTTTCGTTTCGACGTTGACGACACGCTGAACTGAGACGAGAGCCGAGCGAGTGTTGTATATCCTCGTCTTCAGAAGCTTCGATGCCCGAACCAAAGTGTGTGGGTTCGAATCCCCTATGGGCCCGGATCCACAAAGAGGGAGATTGTAGGGTGAATTCTGAGTTTGGGACTCAAAACTCCCGTTTAATTCATGTTGCCCTAATGTTATTGATAAGTATACATAAACTAAATCTACTACGAACAGTGTTCATATTCTTTGATAACCATTATGAAAACAAAATTGTCAATAATAAAAAACTAATCAAATTATTAGATCGATTTGTTGCCGCCATTTTCTTCAATTCCACCATGTAATTAATTAATTAATTAGCTTTTTATTATTGACGTATTTTGCCAGCGCGATGGTTATATCATAAAATTATTAACATTTTTCGTAGCAGCTTTAGTTTATGTATACTTCATTCATCATTTATTAATTACATAACCATATGAATGAGCCTGGGGTCTACATGAATAGAACGGTTTTTTGAGAAAGTCCCAAACTCAGATTTATTTCTTCAATCTGCCCTTTGTGGATCCGGGCCCTGATAAATTTAACGTTCATCGTATAAATCACAATTAACTGTTGCCATTCACTTGTATAGACAATTATATGGTATAGTAGTTGGAAAAACAAATGTCTCGCTAAACAGTATGAAATGAGGAATGTCTGAGACACTTCAAGTAGAAAAATATCAATAGTACTCTTGATTTACGTATGCTCGATGGTGTACAACACGCCACCCTCCGAATCATAGCCCCACGTGCTAGTACGAGCGAATGCTGCAGGTTATGTTTCGCATAGCTTAGTCTCTCTTGCATCGCACCACTCAATAAGTATAGTAATCAACATCCAATAGAGTTCCACCATCACAACAATGGCGTGGGGTAGCCTAGAAGAGGTGTCAAGAGAAAGGCGTCGGTCATTTGATAACTCTTTTGGGTACAACACGATGTCTACCTGCAGCCCATGTCAGTGCTGGTCAATGTAACAATATTAGGCCGCCCACTTTATGCCTTTCTCCTACTGTATAATACGATATACTATTAACTAATGCCGAGTCAGCATTGAGACTTTTCCACCACCTGTCAAAACCGATTCGAAGTTCACGTAACTCACGACTCAAAATATTGTTCGCCATTGATCACATCCATTCTTTACAACCAACAGTAACATTTAATTTAAATCAACGAACAAGTACAATAATTTAGGCGTATGCCGATCAGAAAATGTGAAAGGCTCATGGAGCGTGTGCATGTTACCTTATGCGTACACGACAAACTCTCACGAGTATTACGACATGATGACGCAAAGTCTTCCCCGTGGTCGCTTGGGTGCGTGGGTGGGCGGGGCGACGCTCGACCCGGCTAACCTACGACCCTATAACACGTCCGCCACATCCAACATTACCCCACCGGTTTCAATTAATAACTCTTCCATTTAGGCGTACTTGAATTCCAAAGCTCTGCTCCTAGACAACAGTCGTGAATATATTCCACCTATTAAGGACTGGTTCTGTCAATGGGATAATCACACAAGAGAAATCAAAGAAGTCAAAAATGAAATAACGGGCAGTCATTTTTGACACTATAGTTTCCATTACGATAGAAATGAGTCAACTTTGAGAAAAAAAATAGAGCTGAGACAATGCACGACAATGGATTGGAATGCATCCGGATATTGTATTGTGTGTAATATCATTATGACTTTGGTTTCGGATCACCACACATTAACAAGAAAGAAATATGTAGTAGATTGATATCTCTGATCTGGTATGTTACTGTCTTACCTGTCTAGCTCTAGGAAACAATCTCCTGCAAGCATAACCCTTTTAGTTTTAATACCGCGCTCTTTCCTTTCCTTCTATTGACAATGATGTTGTAACTCTCTTGTCTTAAAACGCTATCACGGACACTCGATCATAACTGTAGCACGCTACTACATCTTCAACCATGTAGTATGGGGCTCTACAATCCCAACACTATCAACTCACAATATATTGTATGGTCTCGCATTATTTGTAAACCCTATTTGTCCATATAACGACCACCAAGTTTATCGATTAAAACCGTGCACTTTAAAGTCTTTGATTTTATGGAGCTTCAAAGCTGGCCGAGGACATTGAACGCCCACTGCATTTACTGCAAGAGATGGTAAGATATGTGCGTACCCGTCGGTGCAACAGCACAAGGCTTCGTATGGAACACACACACGGTCGGAGTCTGCGGCCGAGACACTTTGAAGTACACTCAAGTGTGTTGATATATCTCTTGTTTCACCTATAGCACAATACCTGTTAAACCGCTTGCCAAGAAGCCATACATCTTCTGTAAGACATTTAACGGGAGTGCGCAGTAAGCGATTGAAAACTGAAAGAATAGACGAGTACTCTAAGCAAATGTTGTCGGGTCATGCTCGGTATCTCTCTGGCCGTCTGTTTGAGGTGTCTGCTCTCGCAGCATCGCATCCTAGGACCCCCCAAAGAGGATGGGATGGAAGAGAACAAAGTCGGCAATCAACGCTACACAGAACTTCCAAGTCATCTGGGACGACCATCTAAAAGAGCGTTAATGAAATTCGTGACAATTTCATGCGATTTATTTTTGTTTTGCTCTGCTCTGCTCTGCTCTGCTCTGTTTCTTTCTTTTTTCAGCATTTTTATTTTGTATTGTTGTTTTCGGGTTAAGTAGGAATGCCAATCAATTTACTTTCATAGTTAATGTGGATAAAATACTTGGAACAAACATGTCAGAATTACTTGGCAGGTATCGAACCGACGACCAGATGAATACTAACTGAGTAGGCGCTGATACTCCCTTATCAAAACTCTATTAAAATTGCGCATAAACGTAGAGACACACACTTTAACCGCGTGTTTCTCTTTGGCATTACTTGTCAGGAACAATTAGTCAAATTAACGGCTGGCTGATGCTTGCAGCTTGATTATCGTGATTATTCGCACATAATCAACACCTCACATTGTAAATTTACTATAATTTGCTTTTAAATTGTAGCTATGTTTCTTATTGTTTCTTATATTATGTGTTAAGTTATATTATGTATGTATTTATTTTTATTTTGTATATTATGGTTTATGTTTCTATGTTTTTAAATTTGAATTAGCCTACCAGAACGTCCATGAAGATATGCTGTATTTGAGTTTAAACCAATAAATAATGTTTTGTTATTGTTGTAGACCATATTTGTCTAATTATGGGTGCAAATGTCCAAAATGGATCACAGGTCTGCTGTAGCATTCATCTGTATGATTGTTAAATGTAATGAATAAACAGAATACATAAACAATAGGAACAACAAAATTAATAAAACAAACATAACTACATGTGAATATAATGGATAAGTTTAAAAACATGTTCATTTTCTGTTGAATTCAGCACTGCTTGTTATTCTTCCTACTATTGAAGTAAGTGTGCTTATCGTGGGAATAAAACTAGACCATTCCGTAACAAATCAATGGACTGAATTTTACTACGACATAAGTTGTCTGAGTATCAGCTGTTAATTGTTTGCCCGTTGTTGTTAAATAGACTGGATCGGAGTTTTTGGTCTGAGAAAGTTTATTACTCTCCGACATGCTAATCTATAATTTGACCAAGTAGCACCGTCAATATCCTTCGGACACAAATACAAGTGCATATCATCTTGACAATACTTGAACAATACTTTCTTTTCACAAGTAAATTTGTAATATGAGGTCAATTACTTCTTATATGCAATATGCATAGCATATTTTAAATATCTATCTCGGGGCGAATTAAAGTTAACAAAGCATGAAACTACCACGATACTTTGCATAGCACTTTATTCGAGGAGATTAATATTGCGTCAGAAATAATTATCTTGAATAACCACATAAGGGGATGATAAAAAAACTGCAAGCAGGGTGAAGTTAAATAATGTTTTAAAATGAGCAAAAATCGTAAATTTGGGGGTGAAGTTCCCCAACATTTTCACTTTTTGTTGCACGTCCCACGACAAACCGCAAGAAACATCGATTGACATACGTTTTTGTTCACACTGCCCTTCAACAAGGACCATACGGAATAATCAAGGTGACCCTGGAGGACAGGAAGGTGGGGGTAGCTTCACACAATAGTAAGAAACATTAACCCGGCACCTCCACCAACAAGTACCATACAGAATAACTCAGGTGACCCTGGAGGTCAGGGGTGGGGGTAGCTTCACGCAATAGTAAGAAACATTAACCCGGCACCTCCACCAACAAGGAACACACAGAATAATTCAGGTGACCCTGGAGGACAGGGGTGGGGGCAGCTTCACGCAATAGTAAGAAACATTAACCCGGCACCTCCACCAACAAGGATCATGCAGAATAACTACGGTGACCCTGGAGGTCAGGAAGGTGGGGGTAGCTTCACGCAATAGTAAGAAACATTAACCGGCACCTCCACCAACAAGGACCATACAGATAATTCAGGTGACCCTGGAGGTCAGGGTGGGGGTAGCTTCACGCAATAGTAAGAAACATTAACCCGGCACCTCCACCAACAAGGACCATACAGATAATACAGGTGACCCGGGAGGTCAGGGGTGGGGGTAGCTTCACGCAATAGTAAAGAAACATTAACCCGGCACCTCCACCAACAAGGACCATACAGAATAATTCAGGTGACCCTGGAGGTCAGGGGTGGGGGTAGCTTCACGCAAAAGTAAGAAACATTAACCAGGCACCTCCACCAACAAGGAAATTTGTTATGACAAAACGCGTGTTATTTTATTTTTGGCGATTTCTCCGGCAATGTATTCATTATTCGTTATTGTTTTGTAAACATTTCTGTGTATACCAACATTCAATGGAAATAAAGAGTTCATTAGATTAATAGTAATGCATATAAATCTTAGATCGTATTATAATACCCACTCTGGTTTACAGCATTGTCGCTACAACACATGGACCACCGTGAAAGCATTACACAACTAAACATAAAAATTAAATCAATAACCTTATAAATGCATCGATAATGAGCCCATTGTAGCCACACACAAAGAGAGAGTCATACTTCACTTCCACTTCCACGCCAAGCTTTCATTTCGTAATTAGTACAATATTAGCTCGTGTGTCTAATTAGGCCTACCTGGATTAAGCATGTGTTTTATCGGTTGATCTAATTGTACAAACATAGTTATTACGCTTAATTAACGGAGGCAAGTTTAATTACCATCTGGGAATTTTAATGAATGGACATTCGCTTATGTGACGAGCTCTAGAATGTCGCATCAGAATGTGATGCTATTTTTGTGAATGAGGTTTGCTCGTAATTACGGCAGTAAACTTGTGAAATGAACGGAAGCGAAATGAGCTATGGTACCAGAGGTTGAACCGAAGAAATACCATGTGAGCGTATGTCGCCTCCAGTCACAGACTCTAGAATAGATAATACTGAGCGGTGTGTACTTTTCTCTTAATTAAGTTTTAAATGGTTTTGACATTGTTTGTCTAGACAGATAGGGTCTATGTGGAGATGAAACAGTGTCACATGTGAATTACTATTGGACTCGTTCTGAAAACACTCAACAAACAAACGTTGAATTTGTTTTCACTGTTTCTCTTTTTTTTATATAAACTTTAAAACTTAAATATATAAAATATCCATGTATAATTTGTTTTTGTTATTTTGTGTGTACCAATCACAAGAAACCAAACAGTCATCTTCACAACCAAATCCAAAAAATAAAACTTGTTACCAGTAATCTTTTACCAGTTCCCAAGTGCACTGTTACAATAATTTGAAATGCCAAACACATTAGTTTAAATAATAATATTATCTTTCATATAGCTTTGTTGCAGTCTTTGCATCTTCATTTCATATAACATGTGTTTTGTTTAATAAATAAACAGTTTTTTGAAAAAGTGGTGTGCAATCTCCACGAAACGTCAAAATGAGTATTATTTTAATTAATTATTGTTTTTTGTACGTGGTCTACACCTAAAAATGTCATGTAATATATATATATATATATATAACGAACAATAAATAAACAAAGATAATTATGTTATTTCTGGTGGGCAATATCTGTTTCTCTTAGGTCAAAACTAAAAGAAACGTAAAAGCTGTGTACTGTTGACACCGCACAGTAGCAATATATCGTGTCCTTTTAAGAATATAGTAAAGTAAAAGGCTGCCCCGATTCCGTTAATGACGCTGTTCTCGTGAGATATGGTGCGTAGCTAGATTCCTGCTCACCCTGAGTAGTGGGAGGGTATGTCCCTTGCACAGGTGCAATGATGCCGAGCCGCATGATGACGTGACGACAGCTCACGATCATACACGATCAGGCACGAGCCCCTACACGTAGAATGTACTCAACACAGCAGCCGTTAAATCAATGTCCCATTGAACAAATTACATGTGAATGGTGTCGTTATACAACCGTTCGTTGCATGTGTTCTCATGCCCTATTGCCCACGGAGACATAATGACCTCGCCCGGGGGGCCAAAATAGCGCACCTTGCCACTTGCTAGACATTCGAAGAACGAGGCGTGTACACGTGCGTGGGCCTTACACTATTTCAAGTAATTGCAAAATTGAAGGTTACAAAAATCGTAAAACAATCAAACAATCACACACGTTATACTTGTGGCTATTCATGAGCTGGTAAAAACGATGGTAATTAGGGTAAGATTGCGAGACCCGTTCACTTTCGAATAGATTCGGTTTGGTTTGGTATAAAACGAGGCGCAGGGTCGCAGGTGGTCTCATTGATTAGGACAGACGGAGAGTTTCGCACGTTATTCAAACGCACTTATATCTACACTAACTGATACGATGTGTAGTATATTATTTAACTTAAATCGACGCCATATTACGTCAATATCAATTCAATTTGAATTAGTTTATTTCAGTGCATCCGTTTCGTGTGCGGTGGGTTCACACATTTAAATGTACGTTCAAAATTAATTGTGAGTTAAATACACCCTAATTAAATATTATATTAAATCAAATGTGTGTGGACAATTCGGTAAAATATGTCAATGCCCCTATGCATCCAGTGTACCCGAATTTAAATCATTGAAGGAGTCTTCACATTGGAACATTGGCATCACCCGATTAAGTTTTTACTAAGATCTTCTCAGACCATGGAACCATTGTACGGAACACATCACCAGGGGCGTAGGAACGGGGGGGGGATGGGAAAGAACCCCTCCCCACTGTTGGCTTGACCACCCCACTGGGGGGGTCAAGCCAGGTATGGGTGCCATTTGTTAACTTATAGCTAGTTGGTTGATTTTTTACTACAGTCGGGCTTGCAAATAAAAAGGAAGTTTTTGTTAACATTTTTTTTAGAAAGATTCAGTAAGAGACGTGATTTGCGAGACTAGACTAGCCATTGATTTTAGACTAATATTCATTATATTTTGCGTGCAGTGTTTTCACTACCAAGCAGACTGTCGACCGATTTCAGTCAGGAAATCAATCTTCAATGCAATATTAGCTTCAAAATGTAACCCTTATTCATAATTAAATTTCGCCTAAAAACGTGTTTTAGGCCACCTATCAAGGGCACCTTTTAAAAAATCTCGCATACGGCGAAAAAACCTCCGACGGCTGGGACTTCGCCTCGGACCCCGGTTTGCCCACCCAACCTCGTAGTCAACTTTAGTGTGACCCCCCCCACTAAAAAAATAGTTCCTACGCCACTGCACATCACTGCGCAAGTGCATTACACATTCATTTCATTTCTACATACACTGCACCTACACAACACAGAACTTGTCAAGCAACGGCACAAACCAGTCGAAGTATTCAACCTATGTATAATGTGACTTTGAAGTAAAGTACGTATCAGTATTACAAAAACTTGTAAAAAAAATAAGAAGATTTTAGATGAAAACAAAATACTATAAGTCAGGGGATATGGATTTCATCAATGCATCCCAAAATATGTAGTTGATCATAAAAGCCATGTTTGAAATTTGATTGTTTAAATTATTTAAAAAAAAATAAGTCAGATACAACTATCTCTACCATTTTATCCTCATGGTTACTTGAGTGAATTAGTACTGCTGACAATCACATGCGTTAAGTTATTTGAAGGATAAATGCTTGATAAATTACGTATGTGTTGTAAAGGCTACATATTATTCTAAAACAAAAACAGTTAAACATGTGTGAGTGCACTTTGATGTCGATTAAGGTGGAGAGAAAGGAAATGTGGAAATAACTTACAAGTTTGAATAATGTGCTAACAAGCTATAAACCAAATATATACTCCATGGGCCTACTTTGACAGCTGCTATGCTAAAACGAAGTGATAAATACAGGAAATATGTGTTTCAGTTCAGTACAATCATCTGTACATGTGAAGGTTCTTCCGGCTAATTAATATAAATACTAAATAGAAAAAACTATACAGCCAAAAGGTAACTAGATTCTGGAGAATATGTTTAAGGGGCTATTACCCCAAAAATTATGTTTTACCATATAATCTAAAGCATATACTACACGAAAATTAAGTGTTGAAAAATTATATTTTGTAAATGTGACTTTACACGATTTTTTTAAAAGTTTTTATCCGGAAATTTGCGTAAATTGGCGTTTTGGGAAATTTTCTAAATCTGCTTGAACCTGCTTATTTTTTGTCTAAATCTAAAATAGCCCTTTATAACATCGTGTCTTGAAAGTGTGCACATAAACACTCAAACACGCACAAATATGCATTCCGAAATCACACCCCTTCTTGCATGGTAATCAGCATATTTTAACCGAACCGAAAAACAAAATTAAGCAGATTTACATAAAACGTTGTCGAGTACGTTAATAAAGGCTAATATTTTTTTTTAATCAAAATCCTTCAAGGTCAAGGGTCATAAAGATTGTGCCCATGTTATTTCTTATGGTAGATTTTCGTTGATGGGACCTAGCTCGAAAATTACCAAGTTTAAGCATTTTTCGGGTTATGGCGGCATTTTATTTCGGGTTAATATGTTGGACCCAATAATTTTTCTGTTACTCTGTGAATCCATAAAATTGTAAGAATGTTTTTTTTTTTTAGTTCAGCCTTGTGTTAGCAAAATTCACAAATAGCACCTACCATTCAACTAAATAGATTCAGATCGTATTTGTTACAAGTGTTGCTGAACAATGGTCACTGAAGAGGAAGCGTGGAAGAAACATACATGTTTTAGATTAGGAGCTGGTAGAAACACACATGTTTTAGATTAAGAGGTTAGGGTGTGAATCACGTACACCGCATAATTTCCTCCACTATCACCTTCAATCCTTGTTTGCAGGTCTTGTAATACATTCACAGTAATTAGCTAAAACATGCCCATGCATTTGTATGATGAAATACCTGATATGGATATAGTGTGGCACCTATGGGTTTCACTAATGGCCAGATAAGACTTCCGTTAATCATACTTACATCCCATGGGAGGTAGGCCAACTCCAACGAGAAAATTGCCATTAATTTACTTTTTATCTTTACCAGAGCTAAGTGAATACTAATTTACGAAACCAGTTTGCACAGCAATGCACATTAAAGGATGGGGGATATCCACTCATATATTATGAGTTTTATATTTATTTTGCACGGAAATAAAATTTCCATGACAACAATCTATTTAATAATATAATAATAGAATGAATGTTTTTAATCAAACAACCTTATTAAAAAAATACAACTCGGATACAAAAAAAGTCCATATATTATATGTATTATGAATGTGATTTTAAGGGAATCAGAAAACTGATGTTCTAAGAACATGAGATACAGTATTTTCGAAAACCAAGGGTCTTTAAATTTATTTATTTATTTGAGTTGCAATGCAGCACGCAGTATACGCAGTACGCAGTTTTAAGATTTTCTACGTTGCCAAAATGTGTCATTCCGCGCCTTCGCAATTTGGTGTCGCATTGGTTTACAATTTTTAAATGTAAAGCACGTGAGTGGTCACCAAAACCAAGCCAAAACCTAGATGTCGCTGAGGAATACACACAACGGATATGTTCGGAGAGTATGTCCCCAGTCCCATGCCCCGGTTTCCCCCTTCTGCCAAACATAAGAAATTGTTTCGTCAGTCAGTGGATTAAAACAAATTGTCAAAACCCAAAGTCCCTCTCTCCTAATGGAAGTTCGACTACATAAGATAGACTAAAATTCCACAAGATTAAGCTCTTGTGACAAATGACGATAATGTTGGGTGAATCTTGCTGTACTGAAAGTGTGTGAGCGCAAGATTGTCAGGAATGTAGTGCATACACAGACACACATGACTGCGTGTGATAATGCACTTGTTGGCAGGCGAAGTGAGAAACGCTTACAGTATGCATATGTGCAGTGTTTACGAAAAAATCAGAGCCCACACACTTTCCTGTTGACACGGAATCTAGATCAAGGAAAGAAAGCAATTTACGTAGAGTGGTATTCTGATGTGCAAACACAATGTTAACAATAGCCCCAGGAGGATTGGCTAAGATGCACTTGCATAATAGTAATAATAACAATAATAATAATAATAATAATAATAATATAATAATAATAATAGATAATAATAATAATAATAATAATAATAATAATAATACATAATAATAATATAATAATATAATAACAATGGAATATGTTATGTTAGGCAAACTGTTGACAGGTATGTAAATTAATTAATTGACGTAGACGATCTTCCTGTGTTCATACAAATACATACGATAAAGTAGCTTTATACACGTAACTATGTAGAATGAACTACGAATTTTGTTGTCAGTTTCAATATTTAGTTTTTACATGACCGACACTATTATTAAGTGATTGATTAAATAATTCCATATGTTTTTAAGATGGAAATTACATTATTATAATAACACGACAATAACATATAACAAACACAAATATTGCATAATAACAGATTTATAAAAAATATTAATGATTGACAATGGCAAGTGGAGAAACAATTTAATATAGTGACGCATAAAATACGAACTTCAATCTCGATATTCGAGTTATACACAACATTGCATTGTAAACTACAAAAAGTATCATTAATTTATGTTATCAACAAAATGAGAGGACTATCCGAGGATCCAATGCAATTAACGTTCAGCCAAATAATAGAACAGTAAGATATCGTTGTTTCATGTGTTGTGTTCATTACATATTTGAATAATAATTATTGATTGTATCAGTACTTAAATGAAATAGTTAACTTAAATTGGTTCGACTTGAGAACTGGGCCAAGAGTCAAATTATTTTAAGCACCGTTCAGTAATTCCCTTGAAAAAATAATCATTTTAAAATACAGATACGTAAGTGGCTCTAAACGTCCTCTTATTACGATTAAGTAAATAATCTAAGGGGAGCAGACTATATTATAATACCTGTATTTACTTTCATAAATCTTAATATATTTTAAATGATTATTACACAATCAGAGGTTTTATCAATTTAACATTAACCTCAATATTTTTTATAATACTGATTATTTACCGCCACAAAAAAAAAACAATAGAATCAGCACGTAAAATTTTCCCTAACTTGTTCAGCATTATAACCACCAGTAAACAGCTGTCAAAATTTTATAAAAATTCTGGTCCAAGTTGCACAAATTGGTTTCATTCGAAGTACAATACCATTTAAATAAATAAAATGTTATCGATGCTTATTTACAAACCACCTTTCACGATCTAACTTCTCATCATTACGCTAATTGAGCGGTGAGCCTTCGTCTGCTCTTGAACGCGCATCATGGCCAAGAGCATCGTGCGATGCACCCGACAAGAAGATGCAGACCTGCTCACCTTGAGCCTACGTCCAGGAACGTCATCAACTGGATGCACTTACTTGCACTTGCACTTGCACTTGACCCGAAGATGGGAACGTGACTCATCTTCGTGCTTCTCTTGGCAGCACGAGCTACAATCATCGTATCCACCGCATTCACGACCATTAGAAGAGATAGGGACGTTTTTTCATTAAAACAGTGGAAGTTCATTGCCTGCATTGTAGTACGAAGTTCAATGCCATTAATGCAACAAGTATTGGTTGTAGCTTCAACTTCACGCAATCCTCTCATTGAGGCAACTGTTTCAATTGAAGTTGTTAGTGGTAGAGGCAGTTTTTTTTTATCGTGGTAACCTGTATAGGGTGCAATAGCCCCTCTTCAGGTGAACTAGGTATGTGCGGATAGGAAATTGTGAAGGGATGTCCGAGGGCTATTTAAGAGGACTCAATCCCTTGCATTCGCCTTAACGACTGAGGAAAACCTCGGAAAAAACCTTCAGTCAGGATTGCCGGTCTCGACGGGATTCGAACCCGGGACCTCCGGCCGAGCGCTTAACGCCCGAGCCAACACTGTCGGTGGTAGAGGCAGTGATAGTGTAGTGGTCTGTGGTAGTGGTAGTAGTGGTAGTAGTGGTGGTAGTGGTTGACCGGTGGTGATAATGGTAGGGGGCCGTAGAGGCGGTGGTATCAGTATTGGTAGCGTTGAGTTAGCATAAAATAAATGCTCACTCAATGATAGTGGTAGTCAAAGTAGTAGGTCTAGTAATAGTGATGTAATAGTAGTAGTGATAGTGGCAGTTGTAGTTCTAGTGTTAATTGTGGTAGTGATAGTCAAAGTAGTAGGTCTAGTAATAGTGATGTAGTATAGTAGTGATAGTGGCAGTTGTAGTTCTAGTGTTAATTGTGGAAGTGATAGTGGTAATGTTAGCAAACTTGGCAGTAGTATAGCGTTGAGTGAGCACATAGTAGAGCTCATGATCCTCATTTGTCATTTGGTGGTTGCTTTTACTTTTATGTATAATGTACCCACTCTCTGGCAAGAACAGCTGTTAAGTTAGCTTTATTATAACTACTTTTACCACTGTGTGTGTAATTATTATTTTCCACATTATTGCCATTAATGTAACCATATGAGCACCATGATAAAATGTCCTGAACCGTTTACGATTGAGCTGTGTTGAAATCTGGAGGGTGACTGTCTTACACTATATGGCCAGATGAAGCTTAGATAATCTGACATACCATCATTTCAAGACATAAATTCCAAGACAAATAATCTGAAGTCAGACCAGCAAGTAAACAATACAATTTTAATCGCGGCGTAATTGAAATTTTATTCAAATAGTTTTTCTTTCATATTTTACTTTCCAAGTGAGATATTATCTCTCAAGGTAAACCACGTTTAAATGAGAAATTTCATGTTTTAATCTTTTTAATCGTAAAATAAATATTCAGTTGTTGTAAATGTGTAATGTTATTTTAATCCGGTTAACTGATGTTTTGTTGGCGTTGGCATATTTACATTGTGTACGTATGAATGCCGAATGTAGGGCGAGCGAGCAACAGCTTGTATGATGTTCCCCTGTCCATGGTTGACCAGGTTACGTTGCATTTGGGTGTAGATGTTTGGACCAAAGGTACGTAATAATATGACCAAAGAAAGACACATATTGCACATGTTGCACAATCTTGAAGAAGGCATTATATGTATTCTCACCTATTTTATTTTTTAAATTATAAATGTAAAACGCTAGTATCAATAAACAACGTTACATAACCAGTAAAGTGCAATCACAAGTGTGTCACGAAGACCCAATCAACCACATCGCAATCCAGGATATAAGTCACGGATATAAGTAATCTATTCTAGAAAGTAAACGATTTTACAATAATGAATAATGTAGTAATTGCTTTACTTTTCATTCACGAGGTTGGAAAAATGGTCAAAATACAACAGATAAATTCCACATTTTGTACTTCTTGTCAAGTGATGTAATTTTGACTCTGAAAACATTCGCTTTCAACTATGTACTACGTATAGCTGACTGTTGCGCGATGGTTGTTTGCGTGTAACCTTGTATGCATGCAAAGAGGTGCCAAGTGAACTTCGTCCCAGGGCAAGTGTTGGAAGGACCCCAGCGACCACACCCTAACCTGAACCCAGGACCTCCGGGAATGGAACCTACGCCCCTTCACTAGTCACACTTCATTGCCTGACAATGCTTGTCATATTATAAGTAACACACTGGCATGTCAGAACCCGAGTGCCAAAGTTTGAACTTTATTCTCTAGCCACGAGAATGAAGAATGCATATTGTTCGAATAAACCTTTCAGATATTTGCCTATTGATAACCACAAATGTATGTATATCTATCTTTAATCAGGAATTGCTATATCATACATTGTTATTATAAGCAATGGTATCTATATCATTAGCGCAATTTTGCATGGTAGTAGTGAAGAAATTTCGAAGTTGGCCATTTTATGTGAGAACATTTTAACGTTGTATGATACGGCTTCGTGTTATGTTTTATTAAATTATTATACGTTGAAGTGATGTGTATATATTTGTTTAATTTATGTAATTATATTATATAAAAATGCTTTTCAAATAACATTATACAACCTATACAAGAATACAGTTGAAACCAAACGCACCTATAATAGTATAATAAAGGTTACGCAAATAACAGAAAATAATAAATGCATTACAAGAAGGAAAATTTAACTCGTGAAAACTGTCTGAAGTTTATTTATGGTTAAATTCTGTGTAGCAAAATGACCATTTTTTTAAATTTAATTATTACTATCACATATTTATTGTAGATTTTGATTCATTATAAAATGCTCATCTTATTAAAAGTCATTACAAGAAACGGTTATGGCAAAGATAATTAAAGTGAATTACTCGATAATGTTTTTTTTGTATTTTAAGTGAGAAGCCTGGCCAGAGACCATTACATGCCCCTCTTCAGGCATACTTGGATTTTTTTAATTAAGGGTAATTTGAAACTGAAGAAAATCTAGGAAAAAACTTTGTCAGGATGACCGGAGGAATCCGAGTCTCGCGCATTACTTGAGCTACATTTGTCGCTTGTCTGGATGGTCGATGTACCGCATTCATCAAAGCTGCAACATTGTATGGACTTGGAAATGAGAATGCAGCCGTTGCATTTGCAATGATGAATGAAACTGCGGGTGGTACTCGAATCCAGGTTAAGGCAAGAACGACGTGTTTGCGTAACAAATGTATTATGCGTAAGAGTAAGAGATCGTTATATCATCGTCACGACAAGGTTGACAGAGATAACTCGTTTGCTTGTTGCTGTCCACACCGTGGCTTGTTTTCTTGTAGTAGTGTACACCTTGACTCGTTTTTCTCCACGGTGTTCAGATAAGACTCGAGTATCACGCATATGGCGAGAGAATTTCCACTAATACTGGAAACTAGGCCTTAATTTCAATGTACATGATGTTGCATGTGTGATTATGAGTGACGGATTCTACGGTGACGTCTCGTGTTAAACTAAACTGTTTGTTTTTCTACCACATTAAATGTGACATAAAAATGGAAAACAAAAAAAAAAAGGAAAACAAAGATTGAAAATCGTGTTAATCCTCCAGCGGAAGTAAATGTGTAAATCATGATTTTTTTAATTCCGTAAGGCTAAAAGCATTTTATGAGTAGTGTACGATATATATTCTGGATTGTGGATTTGTTTAATAATTTTCTGTTGCTGTTACTTTATGATTTCTGAACCCTCTTCGAGATTGTAGACTAAAAATATGTGCCAGAAAAGTTCAATTAGAAAAAATTAAATAAGTTCACACAGCCACGCAAATATAATCAGCAAAACGTTTTGTAATAATAGTGCGAGACTACTTAAGATTCTTTTGTTTACAAGGTCTGACAAGCTCATCGACCCACGGCACTCAGTGTAACAATACAAGGAGGTCTAGACTATGGAGATCCTCGAAAGTGTGCAGATATGATTAAAGCAAAGCTGAAACTAAGTATATTTAGGTTGGTAGAATGTTCTCCGCGGACCTTGACACCAAAGAGGTGAAGAATAAAGTGTAATTTCAAAATATAATCACCTAACATTTCGTTCAAAACATCGTAAATGCTATTTGGCTGAGCTAACGTAGTGCAATAATTAGACAACAAATTTCAACGACATGTTGTATGCTAGTCTTTATTCAAGATCTTTCAAGAAACAAATTCTAGAAAACGTGACCCAAATTGTTTGAAAACCAACTAAATATTGTTCGATAACAATGACAGTATCTTACTTAACAAAAATTAGACATACAATTGCAAAGATTGCCAAAACAGTTTAGTATGCGATATAAATATATTTTCAATCACATTTTTCGTCCAACGATCGCTCGATTTGACGACATACGTCACTGTAGAGTTTCATTTTCATTTCGTGATCTACAGCTAAAATATGTAGTATTATCTAATATGTATTTATATTAAACTTTGAGTGTTGAATTCGGTGAACTTAAAAATGGTGGTTTAAAAGGTGTTGTGAGTAAGATGAATGAAAAATTAAATAAAATAGGAAAAAAATGCAAACTGTCAGAAGACAATCATACTTCAATATAATCTCATTATAATTATTAACGAAGTAATTTATTTTTGTTACAGGTTCTAACTATAAAATAATTTTTAGCAAGTTTTCTTCAAACAGTTCGTCTATAATAGGTCTAGGTCTAGGTCAATACTATACGATACGACTAGCCTGCACGTGCCAGCTTTTCACTTACTACCATATACCGTAGATATAATTAAATGTGATCCACATGAAATAAAAGGGGCTACCCATTAAGCAATTTCCTGCCTTATCCATGTGAATTCACTTATTCACTTTACAACACGCATCACGCAAACAACGTCAATGTAAACCAGCTCATGGCGTAGGTTGGTTGGTGCTTTCTGTACACATTGGCTTAAAACAACCAAGGCTGTATAAGTTGGTGATTATTCTTTATTGTGTGTGGTCAGTACGAAAATATTGCATGCCATTCGAAAATACATTACAATGTTATGTGATGAAAACGCGAATGGTGATAACATAATTTCGTATATCACTGTGTGGAGTATTTTCGATGAAAGGTTTAAAACAACAATCAGGTAATATGACCGTGTCAAAAGCAAGCACTGGAAAAAGAAGATGGTCAAGTGGAGTTTGTTACTAAACAGCTGTAGATTTAGTAAACTATTAGGGACGATAGGTAGTGAAAAATAGGAGGAACGAATTATCCAGAAGTTTCGAACCCTCGTTCATGCTTTTCCATGTTCATTTTTGTTTAAGACATAATAGAACATATTACATTTGCTGTGTTTGTTTGTATTTTGTGTAATACATAAATTTATTTTCCAAATAATATGTAACTTTATAACGATTGAGAAATTAAAAGTAGAAATAATTTTTACAGTTTAAGGCTATTCCACCGCGTTTTTCTATTTTCCAAAATATGCTACTAAGTCAAAATATAGTGAATGGCTTTGAACATGGCTATTTTAGAAAATCAAAAATATTTTTTCCAAATCTTTTCTGATCCGGTACACGGCCATATAGCCACTCAAAATAATTTCAAACTTCAATTCGCCAGGGCACACCATTCAACGTAGGGTGTTGTGCTTTTGTGACATTAATTTTCAACTGTTTTCTTTGGACTGACTGAGAGAAAACAGATGTATTTTAACAATGTCTTGCCTGCGAATTTTTCGTTTGGCGGTACAATCGGTAAAAAATACCGCCAAACGAAAAAATTCGCAGGAAAGACAATTGTTAAAATAAATCTGTTTTCTCTCAGTCAGTCCATAGAAAAACAGTAAAAAATGAATGTCACAAAAGCACAACACCGTACGTTGAATGGTGTGCCCTGGCGAATTGAAGTTTGAAATTATTTTGAGGTGGCCATATTGGCCGTGTACCGGATCAGAAAAATTTGGAAAAAATATTTTTGATTTTCTAAAATAGCCATGTTTCAAAGCCATTCACTATATTTTAACTTAGTAGCATATTTTGGAAAATAGAAAAACGCGGTGGAATAGCCTTAAAAAAAAACTGTTGGAAAACGTTGGTGACGGTTAGATTGGGTTAAAAAGTTTAAATTATATCATTTAAATTAAATTAAATAAGCTTTAATAAAAATCGCACAGTGATTTGACTCATTTCAAAGAGTAAACAATATTTTAACTTCAAACAAACACCTTACAAAAAGTAAGACGTTGCGCTATGTACCGTGCTATTCTAGCACACAATGTTCTCAATTAAGCGTAATCAATTACATGGTCTCGTGTGTACGGCTTGTGCGGTTAATGAATTTATGGCGGGAACTTTCAATGGACCATACAGCAACGAAACAATAACAGTCTCGAAACTAACAGTTCACATGGACTATTTCCACCATCATTACAACGTACGCGGCGCATTGCCTTCAAATGGCAACCCTATATCCTATACATCAACACGCAGGAGCAGCACAACATTAATGCAAAACGTTATAGTTAACTAGGAAAACGCTAAAGTCCCGCCGCGTTGATGGATGAGCTTTTTTAAGTTTTCAGTTTGCGTGGGATATCTTTACTTTGCAAGTGTTTGCTTTGCTGCCTATGTATTGTAGGTGATTGTTGTCATGTTCTTTTGTTACTTGTCAAATGTTATTATTTACCGTAAAAACTTATATTAATAGCTTATTTCTATGGATTCTGGCTAATTTTTCCAACTTTTTCTTTCAAAGGTACTACATCACCGTCCATGTATAATATGAACGTTGTAGCCCACCCGTTTGGTCAGAATCGGTCCAAATGGCACAAATTTTCACACTAAACCGTAAAAAACTTATACTAAAAGCTTTATTCTATGAATTATGGCTAATGGTTCCAACTTCATCTTTAAAAAGTACTACATTACCATAACCTTAATGTCCATGTATAATATGAACGTTGTAGCCCTACCCGTTTGGTCAGAATCGGCCCAAATGACACGAAAATATCGCACTAAAAATCGAAAAAAATCGTAAAAGTACGATATTATGATATTTCTTCGATTGTACCCAAAAACAATACACCTCTAAGTTTAGAGATTTCGAAGGTCCCCTCCAATTTTCATCAAGATCGCTTATGCCGTTTGCCCGGAATCCTGCTAACAAACAGACAAAAATACAAAAAAAAAAAAAAAAACATTGGAGCTAAATTTTTTTTGGGGGGGGGGGTCAGTGAAATTGAAGTCTTCGCTTCGCTCATCCAAAAATAGATTGGATTCCACAGCTTGTTTAAATATTGAAATACTGTTTATCTACATATTTTATTTAAGTAATTTTCAAAATTATTAGGGCAACAAGTAAACATTAGTATCGGTTCGATGAAAAAGGTTTATTTATTAACTTTTTTTAAATATACTTGTTAGATTTATTTTTGCATGTAATATTATTTTTTGTACAATTTGATATTTTGTATTGTATAACATGTTGTTTGTTTACTCAAATCTTCTTTAAAATAAATATTGTTGACAATTTATGTGAACTAAAATATATTTATGTCAAACAAATTTGAATAAAGATTTAAAACCAAACGAAACAACATTATTTATCCAGTTAACGCAATAATAATGAGTCTATATCACAAAGTTAACTAGAAATCCACAAACTACTCGTGCAACGATTGATATGGTTGCCCTGTCTGGATATCTTCAATGTCAAAATGAATTTAAAACGAATGTATTAACGTTACTTTTTAGTGTGTTTGTTTTTTACCAGGATGACCGAGGAAGAATGGTGATTTACATTGTTACCATTACAAACCAACACTCCCGTTGAGACTCGACTGCTAAAGTCATGTTGCCTCCGAGGATTCATTCGACAAACGCCCGTAATAAATTATAAAGTACAATGCACCACAGACACAAGGAAATATATATATATTATTGTGACAAATAGTGCTCTGCCCAAACACGTAGAGCAGCCGTGCATATTTTGTATGTTATGGACAGTTTCAATTTCTAATCATGTACACTCTCTCAAAATTACTTCCTTATTCGCCCTCCTTTAAATTTTCAAAATGAGCTCATTAAATTAATGTTATGAAGATTATAACACAGCAGAAATATATTATTTTCATCTTTACAAGATAGCCATGGAAAAAAAACATTGATACAATATGTAAGAATTTGAACGTAGAAAGCCAAAGTACAAAATTAATTAGCTAAATTAATTAATGTAATTTGTTAAAATAATTTTAAAATCATGATCTATTATAAAAATTTCCAGACTTATGAAATTAAAAAGTGGATTACATGTAAAGGGCGCAGACAACTTGTTTACATAAATTTCGTATAAATAGTCGTTGGGTGTATAGGCTACTATTGTGTTTTGGTAAATTTATTCTAAGAGCTAGGGCTTTGGGTATAATACAAAAGAGTGTAGACGAAAATTGTGTACGTTGCCAAAAAGCCACAAGACTAGACGAAATATCTTAGAGTAAAAATATCAGAAAAAATAATCCTAGTAAAATTGTATAATATTCTCGAGGAGGCATATATAAATATTTTGTATGCTAGTTCTTGCATTTTGTTTTGTATTCTTTTTCATCTGAAAATAAACGTTGATAAGATATATTAAAACAGTCAATAAGGACAATTTAACTATATAATTATAATTATATTATATTATAATTATAGCTAATGATCTCACATTCAGTTTATTTACTCTTAGTATCCAGGTCAGGAGTTGTCATAGGCCTAGTATGATTTAATCACGCGGGATTCACGCCTAAACACGGCTGCCACCGAAATAAAGATCGACATGAAATGTGTTCCAAGTTAGTAAAGAATATAATAATAGTGTAGTGTTAGTGCTTCCAATCGAAATAAAATTGCGGACAGCAGTAAAATCGGGAGTGAACAATCACTATATTATGTATGTTTATCTCAATTTGGCAAAACAGCATTCGTTTATAAGAAAATATTCTACCTACACAAATACCCACAGTAAGCTTGTGTTCACTGCCGAGCTTGCATTCCATGCAGACGACTGACGTTTTACTTGTAAATGTGTTACCCTACCTTATGTAATGGTCTAGCCGCTAGAGTAACAGGTTGGGCGATTTGCTCCAGTCGATTACTCAGCTAACCATGTAATTTGCACTTTATCTGCGGCAAATTCATCGTCTAAGGCAGAGCTTATTGCCTTATTCTCACCGTCACTGATACCTGGGTGTAGTTTACAGTACAGCTGTGTGCAAACCTCTAGGGCTCATATTGCATAGCTTTATCGCATCAGACAATGTGCACGGAATCCATAACGATGGTAACATGGGATGAAGATCAAGCCCACATTATTCTTCTCTTGCAACAGGACTTGAATCTCCATTGACCAGGGTGTGTTGAATTGTCTTGCAAGTACAGTTTCATTAATCACAAGTAGGGTTAGTGTGATGGTGATGCTCAGTGTTCAGTGCTTACGGATGCGAGATGTGCACCTATTTAATATCAGCGTATTTCGATAGCCGAGAAAGATGATCAAGGGCTAATTAAGGTACATTCAAAGACACCACTTCAAATATGTTTTAGGTTTCTTTGTAAATAACTTGATATTTCTGCATAAAGGGCTTTATTGGTATTTAAACAAACATAAATTTATATCATTTCAAAAACAAATAATTTATGTAAAAAAATTATATTTTTAAATATCAAACTGTTATCAACACTATAACATTTGGCTTATGAAATGATTTATGTTTATGATTGAATCTAGAAAATTAATGTATCTAGTTGTTTTAAAATAAACCGAAAACATATATGTATGTATGTGAAATGAGAAATCGTCGCCCAGCCAGTCGGCGTTGTTTCCAGCACAGCTATTATACATTCAGACCAATTTATAACGCAAAAATTCCTACCACACATCGACCAGTAATCATTGCAAACGAGTCTACCTCCTTAAAAGGGAATCATTAATTACATATATTACTCGCATTGCAGTAGGAATTGGATATTGAATGAATTAACAAGAAAATATAAATTGACTCCGTTTCAAGATTGCTCTGTCGGTGCGTAAGCGTAATAATATGGAGGTCCAATCTTGGCCCAGATTGAATAAACTAGGAGCGATGATTGGTGTGAATCAAAACGATCTAGGCTAGAAAACTCGCGGGGATCGCGTTATTATAGTAATTATATCTCCCGACTCAACACACACATTCCTGCTAGATACACTTAACTTGGTAAACCTGGCAGTTGGCACCCGAAACCCAACACAATACACGTTTAGGTAATGCAGGTTTGCATAATAGTTGTGGTTTGAGGTTTGATACCAGCGAGTTTTCGGTTGTTTCTTGCATCGTTGTGATCTGATGTAAAGAAATGTGGATGTTTTTGGATGTTTTGTGTTTGTGGAGAAAATCTCTCAGCCATTACGGTAAACACACTTGCAAGTTGCAACTTGTAAGCAATTTTTAAAGAGATCCGACATTTCATAGTTCGTTCAAGATAAACTCTCTCAACCATCGAGATTGTACAGAGAAATATACTCGCCTGGACACACGTATACTTGGTAAGCAGGCTCATGTCCAAGAAAGTATCACTTAATACATTACTTCCGTCCATAATACAGCGAGACAATTGTTGCACCACAGTATTTAAATAACATTTAATTATAAAACCACTCAACTTAACTTGAACCTGGGTCACTTACTTTTATTCGCGATTTTTCGGAGACTCCGTCTCCTTCCTCAAGCATCGTCTATGCCCGATGCTTGAGGAAGGAGATGGAGTCTCCGAAATATCGCGAATAAAATAAGTAACCCAGGTTAAACTTCAGTTGAGGAGTGGTAATATACGTTTCCGGGTTAATGAGTTGTTGTGGCAACTTTTAAACACAAATTTTATTTCATGTAAGCGGAATAATCACGTGTGTATAAAATAGTACAAGTAAGAAGAAATCTCCAATTTTGTTAAACGCGATTCTCAACACTTTTTAACCGTACATGTATAAGACTGCAACCAGCATCCTCTGGCGTATATTAATATTTAATATGATTCTCTCAGTTGAGCTTCAGTGTTTTTTTAAACTCACACCACGCTAGTTAAAATATGAAGGCTCTCGTAAAACCTAGCTGTAGACGTGAGTTCTGAGCACAACAAATAATAATATGTATACATTTTTAATTAACACAAAATTTAAACTATAAGTGCTCACAATAATTTAATTACTGGAATTTTACTGCCACCAACATAGGTACAATCATAAGAATTTAATAGGATTCTAGATTACCATAATTAATGTGCTCAACGTACTGTCACCTCAATCCGCTTGTGAGCACATTACCATCAAGAGAGCGACGCAAGCATTTGTGCAGCTAATAACTTGTTACGTAACAACACCGATCCAAATAATTGTCGACAAATCAATCACAAAACTGCTAATCGACGAGTATAATGATACAAATTACCCTTTAAATTAGGGTCAAAACATGTTTGAGCAAACATTTTCATTCCAGTTGGAATCCAGACGAAAAGCAATTATTGCTCGTGATTGTATAAGAAACGTGCCGTGCCTAATACGGGCTTTCGATCTAGGTGTACTAACTATGATGTGTGAATATCTGGCAGGGTTGTCTTGGTCTTAACCAGAGAAAACTGGACCAATAGAGCACGTTCGTATGTATACTGAGATCTGTAAGCGAGTGAAAGTCCTCGTTTAGGTTGCATAGACCTGCGTAAACAAACATTCCAGTGTGCGAAAATATCTCGTTACTAATGAATGAACGAATGAATGAAACTAGATCAGAAGATAAGGTTGTGTCATAAGAGGAAACGCACGTACGTGTACGCAGGTCTGTTACGTGAGTGTCATTGTTCTGTGGAGCGTGGAACGACACAACGGCATGGTGGGAACAAACTGCAAGCCACGTGACATGCGGCCAGAAGAGGTACCTACCTGAACCACTCGTAGACTCGGGATGTCTTCGACACAAGAGAACAACTCACTACTTTATTATCGTTTTTTGTTATTTACACTTAACAAAAAATTATTCAACTGGACGGGAAATTGGACCTTCATCGCCCATCCACTGCAGTGTTCCCTTACCATTAATAACTTCAAAAATAATTATATAATAAGAATGTTGATTCAGGTAATTACGATTGCATTGAGTAAAATGAAATGAAATGGTTTCCTATTTACACAGCCAGACCCAAAATGTAGCTGGCAACCAAGGTCATGATTAATTGAAACATGTCAGTGGTTGTCAAAATTACATCTAGAACACAGGTCTTTGGTAGATGAGGTAACGGGTTTGATTCCCGCTATACCGTAATTCCAAACATATTCTTCGGTTACCTTAAATACGAGCAAAATGTTATGGGATTGAGTCCTGTCGTTAGTTCTCCTGCAATACTTCCCGCCCGCCTGTTATATGCAAGTGAAGTGTATACCTACTGCAGACAACCAGGATTATTTATTCTCTTTAATGATGGTATTTATGAATTCCTATCTACAGATTTCATAGCCCCTGTAGCAACAAACCACATAATACATTTTTAATGTCGACACTAAAAATCAATTCCCAATAATTGTGTGGGTAGATAACAAATAAACACGAATTTATTTATTTGTTTTGATCTTGTCTTGTTTTGCTGGAATCACGTCAAGTGGATTTAGTGCGTGGCTTAAGAAATGTTACATAATTGCTAGGAAGTGACCAATAAATCGTGCCCCACATTAACTTCTATCGCGGCTAACATTTGCATAAACTATGGAGCTTTACTACACTCCCGCCTCTACAGAAACCTTTCAATTATGGCTAAGAACGTTTTGATATCGACTCGAGAATTATTCGACCTATCGTAATTACATGGCAGGTTCATATTATTAATTTACCCCAAGCTAGGCGGTGTTCTCATAAATCATTTAGCTGCAGGGCTTGCCAGTTATGTAAACCGTCTGGTCCGTGTTCGGAAATTTCGGCTTCTGGTTTCTGTCAGCAAGAGGCTTGGCCGAGTTGGGAGAAGAATGAACGAGCCGCTAAAAGTGAGAATACGTGTTCAAGAACCCATTTCTATCAGGAAAATAAAATGTTTACACCTTTGGAATTAGCAATGAGGTATACCTGGGAGGTTATCATTCGCATGGAACTGAACTTATACCCCGAAACTACTTATTACGTAAGCGTGTGCGAGAATGTAACTTTAAGTGGAGGTAAAGCATATTATGCTGATGCTGACAGGCATATGACATGGTTGCTTAACTGCAATAGACTATTACGTATGTACTGAACTAATGATAAGGCGCGTTTTTTTTTTTTTTAAGTCTGCTTTATATATAAAAAGGTGTTACATGCACATAATTGTTTTTATTACAGGTGTTGCAGGGAAATGTCAAAGAAATATGGTAATGGTCGGTACCGCAGCATCTACTCAAGACTAAAGCGAATCTGATAAAATATTTATCGGGATGATAAGTGGGGAGAACCGAACCCGGACTCCCGAAAGAGTATCCCGTACGCTACATCGCTCAATCATTACAGGCAGACGAAGTGGAAACAATATTGAATTAATTTTATAATGCAACCATATTATATTATTATAATAAAAGTAGCTATGCGGAAACAAGTTCGAAAACTTTACTTTGATATTATTAGCAAATTTAAATTTTTGGTCAAAATAAAACACAAATTCAGCGAGTACTTATTATCAGTTATAGTCTCAATAGATTTATTTCACTGTATATTTGTAACTATATTTACGCATGGAAAAGTATAGCTACTCTATTTGCTGATATCAACATTCAATTTGATGCTGCGATCGACCCCCTACTACGACCATCCTGACTGAAGGCTATACGCTCAAGGGTATTCTCAGTAATAACGGTGGAACTATGCTCATCAAACAGTCCTTGCTAAACCAACTGAACACGGAAGGTCACACAGCAGGGGGGATAATGTATGATGCACGCTAACACAGTACACCGAGTCTCAATTGAAAGGGAATTCAATCGCATAATAGAATGCAAGCCTAGAGTCACCAGAGCTGAAAGTGACGGCGCCAAAACGTATTCCATGGCTATAATCTCCACCACTCTTTGACTCACGAAAGCGGAAAAGTTGCAAGAGGAATTACACGCTTGGTAATAATGCTTCAACAACGCCAATCCTTGGTCCACCAGAGGCATCTCTCGCTCACATGTTCCCGAACCGGTAGTTTGTATTTTCAGGTAGACCTATTGGTATAATAACTATATATTGATAAATTAAACTGATTTCGATAGCTTTAATCACTGTTTATGTCAATTATTCGGATTTGAACTTCTAACATAACAATTTGTTTATTTATTAGGGAATGAGAGTAATGAAATCGAATACATAGGTTTGTATATTGTTGACGCCATATTAATATTAGTTAATAACCTTTTTCGTCAACACTCTTAAATGGAAAAAAAACGTTTTCTTCGTTTTGATATCATCATCATTAATTGTTTCACTTGATCATATCTCGAAAACACAATTTACAAATGTGAGGAGTACGATGGAATATATTTTAAACTTAGACGGTTCAATTTGCACCTAAATTGTATGTAGAGAAAATAAATTTCATGTATCTAGGATTTGTTTTGTTCAGACAACACACGCCCCGATAAATTCCCCTCCCAAGAATAAGAAACATTTGGGCGGGCTTGTAAGTTGCAGGGCACTCGGGCGGTATTCGGCGAAGCCCTCATGTTTAAATCATGTTCACTGCGGCCCTCGCTGGGGTGATCTCGAATCAACATGTAATTAAGCCACCCTACCCAAATCTCGCCAGACATCACTCGCTACTCCCTGCAGGCAAACTAAACCAGCCACTCCGCGTTTTGGAATAAGATAGAATTAATATTACATTAATAGAAAACGTGCAGAAATGCCATCGGCGTCTACACCTTTGCGCAATTAAAAGGTTTGCTAATTGTCGTTATTACGATAAAAAACAATAACTTTTATAAGTGATCATGATAGGTGTGCAGGAAACCTTGGAAGTCTAAAACGAGCAGAACAGCATGTTTTTTTTCTACGAATTCTTGTTTGGTTGGAAGTTGCTCAATACATCACAAGTAAAAATTTTAATTTTCTAGCAATATACATACAACTGTTATTGGTTATTATCAATTGATAGAAGATTTAATTTTTTACTTGGTATATTTTTTTAAATTAATCACCGTTGATATTATATAAAAGGACATACATTTATTGAGTGAACACATGGTTGTTCTGGTTATAACACAAATCAGAGGTCATCAAACTGAATCCTAAACAGCTTAACTATACCATACAAACTTAACAACAAAATCGAAAGCTCTGCCGGGCTATATTAATTTCACTTTAATTGCTAAAAGTATAATTTAACAATAAAGACTCGCTTTCAACAGACGAACCTAAGATTATACAGTATAAAATTACTTAATATGCTATAGTGCTTCTCTTTCTGCGGTGTGCATTCAAGGTATAATAGTTTGAAACATGTTATTTGGAAGAGTATATAGCATGCAATATATAGCCGTGCATAACATGATACCATTACTCAACTATGAATAATTGCAGTGCTAGTCATGAAATGCAGCTTGTGTGAATTATTATATAGCACTATAAACATGGCAGATCGACTCCTCACACTTCTCTAAAACGATAAAATGCAAATCCCTCTCACAGAATAGTCGAATACTTGTCTGGAAAGTTAATGTTATTTCCGGTAAAATATATTATATTTACAATAACAGCCATCAATCATAATATTATAGTTCATACGAACACCAAGATAAAAAATCATGCAACCCAGGCAACAAATTTCTCGTTGGATACCTGCCCAGGGTGCATTGCATGCCACTCTGCAGGTGTGAAGGGATGTCCGAGGGCTGTTCAAGAGGACTCAATCCCTTGCATTCGTATTAACGACTGAGGAAAACCTTGGTAAAACCTTCAGTCAAGATTGCCGGTCTTGACGACATTTGAATCCGGCACCTCCCGAATCAGAGGCTCGAGCAAACATTGTCGGTATGCAACCCATGCAACAAAATTGATCGCATTGTCGTTTGTCTACACTATAGAAATCAATGCACGTCAACCACATGCTCATCTCACGCGCGTTACGATTAAGGCTGCATCAGTAACCGTAAATTAACGTCTATGAGCAAAAGGTAGCTATATTTTAGGAAGGTTTGTTGGTGTTCAAGATTGGATTGGATTGTTAAATTTGTGTGTGTATAAGAAAAGAGGTGATAATAAGCGAATAAAGGGGGACTTAACTTACATATGAATAAATAGAAAAATGAATGTCACTTAGCATAACACATAATTAATACTTAAACGCAAAGTATCGTTAAGTTGTGAAAAGTGTATCACATTAAACAATTTAGCAATTGAATATACAAGTACTGTAATTAAAACATAACAACAATACGAAATTATCAAAACCATCTTTGTGATTTAAATACTTCTTCATGAGATTGCATTCTTAATCCAACCGTCATGCGTGCATACACTCAATCCTGGGCGATTTAGTATTCACATCCCAGTATCAAAACCATCTTGGCAGCCCCTACAGGACTTGCATCTAAACGAGCCACCAAGACCCAAACACTTTCTACTCGCACTGTTACATTAAATACATATCTCAAGTATCACATAAATCATGCACTAAACCAAGATGCAAGATATGGTCAGCTCTACACACCTTGCACATGCAACTCAGAGGTGGCGAAGGCGAAACAGTTGGGTCGGCCCATACAGGTTCACCTTTTACATGGTGGTTTAAGGCACCAATTAAATTCGTAGTGGCTAATTGCAGTTGCATTGCAATCTGAGTTAGCTGAACAATTTAGATTCTCGGCACGGGGTTTCTAGTGCAAGCTATCAAATAAGGTGCAAGGTTAGGACCTGCATTTCTTGACTGGGAGGTCCGCAAGATATGCAAGTGGAATCTAAAGGGTAATTTATTTCCAATTCATTAATCACTTAAGCGAATCAAACTGGACTGGATAGGTCACATATTTGAGTGCAACGTTTACCTTCGAATGTAAACTGCACTCCGTGGATTTGCCAGCTGGTGTTGGACTAGAAATAAGCAGTTTTATAAATAGAAAATAGAAAGCACAATGTTATCTATAGACAGTACCCTTTAATAAGGTAGAATTTGAAAAACTTCAATTATCTTGGTTAAAATAAATAATAAATGTTGTACCTTAAATATTGAATGTATAGTTCCTTTAATACTCGAATTATTCGTTCAAACGAAACGATAACGCTTTTTTCTAAATAGATTGCAGATAACAACAAAAGTCACCTCAGCTTATGTTACAGGTAATCATAGAAAAGTCCCAGCAATGAGTGGTACTGGTAGCATAATAGTTCTATAGTTGAAATTGCTTAAATTACATTGTACTATATAGTTAAAGTTAAGAGTACACCAGTTGATGATATCAAAGGGTAAACACACATTATAGGGGGGTACCTACTACCTTTGTGTTGAATTACTCGTTGAAGCATTAGACACATAATATAAACAGTCATACGAAATTTAAAAAATATATATATTATATAACTATAAAATAAATTGTAGTTCCTTTGCCTGAATGCTAAATGAGCCGTGAAGTGTTACAATTTAATTATACCACTATCGCAAATGAGACTTAGTTCATTGTAGGTTGGTGTCCTAGTTGGTATTCGCAAAACGTTATTAATTCACACATTTCTAATAGGAAATTGGCAAGGTTAGCGAGCTGTCGTCTATGGTTAAGACACTTGGCGAACGGAATAATTACATATTTGCTTTATAAAATATATAAATTAATTAAGTCGTACTTATAAAAATAGTGATTAATTAAATATGTGTACACAGCAAGTCATGCAATTAGTTGTAAATGCATTCAGTGATATTTCACAAATATGACATAGCAAGGCCGAAATGGTTTGATTTGCGTCAGCATAAAAATATTCATTCTATGATATAGAGAAAATATTGTTGGACCAGGTTAAGTTTTTTAAACCGGTGAATCAAGTTTACAAAAATGAGCATTAATCTTCTCAAAAGACTATCAAGAGAGATAAAGAAATCGAATAAGTAGAAAAGTCAACAGTGCCTAGTCGTATTTCTTCTGATTTACAGTGGCTACTGAGTCCAGATTTAAAATAACCAAGTAAAATCATAGTTATAGAGTTGTTCAGAAGATCACTATTCATACACAAGCCACATGAGAGACCTTTACTGAAACAGCGTTTCAGTAAAGTATAGTGCAATAGAAATATTTACAATATACAACTTTTCAATGTTCATGTAAGGGTCCACGTTTAAACATATGTGGCACACATTGATTGATCCTGCAAACGACAACAACTTTGTGTATTTCTCGATTTGGTTAGTCGGGAAACACTCCCGACTTTTTTAATTTCTGAATTGTAGTAAATAATAATTTTGTGTATAACATGTATAACAAATTAGGCTACACTTAAATAATATATGTTTGCTATGACAGTTTTGTAATTAAATTTGCTAACGGCATTTTAGATAAATAATGAAAGCAGAGTGGGAAGTCCTCGAGACAGGTCGTAAGACCAGGTGCAGGCAGATGTAAAGGAGAGAGAAGAGTGGACAGTCGTTGGAGAGATAAAGAGATGGTGGGAGGACAGGAAAAAGTGGAGAGAGATAGTGTCGCGACAAGAGGGTGTCAGATGTCGAACTTGGCAGGCCAGCGCTGATTCTGCGTCGCTCATAATTATTGGTGGACATCTTTTTAGTCCTTCACCCAACTACAAGATGTCGCAAAAGTGTATGGAGAGAAATCTTTCACAAATACACGAAACAATAGACGTCCACCTGGAATGTGGGAGATCCGTGGTTCGATTCCCGGTTGGGCGGACTTTTTAATTTCTGAATTGAAGTAAATAAAAACAATTACACCCACGGGAGTGTTTCCGATCACCAAATCGAGAAATAACCCTCGCTCATACCTGCGTAAAGGTAATGACATTATAATTAATGTTTGGTGGTCAGTTCAAGGCAGCAGATATTCGTTGCAGTACTGTTCCATCATTCAGATGTAAATGCAACTACATTCAGAGATTAAAATGTACCCGTCCTGATGGTCTAGTGGTTATAGACGTCCACCTGGAATGTGGGAGATCGTGGTCGATTCCCGGTTGGGGCGGACTTTTTAATTTCTGAATTGTAGTAATAAAAATATAAATATTTGTATTACTGTTTGGGCATCGTGTACAACGGTCCTCATACAATGGTATATATTGCTTTACATTTTTGTCACTTAAGCTGCTTTGATAAACTTGTGAGGAGTTGACATAGCAGGGGTGCGTATAGGAAAGCTTTCCCTAATAAATTAATTTATGAAGACATGATTTCGCTTGAACGCGCCACTAAAGATGACAAGTTCAACTGCGAATGGTTCGTGTACCTTCACATAATTTATTTGTTTGTTTATTTATTTAACGTGTACCCTATTCAGTTGTAAAAACTGATTTACAAAGGAAGACAACTAAATAATATGTAGGGCCTACCATCGCGTGCCAAATGATTTCCACCACCTTCTCTAACCAGCCACGATTGAGCTATAATTCAAAAAATCTATCAGCATTAAACCGGCGCCAGCCCCGTTGACTTTAATAAGCAAACATGTTGAAACTCTTATTTATTATGGTGTTTTAATTTCACGCAATTGTTTGTGTGCGATTCTCAGCGATTTATTTCGCCCATAAAATATTATTACCCACTGCAGGTTGATTGGCGTCACGAACGGCGCGTTGCAACTGCAGCAAGAAATTGCATTTGCCGCTGCTTGATTTGCTCAGATGGGAATCACTTCTGATTGGATTGCTCGTCTGTCTTGTCAGAAACAATCTTCCTGACTGGAGGCTCGATTATTTGTGGCAAAGAGAGCGTTGAACTTGCAGTAAAAATGGTATTGATAAGTAATGATGAAATAAGAAAATGTATTACATTTTTTAATAACATATACGGGTGATGAACGGATGAGCCTTCTCTATTAGATCAACTTTGTTTTTACATAATCTGTTGATTACCCGATAATGCACACTTTGGTTCAGTCCATACATGATAAACAAAACAAATACAACCCAACAAGGGCCTAAGTGGCGTGACCAACGACCGAAGAGTTGTTGAACAACCTTAATTAGCCTGAATAGGTTTAGATCAAATAAGATTTTAATAAATTTGATTGCGAGTAAACAACACATAGATCCACGATTAACCCCCCCCCCACGCCCCCACAAAAATAATCAATCAAATATTAGGTACTTGATTAAACTAGCTCCGTTATGTTCGTCCGTCTGTGCGTGTGCCACGTCTCACGATACAAACCGAACATGACCTCCGATTGACATACGTGTTTTTTGTTAACATTTCCCCCCAACGATGATGATACAGAATGTTTCAGTGACCCTGGGGCGAGAGGGCGGGGCTAGCGTCACCTAGTGACATGAAAATACCCGGCACCTCCACCAACAAAGAAGATGAAATACAAATATTTACATTCCCGTGGGAAACATGCCCTTTCGCTTCAGCTTACTAGGTATTAGTTATAATTTGGGAAGGGAATGACCAAGGGATGTCTATAGGACTAAGAACGTTGCATCATTCGCATTGATGATTAAAGAAAGACTTGAACAAAACAGGATCCAGGATCACAGGATTGCCTGTGGCTGGTATTGAACCCGGGACCTCACGAATCAGAGCCCCACGAGTAACGCTTGAACTTAATCTGTGAGATGAATTAATTTAAGCCATCACTGAAGTGATGTAACGCGTGTACATAAACTAGGAAAACGCTTAAGTCCCGCCGCGTTGTTGGATGAGCGTAATTGGTGCATTGACCTGCCATGTGTTATGCAGATTTTCTGTTGTTTTGTGAAAAAATTATTACTAAGTCGATTTTTTTTTAAATTAAATTAAATTAAATAAAAAATTAACTTTATTCTTTTATTTTTTCTTAATCGTAATTTTAAAAAAGAAAAAAATCGTAAAATTGCTATTTTCATAACAAATAATTATTCGATTGCGCTCAAATTTTACACGAATATAATAATTCAAAATTAAGATCTGTAAAAAAATCATTACAATAGGATAAAGCATGTAGGTTTTAAGTGTAGAGTGTCCAAACAACGATAAAAACCGAACGTACATCTCGATTTCAGGGATAATTTTTTAATGTTCCCACAGAATTTCACACGAATTTTATGTCATAGTTAAGGTCGTGGTAAAAATCATTAAACTATCGATTAACATGTAAGTTAAACGAAGAACTTTTTAAATCGAAAAAATCGAAATTATGCGATTTTCATTACGAAAGACTTCTTCTTGCGCTCAAAACGTGGAGTTCTAAGTTCAGAGAGTGAAGCAGGTCTCCTATAAAATTTCATCGCAACGAGTATCGAGTTTAAAAACCGGATCGTTGGACAAAGCAGACTAATACGAAAGAAACAAAACTTCCGGAATTTTTTTCAACCCAGTGTAGTTGAATGAATCTTCGCTTCGCTTGCTACCTCGCACGCTCATTCCAAACCCGAGTGAATGTAAAATTGAACGAAATAATTTTCAACTGCAATTTATTTCTTCTGCACAAAGTAACAGATCACTTGAAATATCATACGTTAAGAAAAGCCAACATTGATTAAATCACTGTTATTTTTCTCCACCCGACACAAATGTAATCTTTACATTCTAATAATGTTAATGTTTTGACACTTTAAATAGTTAACACTGAAAATTAAGACAGAACGGTTCGTCGTATCGTCGTATCCTTGCGTCCGTTGCACCATGCCGGTTTTAGTCGCACAGTTGAAGCGTCCCCGCGCCGGGAGTCGAGCCGATGTCAACACAACCTGAAACGTCACACCCGATCGACAATGGCTGAGCAACAAACCGCGCACAACAAAGTGTTTCCACACGGGAGATAATAAAACACAATGATGCGTTTTATATTTTGCCCAAAGTTTTAGCACTCGGCGAAAGTAGTCGATCAAAGATCACCGCCTCCCCCATCCCCCCTCCAGTGAAATTAAAGACCCCGGGCACTACTTCCTTGATTTTAGACTTACAATGCATCCTAGCCACAAACACGAATGAATGAATAATTTAATCTGCACTACATGCGTTTATTATACATGCCCCAAAGCTATTTTATATCCACTCCAATCATTCTTAAGCGATTTTGCTGTCTAAGAATAATCTACTTAATAGTACGTGTTCCTTTTTACATAACCATATAACGTAAAGTTACGTCATACCTATAACAATACGTGTAATGCATTAAGAATAGATTGTAATTAAATAAAGTTGAATATTATGCAATTATCAAATAATTACTATAGGTCCATAGCATTGGTGATACCGCTTGAGGCGACGCTGTCATACATTCTAAATCTGAATCAAGTTTTGACCCAAAACTGCCTCAACGTAATACATCTAGAGAGAAGGAAGGACAAGTTGTGGTTTAGATTTCGCATGTGAAACACCTGCTGAAATCTGTGCTTAGAAAACAATTCCGAGATTACTTTAGTAATGATATGCATGAGATTTGAGTAATAATTACAACTTAAGAAAAGTAATTGTATCTTGTTTTGTATTGCAATTAAAATTAGAAGAGATGGAAACGGACTAGTGTTAACAAATCAATGGAAATGGATCTTTCTCCAGCCTGCTCATGAATATAAATAGAGTTAGAACTGATTGTAGAGTAAACTTCCTACGCGATTCTCTACCGCAAAAAACAAATTAGAATCTTGATGGAAGGTATATACTAATCTTATTAGGCGTGTGTACATATTCAAATTATACTCTAGTATATAATAATAAGTAATTACAACAGAAAACGGAAATACATGACGGACTATAAAGATTAATAGTTGATGGCCAATTAAACGAATGCAACGACCTCAACCTCAATAAAAATTAACTATTCATTGGGTTCTAAAAGGAAGCATAACATATAAATGCATATACCTTATGACTATTAATGTAGATTTGATTTTTAAATCAAAGAAATTTCGATTGTAATAAGCAGACTGCAAAAAACAACAATATACAATCATAAAAATATATTCAATATTCATTTAAAAGTAGATGTTAATATCCGAACAGCAAAAAGGAATACAAAAGTAGTTTGGCTTGTGAAGTTCTGAGATGGTTATATATCAACGCTTTGTTAATGTAATGTACTCTGACTGTAGACGTTGTCTGCTTGCCACGGGTTGTTAGAGCTTCATAGATATTGCATTATTATTTATCGTAATTATGTTATCATTTCATGTATTACCATGCAGACGTATAACGTTCAATACGGGATGAAGCCCTCAAGGTTCTAATACTGTACAGTGCATTAATATTTTAACATTAACATGTACCTCCTTACAATAAATCGTAATTGCACCATGTTCTATTATCTTAATTATTGTATCATTTCATTGCGTGATGTAGGCGTATAGTACCTAGATGTGAAATGTACATGCACCTATACTGCCTCCAAGGTTTGTATTGTATCCTGGTCTGGACATGAATATTACGACTTGCTGAACTTAATTTGAATAAATCGTTATTGTAAAATGTATATCATTTCATAAATCATGCGTGCGATTAGAGGATAAACGTGGTCCGATCTACGTTCAAGGTTCGATACGTGGATGGTGTCTCGTTTTATCTTTACATAAAGGAATAGAGTCACGATGTTTCTGTTATATATTCTAAAACAGTCAAGTTACCAAAAGATATCACAATCAAACAGTCAAGTTTAAGTTTTGATCGGTGCAGGGGTCATAGGGTAAGTCCCGATTATGTTAGGTCCCACCTACAACATGTACCCTTCAGTGTTGGAATGTCTGGTCCCGTGGGCTACAATGTGTTCAATGAGCTCATTTCGTGGGTGGGTGGCCAAATATTAGAGACAAACATCGCATATCACGTGTACGGTGTGACTTTGATCGAGTGCCTCCCAATGTGTACAACACCACACTCGAAACTATACGACTTCAAACTCTACACACATTATGCTTTTTCTTTGTCGAGCTTTTCGTCCCCGACAGATCAAATCTGAATCCCGGTCGCTATAAAATTTAAGTTTTCGTTTACCCTTGTGCTACCTTAATAAGAGGTGCAGTTTTTGTAAGGAGTTATAGTTATTTTCACGATAAAATCTAAAAAGGTGCAAGTCATTCTATTTGATGGTTTAATCCGGCAATGCGTGTGTACATTTATGATGCCGCCAACCATTAGTCACCATCCGGATCTATATTGCACGCGTGTGTTCAAAGAACATGGAGGGGTAACGATCAGCCAGTAATCTTGAAATAATTGCTTGATATATCAATAAACAGTTACATTATAGTTACCCTATACCCTATACCAAAAATACATGTAATTAAGAGAGATGTATTGTCATTTTACAAAAACTGCACAAGATGGTAGTGTTTTATTGATATCACAAGTAAAAAGGATGTTCAAATGAAGAATGAAATTGTTGGAATATAACTGTCATTGGAACGTTATTAATAAGTTGCAGAAATTAATTGGTAGATTATTTAGTTAGTGCTATTAAAAATATAAATAATCTTCAATGACAAACAGGCGGTACTAGAGACTTTAAATAAACAGATCTTAGTACGTACGTACTAAGTGGCAATCCAGAAACAGCAATATTAAGACTTAAGCCATTATTTCTAAGATTAAACACCATTCTTGAAATTTAAAATTACTCAGGCTATAAAATTTAGAATAATAATTTACATCTTATTTCAGATCAACCAGCATCGTTAGGCCACAGATACGTAGTGTACTCTATTATCTGTGGTTAGACCTTCGAGCAACACAAAATCAAAATCCAGAATTCTATGTCACACAACGATGAAGCGAAATACTTTACTAACTTAGCGGAATAGCGAAACCCTTGCTTAATAAAAATTTAGTAAAAATACATCATAGAAAGTAAAACTATCAATGTTAGCAGTACCATATCAGAACGGTCACCACAACAACTCTTATGACTTAACTTTAAGTTAACTTTCATAATTAAAATTTACTGTACCCAACTTAAGAATTTGAAAAATTAAACTACACCAATCATAATTATATAACACAGTGTCTGTCTCCTGGGTATAACACCTATCTCTCCCTTTCACCGTCTGCCCATGTGCACAGTGTAGATTAATGTCCTGGCTGAACCGGCGCAACGCTCTTCAGCGCTATGAACACTCCCGCCGCATGCACTGTTTTTATTTGTAATGAACCTACCAACACAATTATTTTAACTTCAACAAATCATTAAAACAATATATAAGAAACAACTCTTTGAATCACCCAAACTCGGCAGATGGTACAGTTTTTGATAAAAACAACACAATAAAACAATAAAAACAACATGACGCTGTGTACACTTTAGAGCTCTCCTACGACACATTATAGCAAATTCCAAAACAACATCCAACACTTTTTGCAAAATATTGGAAACGAAAGTAGAAGGGGCAATTATATAACATATGAATCCAGGATTTCGGTAATCTATAGAAGTCCGCCCTTTACTGGAAGTTTTTTTGTCTTCATCCTCAAAATATGTGTATGCATATTTTGTTTGTTGTTATTTTTTTTTGTGTTTTGACGATTTGTTGTTGTTTGAATATTTTGTTGTGTGAACGTTAGTTACTCTAAAAAAACTTATCGATTTTGCTTGGAAAATATGCCAATTCTATTTTAATTTGTATGACGAAAAGAAACGATAATTCATATTTCAAAATACGTAAGAATCGATTTCTTCCAACAATTTCCCTAACACAAAGAGCAGTGTGGAAAGTAAATATTCATCGATACAGTAATCTTATTGGTTCCAATACCAAATCAACGTAATATATATTCAATGGTAATGTTAAGTTATCTGGTGTTCATATAATGTATATACCACCAGTACGAGCATATTATTGAACAATTGCACCAACGTCAAGGCTATGACAGAATAATTATTACCATAATATCTTGGACGTATCTTGGATTCGATAATGTGAGATGTATGCCGATAAAATGTCCACCAGTTCCAAGTATTAACTAGTGCTTTGAACGCGATTACTTCTTTAAAATAATGATAATTTTCTATAGTGTGTACGTGTGTTATACTGATTTGGATTGGATCAGTGACCTAAGTACTGTAATTGCGTCAAATAAATCATATGGTTTCAAATAAAAGCCATTAGCCGAATATGTGCTGCACGGATAATTAAGCCATTCATTGGCCTTAGTTGTAAAACAATGGCTGCGGCAGATTGTAATTGAACTTAAACTTATGATAAGTATCGTGTTATTGAAGTATTAAGATAAGATCTCAAGTACTCTAAATTACAGTGAGCGTATAAAAAATTGTAGTAAAAATGTTGTTAAGTGAAAAGGGCTACTCAGTTGAGTAATCTCATCTTGATAGACGTCTATAAAGGAGTTTTGGCGAAGACAATTCACACAGTTTTCTTGTTAATTTAGATTGGTTTGGGTTGAGTGAAGCATGTACGAATACAGGGCAAACTTGGCATATTGATGGATACGTAGCTGACTGTACATGGAATGTTTTTAAGTTACGAAGCCATTCGTGATTTGTCAATGTGAATTGCATTCTCTGTAAATCTGTTGTCCGCTAAACACTGACATAAGTTATGTTTTCTTTCACGTAAATTACCAGATTAAATTAGGTCCAAGGTGAAGGCAGGACAAGCAATTGAGAAATTACACTGTGGTTTATTGAATTATAGTCTGTACGCGAGCGGAAAAGGTTGATTAAAATCACAACAAAACAAATTCAGCAAAAAGTTTGGTCAACGATATAATTATGTGCATCGAGAACCGCATTCCACGCATATTTAAAATAGTTCTTATCTAATAAGTCCATGTTATCAGATAAAAGATAATTTAAAAAACAAAAACATTTAACAGTATGTAAACTAGGAGCATATTTTCACTTGAATCATGTCAAGCAGAAAGGTTAACACAAATGCTTATTGAAGTAAGGGGGACAATTCCAGTATTTTTTTAAACTTTTATGAAAAAAATTTGTATTACAAGTAGTTTGAGGGATGAGATTGTTGTATGTGTTCTGCGATGGTCCATTCGTATTTTTAGAAACCACTTATATAGTAAGTAGGTTATATTTTAGATGTTTGTTAAATGTTAATTTTTAATTTCAATGTATTATTTTCATGAATTGATTGTTATTCTGTGTCGCAAGGCAACAGCTCTGGCTGCAGAGACCAATAAAGGTTTTTTATAATATTATAGGTCAACTTAAAATTTAAATTTGATGAATTCGTAATAATTATGAAAACGTAACATTAACGTTTACCGCATGAAAAGGCAGTGGAATATTAAGCTCCTCAATTTAAAATGTTTAAACGTCAATTTAAACTATCTCGCTTACATAAAAATTATATACCTAACTTGGTAAGTCAATTCGTAGCCTACAATCACATTTCAAGATTCAATAGTTTTTGCTTAGTTACACCTTTGTTTCGCTATTTTGGGTACATTTTAGTGAGATATAATATAAACACATACTTGAAAGCATATGGAAAACACCTTATATAACCATTTCAACAACTTTCATGATTCTAAAATGATATATCATTATAGTCAGTACTCAGTAGTAGTAAGTGACTTCATCCCGTTACGCGGAGGTAATAGTAATACTCGCCAAGAGAGCGATAGTCTGTAGTTCGTCTCGTGGGAAACTATTACACCACTAGTTACTTTTGACAACAAATATATCTTTACCTTGTATCCAGGTCATTTGCAAACTGTTCGTAACAAACCAATTACCTTGAATGCAGACTGTTGCGTAATGTAATGATTTATTTTTAATTGTATTTCCTTGTAAATGAGTTGTTGCAGCAATACATTTATTTTCGGCTATTTTTTTAGTTACAAACTTTGAACTATCAATCTAGACAGCAGCGTTGCGTGCTTTATGTTATTACAAAGACTAACGTGTTTTTGTTTATGGGAACGCAAAGATAGTTGTCGCTATTATAATAACCGATTAAGATATTTATAACATTTTGCTGTCAAATTGTGACCAAACTCTACTTTTTTGTGTGGACTCTTTTGTCTCATTATCCATTTTTGGTTGTATCTTAAAGCTACTATATTGTAATGTATATGTGTGATTGCATATTTCCTGCAAGAAAATATGTTTGTTGTGTTCGTGAAGCAAAATTATTATTTAAATGTTATAACCCAGGTTAAAATTAGCAAAACATGACATACGGCCAGCAGAAACTCAAAAGTTTAAATCTTTTTCCCACACCTATTGGTGCAATGATGTAATTGAATTGGTAAACAGGTTGAAGAAACCATATTACGCTACTATAGCTCAGTATTAAATGTGGCGTATTAGTACAGGACAGTACACAAACTAGTGTTAAATTAATGAAGTTGTTTTATTAAACAAATGCCAGTTATGCAGTTATTTTGCGTATTATTATAAATATAAAATTGCATTCACACATTGAGAACATTTCCAATACGTTTCGTATAAATGTATATTTTGATTATGAAAACATAACCACCGTCAAGATGATTGTATACAACATAAATGTAATTAGCAAACAAAACATCCACATGTATAATTATCAAGGTTATATTCTTTCAACGTGCGCTGTAGGTGAAATCTGATGAAACAATCAGGCCTATGGTAAAAGTGCACCGCGATGTGAGAATTGAGCGATATAGTTTTACAGTGCGACGTGTGAAGATTCCGCAGACATAGATCAAAACGTGCCTGTAAAGTGGTCCACAATAAGCACGCGTTCGCTTAATATTAAAAAAGAAAGGAGAGAAGAATTACGAACACCCTCTTTCTAGGTTTGATATCATTATCACAATTGGTACGTGTGAAACGTTTGCTTCTATTAACAATTCTTCATAAATCATAAGATTGTGATTACTTGATTCAGTCAGATCCAAGCTAAATTAATATTTAAACATAATCTTGCTTGATTAAGATAACAAATCGTGATAATATTGTTTGGTGTTGCTGTTAATTGCACAAACATCCATTGAGCAGTAAAAAAGTAAAAGTGTGCGTTGGTTAGGATGAATGCGAATTATTAACTTTTTGTTTCGTCACTACGTAAGAAAATAATATATTCTAAATCCGTATATCCGTCCGGGTTGTCCAATTCTGGCGCCAAACCGATTAATTAATAAGACAGACGAATGTACCACTTAACCTTACTCAGACCTTGATCTCATTAACATACATTACTGTCTATCATTATCCATTTACCTATAATGGTTTCTACACCTCAACACGTTGAGATGGGGAAGTGGAAGGGTCATGTATCTTAGACTGAAGGATGGTGGATATTGAGGGAGTGGCGGAGGGGTGATTTGGAGAGGGACTTTGATGAGTGGTTTCAAAAATTAAATTTAGGGGGGCAGTCACAACCGTAACCAAATAGTAAAATTGAATATGATTATAAATCCACCAAATACGGAATAATGTAATGAAAGGTTGAGTGAGTTTCTTCTAGAGTCTGCAATGATTACATACATCTAGATTTGTGTCCATACATACTTGAAGCAATTTAAGAACAGCAAGGTACAAAACTAAGATAATACGTTCTTAAACTTGTAAGCTGGTCATTTTCTTATCTGTTAATTGCTCTTTATTGTAACTTCCGTATTTATCCAAATATAACTCAGTTCGATAACATGTGCTGACCAGTGACCATGTAGCAGTCTATGTTCATTTAAAACTTCCCCATTTGTTGTAGTTTATAAGGTGCGTTTAATTTGTTTTTAGTCTCAATAATATCAAGAATTCTTACAATCTGCTTACTATGTTA
Organism: Sweltsa coloradensis; assembly: GCA_024449915.1. Taxonomy (NCBI): domain Eukaryota; kingdom Metazoa; phylum Arthropoda; class Insecta; order Plecoptera; family Chloroperlidae; genus Sweltsa; species Sweltsa coloradensis. The sequence goes on from JAMZAV010000332.1 coordinate 196,651, forward strand.
GTGATAATGTTAATGTAAAATTATGAGCAAAAACATTCAACGATTGAGTCCTGAAAACTTTTAACCAATACTTAAGCTTTGTGTTGACATACATTTTGGTTTTGTGATAAGCTTCTCACAAGACTAGATCATTTGAGTTCCTACTTATGAATACAACATTTTTCCATGGACATTAAACCAAGCGTTATACGTCAATCAATATACATAGTTTGTACCGGTACTAAACGTTCTAAATTGCGAGTACAAATACTCAACACTAATGACAGATCTAGGTATATGGATTTACACCATTATCAGAACTGATTTTCGTGGGGTATGCGCGTGCTACAAACTACAAACATGAGGTTATTGAAAAGTTAACCGATTCTTTCCACTTTCTCGCGAAACTGCGTTAGACAGAAATAAATATCCACCTTTTTTAGATAGCCTTTATCCAAGGTTACACGCCATCAGTAAAGTTATACCTTCACCATTAAAAAAGTGACTTTAAGGTTACAAAATAGTGCACATGACATGCAAATCAATATAATATTATTATGTGCGCGTACTGAATTCAAATGGGAAACGTGAGTTGGGTGCATTATTGTAACAAGAAACACCAGGCTAACCGTGAGAAAAAATTAAGAATAATATTTTGAATCAATTTGTCCTTCTACAAATTAATATACCACTTGGAATCACAATTCACAAAAAAAATAAAGATGACAATTTTTACTTACATTTTATAGAGGTGAGAGCTTTGCACAATTTCCGATACTGTGTTACTTTTTACAGGCGTAGGCATTCTAGCCTCACTTATATCAAATTTTGTAATAGGAATAGCTTTTCCTATTTGCTTTGTATCAAACATGTAAACAAAACGTCGCACAACTGTTAAGAGGGTTGCCTGATGACTAGCAATACAAAGGACAACCAAAGTGGTGGGGTACCATGCGGAAATGTAGTAAATAAGTATGTAGCCAATGAAACAACAGTTGGGGGTAATAATAACGGAATAACAATTTTATGATATTGAGATGCCGTTTACGCAAACTAATCTAGACGCACATAGGGCAATTAAAAAATCTAGTTTTTGTTCGCATGTCCCGTCTGGCATATCGAAAGTGTGCTCATTTTCACCTGCGTTTTTTTTATATCGTCGCATGTTTAGTTGCGTGAGTGGCCAGTGCAATCAACTACATTGTCATTGACCGAGGAAGTAAGTAATATTTAGTGTTGACCAACACATTGTTCAGGCGGCTGGGCTAGGCATGTCTCGTAGGTGGACAAGAACTACTGCTCGTTGGCCAGCTAAGAACTGGACCATTTTTTTGTCTTGTCTTAGTGGACCACTTACATCCGAATTCGATGCCAATACACTTTGTCAGGCCAATTTCGAGCGCCGAAAAGAAAGCTTTTTTAATCTAGAATGAAATGGAAAGTGTTTGTAATTAATCTGAATAAACAGTTGTCTGACAAGAATTCTAGTCGAGCAAAATAATATTGAAAATAAAAAGAAGGAAATGAGGCCCGCGGCTAACTTTCGGCCAATAACAAGCAGACGGGGGTTGGGCGATTGGAATATAACTCGTTGTAGGACGCACATTACCGTAGCCAGAGGCTGACTAATTGTGTCAATGCCAAGTGTGAGTACAGGCTAGGTAATTAGAGGGCTGTAAAACTAGTGCTAACTGTACATGTATTTACACCAGGAAATATTTTTTTACAGAAGCTACATGTACAAGCGTCCATGTATTGATCAATTGAATATCATAATTATAACAACTGTACTGTACTGGTGAAGACACTGATGACCTTGATGGTAGTGAATTTAATTTATAACTATAGATAATAATACCTGAAAAACTTTAAAAAGTGATAAAGAAAAAAGAGGATAAATGTTAAAGGTTTGGAAAAACATTTTAAAAGTTTTTGCCTATTTGTAAGTAAATTGTAGAGCTAAATTACAAACCAGTCAGGTATTTAAAATGGTTCAAATACAATAAAATAAATGCAAATATCCGGTAATTACAAATTGTATCCGACTGTCGAAAAGACCATGAACTGATGAACTAGCGTCCCGAACAATTTATGTGAAAAGGAATAATTATTGTGTGTAAGGAAGGAGAGAAAAAGTATGTAAAGCTTTATTGTAATATGAAAATTTTTTATTTTTTACATCAAATTATTAATTTTCCATGGGAACTAATTATTTACGACAAAGGGAATGTAGCACCGACAAGACCGCGAGAGAGCAATTACTTCTTGAAGTGAAACTAATATTACCATTTGACCGTACCAACTACAATGATTATCTCTCGATGTTCGAATTGTCTTGTTAAAACTGTAGACAGCATCATGCAACATATCATTAAAACACCTACACCAATTATCGTGTTACGACTTCACCATCTAGAAGCGATAAAAAGTCTGCAATAATAGCCACCTTTAAAGTGCATTGTACGGGTTTCTTTAATACATTTCACTATCCTCAACTTAACATCATATTTCTATGTGTGGAATGGATGAATAATTTAGAATGTCACGAACATTGCATTATTATACGAATAGTTGAGACTTTTATTTAAAAAGCAAGAACACAATATCCTATATGTTTGAAAATATCCAGGTCAAATCATAATCTAAAAATTGTATGTGAAACTCTGGAATTATGACATTGTTGGTGAATTTAATTATGTTCAGGGAACTAAATCATTATGTTTAAACAAAAATATATACAACAGCGTTTCTTGAAGTTTCTAGGTTAACATTTTAGGGCTGAAATAGATTAGCAATTTATTGTACACTAGGCCGCTTCGCGAACGCTTTTTTAAATCACTTTGATGGATGAGCTTTTTTGTACGTCTTTAGTATGCGTGAGATCTCTTTACTTTTTCAAGTCCCATTGCAAAATCATTTTTGTTAAATATGATTATTTTTTATGAAGTAGTATTAATTGATATGGTAATACCAATTAATAGAATGTAAAATATATGGAGGCCCGAAGATTTGCTTTATGAACGCATTGTAGGTGAATGTTGTCAAGTTTCTATAGTTACTTGTTAATTATTATACACCCAAAAAACTCACATTACAACCTTTATTTCTATGGATTCTGGATAAAAAAAATTTAACTTTTTCTTTCAAAAGGTACTACATCACCATTACCTTAATGTCCATGTAAAATATGAACGTTATAGTCCCACCCGTTTGGTCAGAATCGGCCCAAATATCACAAAAATATTGTATTAAAAACAGCGGGAAAAATCGTAAATGTACGATTGATAGGAAAAATGTTTCTTCAAATGACTCTAAAATTATAGATATATAATTTCAGTGATTTTAAACGTTCCCATAAAGTTTCAAAAAGATCGGAGCAGCCGTTTGCCAAATATCACGAAAATATCTCATTAAAAATCGGAAACAATCGTAAAAGTACGATAATCATAAGAAATATTTTAGCGATTGTACCCAAAAACGTGACAAGTCTAAGTTCAGAGATTTCGAAGGTCCCCTCCAATTTTTATCAAGATCGCATATGCCGTTTTCCCGGTAGAGAGCGAACAAACAGTCTAAAAAACTAACAAAAAACAAAACACCCGAGCTATTTTTCTTGGGGTAACGTAAGTGAAAAAAAGGAAAAAAAAACGTAAGTGAAATTGATGTCTTCGCTTCGCTCATCCAACAAATAACTAATGCCAAGAACTGTGAACAAACTTAACATCCATGTCGGGAAAAGAATGTAAACTAAAGCTGATTACAACAAATTTAATATTGACGAATGAAAGTAGAGATTTCCATAGAATCCCACAGCAGAGGGCGTGCATTGATAGTGGACACGATTGCGTGACTGAGGTTCCATTTCATTCCGCGAACTTACATTATAATATGAGCTTATGATGTAAAGAGTGCACGTGAAGGCTATACTTTCAACCTGCTTTGTTGTCAGTAGAAACAAACAGGGCTTGCACTGAATTAATTTTGAAGATTTTCCTTGGTTGACCTCAACCTAGACCTAGAAAAACAATGACCGTCCAGACACTGCACCGTGTTCTTTGAATCTGATGGATATGAAATAAAATCAACATGCAATTGTTCTTTTTAGAACAAACTTGAATTATTAATTTCATTTCGTGAGCTACTCCCATGGAAGACTACAATGGGTTTCAATGTAGCCTAGAGGTATTTGTTAATGTTTTGGCCTTATAAATAATATGATGTTTTGTTCAATGTGACCTGTTTAATTGACCGAGATTCTGAATTAAAACTGAACTAAAATAGGATGTTAATAATTATTATGTGTGAATTTTAGAGTTATAGTTGCATTCTCTTTGATAAGATTTCAGCATAATACTACACTCACATGACGGATTAAAAAATTATATCTTGTTACTGTGATTTACTGTTTTTTACACGAATTTTTCAATTTTTTTAATCAAGAAATTTTCGAAAATTGGCGTTTTGGGAAATTCCTTAAGTCGGCTTTAACTTGTTTCTTTTTGGTTCCACATAGATACTAGAACTAGAGCATCATACCAATCTAAAATTGCCCTTGATTACATCCTGAATGTGCACAAATATACACTCAAACACTAAAAAATATGCATTCCAAAATCATACCCCTTCTTGGTAATCAGCATATTTTGATCGAGCCACTTGCCCAAATATAGAGGATTTACAGAAAAGGCTGTCGAGCACATCAATTATAGCCAGTACTTTTTTTCGGATCAACATCCTCCAAGGTCACGGGGCATAAAGATCGTCCCCATGTTATTTCTTATGGGAGATTTTTGCCGATGGGACCTAGCTCGAAAAATACCAAGTTCGACATTTTTTTCGGGTCAAGGTCAAGGTGGACCCAATAATTTGTCTGTTGATTTCTAAACTCATATCTAGTTAGCCTAAATGAAATATATTTTTGGGGTAAAGCGGGTGAATACCCCTTTAATATAATCGTATGATTAAAAATCTAAAAGTATATTCTGTAAAACGTAATAAGATTTTCCCACAGTATGTGTATTTTAAAAAAAAATTGTCATTGTATCAATATTTTGTATTATTTTATTATAATGAACATGTTTGCATTATTAACTCATTAACATTTTCAAAAATAATACACGCACAGATATTTGACAGGAAAAACAATATGAAACAATTCACGCCGTGGACTGCATTAATTCTTCTAAACTTGCCACAAGAATTAAATCATTAGTCATATTTCTGTTTTTAATTAAATCTTGCTCCAAATTAAGCTTTCGTTACGGAATTTGTAATTTATGGAGTTAAAACTGTTCAAAATTGTTTTAAAATACACTGATTCTAGCAAATAAAAACGCAAAGTGTTATAGTACATTAATTTAATTAATTAGTTCAATAGATAATAAACGTGGGTGTTGTATTATAAACCCGTCCTGAATAGAGAAGATTTGGACTTAAGTACCAATAAAGTGGGTTGAGTGCTGACAGTTATAATACTTTCCCTTCTAACCCTCAACACAATATAGCTACTATGCCCAAATGGCCGGCCCACGCCACTACGCACGCATACGTAGCGGTTGGTTGGTCAACTACTTCCGCCATCCGGCAGCCTAATCGAGTTAGTGGACGCCTCGGAATCACCGCTCATTAGAAAATTATTTATTACATATCCAACTTTCGCGTCATCCCACCCACTTCCCTGGCCGAAATTAATTGAAATGGAAGTGCAGTCTTGCCGAGCGGGCACTAAACAAGTAGATATTTCATTCCCTACTTGATATTATCAACGCATCGGCATCGGTAGTAAAATGTTTCTTACTGCAACTGAATTCACCCCTAAAAATTGTTGGTCAATAGTTTATTTTTGATGATATAATACTGGAGATAATCCATTTCACAGTATTGTGTTGTGTCAATTATAAGCAAATCATAACTGGTTTTTATTTCGGACCTACATGTACTCTACATCTGTATGTTATCACATGCTGAAAGCATTTGAGTTGTAACGGGCAGGTATTGAGCACAAGAAGTAAGAACGATTATGAGTGATATATTACTCGTTATTATGTATTATTTAATTATTTAACGCCTACCCCAGTTATTAAAACGATGTACAAGAGGAGGAAAATGTTGAAAATAAGAATGATATTTTGAATAATATTTAAATAAATATTTCTTTGGTTGTTCGTCCTCTTGTCATGGTAGGCCCGTGAAGAAATGAAAGAAGGGCTCTGGGTTCGAGGCTTGTACAGCAGCGTTCTAAAATTCACTCGATGGTAGCATTATCCTACAGAAGTGATGCTGTCCTAGAACCGAGAGAATTATATCATTCGTTACGCGCAATAACCTGAAATCGGACGGTTGTCGGTTCTAGACCAGCCACCGGTAATCCTGACATTCCCCCAAGATTAGTACAAACTACCCCTTATAAATTCTCTCCTAACTATCGAACCACTAACGTTATTGAGGAGGAAGTCGCCCCTTGGCAAATGGTTCCTTGCAAACAAAGTACAAGCATGTACGTCCGAATCAAAAAACACTTAGTCTTACGTTATCCTTTGCCAAACACGTAATATAATTAAGCACTTTCTAAAATTCGTCAGTAATTGTAGTGCCCGGAATGTGTCGCTGGTGTTATAACCAAATAGTCCTACAACTTGGGCTTGGTGTGACTGTGACCTCGCCCTTCAAACAAACGAAACATACTTTTTGCTTTTACGGTAAACCGCTGATTAACTTTCAACAAAATGTGGTGATGAATTCCGCTATTGTCTTTACCTAGACCAGCAAATAGTATTTCTCCTAGTAAGCGAGGCCGTTGGAAGGTGTAACCTTGACAAATGTAATTTGCGAGTGAGTGTGAAAGGAATGGTAATACTAATTACTGTCATGATTTCCTACGATTTTCTTGGGTGTAACCTCCGACGAAGACGAAATGCAATCAACACCAGAAATAAAAGTTTAACGCAAAGGAAAATAATACCTCTGTTATTATCGGCATGCATTCGTGAGCTATGTAGCGACGCCTCTCAACGAAAAACAGAACAAATTGTGTGTTGAATTAGATTTTTTCAAGAACTTTTTGAAAACAAAACCTTTCCAATGAATTTCTTCATCCACTGATGCAAGTTGTATTTATTAAATCATGAATATGTAATTAGGCTATATTCGCTTAGAAAAAAGTGTAAAATTAAACATACATTATATTATTTTTACTCGTAGTACAATCTGCTTACAAAACTTATGAACATATGCAACAGTATGAGTCATACAACGTTACAAGGAAAAAACGACAAGAAAATAACAGTTGATGTGCAATACAAAATTACTAATCTTAAAGTAAACAATAACACTGTATTATGGAAGAACAAGTATAATTACTGTCTAGTTTGTTGGACTCATCGACTAATTTTGCATGTGCTAATCCGCTAATAGAAAGAACTACAGTACAAATAAATTATAACCAACATGTAAGAATTTTGTAGCATTTCCAAACATTTTTATTTGTAGAATGATAACTGTCTCATGGTTTCATTACTAACCACACACTGTTTTTTTGTTAAATCTATTTTTAAACTAATCCTTTACGTAGGCCTATATTTCATTGTCAATTATTTTCGTTAGATCCTAGATTTAAAACATTTGCATGTGATGAAATTTCCCAGAATGTATTGTATTAAAAGCTATATAGTGAAGGCTACAACTACGTATAATGCATTTCAAAATACCTTTGCAGTTTCTATTCGGTTGTGTTGTGTGTTTGTTGTGTGTTTATTCTGCGTTTATTAAAAATTACTTTATAATAAATAAAAAATGTGTAAATAATACATAATATATAAAATTATACATATATGTTTTGTCTTAAGCTTTCGTGATCCATGGTTAATGTTTTAAGTATCTTTACGGTAAATAATCACGCACAGTATTATAGATAATAACTTTTACTCCCAACGTTTCAGAAAAACTATGTTTCCATTTTCAAGGGAAGGGTAAAACAAAAATTCAATAAAACAACAACAGCATTATAAAAATAAACAAATTGGATCTTTGTAATTTTCTATGTTTGCAAGGTAGTATGTTTTTTGTTTCTATTTGTTTATTTTTATAATGCTGTTGTTGTTTTATTGAATTTTTGTTTTACCCTTCCCTTGAAAATGGAAACATAGTTTTTCTGAAACGTTGGGATTAAAAGTTATTTTCTATAATACTGTGCGTGATTATTTACCGTAAAGATACTTAAAACATATATATATAGTGTGGGTGCTCGTAATATAAATATTTATTTAGATGAACCAATATTGAAACTAATTGGATCTCGCTTATTACAACTAGCCCCGTCCTGTTTTCTTTGTCCATGGAGGCACGATTAGCCCCAAACACCACTTAACAGTTAATAAATAAAAGAAATTGCAATGAAGCTCTTTAGTAATTCTGACTTGACCTTTGCAACATTGACCATGAAATAAATACGTTCTAAGAAGCAAACATAACAATAGGTTAGCGGTGGCACCCACTACATTTGACATTTGAATTGGACAGCTTAAATATAGTATTCACTCTAGTAGTCTCTTTGCAAATTGACAGCATAAACTAAACGTGACTCCCACAACATGTCATCTATATGAGACAGTGTAAACGCACAGCCTAGGTCTACTTATGATTATTCGCAGTTTGACAGCGTAACATAATATCCCTTCTGTTACTTCAAGGTCAAAGTTGCAAATCCTAGGAATTTGAGACACCTGAAGTGCTCTTTTATGTTGTAAATATTTGTAACTATATCATTGTCTACTTGTGGGAATCTACAGCACATTAAGTTAAACTACCATTTATCGAATATTTTAAACTGTGTCATTATACACAAAAAAATATAAATACAAATTAGTTCAATAAACTATAATTGTATTATTATTTTATGACATTGTTTGTTTGTTAAATAACTTCAAAATTACATCAATAATTTGTTATACAAATTAAGCCAATTTGTACAACTATAAGCACACTATTCAGGGACACAAAGATACCCTAAAGAGACGGTTCAAATAAATGACGTAATAAAACATGTAATACAACCCAAAACATTACAGAAACTCTAATTTAAACATTTTATTATTTTTAAAATTAATTTAAATGTTATTATGACAGTAAAATCTTCCAAACATCTTTCCACCTAAGAGTCTGACAGTGTTTGGTAAGCAGCCTAACAAATTGATTTTCTCCCTCTGTCTTCCTCCCTCTCTCAATGTGTTGAGCCGCTCAGACCCAGAACTGATAATCAGTGGGGGACTTAGATCTAAAGCAGACAAAGTCAACCCCGACTCGACAGACACCATCAACGAGCAAACAATAGGTATTTGAAATATGAAATAGCAAACCAAATGGCTGGGCACGATTCAGCCGTGGGCGACGCCTGAATCAACAAAACTTATACGGAATAACCATAATTGGATGAGCGTAGCGAGCGTAGCGAGCGAAGCGAAGATTCCATTTCACTACACTGGAGAAAAAAATCCGGAATGTTTTTTTTTCTTCTTTCTTTCTTTTTTTTCTTTTTTTCTGTATTATTGTGTGTTTGTCAGCACGATTCCGGCTAAACCGATACTCCAATTGCAATGAAATTTTCTGGAGACCTTCGAAATCTCTTAACTTAGAACTGCCACGTTTTTGAGCGCAATCGAAAAATTATTTCTCATGAAAATCGCAATTTTACGATTTTTTCGACTTTTTAAAACTTTCTTCGACTTATAACACTTACATGCTTTATCCGATTTTAATAAGTTTTTCACAGAACCATAATTTTATGAATTAAGATATTCGTGTGAAATTTGAGCGCAATCGAAAAATTATTTCTCATGAAAATCGAAATTTTACGATTTTTTTTCTTTTTTAAAATTACGATTAATTAAAAAAATTAAAAATTACAGTTTATTTTTTATTTAATTTAAATTAATTTAAAAAAAATCTTCAACTTAGTAATGTTTTTTCACAGAACAACACAAAATCCGCATAACACATGGCAACTCAATGCACCAATTACGCGCATCCAACAACGCGGTGGGACTTAAGCGTTTTCCTAGTAAAATAAGGGTTTTGTTGCTTGGTCGGCTCCAAAGTCATGTTTTGAACATGGGAGAGAACACTATTTAAAATCCAAAATCCATATATCAAATTTAAAACAAATCGCAATTACACGAAAACGAAAAAAAAACGAAAAAAGTATTATTGGTTTTATATGGTTTCAGGCGTTGCACGATTTTTTCCGTTAAACGGTACAAAATTTGAAATTGTACCGGCAGGCGAAAAATATTGTGCAACGCAACAAACCATATAAATCCAAAAATCCTTTTATTTAGGTTGTAGATAAAGGAGTGTAGAAATAATATACAAAAAACCGCTGCTAAAAATTCAATTTTGAACTTGAGCAACTGATTCCAGTAATTTGAATACAATTGTTGATTCTAAGGTTATGTCCCGTCAAAAAAATTTCAAAAAAATAATCCGCTCTTTTATTAAGCCCCTCTTACATTCTACTTACTTTTCAGACGTCTTTACTGCATTCTTAAGAAATTATATTTAGGTCTAGGGTTTCCCCTTAACCGTGTGGCTATATATGGCGCTGCACGAATTGAATCGTGATAATGATTCTTAGGTTGAATTGAAATAGATGAACACACATTGCAATGAACCTACGTATAGAGGGAGTACACGGATCACCACGCACTTGAACAGTACGCCACGAGAGCGGGTAATGAGTACTTAGAATGTACAGCGCATCGTGGTACAGCGTATTACGTTTCAAACGGTAAAGGAGATTTATCGACCGCATGTTGGCGACCCTAACCACTGATCTATAAATACGAAAATCTGAAATGAAATTAGAAAATCGATAAATAAGCCTGGTACGTTTAGTGTAGACAAGTGTAAGTGAAAAGCATGGAACAAAATTAAGACAGATTCTCAGCTCACCCGAACATACGTGATGTCATATATGAGAACATATTTAATCATTGCACCGGAGCGTTATTAAGGATCACGGAACGCATTTCATAACTAACGCAATATTCTTCGTACCTACCTCCTCGTCGTACATCAATTCTTCATTATTACTATAACGTTTGATTACAACAAAGTAAAAGTAATATTGAATGATCAGAATGAAAACGAGAGAGTTTCTTAAACCGAATGAGTCAACTAATAATAAAGCTAAACAAGAAGCACAAGTAGAAAATAGTATAATTTATTTTAATATACACGCAGATGTGAATACGCAAGTGGAGAGTGTATATAATCTAGGGCAGAATCCACAAATAATAATATGTTTGCATTTCAAAGATGTATACATGTCATCGTGGAATGCTGTGCATCTCCTTTCATTTAACAATTATTATCTGCGAAGAAAGTGCACGGGCTGCGCTAACTCTTACAATCAGTCGTAAAGGAGAAACGGGAACTCTTCTCCCATAGTAAAACAGGAGAACAAGTTCATACACAGGTCGTTTGACAAGTGATAAACTAGGTATTTGAACATTGTTATGAGCAATTTCCGAGTTGTACCACGTCGGAATTTTACACTTAATGTATTTTTTTTATTTCTAGGTCTAGTTAAATTATAAAGTCGGCTGTGTTTTTACTTTTTACAACTCAACATGGTTTCCATTGTCTTTGTTCACGGCAGGGGGAATAGAAAAGAAAAACCTACAAAGTCCATGTTTTTTTAAGTTCGCGAAATGTCTGCTTAGTGAGAAGAATTTACGGGTGGCAATAATCATTAATAACAATATCAAACTATACCTAGTGAACCACAAACAATGCTACAATGATCGTAAATTGCTTTCAAGGTAAGTGAACGTGAATTGGTTTACCACTTTTTGAGAAAATACAAAATTATATCAAATGCTGACGATGAATCACAAAATGATGATAAAAATGATGATGACTAATTGTCCATGGTGCCGGCGCCTATACAGGGTTGTCTTCGTCGAGTTTAAATTTAATGTCCTACACTGAGAATCAGTTAATGTGACTGACCGGGTTGAATCTAAATATGAATTGATTTTATTTATTTAACTACTAAAAGGGTTTCTTGTGATAACAATTTATGTAGGCCTCATGTTACTTCCGAATTGAAATTGTCGTTTGTTATAAAATAAATTCCCCCACTCCCCTTTAACATTTAAAATAAAATAGGAGATACATTTTTATGTGGCCCTGAATCCAAGACCATCGTACCCATAAATATCCGACAGGTGAAGCAATTATTTGTTTATGTGACATTTTTAATGTGTATTCAAGGTTATCTTTTATAATCCCCCATTACAAACATTTGATTGGCCCCTTGTACAATACGCTAGTCAGCATCATGGTATCAGAGTCGAAAGCGCGACCTTCCAAATCAGAAGAAAAAATATATACTATTCTTGAATTTTATTATAATATTATAGTGATTCTAAAACATTGTTTTGAATTATTATAAATAATGTATTAAAATGAATAATTGTATTCAAGATTTGTGTCAATCAGCTTCGTCAGAGTTCAGTACGTAAATGAGTCAAAGAAGGAACACTTTTAAATTATACCCAAAAATTAATTTGGTTTGAAACCCAAGAGTAAATGTTGAATTTGTATCACATTTTTAACACAGCATCGAATAGCAAAAATAAGAATATTCGCTCGTGGTAGTAGCATTTAATGTTCCGAACCACTCGACATAACCAACTCAAATTGTGTTAACTAGTTTTATATTGTGACTCCAATTCGTGTTAACTAAGGGAAGTATCAAATTATACTATGTAGCTATGATTGCATTAATGTATTCTTGTAAATGCATGAATTAAATGATGCTAAATATTATTACCATGTTTGATTCATAAATAACTATAATCATTTTTAGTCTGCCAGTGTATTGGTGAACTGTGTTTAATAGTAACTTTGCTTTAAATCTGCTTACACATAATTTGCACAGTTAGACAACGTATTCACGTATTTGTGATACGTGTTTAATGGTCCTAATGACGTTGTAAATATTGCCAAAGATGTATCACTCTGCCTGTCCCTATAATTATATTAGAACGATTTTATTATTGTGACTTGTTTTTTTTGAAGCAATAAACCCAGTTTGGAGTTTTCTAATAACTTAATTGCTCGTGAATGAATAATGATGACAAATAAAAAGTGCTGCTGTTCATTACTAATCGACCTCAATCAATCAGCCTCAAACTTTGGTACAATGTGAAACTCCATTCTACTGACAACTCTTTTTACTAAAACTGACAGCTGAGAACTTTCAGCACAGTAGGCCTTTGCTCACTCGACCGCGGAGTTGAAGGGTGATGATATGGGAAGTAACACCTGTTTCTATCGAACATCGATGTTGTACAGTAATAAGAAACGATTAGCATAAACAAAATTTAAATTTAAATAAACCTATGTTTGAATTCATAATAAAAGATTGAAACGTTTACCCAAATACAAAAACATTATTTACAGTAAAAGCAAAGGTTATAAAGTTTGCCATCGTAGAAGCATTCTGTCGATAACGATAAAATATTGCAATACATTTTTTTAATATATACAACCATAAGCATCCATACAAAAGAATATCCAGTAAAACAAATGCCTTGTAAGAAGAAAATAATCCAATACAGATCTACTATGAATACGATTACTACAATCTTAGCATTTTTATATTTGTTAAACTAGGAAGCTTCGCAAACCGCTTTTTTTAGTCGCGTTGATGGATGAGCTTTTTAATTATAAAATGTTTAGGCCTATATTAATTTAAAAATAATAAAAACATATTAACACGGCCAATACAAAGCAATCATTAGGTCTGTTGGATCTTTGATTGTTTGTAACAAGGCTGTGAGTTAGGTATAAAATCTCCAGTGAAGTTTTCACACAAGGCTGTGAGAAAGATCTAAAATCTATATTTTCGTGCTATTTGGGCGGATTCTGACCAAACGGGTTGGGCTACAACGTTCATATTTCACATGGACATTAAGGTAAGGGTAATGTATTGACTTTTGAAAGAAAAAGTTCAAAAAGTTAGCCAGAACCTATAGAAATAAAGGTTTTAATATTTAACACCTCAAAAAACTCAAATTAAAACCTTTATTTCTATAGATTCTGAATATTTAACACCTCAAAAAACTCAAATTAAAACCTTTATTTCTATAGATTCTGGCTAACTTTTTCAACTTTTTCTTTCAAACGTCAATACATCACCGTTACCTTTCCAAATGTCACGAAAATATCGCACTAAAAATCGAAAAAAATCGTAAAAGTACGATATTCATGAGAAATATTTCTTCGATTGTACCCAAAAACGTGGCAAGTAAGTTCAGAGAAAACGAAGGTCGTGTCAAATTTTCATCAAGATCGCACGCATATGGCGTTTGCCCGGTAGAGAGCGAACAAACAGACGGGAAAACAAAAAAAAAACAAAAAAAACAAAAAAACACCCGAGCTAAATTTTTTGGGGGGTCGGTGAAATTGAAGTCTTCGCTTCGCTCATCCAATCATGCATATTCCGTAATACCCCAATACGCATTACGAAAATTAAATTATTGAGTATAGGAATTCTATCTCCATGATAAACAAGCACTATTGGCAAATAAAAATGTTAAAAATATAAAGTAAAACTATGTGTTTGGAAAAAAAAATCAATCATACGTAATCAATTGATAAGGAGTACCTGTGGTCTGCCGTATATTATAGACAATTTTAAAATCATTGCATTTATTTACATTCGTGCCATTTATTTATCTTATATTGAAGTGATAATTTTTCCGCGCGAAGTTCGATGCTTGAAGTCAATAATTACCCGAGAAGAGTATTATATTCATTATCCAATATTATGACGAAGAGATATCTTGGGATGTTCATCATTTCAATAATAATTGGATTATTATACAGGAAAGTATAGCCTATCTCTATGATTACCAAGAAAGTTATTGAAATTTGCAAGGTCTACATTATTAATTGATGCATTTTAATAAGGTCACTCATGTTTTCATTTCATTTGTTTAATCAAATAGGTGAGCACGCACCATCAACGCAATTAGATAGTGAAAATAAATAAGTGTTGCTCATTGTTACCGAGTGAAATGATATCACATTGTAACGTAGGCTAGTAGGCCGTGAGAACTTTGCGTTTATGCCGTATACCACACACACACACACACACTTATCTTATTAACGGAAAAGAGCATTCCAAAACATCTACTCGTTTCACACAAAGCATTTTTCAACTTGTCTTGAAACCTACACCTGTTTACAATAACGAGAGCAATTACGCCATTGAAGATGTGGGAGTTGTTGCAAAGTAGCTAAAGCTGTCACAACATAGATATTGGCATAAGCAATCCAAGTCTGATTCAAGATTTACTAATAGATGTGAGTAATTGTCATAATACCAAGGAAACCTCTCTTCGCGGTTGTACTAAATTGACGACAATTGATGATTTTATTTTATTATAAGCCCTTTACGTATAGCTATAATAATAATAATTTATATTGTTTTTATTTATGTGTGTGTTTTTAATATTAATAATAATATTTATGTTGTGCTTTTTTTATAAACCTCTATCTAAAACCATTTGCGTAGAACACAAATATATATATGTGCGTGTCAATAAAGGCTACAATTTATATAAAAGGCTATTTAAATGATTGGATTATTATTTATGACAAAACAGGCCAAATTTACCATTATAATTTATGAAGGCTTTAAAAATAGCTTGTGAGGGGGTGAGGGGGTTGAAATAAGACTCAACATGGATGCAATATACAATACACAAAAAAAGCGGACAACACTGCATAAATGGATAAATTTCCACCAACCCGGCACCTCCACCATATCACTAGGACACAATGGAAAGTAAGCCTGAGAAGCTGACAACTTCACAAAACAGACCCATTACCTCGGCTGTCATTATCCTAGAAGTGATGTTATCACCAACCCGGCACCTCCACCATATCACTAGGACACAATGGAAAGTAAGCCTGAGAAGCTGACAACTTCACAAAGGTTCAACACTTAAAAACACGCTATGAATTTGTAAGGTGTTCACAAAGATAGATGGCATAGTCTAGACGTGTAGTGCCTTATAACTACAGAATACAGTAATAATGTATGAAACGACGAGCTAGTGTTCAGTTTGAAAAAATGTGCCCGTACATGCTTGAATAAATATGACTTACAAACTTTAAAAAAGGTATCTACCTGCAGTCCTATGGAATATTTGAGTTGAGGAAGCGAATAAAGTGTGAGTCGACGCCAATCATTCACGATAATCCAGACTGCCATTCCAATTAGTCAAAAAAGTTGATTTGTTATATTGCTTTATATCGATCTATTTTGTTTTACACACAAGTATTCAACAGCGACTTTTCACTCTATTTTGTCATTTAAAACAGTTTACGTTGCATGTTTTGCTTGTGTTTTATGATGCAATTGCTCAAGCGTAATTGTGCAAGCTTCGATGAGTACGGAAGGCTTGCGCAACCGTGCACAATCCACTTAGTAAAAAACCAAAGCACGGACCTGTCTATATAAGTTGAATATCCGCATCCGGAAATCCTGATTTAAAAAAATGTATATATGCAGAATGCACATTTGTGATTAGATTGGTTAAATTGCTTAATTATTTAAATAAGAATGTTTTAATAACTTGCTTCAATTTTCTCTTTGATAATATAACCCTCGTAAGCATCAAGTATGTAATGAATGATTATTATGCATTGCAGTGTAACGCAATTACACGAAAACATATTTGTTGTTACTTAACCGTGTGGCTATATATGGCGCTGCACGAATTGAATCGTGATAATGATACTTAGGTTGAATTGAAATAGACGAACACACATTGCAATGAACCTACCTACGTATAGAGGGAGTACACGGATCACCACGCACTTGAACAGTACGCCACGAGAGCGGGTAATGAGTACTTAGAATGTACAGCGTATTATGTTTCAGACGGTAAAGGAGATTTATCGACGGCATATTGGCGGGCATGAGATGTATGTGGGATCTACCTGTACCAAGATGTGTACCCCCGAGCATAAGTGCACATGCACCTACCTTATCAGGCAGAGACTGAAGGTTTGGAGGAGGGGTTGAGTAGAATCAAATTAACACTGGTGCAGTGGGAGAGTGTTTAATTTCGTATTATATCAAAGGGTGTTGGTCAGAACTGACGGACATGTGGGTAGATTTCAAACAATGTATTGATATTAAATATCGACCTGTCACCAAAGAAAACCATTACTCACATGATGAGACGTTGCGTAACATGTCAACTTCCCTTCGATTAGCCTAATTCACAACAGTCACACAACCATTGTATTTAATAAAAAAATCTCGGTACCTACCCACATATACGAAACTAGCAACTAGACACAGCACAGTACATTAAAATATAGCACACACAACATGGTAACAGTCAACAATCTTCATAAAACAATGCATTTTGGAAAATATTTCATTAAGGGTTTCTTAACTAAACTACACTCAAAATGTGTCATTTCTTGCGTTTCGTCATAATCATGAGTGTGTATTTTTTACCGAATGACGACGACGTGAAAATATAATACCATCATAAACTCAACTCTAGGCAAAAGTTTATCAATGTTTCCTTATTTACTCATATTATAAATATTTAAAAATTATAACCTAACTTTGGTCTCAATGATTACATAATGCTCCATCCATTGGAGTTTAACTATACGATACAATGACAAGATTTTTAAAGACAACTTAAATATGGAGAATTTTACTTGTGCCATTCTAGAACATTAATTTTGATGAAGAACCATTGCAATTTCGTTAAGTATAGTTCTATTTGTAAATACGATCTAACTGTTCCACAGATTTCAGCTAGTACCATGTCAAAGCTAGGTTCATACTCTTTCAGTCATACTCAAGGTCTGCTAAATCTCCTAACGGACTTTTCGTTGTTCCCCAAAAGTCAGCCAGGAGATTTCAAAGACTAATTCTCATTCATGTTTTCCTCCACACAATTAGGCAAAACAACAGGTGCATTCTTTTGCTTCTCCATTGTAGTCAAACCAGATATCCTGGCTGGCCAAGTGCTCCAGTTAGACAGCGGTCGGTCTCTGCAAAGTGCTAATGAACTTTGTGTACGCATCATTAGGTTCTGGTGGTGAGAGTGCAAGTAGCCTAGAAAAGAGGTGTCACTCATAGCAGACCGCAGACAGGCTGGCCAAAATGGTTGATGATTTCACTCTCAACATGCAGTCTAAAAGGAAATGTGTTCTCCTATCCTTCGGGTGACAGGGCCAGAACACCGGGCTCTAGTGCATGTTGTTATTATTTTTGGTGCTCTCGCTATCAGAAATAAATAGAAAAATAGCAATAATACACAAAAATGTCAATATAAAGATGATAATTACAATTATGCTAAGAGTAGCTACTTATGATGTCCCAAATAGCAATTTAACAAGTAAGAAACTTATGAAGCTAGTTATAGTAAGAGTGTGGTTTTAAGACATTGCGTTTAAAGCCCGAAAATTTAGGTTTGAATACCATTCGGGGCAAATTTTTTTGACAATTGGATTAATTGTATTGCTTCCATAAAGTCGGATTGATCTTCGAAACCAAAATATTTATATACTTATGATATTCTTTGTGCAATATCATAATAATATTATGGTTTACTCAATTTAAAGGGTTAGTGTGTAATGCACATTATATCGCAAGGTACTGCCATCTATCTTTGCTTGGAAACGCGTATAACGCGTTTCCCAAACAAGATAGATGGCAGCACTAAAACGCAACATGTCGGACCGATCGGTGATAGAGGCGAGCTGCTTACGGCGGCGCTGTATATTCAGTTAGGTTCAACTTGATTTTTCTTACATTTCTGATCATTTGCGAAAACATTGTTGATTATGTCGTATCGGCCGCGTATTTTATTAGTTAAATCGTAAGTTTTGGGATCGGTTTTATTAAAAACGGGAATTTAATGGCCATTTTAAATTACAACAAATAATTGAGATTATTTGATGATATTAGCTCGAAAGAACAAACCACACTGTTTAACTATTAAAAACAGAAACAAGTGTATCAAATAATGTTGAATGATGAAGATCGATGATATTTTGCCAAGAAAATGTTGCCCACCAATACTAATAATTTCAATAATTTACTTGATATCTAAAAATCAAAAGAGCTTCTAGCAATAATAGCCCTAAACTTGTTCTGCACGTTTTTTACATCGTTTTACAATATAAACGCAAACGGAGTAGGCCTAATATATATTTATCTACTACTTATACATAGGCCTACCGGTACTGTTTTTTCAAATATACATTTTAATAAAAAGATGGCCTATTGAATAGCAGATGGACTATTTTTAATATTGTTTTGTATGTCAATAATGGCATGACACGTCATTCTGCAGACAGCTTTAAAATCTTGTACATCATATCATTATACTTATCCTATTGTAATAATATAAATCGTATTTACTATGATTATGTATAATACTAGGAAAACGCTTAAGTCCCGCCGCGTTGTTGGATGAGCGTAATATTGGTGCATTGAGCTGCCATTGTGTTATGCGGATTTTCTGTTGTTCTGTGAAAAATTATTACTTAGTCGAAGAATTTTTTTAAAATTAAATTAAATAAAATTAAAAATTTACTTAATTTTTTTATTAATCGTAATTTTAAAACAAGAAAAAAATCGTAAAAATTGCGATTTTCATAAGAAACAATTGTTCGATTGCGCTCAAATTTTACACGAATATATTAATTCATAAAAATTAAGGTTCTGTGAAAAAATCATTACAATAGGAAAAAGCATGTAGTTGTAGTAAGTCAAAGAATTGTTTTAAAAAAGAAAAAAAACTGTAAAATTTCGATTTTCATGAGAAATAATTTTTCGATTATGCGCTCAAATTTCACAAGAATATCTTAATTCATAAATTAAGGTTCTGTGAAAAAATCATTAAAATCGGATAAGCATGTAGGTGTTATAAGTCGAAGAAATTTTTTTAAAATCGAAAAAAATCGTAAAATTGCGATTTTTATGAGAAAAAAATTTTCGATTGCGCTCAAAAACGTGGCAGTTCTAAGTTCAGAGATTTCGAAGGCCTCCATAAAATTTCATCACAATTGGAGTATCGGTTTAGCCGGAATCGTGTTAACAAACACACAATAATACAAACAGAAAAAAAAAAAGAAAAACATTCCGGATTTTTTTCTCCAGTGTAGTGAAATGGAATCTTCGCTTCGCTCGCTACGCTCGATACGCTCATCCAATTATGTTATAAATGAACAATGACGGTAAACGGTATATATAGGCCTACATTAATTATATAAGGTAGAAAAGGAGTTGGGACTTGTGCATAAGCCCTTATACAACTATTATTATTTTTGTTATTGTTTTGTTATTATTAATATGACTTTATTTATATTAAATTATCATAATAAAACGAAAGAAGTATATCTTAATTAAAAGTGCCATAAGAAGCGAGCGATACTGTATGTATGTGTGTTTACTATGAGTTGTGAACATTCTTGACGGTTTGAATTTGATTTAGTATTTATCGTACCCTGTTAGCCTATATTAAGTATATAGCCTATAAATACCAATGATTTATTATGATATTACAATTAGAATTGTAATATGGATACAAATGCCATCCTCGGTGTCTCATGGGTGCATGGGGCGCAGGTCTGAATATAGTAATATTATTCTGGTGGACATGGTCTCGAATCCCGCATATTGGAGAGCGATTTTATCACTTTGGTGCACCCCCATGCTTTTGATTGTCATCAATTAACAACATATTGGGAGAGCAACGACAATGTACCTGTGATTGTACATATTTATGAGTGACAATCACGGAATGACATGTGTTCTTCAGGTAAGCACATAGCGCGCTCCTCCGACTATCACTGATCGGACAGTTGCATTTTTCGCCACCAGGTAGCAACCCCTTTGCTTGGAAACGCGTATAGTTGGATGTGCTTAGCGGTGTTCGTTTATGTTGCGACAGATCGCACGCTTCTTTAACCTTGAGACACGCAGACGATTTTTGGATGAGCGAAGCGAAGACTTCAATTTTTCACTGACCCCCAAAAAAATTTTGCTCGGGTGTTTTTTTTTTTTTTTTTTTTTTGTTTTTCTGTCTGTTTGTTTGCTCTCTACCGGGCAAACGGCATATCCGATCTTGATGAAAATTGGAGGGGACCTTCGAAATCTCTGAACTTAGAAGTGAATTGTTTTTGGGTACAATCGAAGAAAATATCTCATGATTATCGTACTTTTACGATTTTTTTCGATTTTTTGTGCGATATTTTCGTGCCATTTGAGCCAATTCTGACCAAACGGGTAGGGCTAAAACGTTCATTATACATAGACATTAAGGTTATGGTTATGGCTTAAAGTTAAAACTAATATGTCGTCTCCTTTTTGTGAAATATAAATTAATGAAATATAAAAAAATAAAAATATACATAAAATATGGTAAATTTTTTCACAAAATATAAAAAAATATAAATAAAAGCGTATTTGGGGTTCTATGTTTCACCTTGGAAATGTTTTATTGCTTGCAAAAAGGAAAACAACAAATCGAGGACAAACGCGAACAGACTTCTTGATTGGCCAAAAAAAGTCATGGTAGATGGCAGCACTACAAAAACAACATGGCGGATCATTGCGGTATAAAGTGATCGCACTCCATCTCCACTCATGTATTTTCGGGTGCAATTTGTCCAATACAAATAATAATCTGTAATGTCAGAAAACCCTAAGGTTAGGTGGGACGAAGTTATAAGGTTTATAGGTGATGGCCTACGGCCGTAGGCCTATAATTAAGGAGGGGGAAGGTGTTTAGGAAGCAAATCACATAGCCTAGCCTACTAGGGCCTAGGCCTACGGTCCTATGCTGTGGGATTAAAGGCAGAAACAGACTGCTTTGAGACTTTTACACTTTGTTTACAAACCTAAAAATTTACGCCGCCTCACAAATTGGAAGTAGGCCTAAGTATAACAGTACGTGATGATTTGACTAAACAGGTGCACAAGGCAGCTGCTTCTGGCCATTACTTGCTGTCACCTTGACATTGCCTAGACTAGGCCTACCTAGCCCTTAGTTCCTTCCTTTACCTATTTATTGTCTATTCTATTCAGTAATACAATTCAATGATTGTTACGAGGTACATAGAGAACCTGATTAGTTACGATTTACATCACCTCACTTGAAGATCAGCTGCACCGATCTTGAGAAGAAGTGGCGGGCAAGCTAAAACTGACTGCAGGAACTTTGTATGTTCCAAGACCAAAGAAGGAAATGTGCTACGTTAAAGAAACGGCCGTTCCTGGTGAAGAAAAGAGTTTTAAGTGTACATTCTTGGCCTAGGGTCTAGGCTTACGACTGTGTTTTTTTATATCTAGGGCCTAGGGCGACTATAGTCTAGGCCTAGGCCAGCCCTACGCCCATTTTGACAGCTCGCGGCTAGGCCTACCCTAAAGGCATCTCTGCAAGGGCCTAGGCATAAGCAATGGATTTATATTTCTTCATTAACCTATTATTTTAAAATATTTTCTTGGTTTGTAAAGTATGAGCCACACACATAGGCCCTACATACTTTGTAATAGGCCTAGGCCCTACCCCCTATGCATAGGCTAGCCCTAGTAGTTTTCCCGATTTTCAATACGTGTGCCCATCTCTTTCTAAGCGTCAGGTCTTTAGGAAAAAGATGGAAACACACAACTTTCCCCTTACTGTTGCATTTAGGAACGGAGCAGTAGCTGTTACAAACATTTGTATTTGTTATAGAGACATAATAACGAAGTCAACGAGCCTTGTTTTCTTATGGGATGATCGCCGCCAATTACAACCAATACCGCAATGCGTAGTACACGCGCCGCCGCCGCAGCGCTTCGATAGACTTTTTTTCGCGAAATTCGCGAAATTTTGCTCACTGCCTCCTAGATGTTCGTCGTGGCTCCTACGACGAACATCTAGGAGGCAGTGGTTTTGCTTCATTAGCGCCTACCGGCCTAACCCATGGACATATTTATGTCCTTACAACTTCAAATTAGCCAAAATCGTGGGTGGCTAGGCCAAACGCCTAAAGATGAGCCCAGCAGGCATAACGAGACTTGTATTGCCAGTTACAATGTGTAGCTATTTGTCATTGAACGTGTTAATATGAAAAAGTATTATTTACTTTATATACTAGGAAGCATCGCAAAACCCTTTTTCAGGCGCGTTGTTGGATGAGCGTACTTTTTTAAAACGAAAAAACGTGAAATTGCGATTTTCATGAGAAATAACTTTTCGATTGCGCTCAAATTTCACACGAATATATTAATTCATAAAATTAAGGTTCTGTAAAAAAATCATTACAATCGAATAAAGCATGTAGGTGTTATAAGTCGAAGACAATTTTTAAAAATCGAAACAAATCGCAAAATTGCGATTTTCATGAGAAATAATTTTTAGACTGCGCTCATAAACGTGGCAGTTCTAAGTTCAGAGATTTCGAAAGGTCTCCAGAAAATTTAATCGCAATTGGAGTATCGGTTCAGCCGGAAAAGTGTAAACAAACACACAAAAATACAAACAGAAAAAAACAAGAAAATCGAAAAAATCGTAAAATTGTAATTTTCATCAGAAATAATTTTTCGATCAATTTTTCGCACGTGGCAGTTCTAAGTTCAGAGATTTCAAAGGTCTCCAGACAATTTCATCGCAATTGGAGTATCAGTTTAGCCGGAATCGTGCTAAAAGACACACAAAAATACAAAAAAAACATTCCGGATTTTTTTCACCAGTGTAGTGAAATGGAATCTTCGTTCGCTCGCTTCGCTCATCTAAACAATAACAATCAATAAACAACGTACAAGCTAAAATAATCACACTGTAGCATCAAACAATTTCAAACACGTTGACACAACAACAACAACACAACACAAACAAGCTTTTCTTTGACAAACAACATTTCTGAATGTGATAGCAACTCATTTTAAGGTAAATTTAAAACAATGGCAGTAGAATTAGTGGTATGGATGAAGAAAGATTTAAGACCATGGTATGGATATGGAAAACAAAAGAAATTTAGGGTAATCACTTTCTCCTGTATGCACTTTTCTATCCTACTAGATTGGTCAATATTGATGTATCGGTTTCGAATCGCAATCATTTATCTTTTGTGCCTGTCTCGTTAGTTATGACGTGTTTGATTCATTCAACTCACTCGAGTTTCTTTAACATTAATTGCTTATATTTCACGCTTGACTCCCCTTTTAGACCAGAATTCCCTCGTACATTGTTTGTATCAATAATCGTGGTACAACGGAGGCGTGCGTGCGTGCGTGCATATCGGCACGTGTATGTGGTGTACGTGTTGTTTGGAAGCTACTTTTCAGCGGCTAAAACACAAAATAAGATATTCTTTCCTGGCAAAGAAACGTGCGAGGTGTGAGACAGGTTCAGGAAGCTGGTTTAGAAGTGAACCTGTCCGCTACTATGGAGATTGAAATCAGAACGTGAAGTGCTCAATAGTAGCGATAACTCACACGAAAATCACGAAAATAAACTAATGTACGTGTGCATTGAGTAAAATATTTTGTATGCTCAATTAAAAGAGTTGTACTCATTAGTAGAAACGGATTTACATATTACGATTTATGTTTAAGCGAGGAAGCTGAAAGTTCAGATAGCAACATTGTTATGAAAATATTATGTTTCCTGGTTTTCAACGAAAAATAATTGCTGTTTTCAATTCAATAATAGTTGCAGTACCGAAAAATAAATCTTTCTAATTGCCTCACGATTTAGCTATAACAAAAGTTATCGGGTTGTTAGAATGATTATTACACTTATATCATATACGGTGGTATGATTTTGTTCTCTATTAAATAATTTATTAACTATTGAAAAAAGATTACGTAATATGCCACGTTTATGTTCAAATCGAGTTAAATAAATTATTTGTAGATTGTGTTTGGATTCAGAAATTATGTGAAATTTCATTTATGCAATTTCGAAAGGAAGGAAAATTTTTCAAAGTAATTTATTTACTATCTAAACATGAGCACTATTTCTACATTTCCATATCAAGGCCATAAGGACTTCTACAATACAACTGAATAATAAGTAATTAAATGCCTGGATAAAGGTTTGACTATCACGAATATTTTTGTATTTAGGTGATGTAAACGGTGAGCTCGAATTTGTGTTGAGAGATGGATTTTGGTTATCCTGTGTGTTAGATAAGAAATGAATCGTCATATTTGGCAGCTTTTCCACACTGGTTGTTATAAAAAGAAAAATGGCGGCAATGTTGTAATATAATATACTGCGACCATGTAGATAACATAAATTAATCATCGAAAATAATCACATTTTGGTTTTTATCAATACAAAATCCAATCAACGTTATATTATACAGAACAATGGAGTTGCACCAAACCTATATATTATTTATTTTCGATATTCCTGGATTACAAAATACGTATAAATACATATTGCTGACGGCAAGCGAGTAGAGAAAGGCCCCTTAACACAATGTGCCTTAACACCAGTTTAAGATCTAAATATTAGATTTAATTCATAGCTGTCCTCCAGCAAAGGCGGAACTGATGCATCCCTGAAGTCCGTACGGATTGATTTAATATAAAATAACAAAGTATACTGAAAACTTATATTGTAAACATAAACCTAAACGACACTATATTTATTAATTCTGTAACAATACAATGAGTCGTGCTTCAGTAAAACAACAGGTCCTCAGCGGTTGTCGTTCCTCCATTCACGAACAAGGTTGAAGATCAAGATTGACGCATTGAGAAAAACTTCTCTGCAGCCAAGTGTGACAGTGAACAACTTAGTTTATTTCCTGCCTCTAGTCTAGGTAACGGTTGCATCGGAATGCGTGCACATCTCTTTTGGCTGCACATCCAATGCACTTTCATCCCGGGTGCAGTGCATAGCGATCAGGTGTTCACTTTCATCTGGCTGACAGAAGCTTGGCGATGCACACTGTATGGAGAGTGAGTGACAGATGTCAGTAGAGTGCACTTTGCCTTATAAGACTCTCCCATGCTACGTGGTGACAACATCTCGGCGTGTGCACCACACAACATCTCGCCAGCACCCGCATCGCATCGCACACTTCTTGATACGAACAAACTTGCGAGACTTATAAGGATATTCTATCGCTCACTACTGGCTAATATATGTTAAGTCCAAGTTTACTCAGCTAAATTTGCTGTTAAAATTCTTTGGAGCAGGACATAACCTCACTATCAACAGTTTATTACACGTTTTGTACAATTCTGGACATAACTTAGCTTTGTTTTTTTTATTTGGTCCTGTACTGCCATCTGAGGTGTAAGATGTACAGCATTGACATTGTTATTTTATACATCCTGCACAATCAACTGTGTCTGGCCTTTACACCTTACACCAACACCGCAGAAAAATGCTGAAAAAACGAACCTAGCATAGCCAAGCACTCTTAAACTTTTAGTAACGATTTTATATATGATTCACCCAAGTACAAGCAAAAATTATTTTCTTTTGTTACTTTAGATGTACAAATATTTTAGTCCAACTGTCCAAGTGTACAAAACTCGTTTTCACCGTAATAAACAATCATTAATCTAGGCCCACTAGTATTACACTAGTATTACAAAACCGATTTGATAATTTTCTACTTTCAAATACCTCCAAACTCGTGAAAAGTAAATGCTTATTCTTCTAAACATTATACTAGTACTTACAAACGTCCAGTAAAACAAGAATGCTTTTCTACCCAATATTATTTCTGCACCTCCTTCTACCACCTCCAAAGTTATAACAACAAGTTGATTTGCATTGCAATTGCATTATTTAGTCATGCATTAAGGAAAAAATATTGCATTGTGCATACGTCTGAAACTGGATATGACTATAGTTTACAATAATCGAATAAATAAAACTACCCACCACCATTTTCATCATCACCACACAATAATTAAATAAAACTTCCCACCACCATTTTCCATCATCACCACACAATAATCCATGCACTTGCTGATTCACAAACTTATGAATGATATTGGCCCCGTAATAACTTCCCAGAAGAAACACAACCAAGCTAGCTCTCAGCACCCACAAAACAAAAGTAACTGGCGAGTGTCCAGTTCAACAAACTTATAACACTCAGATTCCACTTGAATGCTCCTTGATAACAACTTCCTTCACTTCCTGTGCAAGATCAGTGAGTCAATCAGTTTCATACGATTACTCTCCCGCCTCTTTGTAACCAGCTTTTTATTTATAACGCCCTTCACTTTTAAACGGCGTTTACAATCACGATTAGAAGTTGTGTGTGAAAACCAAAGGCGTTCACTAAGTTCTGGTTGACTTGATTCGAACCTCACCCGGCTGTCACGAGGGCAGAGAGTGTGATTGTAGTTGCAACTACAACCTACGATACCACTGATAAGGTGGCTAGGAGCTATAGCATGCGACACTCCATTCAGAAGGTCGAGAGTTTGATTCCCACTACTAGCAACAACTGTCATGTTTAAGCTTACAATATATTCTCCAGTGTTAATGCGAAAGTATGATAATCTTAGTAGTCACCAACAAAAACTATCGCAATAAACATTAGGATAAAGAGGGTAGTATTAGCTCATTACTAGTACTGTCGTTATGCATTGAATGTAACTAATAATGGATCAGAGAAAACAATACATGCATCGAGTACCGGCACAGCTCAAATTGGTAGACCCATTTGCTACCATGTCCACTTTGATTTTTTAAATCAAAACACAAAATCGGAAACTGGTTGTTATTTCCTTTTTCAAAGTCCTATTTGGTTTGTCCTTGATGGCGGTCGCCAACAGGGCTTGCTCTATCCACAGAAAATTCCACAGAAAATAACTTTTGACTGAATGTAGACACTTCAAATAAGAATGTATTTATTTGTTTTCATATGTTTCATGCTCTGCCCTGAAACACACGTATACCTCTGGTTAGAGCAGGTGGAGGGTTCGAAAGCTAGTGTAACGGCTTTGTTCTCCTCGACGTTTGCTCAACTGTCCAGGTAAGTGGAGGAACCTATGACTGTCAAGGTTATACACCGACCTTTCGGATGGTACGTAAAGCCGTTGGTCTCCTTGGTACTTTCGAAAGGAGTAGGCTTCGTACCGGTACCGGGTTTCCCCTCCTCTCTTCTATTCATCCTTCATCCTCATCTATCACCACTTATCGTCTCGAATAGCCTTAAGCAATACAAATCAATATGTTTTGTTTTTATTTTTTTAAGTGAATCCGCCACTCCTCGTAACACTTCCGAGTTAAATCTTGAATTAAAAAGAAAACTATGATCTTTGTTTTCCTTGAATATAAAATAATTATCAAACATCCCAAACTTTTGGTTTAGACCTGGGAGTATTAACGAAATTGCGTGACAAATTCACCAAAAAACCCTTATTACAAATTAATTGTGTCCCTGAAAATCTAGCATGACTATAACATAAATATTAATAGTGAGCACTTATCTCATGCATAGCCACACGACGGTTGTAAAATAGCGCACGTGGTTCTTTATAAAGGCGTTGTGTAAGATCGGAGTAAAATGCAATGCAAATTGCTGGATCCAGTATAAAGGCTAAACACATTCATTGAAGCGTTTCGTGAGTCACGAGTGGTTGCTTGCTATTGATCGGCCACACATTTACTTTCGCAAATTGCAGTGATTTGGGTGTAAAAATACGTTTGGGTGCACTAGAAAGAAAAAAACATTGTAGAAGTGCGGTCACAGTCTTCGCTTTCCTGAGTTCACTCTGACGTCGGTTAGAACTCGCGCTTATGAGTTTTAAACATTAAGATCATAGAAATATAAACTTGTTTTCAAGAGATTTTTTATTTTATATTTGGATTGCCAAAAACCACACGCTTTACCAAACGCGACACCGTCTGGAAACCTGAAACATCATACGTTTCTAATATATTTTCTGAACACCCTACAATATTCTAAAACCGCTTTCCAATTAGGCACTGCCCGTGGGGCAAAATTATGAATACTTTTATGAATTTAATTGTCTCTTGTCACAAACCTAAGGCTGTCACATTAAAATACCTCTAAGAGAGGATTATTTTTATAATAAGTATGTTAGATGTCGTACAAAAACGTGCCAGTTAGTGAGCACAGAATGTTAATAAAAACTACAATATGTGGCACTAATTTGTGTGTTGAAATAACTTGCAGTAATGAGGTGTGAACAGTGTATGTAGACAAAAAACATTAGGCAGCTAATCTGATCATAGGTAGATCCTAGTTTCTATATGATGTGAGGTAAAAGAAAGATGAAGGACTGGTGGACTGATAGGTACCTAAAGAAGAGTATACATAGGTTCTCGCTCCTTCAAAAGCTACTTTCGATGACATTTTGGTGCTTATTTTATCCATAGACGTGTTTTGTGTTACCTAAGAAAACCAATTACTTCTGATTGTAAATTTTCAAAAGCCAGTTATGCGTTGACTACAAAATAGTTCATAGAGTGTGTTTGTCTAGCTCCCATCACTCGCATGTACTACATTAACACCGACTAGCCAAATGTTAATGAAAATCAATTAAATAATCGAAGGTCAATATTTAGTTTTTAACAACTAAACGCATAATGTGTTGCTTCTTGACTCTGCATAAGTGCTGATGAAAAGTTTAGTGATTTTCAACTCACCTACAAAAAATATTTTATGATGCATGATTAAATTTGAACCTAAATACTGAAATATTGTTCTTTTTATATAATTAATAATTATATTACCTTGACCAATGTTTAATTAATTAGAACCTGCATAAAATTAACGCATACCCTTCCTTCTGTAAGTTGAGATTTTGAGATTGAGAAATTGAAGAAATTGATTCGGTTTACCATCTAGTTGTTAATTTTGACCATCCAGCTAATCACACAAAAGTATACAAAACTTGACTTCAAGAAATACTTACCGAGGGCATAGGTGAAAATATATGACGTCGTTCTGATACTCTTCAAATCACCACTACATGAAACAGTTTTAAAATGTATTAATTGCTATAAAAATAAATTCATGGATGGTAGAAGGAAGGAGATGAATCTTGCTTGCCCCCCCCCCCTTCTCCCCTCTATCAACAGTTGTCACATCTGACACCATCCTGCCTCTTTTCATACTTATGAATTCCCAAAGACAATGACAAACCATATTTGAGCAGTATAGACATGCAATAAAGAAATTATCCTATGCGCACAATATCAAAACTCTGATAATCTTATTGACAAAGAGGGAAAGAGGATAAGTTTCACAATAAGCTAACATTCTTTAGGAAATGAGCATAATTATTGCCAAGTATTGTTCTCACATCATTATCTGGAACAACTGAAGCTTGGCAGGAACTGTAAGCACTGTAATAATAATTAATTAGCTTCAATTAAATTAAAATAATTAACAAGTAAAATAATTGCTAGGTAGGCTAATAGTCCATGTAGTTTCAGCGATAAACATAAACAAGACTATTTTGCGAATACTTAAAGTGAAGAAATTTAGACGAATTATGCACGGTTCAGCGTATTAAATTGGGCATAAATGATTTGTGTAGCTGATAAATAACATTAATTATTGTGTTACGTACATTATAGATTATAATGGTGAAGTAAAGTTGTTTCATGTCCTGAAGGATTGAAGATGTAGGAAATGAAAGCAGAGTATGTTTGTTGATACAATAAAGATGCGTGCGAGAGTGGCTATAGGGAAGGAGGACGTGCCTTACGCAATAGAATGTTATGTTAACACGCAGTCTGAGAGTAATAGAGCAAGATGTAAGTGAGAGTGGTGAATTCAATTTGTATCTATCAGGAAATACACACGGCACACAAACAACACAATGGGATTATTGGAAGGCGTTGTGACATGCAATTAGTCGGGAGAAAGATTTTATTATAAACAACTGGTTGTTGCGAGGGTGTCAGGACTACGCACAAAACCCACAGGTTGATATTAATTGAGCAATCAAACGGGTTGTTGGACAAAATAATAGAGAGACATTAATCAAAGTCGGCTAAATACTCGTTCGGTGAAACTTACAGGTTCACAAAACTTCAACAGGATATTATTATCTAGGTGGTGTGTGTGTTGGTTTACGGCTCTGTTGGCAATTCAAGACGGTCAGTGGTGATGGATTAATATAATCCAAGATCAATGGATCAAGCCATTGGATTCAACTCGAATCCACTTTCTTCGACCCCATGCGGAGCCAGAAGATTTTAAAGGACCTTTTTTATTTTATTTGTTTTCATTTGACCACGAATATCAGCCCACAAAAGCCAAGTACCTACTTAATAAACATTTAACACTTTTAAAAACAGTACAAAGATGACAGTGATACAAATCACTAGATACACGATAAAGTATTATAAAACTACAAAATACAATAAGTAAATATTGAATAACAAAAATGTAAATATAATTGCACATGCACTAAATCTCTACGAAGATGGGTTAAAACAAGACTACACCAAGATGGACGTGGAGTGATTAGTAATATGATTGTCATAAAGGTAAAATGGCATAAACAGCTGTTTTAGTACAGATGCAGCATGTAAGATCATATAGCGACGGTACGACATTGTAGAGCCCAGTATCTGTAAAATCTTCACCCTACCTCCACGATTCACACGAAGACAAATCCGTTAGGATTTATTTTCTCACCTTCGGTTTTTTAACGACCCAACACACAGAGTCAATGGTAAGAGAGTCGAAGAAACATCCGGACCTTTCACAACCAAAAGGTTTGTCATAATACTTGGAGTAGAGCTGTATTGAACAGTAAGAGTGTTCGAAGTGCATTAATTTTGTAACAAAATTTATAAAACGAAATTTTGTATTAAGTACAAGTATTCCCAAATCATTGAGTAAAGAAGAGGTGTAAAAACTTGTTTACTCGTGATGTGCAGATATTTGAAGTTTCAAATTCCAACCTTTTCTATTTGATTGGAAATTAAATAACTTACTAAAGTCGAAATCTAAGTCAATTTCATGTGGGTCATTTTCACTTACGACAGAAATTCAACGCACATGCCTACAGAGAAACCCAGCAGACATGACAAGATGCGGGCAATTAGTTCCCTGTTTAGGTGCAGCATGCTGGAGTAATTTACAATTAAAAATTGTTACAAAAATGTAGACACATTTAAAAGTGGACTTTCTGTTTAGACAAGTAAGAAACGATCTTCATTTTTGTGAAAATCTGGTTTTTACATGTCATGCCTGATGAAACACCAATAGCTTGGTGTAAGTTTAATTCAGGTTTTCATTTATCTTGGAACAATCTCAACAAGAAATGAAATAACATGTATCATTATTTTGTGAGCCAATATTTTTGTATTTCATTTATGTACACACGCAAAGTATAGCGTATGTGGTATGTAGCACATTAAAAAAGCGAATTTTATTGGAATTAAAAATGGGAACAGCCTTGTATAAGGGTTGGCTTCCTTCCGGGAAAATTCGAGATTTTATATTTTCCCAAAAATATTATTAGGTAGTTCACCTTTGTAAGCAGCAATCCTTTGGTTTAAGACTCGACTAGTGCATCACCGATGATAACTTTTATAAGGACTCATATAACACAGCACATTACCAAATGGATTACTTTTAAAAGTGTGTGTGATAGGCACCGAAAGTCCTGATGTTTGTGCCCATAAAACAAGTCATAATTTTTATCGGAATGTTTTCTAAGTTGTCATCTTAATTTGGAATACATAATTATATAATTACATCTAATTATTCTTATGGTATCTAGACTCAAAGATAGTTGTATAAGCTCATAGAAGTCGTCTTCAACCAAGTTTAGTGTTTAATCTTTACGCTAATTATTAAAAATGCAATCCACGTTCATAAAATATCGTACATAATGGCAAAGAAAAATTTGCTCATCTATCAACCTGATGTGGAAGTAAAAGTACGTAAAGACAGTGATTTTTAAATAATATTTTGTTTAATGGATTTGAAACGTTGATATTATTAACAATTAATTGTTTTGAATAAGATAGATGAATTATAGGGGATGATAAGCTATACATACACCACAGCATTCGAAGCGAATGCATACATTTTACTTCGTAAATACACAGAAAACTCAACTCAACAATGTATTCTATTGTCTATTGTATTGTAAACAGGTGCTTTCGCGCACGGATAAGACAATGCTGTATAACTGAGTCATTTGTTCTCTCGGTATATATCACTGACGACAAACCACTGTGTAAGAATCCTTGAGAATATTTAAGGTTTTCCAGCATCCAGAAGTATAGCCTACCATAGCCAGTTAAATGAATTCAAAGCATGTTCTCGACAGGGAAACTTTAATTTTAATTTGAAATTAAATCAACAAATCATCATCAAATCAAATCATCATAACTTGAAAAGTAAATATGTTACAAATAAATTAAATAAATAAATCGCCTTCCATCTTTTGACAGGGCATCTTTTATTTTAAATTTGATATCACAACTTGCATCATAACTTGAATAATTAATTTGTTACAAATAAATAAAATAAATAAATCGACTTCCATCTTTGTTAATTATTGCGGTACAGAATGCGTGACCTAGCGCGCACATACATCCCTACCACGTGCATGACTACCCCATCTTAGTATAAGAGGATTGTTTCATTGAATCCGTGACATCGAGCCGGCCACGTGCAGTCAAATAAAGAGTTCAACGTCACTCGTTGATTGACGGACGGGGCCTTCCTAAAGCTTTCCAATGTTGATAAATGTGCATGGACAATCTCGGACTCGGACAGACAATTTACTCTCGCAAAAAGAGAAAGCACAATTGAATAAATGCAGTACACCGATTGAGATTGTCCGTTTAAACTTGCAAAACGTCTTCGCGAGGGCAGTGAATGTTGAGGCGTCTGAAGTTCCAATTTCCCAGACAGCGGATGTGAATCGAGTGCCAATCACCAAACACAAAAAATTTGTAGCTTCATTAGTCAGAAGTTTTAGAAAAAGTGTTTAAAACTCTAATGATCCCCATCCATATGATCCATCCACACGATCTAAGGGCGTAATTATGTAAACGGTGATTTTGGAGCCGTCTTTACAGCGAATCACATTATATGGTATAAAGCTGTTCCGAACTAGCTTTGTCGATAATTACGTAGCGCGGGCGAATTCCGGCCTACCAGTGAGTTTCCATTTCAATTACCGATCGCTGGTTGAACAAAATTTGAGCGTCGATGACATCAACGACATGGTTATTTATTTTTCGTGGGAAGCCTGCTTAGGGTGCAATTCATGCCTGGTGTCAACTTAATCTAACTATAGGTAGGTTGCGGATAGGACATGTGTGAAGAGATGTCCGAGGGCTGTTTAAGGGGACTCAATCCCTTGCATTTGCATTAACGCCCGAGGAAAACCTCAGAAAAAACTTCAGTCTCAACGGAATTTGAACCCGGGACATCCCACTGCCAGTAACGACAGGGTTGGTTAGGATTTAAGTCATTCTGTGTTACATTTATTTAAGGGGAATCCCTAGACCCAAATATGATTTCTTAAGAATGCATGAAATACGTCTGAAAAGTAAGTAGAATGTAAGAGGGGCTTAATAAAAGAGCGGATTATTTTTTTGAAATTTTTTTGACGGGACATAACCACAGAATCAACAATTATATCTAGGTGCCCGTTAGGGCGCCGCAGCCAAGCCGCGGTGCGCTACACACTCAGGCACCTTATACAGCAAGCAGAGTTGGGGTGATTTCGAGGTGTCACCCAGCCCAACACTGACAACACATGCCAAATTTGGTTGGGATACGATTCCTTCTTGGTGAAAAATTGACTTGAAACATGCTCAAAATCACTTTAAGGATGTTATAGTTATTACTACTGGCTACTATTGGCTACTGTCTAATTCGTCAGTATCAATTGCCCAGCGATTCTCACCAAATGGGTGGGGCTACAACGTTCATATTTTACATGGACATTAAAGTAATAGTGATGTAATTCCCTTTGAAAGAAAAAGTTTGAAAAAATTGCTGGAAGGCTTCCAAATAAAGGTTTTAAAATAAGCCTTATACAGGCATACAATCAACAAGTAACTATAGTTACGTGACAATAATCGCCTACATTGTTTACAAAAAGCAAGTCTTTGGACCATTATATTTTTTCATTCTATTGTTAATTGGTAATACCATAGCAATTAAATCGACTTTGATAAAATTATTATATTTTAACAAATAATTTTGCAATGGAACTTGAAAAAGTAATGAGATCCCACACATAACAAAAACTTGTAAAAATACAGCCAAACCTTACACACTCAAAAGAAATGAGATCTAAAAAAGGTGCCAAGCTCATCTACTTTTCCACATTTGCGCATTCTTAATTCATAAACGTACAGTGTCCCGTAACAACATCCTTGAAAAGCTTGGCAAAATAGAATTTGCATGATATTACGTTTCAATTAATTAGAAAAAAAGAATTTGAATGAACTATTACGTTTAAATTTATAGTTGCAAATTCTATTTTGCAAGCTTTTCAAGGATGTTGTTACGGGACACTGTACGTTTATGAATTAAGAATGCGCAAATGTGGAAAAGTAGATGAGCTTGGCACTTTTTTAAGATCTCATTTCTTTTGAGTGTGTAAGGTTTGGCTGTATTTTTACAAGTTTTTGTTATGTGTTTCACATTACTGGAATCAGTTGTTCAAGTTCAAAATTGAATTTATTGCAGCGGTTTTTTGTATATTGTTTCTAGACTCCTTTATCTACAACCTAAATATAAGGATTATTGGTTTTATATGGTTTCAGGCGTTGCAAGATTTTTTCCGTTAAACGGTACAAAATTTGAAATTGTACCGGCAGGCGAAAAAAATTGTGCAACGCAACAAACCATATAAAACCAAAAATCCTTTTATTTAGGTTGTAGATAAAGGAGTGTAGAAATAATATACAAAAAACCGCTGCTCAAAATTCAATTTTGAACTTGAGCAACTGATTCCAGTAATTTGAATATAATTGTTGATTCTGAGGTTATGTCCCGTCAAACAAATTTCAAAAGAATGATACGCTCTTTTATTAAGCCCTTCTTAGATTCTACTTACTTTTCAGACGTCTTTACTGCATTCTTTAGAAATCATATTTGGGTCTAGGGATTCCCCTTAAAGTAGAAAGTTAAGGAGCGTGTTCCCAGGTACTTCTTGTTGAATTTATTTTT
Organism: Sweltsa coloradensis; assembly: GCA_024449915.1. NCBI lineage: Eukaryota > Metazoa > Arthropoda > Insecta > Plecoptera > Chloroperlidae > Sweltsa > Sweltsa coloradensis. Next base: position 232,843 of record JAMZAV010000332.1, read on the forward strand.
GTGTAAAGTTTACAACTTTAAATAAAGTATTTGTTTGTTTAAAAAAAATGCAAAGTCCCCCATTGATTATTATTTTTGTAACAGATAGATAGATTCTAATTTCACACATTTTTTTATAATAAGTTACACTAAATTACACTAATGTTTACATAACTATTATATTTTCGAGACTTAAATTTGAACTGCTATGGGATGTCTGTGGATTTTTTATATTCTACAAATTCGTATCGTTTTACTTTGTTGATATCTCAGACAACCTGTAGCTTATCATTTGTTTCATTATTTTTTTCATTTTTGATACAATCCAGAAATTACAAAATATATCCCGACCGGGGTTTCAAGAATTGTTAAAGTAGAGTGTTGCTAATTAATTCATCTCATAACTCCCTTGTGACGACCGATTCCAACATGTTCCTATTATAAATACACCACCTTCGTGTTTCCGTACCCGAATCCGTATCCGACGTGACTCACGTAAAACCCAACATATTGACCCTAAAAGTCGGTTGGCCCACGGGTCACTATGACTTCACCCAACATGACTAATCAGTATCAGATTTCATTAGTGTTATAAGACGTGTTATATATGGACGGGTTTCCGAGGTGTCGTAAGCAAAATTGTGTTTTCCCCGTGACAGCGTCTAAACCCAGTCCGAAAGCTGGTACGCGCCGATGTCAAGCCGGTTTAATTTAAGATGAGGTTAAGCAGTGTCGGACAAGGCCATTAGATGGGTGGGTGACCGGCCTACTCAAATCTTCGTTAGAAGTCTTCACACGCATACTCTGAAGTGTATCAAGATGGCTAGAGTGTAAGTACTTTACGTGTTTTGAGTAAAATGATTTCGTGCATTGAGATGTACTGGACACCATTTTAAGATTTCACACATTTTCACTTTTGACACCACCATATAAACTGGATTGAAGTCAACAGTCCACTCCAGTCACATATGTGTGGCAATTATATTTTGAACCACATTTAACTTAAAATTCATACTTAATTAAAGTGGATACAATTTTAAAATTATTTCTTCAAATTTAAGATATATACAAGTTAGTTACAACATAATTATGTGTTTTATCCTGTAAGGGTCAGGGCAATATGCCACATATAACAAACAGGTATTAAGACAGACTGATTTACATGTATCACTTCCTCAATATCTATTACAGCTTATGACGTTGATATGTGGTCGAGCCAATGTCATCTAAACCTACTAGTTACTCCCCACCTCCGGTATTTATGCAATCTCAATCCAATCAAATTGCATAATTAATTTATTTGCAAACATGTCACCCAGCCTCCAAGTACGGAAAATCTATGTCAGAGACCAGCTTTATATAATAAAACTTATTCAAGTGACACTCTTTTGTTATGATAATTAATTAATTAATTTAACATATCTAGGCAGGTAAAAGATGCCACACGACATTAGATAATCCGTCTCCTATGTCAACAGTAAGTCTTGAGTTATGCCAGCAAAAAATAGAGAAATGGTCGGTTCTCTAGATCCTTCTATGTTCTGTAAAAGAAGTTCCTCCAATGCACTTTAGTAAATCAGTATGAATAATGTCAAAGAAGGTGAAAGCGAGGTATTAGTGTCTCTTCAGGCTGACAATCTTTAAACAGTGTTAATTGCTCAGCTTCGTTTTCGTGAGGACCGTGTTCCCCTCAACAATTAGATTAATTGATTTCTACCTTTACTCGTAGCATTGCCAGTTTAACTCCAAACATCTACCAATTACTATTCAACCATATATTATCAACATCAACATGGCCTGGACATGGTATGGACATTTACACATCAACATAGTCTGGATATTTTGGTGGGTAAGATTTTATTTGAAATATATTTTAAGCAGTGGAAGTCACTAAAGCGAAAAACGAGGCAGCTAAATCTAATTGGAAGATAGTTACAGAAACAGAACAGTGAAGTTTTTGTTTCCCAGTAAAAACTTACACAATAGTTATCAGAATAACTAGATTATCTTTTTAAGGTGAATAGTGGGTCAATAGTGAAACTACTTAATAGCAAGACCCTCAAAGCGTAGGTCAAGATCAAAGCATTATGAATATCCAGATCGGAGCTACTTCTCTCTAGCCAACATAGGCTATGTATGGCTAAGTTAATATGTATGCGCTTACAATCGCACAACCTGCATTGTAGACTTACGTAAAGCAACTTGATAGAATCGAAATAGCACATTCAAACATTTGTATTTGATGACTAAAAATTAATTTTCTAGAAGAAGTATGAGTTGCTTTTTATTATTTTTTCGAATAGGTTTAGAACACAAGTTGGGTCTAATTGAAAAGAAGATATTGCTACATCACTAAAAAAAAACATACTTTTTAAGCTATTTTTTCCATTGCTTGCATTGGAAAATAAGAACAAATATCCAATGTAATGTGTACAATAAGTAATTTTAAAGTTGGTGAAACAAATCGTTGAAAATGTGTTATTCCATGATTGTATTGTTGAGAAAGACCACATAAAGATGTCTACTACAAGACCTTATTAGTATTTATTTTATTCAATTATGAATCCACTTCGGGCACCATAGGACATGCGTTTTATGCAAATTGCTGTTCGTGACACCACAGGTGTTTGAAATTATGAACAGATGTCACGAAAATGAAAATATAGGGCTCTACAGTAACACATTTCTAAAATTTGTACAAAATAAATTAGTTTTCACGATTTTCGATTTTGTTAAAAAGTCCAAAATTGACTATATTAGTGATTTTTTGGGGGTGATTAAGGCAAAATTTTGAAAATCAATGACTGTAGGGCTGCCCGTGTATGCTTTATTGGCAACTTTGCAAGTTGCATATACGTCGGATACTTCATGGCCGAGCGAATAGCTATTTGAAAACTGCCAAATGTGTCCTGTTCCCTCTTAGATCGCTTCTGCTAGTTTTACTTATTTGTTGATCGAGCGTTAAGGGCAGGGACACACTCGAGAACAGTAAAATTATTAAGTTATATAGCCCCTTAGTCTTTTGATGACATGTTTGTTAGTTTTCCCACGACTTCTGCAAGCATAAATATCTTAAAATTACGTTTTACATTGTGTGATTACCACCGAGAGGCACAAATTAGAAAAACACCTTGACATATGCACTTAATATAACCCGACAAGAATTTAAATATAATAGATTTAAAATAAAATTCCAACAACACTCGTGAAAAGAAAATGTATAATTAAATTTAAATATTATTGTAATTGTAGTGATTTTGTGGGTTGGGCCGTTTGACCATAGTTTAAAGTGCATACCTCACGATAGTTTTACAGTTTGCAGTAACCTTAGAAATATGTAAATATCCGTTGCTAATTTCCGTTTCAAGGTGTTTTAGAACGTGTACCGAGCGAGCGCACTAAGTTACCGGCGCAATGAACGAGGGAGGAAGGTCGTGAAGATAACTGGACTGTCCCACGCAAGGAAATCATGTTATGGGCATGGAATACATCCGTTCATAAAGTGTCACGTATCTGTTATTAGATCAATACATTAATTAACTCCAATACTACCATTTATGTCAACGTGCGACCAACAGCTCGTGGGTTCGTGAAGTCGACAGGTAGCTGCTGCTGGCTCGGTATCCGCCACCGTTTACCGTGACTTAAGGTTTATATCCAAGGATTTCCTCGATATAAAGATGAATGCTGGTATTGCGCATGCTAGGTAAAGTTTCCATTGTGTGATTTGCTTTTGTTAACCTGTTGTCTTTACTTGTGTCCTATTTATTGTAATAATTGTATAATGTTAACTGTATTGTGCTTGGTTGAACATAAAGACAGGCCAATGGCCTTAAGCTTAGCCTAGCTATAAAATAAAGACTATTATGTATTTTTATTTTAAATTTGATTACATCCAGTTAGTCACATAATGACGGACAGATACATTGAAATAAATATGGGTTATGGAGTTCACAAAATAGTGAGCGAAGCTTCCCGTTTATTGCTTCTTTCAGTTACGTTTCAGTTTAGTTTAAATATTTTTGGTGGAGGTGCCGGGTCGACCAATTTTACATATTTAGGTAATCTAGTCTCGTCCCTTGACCCCCAGGGTCACCACACACATTCTGTATCATCACTGATGACGGTCAGTGTCGTTAATAAAAACACATTCGATCAGAGGCCATGTTCGGTTTGTATCGTGAGACATGACAAACGCAGGACGACGAAGAGAAAAGTGAGTAGTGCATGAGAGCTTTGCTCCGCGATAAATTATTGCTGTATAGGATGGTGTATAATAACAAAACAGTTTGGTTGAAATGACAATCCAATTGAAATAGTGCTTGTTGTTGTCTTGAATGTTAATTCATACAAAGGTGTAAACATATTAGAGATAGTGAGAGGTGATTGATGCGAATGGGTTACATTACAATCATTCAAATATACACGAAACGAACCCTGCCTCTCTACGACACCACCCACTATCAACAAAGGTAGTAGTTTGATTTAATTTTCGCTAGTAAGACAATCAGGAAAACATGTAACAATACATTACCCTATAGGCCTACGTTGCACAGACATAAATTTTAAAAGAAAGTTTTTATACAAGTTAACATTCATTTTAAATACAACTGAATTATAACATTCTTTACCTGATGCATGAAAATTGAAATAAAACACGTAACAGTTTACGTATTACTTTCATCATACACATATTACACATCGAAATATAATTTAAAATAATTACCACAAAATTTCCTCTTATGGTAGTGAGAGTTGAATAAGCCATAAAATAATTATTATTGGTAAGGCTTGAAATGTAGTAAATTGACGTTCAATTAATGTGGTGGTCAAATATGATCCGATACTTATGAAATGAGCGATAACTTTAAAAAATAGTTTAAAAATAATGCACAAAAAACATTTTTTTTGTTTATAATGAATTAAAAATTAAATAAATAATTATTTTAAAAATCTATGTAAATTAGATTTATTTCGTTGTCCTCCTTTGCAAATCAGTTTTTTAACTGAATAGGACAGACAGACGTTAAATAAGTAAATAAAATGAAATAAATAAATAAATTCAATTTTTAAATATTCAACGGATTTCGAATGACAAACGTGGGATTCGGAATAGTGATATTATTACACTTCACAGATCGGTGTGCAAGACGTAACTCATGAGTGAGGCATCAGTCTAGCTAGGTGTTCTCGACATGCGTCGTTACGTATACGCAATTCGCCACACACGAGCGTGCAAGCGTAGGCCTATGCAGCAGAAATACTTTCATACCTGTTTTTTCGGTTCTTATTATGCGTCAGCTTAATTTCCCCAGTGTGCCTCATGTCGAAATGATCTAATTAGTCATTAGTACTAGTCTAGTACTTATACAACAGGATTTTACCGGTTGGTGGCGTAGAATCTTTCTACCGCCAAACTCTACCGGGTGAACGAGCGTGCAAGTGTGGCCGAGCCCGGCGGTAGGTGTGAGAATAATTAGGCAAATCGTCGGAATGTGTTAGGGAAGGACGTTGGAAGGCCGCTGGTTTGAAAGCGGTGTACACCACCGCGAGCAAGGTCACGTGACTTGGGTGTGACGCCCGCCGCTAGGGCTACACCGGTAACACAAGGACGGTACACACAAGTGATGATAGGTGCATTATTTGATTGGAGTGAGATTTTAAGTCTGGAATGTATGCGATTGCATTAATCTTACACAAGGAGTGCAAGAGGCAATATGTTTAAAAAAGTAAATGTCGCCAGTGGATATTAAATAAATAGAAAATAAATGTAAGTAGGATGGAAAATAGCTATCAAGCTAAAACTAAAGAGCATTCAGCATACAACAATGTTTAATTACTAAATAATATATATATGGCACTTTATTTTGTTGTTGTACCATGTTACATACAAGCATAATACGGGAGAAACCAAAAGAAGAAGCCAAGCTACTTATCAACATAAACGTATCGAAGAAAAATACAAAATCAAACAAATTAGCCGTGTGGTGTTTGTTTGGTGACGACGACTGGTTAGCTTTAAAATGTTTGTGGCTGATGCTCGCATTTTATTCCCTTGATGAATTCCTAAATCTTGCCTCTTGAGTTTTGAATCGTACTTTTTTGTCAAAATAATTTGTGTGTATTTGTATTGTTAATTGTATTTTGTTAGTGATATAATATCACTTGTGTGTTTGTATTTGTCTTTTAGTTCATATAATGTACACCATGTACACCACACTCTCGTCCAGAAGTCAACCAAGGGCTTGGTAAAGTAGATTCAACTAGACAACTTATGGTTAGAGCTATGAAAAAATAGCATTTATATTCTGAATATTTAGCATTAATTTTTCCAAATTTAGCATTTTGTAGCATTAATTTTATTCTTTCCACCAAAACCCCAAATGTGGGGAGTTTCTTGTATTTTTAATGGGGAATGAATTCAAATTATGCTTTATAGGAACATTTCAATTCAATGTTGTCACTTTAAACGTTAGAATACAATGCTAAACCAATTCTTAATTGGTATAGGGAAACCTTATTTTCAGTAAATTTAGCATTTTGTAGCGTTTTCAAGAATTTATACTCACTGATTTAGCATCAATAACCTTAAACGCTAAATTTTCATGCCTCTACTTATGATCAATGGTGTCAGGTGTACATGCCCATAGATTATTTTAAATAAATGGTGGAGGTGCCGGGTCATGAATTTTCAAGCTTCCAGGGAGTCTAACCAGGAACCACTCCCCTTCTTACCCCCAGGGTGATCAAAAAACTTTCTACATCAGCCTTGTTGAAGGCAATGTTAACCAAAAAATTGGGCGTTGTGTGGTTATTTTCGTGAGACACGACACACGCACACACGCACAGACGGACAGAAGGACATAAAAGTTGTGCCTTATAGAATTCCTACCATGATTATTATAGATCATATGGCGCCGGCCATTAATAATCGGTTTGTACAACAGATGTCTATCGTGGAATAGTTACATGAAAGGAGTGAATCCTGAGTATAGGCAAAATATATTTGATTACGACAAACAGCTTCTGTCTCTTAGTTTTGTTTTAGGTTGTGGTTAAAAGGAATTGTTTAGTAGGCCAAACTTGTATAATTAATTACAATATATTTCAAGTAGTATTAAAAAACAATCAATTGTCAACATATTTCTTCTGTTTTTCATTTATTTAACACTTTTATCTGAATTATCGTATTTTGAATAACAATGCATTACAAAACTTATAAAAGACAGCCAAAAGTAGTTACATCTAAAAGAAAGGCCATCCTAATGTACACGCCTATACACCAATGCACTAGAAATACGCATAAAACCACGTTGCCCCTTGACTTCAAAATAAAATATACAATTTAAAATAACAGTTGTTAAATGTCCAGTTAGTTCTATTTTTCAATTGCATTTGCAATGGTTGAATGTGCAAATTCAATTAATCCATAATCCTCATAAGACACAAAAATTCAGTAATTTATGATATTCCTTACGCAATTAAAGATACGGTTGTAGCTTGTAAGCCATTTTTTAAATTCTTTCTGTATGAATATGATTACAAACAAGAAAACAAAGTAGTTTTTGTGCATTTTTGACCTACTCCAAGGTTCGAACTCTGATCTTACAAACAATGAACCATTGAAGACTGTTAATATGTCCGTCCTTCTGTGCATGCGTCACATGTCACGATGAAAACCAACATGACCTCCGACTGACATCCGGTTTCTTGTTGACATTTCCCTCCAACAAGTAAGATACATTATGTGTTAAGTGACCGTTGAAGTCAGGAGGGCGGGGCTAAGTTCATCCAAAGTTCGCGATTCTTTCAAACCGGCAGTTACAACAAAGTGATTTCAATGCGCGAGAATTTTTTTAGTATCCTTCTTTGACAATCAGTTGATGAGGTAGCTTCGCTCTCTATTTTGGGTACTACCGTTCCCGTGCTTGTCTAATAAACAACCTTCTATTTGGGTTCGAATCCTGGGTTTTACTTTTTCATATGTGAAGTTATCAACTCTTAATTTCCTGTTCAGTGTTAGGGAGAGTGAGTACCAGACCAGATATTTTGCATTGTGAAATGAACCCTATCATAAACTAACCTGAAATGCAACACCCAATTTTTACTTCACTTTGGCTTTGTTAAAAAAATATATATCGTATATACTACAGCCTACATCAGCTATCTTCCACGAAAAATGAAATCCTAAATTATTTAAAAAAATATATTTTATTAGGCTTCATGGATTCTTTAACACTTCAACTTGTTTGTTAACACATTTGATGTCCATATTTTGTATTGTGTTTGTCTATATTTGTTATTATCTTGTTAACATATCTGCCATGTATTATGTACACGTGTTCCATATAATATGTACTATGAACGTGTCAGTGGACATGCAATAATATAAAATGTTAAATTCTAAATTTAATTGCATGGTTTATTCTGTTCGTTAATGACTTTTTTAACGTTCTACGATTATGACACATTCCAAAGCTTTTATATCCAATATTATTTAAAATGTGCTCATGAAAAGATTCGAGACATTAAGTTAATTATATTAAAATTGAAATAACTTTAAAAAATTTCAAGTGTTTAAAAATAAAAAGTAATTACATATTCAGTTGAATTAAATTATATTCAATATTTAATTTAAATTTAATTCACGTTTAAAAAGTAAACTGAAACTTTATAGTTTAACTTGAATATTAATTACATCAAATTGTTGTTGGAGTAAACGTGAAAAATTTACATCATTTGATAATAATATAATACTATTACAATATGTATGTTTTGTAATCAAAGTAGCTTTTTCTGATGTAATGTAAAATCGTATTGCTTCTGTAGCCGGGGGGAAGGGGGGGGGGTCTAAAGGTCAGCGGGTGACGCAACCCTCGCCGACGACTAAACCAAAACTGCCTAAATTTGGGTTAACATTCTAACCCAGGACCAGTCTAACAGCGGTCACCTTAACCATGTCTGCGAAACAACAAGGAGAGTGAGAGAGAAAGAGAGAGACCATTGCTCCAACGTCTCAAAGTTACATAAAATCGGCTCTCCCTTCACCTTCGTTAATGAACATTCCGTACGTATTAATTATTGCAGCCGTGAAAAAATACCACACGTTTTGAACAAATTGTGAAGAAATTGCCAAGACCTTGTTGAAATTAGGTGAGCGCGCGCGAGAAGTTCCCATTGGTTGGGAATTAAGGGCAAAAACCAATCCTTACGAATAGTGCAGAGTGGGAGAAATCACATTTCATGTTTGTACAAAGAGTTGCTTGGTGGGAGATTAGCGGCAACGTTTTTTAATAGGAAAGTAGGGAGGGTAAGAAGTAAGAGGCACTGAGGTGAAAATATAGCCTAGCAGTGCTCTGGTTATGAGCATTCAGAAAGTAGTTACATACAACTAAGAGTACAAGTGTTTAGAGTCGGCCAAACAGTCAGTGTGGAAGGACGCCCCTACGAGTCAACAATAAGCCTGCGGCGTGTCTGCATGGTGGAGTGTGTGTGTACCTAGTCGACCTGCATGCCATTTCACACCGAACAGTGCACGGACCGAGTTAACACTTATTATATGGAATCCTTATATCAGTTGACGTGAATTTCAAACCAAATTGCGCGGGCTTCGACCGAGTTGTTTTCTGTTGGTCAGTGGGATACGTACGATGGCCGCGCTACAACGGGTCTTCGTGGTCACATGGTGTGTCGTCCTTCTCGTCTCGGCTAGCCAAGGGGTCCGGGAAGGAACATCCAAGCGAAGAAAAGGTGAGTAGTTAGTGTTGTGTTTGTGTGGATGGAAGCGCCGGACGCGCGCGACCGCTCGTCGAACTCTCAAGCTACGCATCGTAACAGTGACAGATTTCAATTATTACATTTTTTATTTGACATGCTCTCGGAATACCTAACGGGAAAAAATTAAGAGCGGTGCAAGATAATTTTTTGTGGTGTTACTGTGTTGTTGATAAATTATTCGACATGCTCTCAAAATATCCATCGTAAATATTGATAATACAAAACTATCATGTGTAATTGATAATAAATACCAATCATCAAATTTAAATTGAATTCTCCAAAATGTGCCGGTTGTTTGCCGAAAGAACATTTCCTCAGGTAAACACACAATTTAAACCATTACCTCTAGTCTTACAAAATAGATTAGGAACTAAAATGACTACCGAGTTAATTTGTCGTCCCAGTTTCTGGAGCGTATAACAACATGAACCGAGCCAGAGGCCGCGTAGTTGGTTCGCTGTACTCCACCGTGCGTAAGACCATCGCAATCGTCGCGTTCGTCAACAGTTGAGATTCAGAGACGCGTGCCGGTTTCTCCAAGTCCGATGATGCACAAGCTAATAATACACAGCTGTACATGAAGATATCGGCATCTGATTGTATTGCACTTTCTTTGTACCCACTTTCTTTCCAGTTATCTGTAATGTGATTTGCGATCACTCATTTAGATACTTATCTTGTGTGTACGTTTAACACCTGTCCTGTTAATGTCTTTATTCAATTAGCAGCGCTTAGTAATGACCGATATCTCTCAATTAAGTGATTGACCCTCTTCCCGTAATGAATGGTCAAGACTAGCGAGGTGAAACTAGCAAGAACGGAATAGTGTAATCAGCAGGAAATTATCACATTGGTTCAAATAATTATAATAAAAATTCTAATGAGGTAGTTGAGCATATGTTGAGAACAATGGGGAACATCTAAGAATTGTTTGTGTTAACAGTTAGACTATGAAGGTAGTTGTGTTGTTTCTGGGTCATCGTTTGTAATTAGCATCGTCGGTTTAAACAAATCAGTTGAGCTTCCCGCCGAGTTTGTGATGTGTGAAGAAGGCGAGGCGAGGTGGAAACGGAAAGTCGATCGGATAAGTGTGCGTTAGTTAGTTAGCTCCCAGGATCTTGGTTTCGAGCGTAAACGTGCAAAGGTCATACTTGTACTTTTCATTGAACTGATTCTTGTATCACAAGAAACAAGCGGATGGCGCGTGTTAGCCCCGTAGAGCGCGAGAACGAAATTGTTGGTGCTGGTTCCCACCATCAAATCTAAACTATAGCTCACAACAATATACAGACATTATATAAGTGATGATGTTGTTTGTAACTTGAAATCAACCGTGCAATAAGGTGTCAGAGCTTGCTAAAGCTTATAGACGAGAACATTGTGCAAAGCATGAATTAAATGTGATTGCAGTGAAAGAACGCACTGATTGAAAATTGTATTTCGCAATCATTGTGCGATGATTTGAGAAGAAATAATTGGTTAAGATTAAAGAATAGAAATCTGTGCATGTACACTGGCTTAGTAAACAGTAGTAATCCATGTTGCATCTTAAATCTTGAGTTGCACAAGCAGCTAGGCTCTTTTCTCATTTAGGTCAGTAAAAAGTTATAAGAACTACAGCTTGTGTTATCGCAAATTATATAGCTGTATGGTCGCAAGAACGATGGCCCCAAAATACTCTTTGATTTCTGGATAAGTCTACGAGTGTCGATAATTTAAACAACTTAAAGTGCATTGAGGTGCAAACCATTACAATGGGGGAAAGTGGAGAGGCAGAAACTCGTCTATCCATTAACAAAATACCACATAACAAAAAATAACTAATACTAAGAGTAAAAATTGCTAAGTCAGAACTTTAATTGGTTTTAAATCTGAGAGTGCCGTGTACCTGATAGAGACGTGCATGCATGCAAGAACGTTGAATGCAATTTCACTGAATGAAAGAAGTATCGGATTTCTGAATCACGATGACTTCGAAAATTACGAAATGAAACTAAAGCTTGAACGCAGACAGTTGGCTGGTGGGGAAAACAGAAAGCTCACTGAAAATTAAATCAAGCAATAATAACCACAGCTGTCGGATAGTATTTCACAAGTTATTCTCAGAACTTTCAATTAATATTTCAGAATATAAGTTCAATTAGATGCACATGACCGTTTGAAAAATGTAGACTCCAGACGGATAAGTTCCGATTTTGTCTCATAAATTTCTGTTGCACAGTGTATTTTTGGATTCCAACTCACTTAAATAATTGAACGCAAATTAATATTGTAGATCATATTTCTAAATGTAATGCACAGCGAATCTACATAGAGCCTTCTACAAACTTGAACTCTTCTCCTCGCCCTACTTGCAACACTATGATCACACAACTTTCAAGCCAATAATCACCCACTAATATCTTACACATTTCCTTGAATCATTCTCGCCATCACTTGCCCCTAAATTACTAACTAGTACACGGTCACCATTACCGTTTGTTAGCTTAGGTCAAATCGATCAGGTTGCAAGTTGCACCTAATTATCAGTGTAACCCCGCACTCGTGCACAACGCATCGCACGAGCACCCTTCACCTGCACCTACACCTCCACCTACACCCACGCCCAAACACCACCGACTTTCGTAAACTACCACTGAATCATAAACACACTTGCACTTGTAAAACAAATAAATATACAATGCAAGTCGAAATAAAGACATGAAATGCAGGATCTACGTTGTTTGGAGTTTGAGGAGTTTAATTTGCATGTACCGGGCTCTTATCTCTGGTTTCGGTGGTGCCCTCGCGAAGTGTGGTGTGTTTATCTGGTGTTGATGTAACATGACCTATAGCGTTCTTCAGCTCTAATTGGCATGTTGTCATGAATGCGCCGCGTTGCGCTTGTTTCTTTGCCTGACGACCTTCATCTTGTACAAATCTTACACACTATCCCGCCAAGCAATGTACTTGTTGTAGGCCCTACGCCTCGCCGTTACAAATCTCACACACTATCCCGCCAAGCAATGTACTTGTTGTAGGCCCTACGCCTCGCCGTTACAAATCTCACACACTATCCCGCCAAGCAATGTACTTGTTGTAGGCCCTACGCCTCGTCGTTACAATCGCGGATCAGATTCAAATTTTCTCGTAATTTCACGTCCTACTCGGCGTAGGTAACGCGGGAAAAGAACATGGATGGAACTTTTCAATTCTAAAACATGTAATGAGCTTGTTAGCTTCTTTAACATTGGGTTAAACTAAACATATTGATAACCAATAATTCAACTGCTGTGTTTAAAGCCATAATTCACAATTGAAAGTATGCAGCTCTGTGTTATATATTCAGGAGGTGAGGAGGGGGGGGGGGGGGCAATCCTGGCTCACGTACACCAAGGACGGAGAGTGGGGTAGAGCCCCAGGCAGCCGGAGGTGAAAGGCTTTTCAGATTTTGTTTTTGTCAAATGTCCAAAACCCAATATCGAAACACGAACATATTCTCAAAGGCGTCCCACAGTTACAAATAAAGCTTCATAATTAAGTGATGTTCATAATACTTCATTGTTTTCAATAAAAGACTGACCCTTGACAATCAATCACTTGTCTGCTAGTTGTGGAGAGCGACCTTGATTGCGATGCTATTATTAAGCACTGATGTCACCGGTTGCACGTTGTCTTCCAGAGTGTTTTGCAATCGCGTTGTAATATTACCCCGTACGCCTGTTCACACAATACGGTGGTTTGATATTTTTATTGTGACGAAATTTATCTCTAGCTGACTCAGATGAGTGTAACTTTTATTTTTACTAATTTATTAAGATAATGCATAAAAAATATTGATATTGAATTATAGATGGTGTAGGTCTATCAGTTGATCGTGGATACGTATGTACCAAGGTTGAAACTAGAAGCGATCATGGCTACAATTACCGAGGTTGTATCGCGATTAGTGATCATAATTACGAGGTGCATTTCGAGTTAACCTTTAAATCGAAAAAATGCATACATGTTTTTATGGAAGAAATAAATATATAATATATATATATTTACATATTGTTCTGTACTGTAATACCAGGAGTAAGACCATTAAGGTCTTACATACCACCTAGTATGGTACATATAGAATTACATAAAATGTTACATATTATATGAACACAAATATATAATATATTTTAACAAAGTAATGAACCAAACATTCAATAAAAAAAATTATAGTTATAGAAATAAAATAAAATTAAGGAGAATACTAAAATTTGTTTTACAAATAAAAGCTTATGTACCTGGGTATCTCATAAATGTGTAGTAATATAATTTAGAGATCCAAATCAATTGAATTGTAACGATGCCGTATTATTGTGAGAAAACATAGCATGTCAATTTGATAATTTTGTACCATTTCGACAGAAAGAATGAAGACAGATATGGTTATTGCCTTTCAATGCAATTAATCAATATACTAGAATGTGTATAAAAACTCATAAGCAATAAATAAACTCCATAGTTCATTGAACAACATTTGCGGAGATTAAGAATCTTATGTTTCACTAAAATTGCTTCAATTACTCACAAATTCGAGGGTATAAAAATGTAGTTCAGATGTTTAATTAACCGAATAGGATGGAAACGAAGTCTGGGCGGTTACACAACTCCTCGGATAATTAACTACATCGTGACGAGAACTTTTAAAAGAAAACTTGTTAAAATCGGTTGTCGTGACGAAAGAGAATTCAGACTTGTAAGTCAACATTATTTCACATCGAACGTTCCAAGCAGTACGATAAGACCAATGTAAATAACCAACCACAATTAAAATTGGGGATTTGAAATTATAGTTAAACATTTGGAGAGGCACTTATGAATAATTGTGTAACTGGGCGCCTTATTTGCTCCTTCTTCTAGTATCTAATTAATTAGCACTTCCGAGTCACGCATTGGCAAAACGAGATGTATACCTGTAATTACATTACGTTATCTATTCTATCGCAGTCATCTCATCAATGAAATTTCTGGCGTTTTTTCAACAAGAGCAGGATGGTTTTTAAATGTGTTTATGAGCATAATTTATTTTATAACTTATAATTAAGTGGCAAATATAAAACGAAAATCTAGACTTTTGGATGCACACCAACGATGTCCATCTTCGTATAGAGATTGGCTAAATGGGTATAGATTTGTGGGTGGTTTTTGTTGAGAAATGACGCTATTATAAAATGTCCTTGAAATCGCGACAAAGCGAGCAGGAACTAAACTTTCAACAACAAGTACCGGTAACTGAAGATATGCAAGTACATTCTTAACTGTACTCCAGATTGCATTGAGCTACAGTTGCATGTGGGCGCCACCATGCTAAACGCGTTAGTCAACTCTGGGTTCCCGTAGGTTGATTCACTATATTGTAAAAACATGTGACACGTGCATGATCGGGAAGGCAGTACATGTACAACATAACTAAATAGTTACGCTGGAGACCACGTGGTTCCGGTAAGCGATGTTCACGTGTTCGCCATAACTCGAACACTTTCACGGCCCGCGAGCGTCAGGTCATTAAATCAGTCCCTACTCTACTCTAATTATACCATTGTTTCTCGGAGAAGGAGGTTTTTAAATCGCACAACCACATAAAGATTTAGGACCACCATGGCTATAATGGACCTACAGCTTCACAGTGTTGCTGCACAGAAAATCTCTATTGAAAGGATATAGATATCAAAGATTTCTCACTCTGCAAACAAGGAAGAACAATATCGCAACACCATGCAGGCATCACGTACACAATGCTAGATTATTAGTGCCGCGAATTGATACACATTTCCGAAATGAAAAAAAACGCCTCGCACGTCTGTAAGTTAAAACTTTCTCCTTCCTTAAAAACGAAAGAAATAAAATATCCCGGACCAATTTTTATCGACTTCTTTTTTTTTCTGTTAATTTTAAGAACAACTACTTTCTCCCTGACCAAACGTTCGTTTAGGTTGCTCTAGTCTGCATTGTTGCCCACTATTTGCCCGCGGGGATGCGAGGATCACGCTCATTGGCTGTTGGCTTTAATGAGTGACGTATATACAGCGAGAAATTAAATTAGCGCCAAAGACGCGCAAATATGCGTGGTCAGTTCGGCGGGGCCGCGGGAGCTTCGCAGAGCGGTCACTCCCTTCTGCCGGCGGCGGCGGAGGTTGGAGCTGACTGCATCCCGACACCGGCACTGACAGACATGCACTCGCGATGAGAGCTACTGGGCGGCCGACGTACATGCATGTGGAGGCGAGGTGCATGCCATAAAAGATCTGGGTTTTGATCGAAGGAAAAAGAATAAAAAAACAATCACGAACATGTTATCAAAATAATACAAGTTTTCAAATTCAAGTTTCGCTAGCCTAATAAAATAAGGTTTGTGCTGGTACAGCTAGCCTGGGAAGTGAAATGTGCTACTAAAAGTGATGAACAACAAGTTGTTGGATGTAGTAAACTGAAAGTAAAAATCTAGTGCGTTGAATTGTGGTATCATGTTTTGGCAGAAAAGTTCATGTTCGCATCAGATTATTGTGCAAAAATGTGTTAACATCGACCAAGAAGCTGAACAATGGCTTTTTTTTACTTCTATTATTGGATTTTAACAAACGCAGTGGTTATTTTCTTCACGGTCAATAACACTGATGTAATAAGAATTCAACCATGATTATAATTTAATAAAAGTAAAATTCCGGAGTGTTATGTTAATTCTTGTTAACAGCAATGGCCTACCGTAGTTAATGCATTATGTGTATAGGCTACGAGACATAATCCTATTTCGTTTGACTTAACCGAAATTCCAAATCCCAGCAACGTCAAGGATCATAAGTCACGGTGTTTGCTCTTACCTCTAATCAAACAAAAACTTGAGAAGTTACCTCATAAAAGCGTCACTGTGAATTTAGCCGGTCTAATAATTTGGAATAGATGACCAAGATAATCTTTCCCGTTCTCAGTGAAACACAAAGTTAAGCTTCTTAGTTCGTTTAGAGGTCAACTCTCATTAGCTGTAGCGTCACGGTACACGGAGCAGAATTTGATTTGATGGATGTATCGAGAGACAAGTTGACAGAGAAAGCTACTAGAGTGGTCGGCATACACACGAAATTTAATTAAATTAGTTGAATATCTTGGACGCAATGAAACAATGTCGGGATTCCCTTTGAATTTTAGTATGCCATCGGTAGCGGCATGTGTACTTACTTTTTTGCAATCTAATGTGATACTGAAGACAAGGAGGAAAAAATTTATGATTTAACATCCATACAACAAGTATTACAAGAAGTATTACAAATAAATGTGACACAAAATGTTGTCTTGTAATGTACTTGTATTGATACCTTACCAGTGTGAATAGGTCCACTGCAAATCCAAATCTTCAAGATCCGGTTTGTTGATGGTAGCACAAGCGCGTGGGTAAACCTGTTAAAAGCAAACAAATTATTGTTAAAAACACAATCCGATTCAAATGCTTCACGAACGATACATTTTTTCAATATTTATTGCTCCAATAACTATCCGCAGTTGACAATAGGCACACTTCGATCTTGCCAAGATGTGAGGGAGTGGTGTGGGTGTGGCTATACTGCATAGTAAGGTCATCGACAGTGATAACACCAACACGTATAACTGGTGCAACATGCATCTTGCATTCTGCCCGTCATCTAAATATAACGCTATATTCCACACACACACGTCCACTGGTGTTTGCCTCTACCTATGTAGTAAACACGGTACTTGGCACGGTACCAGCCTGCCCTTGCACTGCACTGCACTGCATGCAAGTTGGTGACTGTATAATTCACAGTGAATTTGGAATAAATAAATCACTGTCAACTCCACTAGGTACGTTGGCACTCCTTCTAAAGAGTGATTCTTTCAATACTAATTTTTTGCTTTTCTGTGTCAGTGCCGTTATGCATAAGGTATGAGAAAGCACTGGCTACTTTTTATTTTTTTGTGGCCTAACGTCTCTATTCGTCTATTCGAGACGAATAGGTCAATTCAATAAAAGTTGAAGCAGTGTGCTTAACACAAACTGTAATGATAGAATAGCTTATAACAACTGCATTTCAAACATAGCTGCATGTGTTATATCGTAGACAAAATCTACTGGCCTTACCGGCTCTTGACTGACATGTATCTCAGAATCATAAGCCAAACATTAATTCTATCATGCAAATTTTAAATTTAAATTGGGAACAATGGCTGTAAGTTAACTACGATATTTCTTAACTTCACCGCGAATTCAAGGTTTGCAGGACGTACCCTATAATACGACAATCGCAATTTCATCACCACCGCCCAAAAGATTAAACAACTAACCCACCCAATCACGAAGCATCCGACGTCGACGATAATGAGTGAGAAACCAATCTTGGTTCGAGCCACGAGTTGCTCTTGTGGGGTCACGGTTGATCAGGAGCCAGAGGTTGCATCAACGAACTACGTGCTACATGTGTCAAGGTCCTCGGCAGACCAAGAGCAGAAGATGCTCGACTTTGCGGATGAATGGACGGACAGAATCAGAACTTTCTCAGCCATGATCGAGCAGAAAGCAGGGTCCAGCTGGCACCATCACTTTCACGCGATATCCTATTGCGGTCCGAATTACCAAATCTATGAGCCATTACAAGAGAATCCGTGACTTCAGACACGTAATCAAAACTCATTTATCGGGATTGTTATTTGGGAAAATATTTCACAACTATTTCCATGCAAATCTATTAGATGCATTAAATATGATGGTGTCAACAGGTCATAATTATGCAGCATTTTAGAGCAAGGTTCTAGAATATAACGCAATAGCAACAACAACAATTGCGTTGTAGGCTGAGCGAACAGTGAGGCTGAATGCCACATTCTAGCTGTTTTATTACCAATTAAAGAGTGCCTTATCACCTTCCCTTTAGTCTTGATATTTTATGGTTACGAATAACAAGAAGGTAGCAAGGCTACTTTCCATTGAACAGGTCAGCATCAAATCAACAGGTGATGTTGTTGAAGATAGAGCTCTCGATTATTTACACAGGATAGAAGTCATTAATAGCATCTTATGGTCTGAACTTTGCATTCATTCTCTGCAGGCTTAATATGCATTTATGTATAGATGCTTAGTTGCATATTAAATTACACTGGTAACTAAAACCAAAATAATGTCCTAACGTGTAATGTACTTACGGGGAAAGTCTGCTAAAGGACGATGATGGATAGAAAGCAATAGTTGAAAACGTTTTCCCAAGCAAAATCGAACCCAAGTCCTCCGGTTTAACGTACCAACGCTTTTTACAATCTAACTCATCTATATCTAGCTAATCTAAAAATGTATTTTCCTCAGTTGCTTTAGCAATAATACAAAATTAATATAACTATTGTTTTTATATTGCGTAATACACCCAAAAACAGCAAGTCACAAGATAGAAAAACTTAAATGAGTGTGCAAATTGGGCCTGTGCTAAGAATACAATGAAAAACAGCCTAGAGAGACAACACCGTTTTGTAGCTCAACTATCATAAAATTACACCACATTTAAATTAGGATTTTTAATAAATTCACTTCGTCGTATAATTATTTCACTCAGGCGCCAGAGAAACCATTAGTTTTGGCAACTGTTGTGATGGAATCGATGACCTCGCAGTCGAATGTATCAAGTTCACAGTCACATTAGCATGGGGACCGGAACACGAACGACTAACGCTTGAACATAATAAGTCGAAGACATCTTTATTGGACTAGAGGATAAATCTTCCATTTGAAAGATGATACGGTTTAACTTTAATCATCTACTTGGGCACTCCTCTAATTTAAATCATCGTTAAAACGAGATCGATCTGAAAAGCCAAGTAGGCATTCCTTCACACGTGTGGGATAATTATTGTAACTCATAGTAACCCTTATTGCGTGCTAGAACGACACAAGTGAACACTAGTCACAAAGGTGATCCTCGGTATGCTATGGATGCTATGTTCGATGCTTTCTTACTAATAGTCCATACACAAATAAAAATTATTAGTGGTAAATCCAAACAATTATTTCAGTTAATTACAACAATTTAATAAGGAATGCCACGTATCAAGTTTCATAATGTTAAACTATGGACTTACAATAAGTAACTGGTCATGATTGGGGTAGTAAAACCATGGACTTACAATAAGTAACTGGTCATGATTGGGGCAGTTTGGTGGAGATGACGGGTTTAATCGGTTGCGACGGTGAGGTAATTTCAACTTTCTAAGCTTCCCTTATCAAAATTTACTTTAAGTGCATTATTTCACTAACAGACTCCTAGTGAAATAATTTAACTCACTCTTTAATGCTATGTAACGAGGGGATCAGTTCATTGAACATTGCTCAAGATTTCACGGAGTAATCAGCAACCTAAATAATTGATTAAATGCAGTCACAATTTCGCTAAGTACTTTTATCAGCTTTCTATGAGACCATTACCATTAGAACCTTAACAAGTCAGTGAGTGCATCTGTTGCAAAGATCTGTCTTACACTCAATCTTGTAGTTAAACTGTAATTGCATGTGACGAGCAATCTAAAGATTATTATACATATTAATAACGAGTAGATTCTTATTTCGTATTGAATTGACAGTGATCACACTTTCACTTGACTTGTATTTTTGCTCTGGTTCTCCTCGTCGCGAATGCATGTCCACTTGATTAAGTACTCGAGTCGGCTCGTGATGCAATAGGAGGAAATGCAACGGCACGCTTACATACGCCCAGAGACAACCCACACTTGACGGTGCCAAGGCAATGCATCGAGTATCTCTAAACACCCGTGACGCAATACCTTTAACTACCTACCTACCTTCAAATGATCTCGTTACTGAATCAGTCGCAATGTCTCATCAAACTTTCTCTACCGTTAAATTTATAATCGTTCGTTCGTATTTTCACCGACCGAATCATGGACATATTGTTCGGCTTCCGCCCCCATAGTTAATGGCCAAGAGAGCGAATTACGGAACAATAATCTGACAAGGCGTGGGTTTGAATCTAGTCGCATACACAGATTTATACTAGGCTTATTTCATCAATCACAGCAGTCAGTATCGTGATTTTGTTTGTGTACGTAACATGATTAATTTTTAAATATACATTCGTGGCGAATAATAATATAATAGCACACATGATTTATCCAATAGCATTACATAATTTTAATTATTCTTTAGACAAATGCTTAAACGGATATTCCGAAAATCGTGCTCACTTCCACGCTTTTCTTCTTGGCACAACAATCGCGCTTCGAAGCCACATATCGACAAGTATTCTTTAGTAGCGAATAGTATCGTTTAAAAACTGTCAAATATGTTATTTTCTACCAAATCTACATTTATTACGTTTATTAGTGCTATTGGCCATTTTTGGGGTTGATAGACAGATTTTTTATTTAGGATTGCAAACATAATTATGTTACATACAATTACATTCAATTGTGTAATCCTATTTTTCTAGCACACATCAGATCAAGCAACATGAAATTCAAAATATAGATATTCATAATAACATAAAACTATAACAATAAGTAAACGTTAACATTTAAATTATTTTATGAAGTTGAACAAAGTGAATTAAATTTGAATTGATTCATGGAATTTGAAAAAATGAATTAAAAAGTTGAAAAAATCGTACTCTGATTGAGATTGAATTATTGAAATTAAATTATACAAAATAAAATGAATGCATTTGTAACATCCAATTTTGACCCTTTATCTTTAAATAACTGTAAGGGCGACCAACGTTCGTCGATAATCTATATTGACCCTCAATGGATAAATCATCACTCTAATTATTAGAAGAGTTTTATATCCGAACTTTCCTAAACCCACGTCTAATCATAACCCGTAAAACGAGAAAGACGGACGTATAGCTACAGACCGTGAATAGTTTTGCTTGAATTAGCCACGAGTTCATAGAACCTAGTTATTAAATATCAACAAAGATTATGTCTTGCCTGGACCGGTTAGGTTTGTGCATGGACCGACATAACCTCAGCCTTGGCATTGCGAGAACCATGGTCAACAATCCACGATGTATGTTTAGGAGATACAAGGTGACGAAATTCTTCAGACAGGAAAACGTTTCACTATCATCACTGGTCACGGTGATATAGAGAGGAGATATTAATACGAGATGGACGAATACCAGAAGAAATTCTGATACTCTCGATCGATTATAGAACAATTCGTGTTCGACATCTGGTGTAGGTCAACATATTTTCATATTTTGATGTATTACTTTCTTTGGGATTTCGTTCCAACTTTTTGGTCCAAAAAGTGAGGGACATTGAAGTGCGTTTTATTTCATAATAGGACTGAAATGTTTTGAAATACATAATTATTTAAAATATTTATTTACCTTAATATCATAATATATTGTTTTATCTAACAACCGAAATTAATATTAAACTGCACAATCGTCTAGCAGGTAACTGATTTTTGCTATCTTATCTTACAAGACAAAATGTAATACAAACACACTGTAGCAAAATTAGAATTGCATAATATGATCGAAAGGCATTGCACTCTTTTAAATGACGTAGTATTAAGTTCTCATTCCAACAATTAATTAAATCCTACATATATGGAAGTGTTATAATCGTACATATCATTAGCTTTAGCAGTAAACTAGGTAGGCTGCAATTCCATGTAAATAAAGTAGTATTTAATGGTCTGCAAAGTGCAAATACAAGCCTCTTAAAATTGCAGACACTAATTAAAAAGCGTAATAAAAGTCCGCTAAATCACGTCCACACACGATGAAAGTTGATGTGGTGAAATAGGTTACAGACTTATGTAAACAAACGCCTGGCGAATGTGATACAATCATAGAGGTTATTGAAAGTGATGTGGACGCATGCCACCCCGAGGCGTTGAAACACAGTCTAGATGAGGATCGCACATGTGATTTACATACAATGAGAACAGGGTAACAAAACACATCTCTCAAGGAATATTACTCGAATTCATCATTTTTGTTGACCTCTTCTTCGCCGTCCCAATTTTGCCTGGAGTGCTCTTCGTGGCACGAGATTTCACCATGATTTCGTCGTGTTTTAGCAAAATGTTTGCTGGCGTTGACGTAGTTTCTTGTGTAAAGAATAAACAATGAATACACTATCAAACTGCTTAATAATGGGCACGTGCCACTCACGTGAGGGTTTCAACCAAGTCCCTGGGAGATTGTATCTATATTTTATTTATTGCCTTTTGTGATTGGTACATGGTACAAATATAGGCATAAAAGATGGTAGGCATATACAAACATAATATGATGGAAGATTAAAATTGGTTTAAAACATTTTTTTTTTTTTTAAATAAGGTAAAAGGCTTGTAATTTTACACACTAAAACTAAAGTAAAACATAATATTATATAATATCGTCAAAGAATTCATAAATGGAGTTGTACGATTTGACAAAGGAATCATCTTTCCCGTTACTACTCTCTTTTGTTTTCTTATTCGGTATTTAAAAAATACTGATATCAATATCGTCTTCAAAGATTGCAAAAATCATGAAGGAATCTGACAGACGAATGAACTGTTGATTATTATTTTGGTTATTAATGATTTAACTTGTTGGATGAGCGTAGCGAGCGTAGCGAGCGAAGCGAGCGAAGCGAAGATTCCATTCTACTACACTGGAGAAAAAAATCCGGAATGTTTTTTTTTTTTTTTTTCTTTTTTTTTTTTTTTTTTCTTTTTGTATTTTTGTCTGTTTGTCCGCACGATTCCGGCTAAACCGATACTCCGATTGAGATGAAATTTTATGGAGGCCTTCGAAATCTCTGAACTTAGAACTGCCACGTTTTTGAGCGCAATCGGAAAATTATTTCTCATGAAAATCACAATTTACGATTTTTTTCGATTTTTTAAAATTTCTTTGACTTATAACACCTACATGCTTTATCCGATTTTAATGATTTTTGCACAGAACCTTTATTTTATGAATTTAGATATTCTTGTGAAATTTGAGCTTAATTGAAAAATATTTATCATAAAAATCGAAATTTTACGGGTTTTTTTTCTTTTTTTAAACAATTCTTTTTATAACACCTACATGCTTAATCCGATTGTAATGATTTTTTCGCAGAACCTTAATTTTATGAATTTATATATTAGTGTTAAATTTGAGCGCAATCGAGAAATTATTTCTATAAAAATCGCAATTTTACGATTTTTTTTAACAATTACGATTAATAAATTAAAAAATTAAAGTTAATTTTTAATTTAATTTAATTTAATTTAATTTAATTTTAAAAAAATTCAACTTAGTAATGATTTTTCCACAGAACAACAGAAAATTCGCATAACACATGGCAGCTCAATGCACCAATTACGCTCATCCAACAACGCGGCGGGACTTAAGCGTTTTCCTAGTTAATTATAATGACAATAAGAAAAAAATACTACTTGAAAACCTTCCAAACCCGAAATAAGCACACTTTAATGTATCTCTCTTTTGTGACCAAGAACTTCACTTCAGTCTTATCTCGTCTTTTAGTTGGAAGTCTTACTATTCTATATTCTTGTTTATCATTTATAAAGTTATCATGGGTGGTCTTGGTATTCTGTAATCTGTCATTTTTTACATTTTCTTACCATCTCAATCAATCCACATGGCAGAAGTCATTCATAAAGCGTGATCAATGAATAACTTGTCAGTGAGCTTGATGTTTCTGATCACAAAGTGTAGTTTTTAAACGTGTTTAGTCGGTTTGAAGGCTTTAACTTTGACAGTTTATTGAAATATGGAAGTAAAGAGTTATACTACTTTTTGCAAAGACGTATTAGTCAAATAACTTATGTTTATGAAAACATCATATTCATAAACTGAAAATTCACAACTAGTTCTGTGACATGTCACGATCCTTTTTAACTTGTGTTTCATTGTCCTAGATGGTGCCCCAAATTTATAATTGGATATTAACTCATTATATAATTATGTAGAATATTTGGACGTTGGAGACATACTTGTTTTAAATGTTAATGCACATTGCAGGAAGAAATGAAAGTTAAAATAATTAGGGACAAATTATATTTATAATGCAACCACTTTTTTGTATATATTATTTCCCGTCATAAAGCTAAAACAAATCTGTCGACTAACCTAGTTTTGATTTAGTTTTAATCGTGTTGCCATTCTATGTTACGTAAACGTGTGAAATGTCGCAAACAGGAAGGGAAATGCATTAAATCCACGATTAACGATATTGAAGCATGCAAGTCACATACTTACGGCTCTTGTGTATTACGAGAAAGAAATATTCTAAAATAACTCAAACAGTTCACATGAAAATTGTTTCTCAAAACGATTAATGTTGCTCAATATATTCAAAGCTTGCGCATCTAATAGATTTTCTTTCGTGTATGCGGAAATCTGCACATTTGTAAAAATGTGTTAAGTTAATGTTGGTATGAATGTTTACATCTTCCGCGCTCACATCACATACACCAATGTGTCAATCGGAACTCGCACTACAACATAGGCAACAGCAAGACACACACAACAGCAAGGGCGTAGGCGTGGTTGTCGAGGGTTTATATTCCATTGAGTTCATCTCTGTCCTGTCACGAGCGATCACATATTACACAGCGGACAAATCAAATGCGATCGAGATAAAATCGGTAATCTGGTTGTGTCTCCCCTCCCGCATTGAGCGCTCCAGCCAGTATGGTAATAGTTTTAATATACTTCGCCTCACAAACATGCTCAGGCCTAGCTTATACTTCGCGATGAAGACCAGATGATGTCTTTTTCACAGGACATTTACTTTCAAACCAAGCCGCAAATCTTAACCGACTGCCAACAACATCAACAACAATAGAAGCCGAAACATATTCGTCTAACAAAAGACTTGGTAGTCAGATCCGAATGGCTCTTTAATGTTCATACGCCCTAATAAACGGCCCTTTCACGGTGTCTGAGCTGCATGCTAATAATTACTGCAGCTGCTGTAATGTGACATGTGTGGTTGATTGACAGCTGGACTAGAGGACCACACAGACAGACAGACAGACTTGGAGAAAAGAAAGTGCAAATAATTATAGCAGTAATATTATAGCCTTGAGAAGTAATTTGCTTAATTGCTTTAAACATTTGTTAGACTACAATTTGCGAGGTAAAGCGAGTTTTACCGCTACTTAAATAATTTGAGGTAAGTTTTTTACGTCGGAGTGTTTATTTAATCCGCTGTTAAAACGGAAGGTTTTTCTGCCAGACTGCGTGTTCTGGTAAAGATCGCGGTTGTATGTATTCTGCTGAATACAATTCCGGTCAGCGTTATCGCCAGCTCATTGTCTAAATCACAGAGATAATATTATTATTGTCACGCTGAGAAGGCATGAACTCGACGCATTTTAAATGTACGACCTCGTTTAAAACACACTAAAGTATTTTACTTGTGACATATTTTTTAATATTATTAGTTCTTTGAGATAAGAATACCATCTATGACGTATTCATGTTTGGTGTAGTTTGGTGGAGGTGCCGGGTTCACCGGTAGCGCGGGTGAAATAATTTATGTCAGCGTTCTAAACGAAAGTACAGATTTCTTAAATTGAGAATCATTCTTAACTATAGACATGTTATGGTGTAAGATATTTTTGGATGAGCGTAGCGAGCGAAGCGAAGATTCCATTTCACTACACTGGAGAAAAAAATCCGGAATGTTTTTTTTTGTATTTTTGTCTGTTTGTCCACACGATTCCGGCTAAACCGATACTCCAATTGAGATGAAATTTTCTGGAGGCCTTCGAAATCTCTGAACTTAGAACTGCCACGTTTTTTAGCGCAATCGGGAAAATATTTCTCATGAAAATCGCAATTTTACGATTTTTTTCGATTTTTAAAAAATTTCTTCGGCTTATAACACCTACATGCTTTATCCGATTTTAATGGTTTTTGGTCAGAACCTTTATTTTATGAATTAAGATATTCGTGTGAAATTTGAGCGCAATTGAAAAAATATTTATCATAAAAATCGAAATTTTACGGGTTTTTTCTTTTTTTAACAATTTTTTGACTTATAACACCTACATGCTTTATAATATTGTAATTATTTTTTCACAGAACCCTTATTTTATGAATTAATAACAAGTGTTAAATTTGAGCGCAATCGAGAAATTATTTCTTATAAAAATTGCAATTTTACGATTTTTTTTTTTTTTAACAATTACAATTAATTTAAAAAATCAAAAATTGGATGAGTTAATTTTTTTTGGATGAGCGTAGCGAGCGTAGCGAGCGAAGCGAAGATTCCATTCTACTACACTGGAGAAAAAAATCCGGAATGTTTTTTTTTTCTTCTTTTTTTATTTTTTTTGTATTTTTGTCTGTTTGTCCACACGATTCCGGCTAAACCGATACTCCGATTGCGATGAAATTTTATGGAGACCTTCGAAATCTCTGAACTTAGAACTGCCAACGTTTTTGAGCGCAATCGGAAAATTTTCTCATGAAAATCGCAATTTTACGATTTTTTTCAATTTTTAAAAAAATTCTTCGGACTTATAACACCTACATGCTTTATCCGATTTTAATGATTTTTGTCACAGAACCTTTATTTTATGAATTTAGATATTTCGTGAAATTTGAGCGCAATTGAAAAAATATTTATCATAAAAATCGAATTTTACGGGTTTTTTCTTTTTTTAAAAATTCTTTGACTTATAACACCTACATGCTTTATCCGATTGTAATGATTTTTCGCAGAACCTTATTTTATGAATAAATGTATTCGTGTTAAATTTGAGCGCAATCGAGAAATTATTTCTTATAAAAATCGCAATTTTACGACTTTTTTCTTTTTTATTAACAAAATTAACGATTTAATTTTAAAACACAAATTTTTCAAAAAAAAATCAAAGTTAATTTTTTATTTAATTTTATTTAATTTAAAAAAAAATTCAACTTAGTAATGATTTTTCCACAGAACAACAGAAAATCCGCATAACACATGGCAGCTCAATGCACCAATTACGCTCATCCAACAACGCGGCGGGACTTAAGCGTTTTCCTAGTATTGACAACATGCATGCAAAAAATAGTATCATCCAAATGGTTTTCCAATACTTGTTATCAATTTTTATTAGGAGATAGTATAACAACATTTTTCAAGGTTAGCATTCTAAAAAGAGTTTTATTGATAAATCTATACAGAAGGGGAATTACTATTTGGGGAAAAGAGTTTTTGTCAGTTATTAATCGTTTTGAGAATTTCTTAGTCACAATATGAATGAAGTATTTTTAACAATAAATTATTCAAATTTTTTGTTTACGTTTTTAGGTTTGTCGACCGACTAGCTAAACTTGTCGTCGAGCCCCCTGATTCAAGTTTACGTTATTCGTTGTGGTCCACCTTGATCTTGCTAATTATAACTAGGAGGCATTGGCATTGACTGCATAAACCCATTCATGTGCTAACTAGCTCGAGTAAAAGACTGTGAGAATCGCGAGAAGTTCGTCACACTAAACCCGTCAGTGATATGATTTTCTCACCCTTTCATGTTGCTCTAGAATCTAGATTAACCTCTTAATACGCATGCGTACAACACGCGCAATACAATGGGCGCCAAATTGAGAAGGTTAATTAGCTTAATTAGTGTTAATCTGCTTCAATTAGGACCGTATCGTGGAAGGAAACTGAATGGGCATTCACTTTCGGGTTGCTCATTCCGAATTCCCGGTGGCCTAGATTGGCCACTTAAGAAAGAATATCACACAGTTATGCGAGTAGTGCAATAAAACCGAAACTTCGATTGCATCTCGTCTCATTACTGTGCCTGGCCAAGGGGCAACACTCTTGTCTTACAACTGCGGACATAAAAGCTAAATGTAAGAAGAAAACCTTATTAAAATGGCCGAATTTGCACAAATCGTAAGATGGACTACTTTGAGTTTTGAGAACAGGGTCTTCACATTAATCATACTGCCTACGGCACTGCCAGAATATACGAGTCGAAATGCTTAATATATTATGATTTTCAGCCTAACTAATTGTGGATCCCATTAATGAATAAATGCACTGCACATTAAAACAATTGAGCTGCAAGCTAAAAAATAAACATTGGTCTTCTTCTTTTAAAACTACGTCTATAATATTTTTATTATACTTCTAACCAGTTTCCACCTCCGTGCAAGCATGATTGTCATTGGCGTTTCGCATAATTCATAAACCTTGTGGCGCATACATATGTTATGCGTGGCCCAGTAATTATCACCTAACAACAGCCATCTAGCGTATCTAGTTACAATAATAATAAAGATGCCAGCACGTGAATCATTTTCTCGCCTACGCACACGGGTTTCAATTAGTTAAACCGTATCTAAAACAGACCGCACGCACGGTGCGTCTCTCGAGAGGTTTATCAACAACAATCATCAGGAGATATCTCTTTGGCGAGAATACAACAAGTTGGGTTTCAATGGGCCTATAACTCATGAATATAAAAGAGATCCTCTGGCGTATTCCAGCATACTAACAGCATCACAGCAACTTATTGTTGTGTGGTTCCGCCGCGGATGTGGAAGCCTAGTTGTAATCATTGTAATCATAAGTCAATGTGGAAGTGGACTGCAGACGAGACATTGTGTTTGTATGGTTTAGGGCGTGGAATTCAGCCTTCAACGAGTTTCCATAAGAAAAATGATATACTAGCATAGTAGAAATCATAGTAATATAGTGTATTCATGAAGCGGAACATTGATCGGCCAGTGGGAAGCATGCGTGTGCGTACAGTAACGCGCCGTAGATGAGCGGCATAACGCTCAGAGTTCCACGTGGAATGCGAGGCATTTAGAAACATGTGATTAGCTCGTAATTCGGTCGCGCTGATATTCATCTTCTGACGGTGCCTGAGGAAGGACGGATAACGCGCTTGAAACGCAAGTCACGTGGAGCGTGTGCTGCCTCAGACGCACGCATAATACGCACTCGTCTCGCATGGGCTCTCAAAACAGGTGATAGGCAGACTAGGTCGAAACATTAAACGAAAGTGATCTACGGTAATTGATTCTAAATCATTAGGGTTTTTGTAAAACACGACAATTTTCCAATGAATGATTGATTGACTGAATTGGTAAATAGAAATAAAACGGTCAGAAAACGTACTAAAAGGAAAAACACGACATCATTTATCGTAATTCTTTGTTCAAGTAAGGGTAAAGTAAGTTAATAGAATAAAAGTATCAAAACCTACTAAAAACAGCAACATTAAGAACAAAAACCGTCTACTTTGCAGTTTAGTACTTTGCACCAATCAATGGGAAAGTAGTTAAGTTGGTACCGAGCTCACATCTCAGTAGAGCGGGTGGCTACTCAAAGCTACTTGTCATGTCTGCCAACCGGAACACAGAAGTTATCTATCAAATCGGAGAGAGCTAATTTTAAGAAGAATTGAATTGTTTTTCGTAGTTCTTATAGTCGAGTTTTATTTATGAGTTTTAGATTGTAGAGTGGCCAACAGCAGGGCGACACGCCCATGCACCTCGCCGGAGATTTGTGATCGCGACCCGTCATTTGGGATACTCGCCCGTAGATATATCCACGCCCGCCAGGTATTTTTGGGTATTATTTATCTCTCGATGTAGGAAGACGCGGTGTTGCCCTGATCAATCGCTTTCTACGATGTGTTTGAAAGTTTAGATTGTTGTCGGCAAAGTCCTGCACAGTCGTACAATGATGATGCTGCATTGAGATGTCAGGTAATAATAGGCTTGGTTACAGTGTGTTGGGGCTACTAAAACACAAAGTTAATAGTCGACAATTTAACTGTCTGTCTTTAATAATATGTATGGAAGCAATGTGCTATTTTATGCGCGTTACTAAGTTTGCAGACATATTTTATCTGTATGCCATTAGATTAAAACTTAAAAAAGAGATGTAATTGTGAGTGCTTGATATTCGGATATTCCCATGTTTAGAATGATTAATGTTTTTGGCGCACAAGTCGGTATCTTTTCAATGGAATGTACTCTTACCTCAGTAATGGTGTGATAAAATTGTGATTGTAATTACGATTTGTAAATTAGGTCATATAACTATCCTCGACATGTCTAACATGCGTCTGGCTTTTAGCGACTTCCACCCTTTTACCAGTACTTTTACTGTAACTTACAAATTCACACGCAAGCTGCACTATATGTGTGTGTTTTACATTTTGACCCCGTTTCCTCCAAGTAGGAGTTCAGTAACAATGACAAAAACAATGTTGAACCAGTTTCAAAATGCACAGCTATTAAAAATGTCCTTTAACTTGCACTTATAATTAAGTGCATTGTTTATCATTTCAAATGTAAAGATGTGATTATGTTCACGCGAACCACAGCCGCCAACTTGTATGCATAAACTGTCAAAACTTTTGAAGAACAATTCGTTTACAACAATTTGTTTTGACGTTTGCCACTGTGGATCATAATCGTGTACGAAATCTATCTTTCCATTCATAGATTGAATTGAGACCAGAAAATAAAAAGGTTATAAGAATTTTCTAGCAGCAAAAATGTAACTTATATCATAGAGATGTCATAGATGTAGTTAGGGTCTTTGTAAAATGGTACTAACGTGTTTTATAAGACTTTTAATAATAAATAAATATATTGTAAGATATGGATTTCTAATATACTAATCTATTTTACTCTAATCCACTTCAGATACCTAATCATATTAACAAGTATCTAACGATTGTTACACCTATACAAACTGGATAATTTGCAACGGAAAATAAATTATATATTACGTAACATTTAAAGTAGCCCCAAGCGTTCAGTGGAGTTTTACATGAAATGCTAGTTGTTCATGTGGTGTTCGCGCGTTTGGATCTCCAGTTTACAGGCACGGTTTTCTACTTTTAAAAAAAAAGAGTCAAATAAAAAATAATCGATTGGAATACAGGTTTCGCACTAGTTAAAAAAAATACATGGTCGTTAGAGTTCGGCTAAGGTACCCTAGGTCACTGCTAAAGAATACTAATGAGGCACAGATTGATGGCTAAGGTCATGATTCACATTTCAGAATGCCACTAGAATTGAGGTATATTTCAACTTATGGTCTCCGACTTTATCAATGGACTGTACTCGACATTACGTCATGCTATCACTCTCGTTTGCCATAACATGCCTAGGAGCGATACCCGCAAGTGTATTACAACTTGTACGAGAATCGGACACAAACAATGTGTTGTTTCAAACGAGTTAAAAAAGAAACTAAAATGCAATTCGGCTAGGTGAAAACTAGTTTCTAAACTGTAGCCAACCCGTCCAGTGCGTAGCTTTCATTATTGTTGGTTGGATTCGATTCGAGGGCTGTGATGGGCCAGCCCTGCCCTGCCCACTCTCTTCCGAGTTGACCCTCTCTGATGAGCCAGATCGCCCTACCCACACTCTCAGCACATGGCCTCGGGAGGCTCAAGATTGGACTATAGCCTAAAGTCTTCCTGAACTTGTGTATGATCCCCTGATTTTTTAAGTTTCTGGGGTTGCAATTATAACCACCTTGGATTATTACCTAAAACTCATGAGAGAGAAAAACTCAAAACCACTCTGGATTTGTGTACAAAATTGAATGTACACGATTTATAATTTATGTGTTTCAATTCAAGCGTTTAGAATATGTTATGTACAGTTTACTGCTTGCATGTTCGACTACACTTGCCATTCATTCTGAAATGAACCAACGAAAACAAGAATAAGGATTCATAAACAACCACCGCTCAAAATTAAATGTTCAAATTATCAATACTTCAGAAGAATGAATGCATTCAATTTATATCGAAACCCCTATGGCTGATAGCTGAGGCAACAGGGTTGGGTTGGTCGCTTTGATTTACTGTCCTCCACTGAAAATCAGTTATACAACTGAGTGGGTAGACTCTAAATACAATTTAATTTATTTATTTATTTATTTATTTGAACTTGAAATATATGTGACGACCAATTTATTGTAATAGTGATTGAGGTTACCTAGCGAAACAATTTTCGCGTATTGTAAAATACAACAGTTTCGACAATTTCACATTTAAAGATGTAATGTAAAAATACTATCAAATTTTTGCTACATATGACATCAATCACAATAAAAGTATGATCGAAATGGAAATACACATTAGGATAGGGCCATTAGCGTAAAACTCCAAAAATCATCATCAAGTATAGCATAATTAAAAAGCGATTCATATTGGAAAGCGTTTCACAAGTGTCTTTTAATATGGCGACGATATAATTTACAAGCAATTAATCATTTTCTTTCGGTGTTGAGGACAATGTCAAACTTGTTGTGGTAGAACCGTTGTTGGACACAGCTCTTGGTAACAACCGTCAAGTGACTTTTTACAAGGTCGGTCTAGATATAAAAATAATGGTAAACACATTAATTGGGCAATTGTATGCGGAAAGTAGAGAAAGGCCAAAACAATAAGACGGCAATCAAATATTCCCGTTGGCCATTGTAACAGACAAATCTCCATGCCCCAAGGGTCTAATACCAAAGAGAGTAGCCAATGATTTGATTAAAACTTGTCCTGTACCTTCTGGGTAGGCTTGGATAGCGTGATCTGATCCTAGTCAGCAATCACTTAGATTTTAATTAATGGTGCAGTTTTTAAAGCATCGGAAACGAAACCCGTAGATTCCCGCTGATAACAAACTGGATTGGTTTGCACTTTTCCAAACGAGATAGAGCTAGAGCTAGAGAGAGAGAATGTGACTGAGTTCTGACCCAGCGCGAAACGCGTTCGTGCACGTTGAACCCCAGATACGACCAACAGGATTTCAATGTGTACAACCGAGTGACCACTTTCCATTACAGGAAGTTGTTTAAAGTAAAAGCCGAACAATTGGGGACTACTTTTTCTAATGTAACGCGAGACATATTATATAACAATGAGCCAGTTTGCAAATTAAGCCATAAAGCTTGAAATAGGTCTGCCATTAAAGACTATTATTAAGTAAAATAAAAACCTGCTCATATGAATAATTAAGCGGTTATTAGCCATGCTAGGCTTCTCACGATATGGATTACATTTGAAACTTCATACTTGGCTAATATTCTATATTTGCATTTTTATCAGAAAGTGAAAATGATTCTGACAGGAAAATTCATATGTTATAACTAGCTATAACTTAGATAATTTGCTCGCATATTAAGCACGTTTTAAGATTTCAAATTTTCACTTGCAGAAAGTGCTTCAATGTCTGGGCAATAAAATCAAACCAGGTCAGTTGTGAAGATATAACTTTGGCTTACTAATCAGAAAGCAAACGGCTAAATCTCATTCTTCTTAGAGAAATTGATGCGGATATGAATTGGCAATTTGCTACAAACAAACACAGGTGGCACTCGAGATCCACAATATAATGGATCACAATAATTGAAACGGTGTAACACGTTAATAATTCCTGTAAAAACATTCGGATATGTCGAAGACAATTCATGTTTTGCACGTAACATTGCCCACAAGTAACAAACTATTTAGAAAATTCTATATTCTAAAAATACAAGACGCTTATCTTGTTATAAATTTTATTTTTCGTGGACACATCAATCAATATTTTAGCCACGTGATTTGTTTGATTGGGACAATGGTCTTAAAAAAAATTGTTTTATTTTCATTTTATTCTAAAACATTACAGCTTTACACCGCATTTACCCTTCTCATAAGCTTCTATCCTATTTTACCTAGGCCGGTATACAATCTAGGTAAACATGACACACAAAGAGGCATTGAACAAAAAGGGAGCAGAAAACTCATGTTTTAAATGGTAGCTTAGAGGAACGGGTTAACTAAATTATCCCACTGAAGACCTACTCTATATACCTTCCTAATCAGCAAAGTTCCTTTGAAAAGATATTCTAAAATTATATGTCCGTTATGGTTCGTGAATCCGCCAATAATAAAGATTGCGGAAACCGAAATAATATGTTAGATCCGAATTTCAGAGAAACTGTTTCAATTAGAGGTTGAGTTGTTGTTAAAGTTGTTAGCGTCTTATCCGAGAAGATCCTAACTAGATGTGGTGTAGCTATCAGGTTCTCACTTAGTAAATAAATAATTTTTATTATGTAAATTTGAATAAAAATCGTTGATCATTTGCGTGTCAGGTTGTACTACCACCAGGCAATTAGCTTGAACCATAATTAATAAGATTGCAATTTAATTTCAAAATATGTTAATTTAATTACTGCAATTGTAATTTCCTTTAAAGTATTAACACATAATAATAATTGTTGTAATATCGCATTGCAAGTACATTGTAAATATGTATCGTTATTTATATTTGTATGTTATAACCTATAACTATAACCTTCCTGATTTTAAGATAATAAGTGATTGGATATAATGAGGGCAATTTTTATATTAAAACAGGTTAACGCATTTCCTAATATATAAGCATTGATACGACATTGCGTGTTTATAATAACTGGAGTTCGTTGTAATTAACACACAAACAAACAAACCATGTGTGCTAAGAAGTTATCAAATAGTATGAGGTTATTAAATAAAATAGTGGAAATAATGGATTTGAATTTAATTTGCAGGATTAAGAACAGCAAATTTGGTAATGCTTCAATAAGAGTCATCCGTATATAATTTTCAACTAAGTGTGACACATTGTTAATACTACTCCTGTATTCCTTAATAAAATGACGTGGCAATCAAGGATTCATCAGCGTTATCAAAGATTCAAAGTTACTCAACAACATCATAATACACTAAACTAAACATTTATGTTTTGGGCGTTTAGAAACAAAGTTGTAAAAAACTCATGCCCCCAAAATATCTTGAATAATTCACAGTAAATATAGGGCCTAGTCGGCTACTTTTCATTCATAATCTATAGGTAAATAGAACTAATAATATTTTGGATAATATTGCAATAAAATATTATTATTTGTGGTTGAGCAAAGTCGAATCCTTTTTAGCAACAAAAAATAGTAATGGCGAACAGTGTTGGCATGTATTTGATACTTTAAACAATTAATGACGATATCATAACATAGCTTTCACGGCTTAATGTGTCACTATAAGAATTAATCAACAAAATTAATGTTGGTGGCCACAAACAAGACGTTCAAAACTTGCTTGTCTCTTGCAGATCATGTATCAATCAATAGCTTCAAAATATGTGACACACTTTCTTCGCTGACTCTTACTTTTCAGCATGCAAAATGAAAGCAGAAGAAAATAAAATTAATAAAACTGATCTACTTTCAATATATCGACCGATGGTTGTGTATTGATTTGAAATATTTTCCAGACCAACGTCACCGCCGTTAGGCTAGGCTTGCCGTATTTTTTACACGTTACCCTGTGATTACTTTGAAATTATATAATGCGTTTGTATGAATAATTTGCAATTACATTCCTTTTATGGCAAACGTTTCAAGCTAACACGTTTAATCTTATAAAATTGTTTAGGGGAATATTTTTAATAGTGTGTTTGGAAAATCGTGTGTGTTACGTACTATCTCCGACGTGTTACCTTTTTACATCCATATGTTGAGAGTATTGTAGTATAAATAATTAAAAAGTTTAAGGGACCATCAAAAATTGTTTAATGGGTATTCAATGGAAGAAATGATATTTTTTAAGTCAAGACAATATTAATTGTATAAGCCAAACCTGGAAAACGATAAATGTATTCCACGTAGAAAAACATTTCAATACTCTTCATTAAACATGTTATGCCTTTCATTATTTACATGGCTTGAGGTTTGGAACCAAACAAACATTTATGTACTTTTTAAATACTTTTTAATACTACTAATAAAAAGAAAACGGCTACAGCGATATTCTCCCACGTCTGCTTGACAGCCAGCGGTTTAGCCGAGGTAGTTTAACCGGTTCCCACTCGAATACAGAAGTTAAGCAAACTCGGGCGTGATCAGGGGTAGAGTGGATGACCGCTCTGCCCTGAAACTCCCGTATATCGTTAGTCAGAGCAGATAGAGGGTTCGAGAGCTAGTGTAACGGCTTCGTTCTCCTCGACGTCTACTCGGAAGTCCGGGTTAGTGGAGGAACCTATATGACTGTCAAGCTTACACCGTCCTTTCGGATGGGACGATAAGCCTTGTGTCCCCTTGGTACTTTTCGAAAGGAGTAGGCTACATGCCGGTACCTGGTTTCCCCTCCTCCCTTCTGTTCATACTTCATCCTCATCTATCACCACTCATCATCTCGAATAGCCAAAGTGCATTAAAATGAGACGGTAAGCAATATCCAATCAATCAATCAATCAGTCTGCTTGGCGATGCCCATGCCAGATTATTATGTCTCGGGATAGCAAGAAGAAACTGAAACACAGTGGCGCGCACTTACCTCATCCGAGAGCCTGAACCCGCGAAGTTCCCGTGATATCATTTCACGGTCAACATTGTATTTTATTTGAATAGTGTACACTTGTGTAATTGGGTTTTATAATGACCATGAATATCATTGTACATAATCGTGTTGGTATTGTTATTATTTTAAATTGAAATCCGTAAGAAACCAGACATTGTCACACACTCTAAAAAGTGTTTTAATGGAATTGAAAAGGCGTTGAATAAACAAAATAATTGTTATATTAATAGATGTTGAGTTTTTCTAGAACATCATTTTTCACTGTGGATGATTTACATTGAAGGTTTCCCCTTCTCTCTAATCCATTGACAGATGTATGGACCTTGTACTTACAAAAACACAATGCAACATGAAGAGAACATTGTTTGGGTGGGGTCTACCAGACTGTGTCTTCATCATTGTCTCAAGTCAAGTGCCTATTTGAAATATTGTGTTTCAATACTATACGCAACTTGTTGTGAAGGAAGTATGCTCGGCATTATTGCCAACGGTAAAAACAAAACTTGTAGAGTTTGGTTGGTTAGCGGTTAAAATGATCGCCGAAACAAAAAGATTGAAAAGTAGAACTACAATCGAGACATCGACGTAACAAGTCACAACACTTCTTGTGGCACGTGAAAAAGAATTAAGTGTTTACATTACATCAGGCAGTACCGTTACATCAGTTGAAAGTGACGACACGTAGAAAAATATGCACGTAAAAACAAATTAGAATGGTTTGCGTAAACAAAAACAAAACAGTAGTTCTAAAACGCGCGCTAAACACAAAATCAATCAGCAATATATTATCAAGAAACGTATTTTGTTCGAAAATGAAGTAGGCCAAAATATAATTGACTAGGAATCGAGCACAAAACCCGGAGATTAACGGCTTCACAGCAATGTGATATTATAAAATGTTATTAGATAGATATTGAATTTTTGTAATTATTTTAGAAGTACGTCTTTAAATAACTTTAAATAACGAGTAAAGTAGTACTTAAGTCACTTATTCTTTATTCAACCACTAATCTTGAACAGAATATTTACTAAATATAAAAAAAATATGAAAAAATTGCATTCGTTTATGCAACGGAAGGAAATACATGTATGGAGGTGTACCAGTGAAAGAATTGAGAGGTGAAGATAAACTAAATCGGGTTGACAAACAACGAAAATAAAATAAGATGGCATTTGTAATAGTGAGTATTATCAATGAATCTCATATTTTATAAATTGCTACATTAGGTAGCAACTCAAGTAATACGAAGGCCCACTGAATCTTCTAGCGGTGAACGTGTGAAGCGGCGGGTGCGTGGATAAAAGAGGACCTTGGGAAAATAATAAATTAACTAATTAAGTAGTAAAACTATAGAAAAAGTAAAATACTAAAAGTTTACATTTTTTTAATTATCTACCTTAAGAAACACGTTATACCTGACCCTAACCACATTACACCATATGGAAGGAAGGTATCCGGCCTACTTAGAATAATTTTGTGGTTTACAGACACACCTCTTGGGTCATGTTGTTTCTAAGAACAAAAAAATCCGCGTACTTCCTATATTACACATGTGCGGTGCAAGTGTTTGATACAATCCAGACGACAAAGGAGCTGACTTTCGATGTTCATGGCTGGATGGGCACAACAGTGAAATACTCTGCGGTCACTCAACTTGGCAATCAGTTGCAACCCTAACACATGTTTGTTCTAGATCTCTCTGGAACGCAGGATATGTTAAAAGATATGACCGCTAACAATGACCCACGCTTCAGACATGACTAAGTAATGTTTCCTGTAGAAATTCGAAATGCTCGTGCGAAATGGTATAGTGATTAGCAAGCAACAGTTTCTTAAATGAAAAATCTGTAGGAATTTTCCGATACTACATTGAATGTTATCAACAGGAAATGCTAATCTTTCTTACAAATAGACAATGTATTTAGTAAGACGTATGTTTTTGTAAGTAAACAAAATGGTACATCACATCATCCCCAAATTGCAATAAATGTATCAGAACAGTATCTACTACACAACTTGCTATTCTCTAAAGAAACAATACGTGAAAATATGTCAGAACAGCTGTTTCGATGTTGCATTTGCATCGACTACTTCTCTTGAACCATTACGTTACGTACGAACGACCTTTCTTGGCCGCCACTTTGATAATTGTCGCAATTGCAGTAACCAGTCTCCCGCTTAAGGTATAGGAAGTCGACGCGTTGCATAATCTTAGGACTAGCCGTGAAGGTAAGGTGGGGTACCAGACTCGGGCGACATTATCACGGACCTCGGCGGACTTTCTCATGCCCACCAGCTCCAAACCTTCAATCTACTCGACGTACTATACACAAAAAAACAGAGTTAATATAATTACGTCAAGGTGTTTAGGTAAGTCGATGTACTTAAATACCGGCCTGTACTCTTACCATACTTACGAACGGTAATCATATCTGAGTCACTCGGATCAGGTTTCTGCAGCGACCCATATACTTGCCTTTGAATAGTGGTGTAATTATGCTGTTTCGTTGTTCTTACCACTCATTATTATACTTTTGTAACGCTCAGGCCAAGAACGTTATTGCAAACAGAGTTCACCAACATCTGTGGTAACCGACTACAATGACACATGTGCCATCAAACGTACATAACGTGTAACTGAAAAAAACGTATTACAATTACCCAGACTAGGTACAATGGGGAAACGCGAACATTAATTGCGTGCTTGTTTTGATGGGGAGAAGATGGTGTTCATTGCCAAAATGTAAACGTTTAGAAACTCAAATTGGCGACTATGAAAAGAACTAACAATGTTTTATGTTGACCAAATTAACAATTCGTGTTATTCTAATAGGAATACAATTATTACGGCGTTTTCATAACTCGGTTGGTTTATATAGCATTCACCCGGACAGCGAAGGTTACGGGTTCAATCCCCGGTAAAGACGGCTTTTTAATTTGTGTCTAAAATAGCATGCAGATTGTTTTCATTTTGACGTATAAAAAATAAAAATTATACTTAGATGTTGAAATCTAAAACTGGAAATACGACTCTTATGAATGTACTTGAAAATGTAGAAACGATTAGATATTAATATTTCCTACGTCCAAAAACAAAACATTAAACTATAAATTTGTACTCAATTGTCTACAGGAGAAGTTGAAGAGTAAGGACCAAAATTAAAACAGAAGTCTTGCAAATAATGAATACAAAAAAAAAAACCTTCGGTGCACATTTCGATTCAAATTTCTGCTAATGAAACTCGTGATAAAAGAAGTACCATATAACTTAATCGCTAGAAGGTTGATGGTACACGTTATTATAAGTAAGTGTAATAATCAATATAATATTTGAATTTAAAATAGTATTTTTGGACTTCACATAGTTTATATTTAGAATATATTATTATCGTAACATTATGACATTTTTTAAAAAGCTGTCTCAAACTGAAGGTTTTTAATAGTTATATTAAGTCTAGTATTTTCACACCGGTGTTACTGAAAACAATGAGTTTATGTTGACTTATTTAGAAATCAGTCAACCTACCTTGATTAATAGTCTACAAGGTCTAGAAACTATACCAAACCGGAAGCTGTCGTCATCGTGCAACACAATTCAAGCATATCTTCTCAGAATAGAAAAATCAAATAGTTTCATCCAAATTGACGCGCTCTGACAACGAGACATTTAATAGGCCATATCGGAACGAATCTATTATTTAAGGTTTTCATTGAATAAGAATTGAATTTCCCATGGATCCATATGCCAAGATCTTTCTTGAGAGTACTAAAAAAAACATGTATTATTAAAATGTTAGTTAATTTTGTCACGCCTGGTAAGATTCAGGTTTAAACCAAGTTCGTCGCGAGATTTTCAAGACCGTATCAGAGTTGTAGAAACTGTTTGCCCGCATTATCGTGAAAATACCATTCATAACAGGCATCACACAGCAGGCAGTATAGCAAACCAAATACCCTTGCTTTCGCTGTTCTCCACTGGGTACGCAGCTGATAGCTTCAAGAAGACATTACAATCTATTTCAATAATACAAGCACGGGTGCAGGGATACCAAAAATAGGGAGCGAAGCTACTTGATCAGGGGATTGGCGAAAGATACAAAAATAAATTTCCTCCAGCATTAAGATATAGGCAAGAGATAGGTGGATTGACCAAATTAAACAAAGCGTGGAAGAGAGAGACGTGTCTCGGGTGGAGGTAGAATGGAAAGATGGTGGGAAGATCGGAAGAGATGGAGAGATTTGGTAAAAAAAAAAAAACAGCAGGATATGGAAGAGTTTTCAGATGAAGGAAGAGAAGGCTGAAGAAATTGTCAGGTCTGGCTAACCGGCAGCTAAGATAACTCTCCCCCAACCTGAGCATAGTTTGGAAATGGGGGTAAAAAAAATTAAAAAAAGATATCTTAATTGGTGTAGGAGCTAGGCTGAAAGAATTATCCCTTATGGATGGTGATAACCACCCCACTGACACCCAGGGTCACCAAAAACATTCTGCACCCCCCTTGTTGCATGGCAATGAGAACTAAGAACGCATGTCAATCGGAGGTCGTGTTTGGTTTTAACCGTGATACTTGACCCAAGTATATGCACTCACGGTCTGAACGAAAAGTGATCCATAGTGGAGCTTTGCGCCGTAGAAGATGGTCGTGCAAAGTCTGCTTTGCATTTGAGACGGGGACATGGGATGAGCAATTAACACATTTTCGATTTCTGTAGCGTAATGTCTAATCTACCATGTTTACTTAAAATTATTGAAAAAAACATAAAAATACGCTAAGGAAAACATACTGAAACATGGGAATTCGTGTGCTCGTAGTTTTTTTTTAAATGACACTTGTATTGTAAGACTAAAGTCGGCATACTCGTTGTGATTTTGCCAATCCAATTTAACAGAATCTAGCTGATTATTAACTAAAAAGAGAATTTAAAATGGTAACACACTAGTGAGTTATGCGGGCGCATGCCCCAAGTAATATTCTCAAGGATCATAATTAAGTACTGTATATAGCATTTCAATGTATTCATCTATAGCGTTTTGTACATCTATTTTTGCCACTTCAAAGCTTGTGATAAGCTCTTCATATTTTTATTTGAAATTTCTTAGTTGAATTATATCAACTGATAAAAGTTATAACAATTGCTAGATACTGGAAATTTAAAAAGAAAGCTGGAAACTGTTAGTGGAAATAACGCTTTGTAGCATCTATTCACAAACGCTATTTCCGTACTGCAAATAATCATATACTATGTCAAATACATCATCTGGTCGGTATCTTATGTCTCAATGATATCTTTCATCGATATGTTTGCATTTCTGAATTTAATATACTCTACATGGAAATTACAACAAAGTAAACGTAGGTAAATTGCCCATTACGCCAATAGTTTGTCTGCAAAGAACATGACTGACACAATCGGCGAAACATGGTTTGTAGATAATGTTGAGTCATAAGATCTCACACTAAAAGTTCAATATCACAATTGGTAGAGCTCACTTCAACTTTCAGGTTAAAGTAGACCAACTTTACAACAGTTGTTCTGAGCAAATCGATCAAAGTTATCAAATTGTGCATTTTCAATCGAGAAGCGCTTAAATGAAATTAATACATAATAGATTTTATGAATGA
Organism: Sweltsa coloradensis; assembly: GCA_024449915.1. Classification (NCBI taxonomy): domain Eukaryota; kingdom Metazoa; phylum Arthropoda; class Insecta; order Plecoptera; family Chloroperlidae; genus Sweltsa; species Sweltsa coloradensis. Next base: position 275,564 of record JAMZAV010000332.1, read on the forward strand.
GAATCAAGGTACATAAGTTATCCGACAAGCTACATTTAATATAGCAATGCTATTCCTAATATTAGTGTACATTTTGTTGTAGTGTTTTGTTGGGGTAATTTTGATAAACAAACAAAACCATGAACCCCAATGAGCACTGCCAGTGACAACCATTCTGCAACAGTTACATTTATCATTTAATTTGCCAAAATTGGATGAATGTATACCATTTTGGTTCTAAATTTTAGTGTATGAACAATTTCCTAAATCAGCTAGTAACTACTAATGTAAAACAGTGTTTTAGAGGAAACTAGATGTTAACAATGTTTCTCTCTCCTGCTTCCAGAGCGCACTAGCGTAGACCAGTCGACCTCCCCCTCCTGGTGGAGAGGACAAGTGGACACTCAGTTCCCCGACCCCAACTTCTTCACCTCGCAACACGGTCTGGTGCAGACGCACCCCCCTCTCAGCGGCAATGGGTTGACGGACCCGCTCAAGGGCCCCGGAGCAGCCCCCGCCCAGCCCGGCTTCCGCACCCTCGACTTCGGGGACCGGTCCCTCCAAGAGTTGAAGCGCAACCCGTCGCTGTCGTCGCCCGAGGAGTGCGCACGCGCCTGCAGAGAGGGGGAACCCCCGAAGATCTGCTACTACCACTTCACGCTGGAGCTCTACAACGTCCTTGGAGCGTGAGTTACTTGACCTTGAGTTACCGAAGGATGATTATGAGTTACAATTTTGATAAACTTCAATCAACCAATGTTATTAGATAACAGTAAATGGACACTCAATTATTTATAAACAAAATTTTAAGTAGTTTGAATTTAAAATAATATTTTTTGCTGTAGGAATGCGTAAAAACAAATAAAAATAAATATCAGTTACATAACCGATTTTCAGTAGGGACATTAAATTTAAAGCAGGCCAAGCCAACTCTGTTGGCGCCGACACCATCGACTAGCGAACAAAACAATGACCAACTAAAGAGTAATCATGGATATAGGTTATCGTTTCTGGTTTAATGGCTGTGTAAAAGAGTAAACAATTTGGTTATATTTATTAAACACATAAATACCAACAGGTCAATTCATTTAACAACGTAATCGACTAAGTGTGGGATAAAGAGAAATCTTTTTTTCAGAAATCATATTTGGAACAAGCTCTGCGAATGCTTGTAAAGCTCGACTTGCACAACCATTAATTTTTATAGGTTTAGGATTTAAAACCAATCTAAGCCAAACCCAGAATGGCGTTTACATAACGTCCTTATATGTAATATAAGAGAGTGGTTTATTAAGGTTTATGCAATTAACAGCTAGGCTCTAACTATTGAACTGTTTGGTAACGACCTTTTAGGCACAGGGTCATAACCGAACAAACTAAAGCGAGTTTCTATAAGTATTAAAAAATATATGAACGATAATTTATTCACAAATCACAATACGAAATAAACTTTCAGCTTTAACAAAACGTATAATGAACAGGTTGTCAGGGTAGGACGATTGTAAGGGGGGGGGGGGGGGGGGGGGACACGAGCCCACATTGCTTTAACCCCTGCACCTTATCTTCCACGGCTCTCTCGTGTTCCCATGGCGTGAGATCTTACAAGCTGGTGTCGAGCGCGGTAGCAACAGCAATAAACGTTTAACGCCATCGCGTGTTTATTAAAAAGGTACTCATAGTTACACACTGTCCCAGTTTCCCTTGTTTTTAAACAAATTTACTTGCACAAGAAAACCGCAAAGCCAGTGAGCTCAACGCAATAATGTGTATATAGTTACGTTTGATTGCGTGCCTTAATAGTTCATACACACGCTGCAGGCATAGATAGTGTTCACAGTAAATAGTGGGAGTATAAACAAATCGTTAATCATTTATCAGCTAATGAAATAAATGTGCAAGAAAAAAATAAGAAAACTGTAGGAGCTCAGTTAAGATCAGTATTTGGTCAAGTACTAATTCAGTCATTAGTGTATCTATGTTTAGTTTAAAAAACGATCCTCTGCTTCCAATATTAGGCCATGTTAAGGGCACAGTCTAATTATAGTTTTTATGTTATGTTTGTGTATGTTTGTGTGTTTATGTAATGAGTTTATACATTGCTCTCACTAAGACAAAAGTAAATTGGTTGCACTGTTTCCAAACTAGCACTGTCTTTAGTGTAACTATAGCGCATGAAGGTTTTAACAAATCTCCTTTATTACGTATTTGATTTTAAAGCATTTTTTTAAGAGGGTGCCATTTCATTGTATTTGAATTTTAAAAGGTTGAAATTGAGTGTCCAAATAGTAAGAAATTGTGTTTAAAAAAAAACAAAAAATTGTTAACAATTAAATTGTGTGAAAAATATTGCACTTTAAAGCGTTTAACAACTATAGGCTAACTATATAATTCTACATAGAATGCTGCGGTAGCACTTATGAATAGTTAAAATGTTTAAACAAACGTTAGATATTTATCAAACACTACGACTGCATTATTGTGGTTAAAGGAATGTGTAAAGAATAACATCACAAAGATGCAATCCTTATGAACGAGTGTAATAGCTTGTTGGTTACTTCATTCCTATTTTGGTAATTGTCAACCAAGTCTTGAAATGTATTTTACTTTCACCGATTTACTCTCGCAAATCTAATCTGATTCGAGTTTTTAAACCTTCAGCTAGAGATGTGGATTACATGCGTAAATAATCTAATACATCCTTCACTCACTCTCTCTCCTTTGCTCGGACAAGCGTAATTAAGGTAAAAGTAGCCAGCCCTAAGTCCAGCCCGAAGACAATAGCCCATGCCGGCAAGTCGACACCGATCATTTCAATTAGCCCGCACACAAAAAAATGTCACCGAATGAGAAAGCAACATTAGGCTGCGGGAACATATTTTCAACATTCCGACAGACATGCCACGTGCTAATCGCTTTAATTAAGCTAATTACGAGCTCCATTTACTTTCCTAAAGTAAACAAGTTTAATGCATTCTTAGAACACGGTTTAAGCTTGTGAAATACATTTACATCAACTCGGTATTTAAAAGAAAGTTATTGGAAAAATGGTCCATTTTTAAGAACTTAAATGTGTCTTATGATGAAATGTTTTATCATAATTACAGATTTTTGTACACTTTAAAACCCATAAAATTCTATAAAAACTAGATTAATTATTTACGTATTGCGTCTAGCTCCGTCTGAGACGCATTGTGCGTAACTAATTTCGCAGGAAAGGAATTTAACAAACCGGGGACTAATTGGCCCAAAGAAATCAGGCTACTGCGATTTGCATATTTCAAGAAAGTTTTATTGTTACTAAACAAGTTTTAACATGCGTCAAGAGGTAGCTTAAACGGTGGAATGTGGATAGGCCAATCCACATGTATAATTGACCAATATTAATATTACGCTACCATGGCACTGCCTACTATAAATTAAATTAAAATTGTGACATCAAGATAGCAATTAGCAAATCAAAAACACTATTAAATATAATAATAATTAATAATGCGCCATACTTGAACCATACCAAAAGCTTGAACATTTGTGCAACGTAGAACAAGTATTGTTGTATTCGGAGATTAAACGTTCCGCGATGTCACAGAACAATATTATATTATTGGTTTAAATTTGGAATTGACGGCTTTTTGCTTGTGTATGAACGAGGTAAATTTAATGAAAACCTTATTTCAAAATTTGAAAAACGAAATATTCAAACAATGTCTATGGACATTTGAATTAAAGCACCTAATGTTTGCAAAATATGTAGGTCAAGGCAAAAAAATGCTCAAAATGTGCCTTTCGTCTAACGATCTGAAGTTTAAAGTTTCTATCACGTCCAGGAACGATCAGTGACTGTAGGCCTAAATAATTGAGTAATTAATTAGCAAAATTAGTTGAACAGTACACACTCAAAACAATTTTAATTTGCAAATTCTGTATCGACACACACAAACTAGGCCCCTGGCCTACGTGATAATTAAAAGAAAATTCCACAGTCAGTATCACTATCTCAGTTACTTGTGTAGTGCATATTATATTCAGAAACATTCTTAAATATGCAAATAAATGTGCGCTAGCTGCCAAATGTTAGGTGTTTCGACAATGCACTATTTGCTTTTCACAAATATAGATAAATCTAACCTATAAACGGATCCCTCAATATGTCCCGTCTGTCTGTCCGTCTGTGCGTGTGTGTTACGTCTCACAATCAAACCAAAATGACTTTCGATTTACTTATAAATGATATTTTTAGTGACCTTGGCCGTCAGGAGAGCGGATATAGCGCCAGTAGGGAGATATTAATGAACCTGGCACCTCCACCAAAGCTCAAATCTAGATAATATATCGTTGTATAATAACTAGGCCGCTTCGCGAACACTTTTTCCAGTCGCGTTCATGGATGAGATTTGTTAAGTGACTACTTTTGTCTGATGAGTGATGATAACTAAGTTTTTGTATGTCTGGAATGGGATCTCATTACTTTTTCATTGCAAGATTATTGTTGTTATTATGATATTTTTTTATAAAGTAGTAAAGCAATTATTGCTATGGTAATACCAATTGACAATAGAATGTAAAATATCTTGAGGCCCAAAGACTTGCTTTTTGTACACATTGTAGGTGATTATTTTCGAGTTTCTATATAGTTACTTGTTAATTATACACCTGTTAAAGGCTTATATTAAAACATTTATTTCTATGAATTCTGGCTAACTTTTTCAACTTTTTCTTTCAAAAAAGGTAGTTGCAGCCCCACCCGTTTGGTCCGAATCGGCCTAAATATCACGAAACCAAAAATCTTAAAAGTACGATATTCACGAGAAATATTTCTTCGATTGTACCAAAAACTTGTCAGGTCTAAGTTCAGAGATTTCGAAGGTCCCCTACAATTTTCATCAAGATCGCATCATTTGCCCGGTAGAGTGCGAACAGACAAAAAAACACCAGAGCTATTTTTCTCGGGGTCAGTGAAATTGAAGTCTTTGCTTCGCTCCTAGTTTGGGTTCTTCCGTACTCGCGCTTATTTCTATTATCAATGTACGTAGGTAATAATCGAAATTATGATATAAAATTCAAACATATAATCTAAGAATGTGTTTTTGATTTGTTTCAGAGCTTGCCAGGTCTGCACGCCGAACGCCACCAACACAGTATGGAGCCATTGTCAGTGCGTCCTTGCTGACGGAGTGGAGAGGGGGATCTTGGCAGCCAACAGAATGTTGCCAGGACCTAGCATACAGGTGAGCAAGTCAAACATACCAGGAATGTGCAAGCTGTATTGTTAATCTGTATATTTACTTAGTTTTGCGATGGCTTTCTACTTTCCAGACGGCCTGTTTATCGGTATAGGGTCATGGGACACTTTTCCTGCTATCCCACGTGTACAATATCATTTATTCATTTACTAACAATTGATTCAGAAAATCGCATTACACGTTAAATCAGTCGAGCGGATCGCGATTGAGAGCATACCGACACAGCCATATAAGAAATTAAGTACACAAGCAGCCAGTTTTTTTATATCTTTTGTTAGGTTTTAATCTTATTTCACAAACAATAAAAAAGTGTGTAATGTCCCAAATTAAATATAATATTCACTTATTATCATGTGGGTTAATTAAATTAAAATTAAAAGGAAATGATTTTCAAAAAGGCGCGTACATTTGTATGAAACAGCCAAACGAATGCATTTAGCTAGAAGTTCTCCAGTTATTGGGACAGCTGCCGAAAAGTTAGGGACAAAGTAGGCCATGGTGATCTATGAATTATATGAAACATTACTTCGTCTCAATATTTTAATAATTGGTATAGTTTTTAATGACCCAATCGATTTCTCTCGAATATCTGTTTGGATAGTTGCTTGATTGAGCACTGTGGAGCGTTATGGTCGCAGCACTGACCACAATAGATCGCATCTTTAGCTCCCGAACTTGGGCTAAGCACCGTGAGATAGTATTCTTTCCACGTAACGGGCACGATGCAGTGATAAGTTTAACTGACCCGGTGCTCTACTGGGTGGCCAAGGTAACGCCCACTTCTCACAAATCTATTGTAAGCAAATAGAAAAATATAGAAACGTGCAGTTTCACCATGTGATTGCAAATTTTGCAAAAACATGTCGATGGAAGTGATATTTGTTTAATTTATAAATGAGAAAGTTGTCGCAATCTTATAAATCCTTTCACGAACTTCAGGATGTATTCACACTACTAATTTCAAAAAATATATTCCTATTAGTTATCAAACTTACATTTGCATAAATTTGATTTTATTTCATTGATAAGAAATTTACGACGAAGTGATTCCCACTCTTTTAATTAGGCTTAATTACAAATCATACATATTTCTAATGTACGCATTCTTATGAGTACATGCGATCATATTATATAACTCTTTGAACAATTGAGGAAATCTTAGAAATAAACAATTTGGCTGATATTTTACTTTGTAAACTAAAAAAATTAGTTTTTCACCTTTTGAGTCTGTCATTAGATGCGTGAGAATATGCGGAAAATTAGAAAATATACATGTTATGAACCATACCGCTTCGATGTCTTACAGTAAATTAGTGTTTGTCTTCAAGTATAAACAACTATTATGAGAGTTACCAACGAATCTGTAAGCAAAAGACGAAGCTAGTAAATACGGTAAGCTTGTTGACACAAGCGCGTTAGTTTCGTTAACGGCCCTGCACTAGGTAAGTACAGAGAGCTATGGCCGCACACGGAAGAGCCTTCACGCCTTGGACTGTAGAGTGTCAAGACTTCTCGATTAGCCCAGTCATGCAGAAAACTTAGCGTTCGATTTCCAGTCACGACTATTTCACACGAATTAACTAAAGTTTCTCGGATTTAAGAACGCCGAAATGAACGTAGTCAGGAAGCGAGTATTCTTCTTTGCATCTTCATCCCACACTATATACATTGCCGTGGTGATTGCTAACCACATAACGTGCTGAGTTAAGCTGTGAACACCTAGATCGGAGAGATGATATGATGCCACAAAACGCTTAGCGTTTAGCGACGGTCGAATATAGGGCTATGAGCATTATCATACAGTGTATTGCCAAGTAACAATACTCAACTGTATGCATATTGCATATGTATCTGGATTCTGGAGAGTTATTACTCACAAGTGGAAGACACTATCAATGTACACCAATTAATATAAGTCGGGATAAATCTTTCACAAACCTACAATAACTTATTAATTATCGGCCTGTTAAATACAAATGTTTTAAATTTATTTATACAAATTTTACTAATTTTACAATACGAGCTGATGAATGAGGTGCGGTCGAATCTGCGTTTAATTGATTTACTTTAATTTTGGTAAAGTACATGAAATTTCGACATGTGAATCGAAATTAAACTTGTCAAGTCATCCAAAAATAAAGATTATTTTTAATTTACGAATAGATGAGCTTGCCTTGAGCTTGCCTGAGCCATCAGCTATTTAAAAGATATTCAGTAGACATTTTGTTTTAGAGGTGCAATGTTAAAAAGTGATGTAAGTCGAAAACGATATGAAGCTAGAACTTGAGAAACTGTTCTCAGTAGTTCCTAGTCTAACCTCTCTTCTCCTCCATCTTCCAGGCTTGCGAGAACGATCAGGTCGTCATCGACGTCCTCAACGAGATGGACGGCATGGAGGTGACTCTCCACTGGCACGGCATCTGGCAGGAGGGTACCCAGTACTCTGACGGCGTCCCCTTCGTCACCCAGTGTCCCATCCAGCAGGGCAACACCTACCGGTACCAGTGGAAGGCATCGAACCCCGGTACTCACTTCTGGCACGCGCACACAGGTAAGAGCTGTGTCTTTTAGTAACCATTTTAGTGTTGTATGAGTCAAATCGTCCAATAAATCAGTTGTTTTTTCAATATTTTGTTATGTTTATTTCTATTTTATCTTTTCTTTCTTCTTTTTCTTCTTGTTGTACGACCTTGTTGCGTTATTATTTCGAAATTTCTATTGTGTGTGCATTAATGTATTTTATTTTAAGTTTTATTGCCTAACTTAATTATGATACGCGTCAAATGAACAAATAAACCAATGTTATGTGTGTTCTTGCAGGTTTGCAAAAGATGGACGGTCTGTACGGCAGCATCGTGATCCGTCAGGCGCCGTCCCAGGACCCCAGTAGCCACCTCTACGACTACGATCTGACGACCCACGTGATGATGACCAGTGATTGGATGCACGAGGACGCCATTGAGCGGTTCCCTGGCAGACTCGCTGTGAACCCCGGACAAGACCCCGAGACAGTGCTCATCAACGGCAAGGGACAGTTCCAGGTGAGCGTCTTTCTTGAACGAGGGGGTGCGCAATAGTCATTCACAATCAAGAGCCAAAATTAGCTTTGTATTGTGTGTGATTTGAAAATAAAAATAAAAAAACTACAAATGAAAAAAATGTATCGTTGATAAGATATTCTATATAGAATGGGAGGCATCATATTTAGCGTCTTCAGTTTCAACCTTAGTATAACACTATAAAATGCATAACATTATTTCTATTCGAAGTGACAGTGTGTCTATATTTTTTATTCTGTGAATTATATTATGTATATAGGAAGATAACAATAGCTCACGGAAGTATTGGCACGCACGTGGGTCAGTTTATCACAATACTTCACAGCTTTAAAGTTCTTATCAAGAATCATTTGGTTAGTGTATTATTACCTTCCTTCCTTATCGCCCCCATTAGACACGATTGCAATACATGAACGGAAGATTAATTAGCAAGATTTTTTAAATTACCTCTCAAATTATGTCATTGCTTCTTGGAGGTAGGTACTTGAAGAGTAATTATAACGAGAGGTATTGAGTAACCGCCTCGACCCCGCCTTAATGGTACCTTTATTCCTGCAGTTAACAATCTGCCTAATAAATCACGTTCTAATTACGTTATATCATGGACACATTCGTGATATCATTGGTAGTGACGGAGGTTTACCGTTGCCCGCTCTTGTGCCTGGCAGGATCCCAACACTGGCTTCGTGACCAACACGCCCCTAGAAGTGTTCACCATGACTCCGGGCAGGAGATATCGCTTCAGAATGATCAACTCCTTCGGGTCTGTGTGTCCGTCGCAGCTGACCGTCCAGGGGCATCCCCTGTTGATCGTCGCCACTGACGGAGAGCCCGTGCAGCCTGTAGTCGTCAACACAATCATCTCTTTCTCAGGTTGGTAACTGTGGCACATACATACATATTCACATTCACAAGTGTGATATATCCAAACTTAAGTCACCACTCTAACAATAGTAGCTTACAACTTCTACATGGCAATCATCCTGTAAGTTATGGTACTGAAACTTCACTAACACTTCACTATTTAAAAAATAATTACAGTAATATACTCAGGAAACTCCCGCCAAAACTCGACAAAAACTCGAGCGATTAGGCTTTGTACTGCGTGGCGATCGCCCCGAATTCACAGCAGAGTAAAAATCTCTTTGCAACGATCCAGCGAGAGGTATGCCAATAGGTACTGTGTCTTCAGCACTCACAATTTTATGTGGTCTTCTCCATAAGAAGTGATTTGCTTTTACTCAACAGTATTTGATTTCCATTACATCCCTCTCATCCAAGAATATGTTTCACTCAATCCCTCACACACTCTTTCATTACACTTACATTCTGTGAATAGTAGTCGCTAACGTGCATCTAAACTATCCGTTGTCTACAAGGTTACCACCTCATTCTCACGCCAATTACGCTCACATACTCGCACACTCACTCACTCACTTGCACTATTAGTACATTCCTCGTGGTTTACTTCTTTTCAAAGAAATCTTTTCTCGGTACCAACCAGTTTTTCATCAACTACACTGAAAGTTTCATAAATGAAACACGATAATATTTATTGAATTAGCCCTACCTTCTTGCTAAAATAGCATGCAAAACTACAATAACGCTGAAAATTATGTGTCATTTATAAAAGGGCAGATGTTACGTGGATATGATTCTCCTTTACAGCGACAGAAATACTAGAACGCCTCCAAAAATATAAAAATGTTGGCAAAAAGGCGCCTACCCATAAAGGGTTCAAACCCCGGTAGGGATGGATTTTGTAAATTTCTGGATTGAATTAAGTATTAACAAATTACGATAATTTGAAAACAATTTTGACGTGAAACTTATAATTAAACAGTTAGATAATTTTACTAACAAACACGTGAGATCTAACCAACCGATTCGAGGGTAGCGATTCAGCTTCTACTTTTTAAATGATACTAAATTTAAACTCACTTAAAGAATATATAATTGTGCTACAACAGCGAACATAATACCATTGAGTATAGAGTTCTATTCTCAATGATACCATCTAATGCTGACCTTATCTTAAACTTTCAATAAAAGTGGTCTTCATAATAAATGTAATTCTATCCGAGCAAATGTAATAACGAAGTGTATTTATACATATTTGTGTGTTCTGCAGGCGAACGTTATGACTTTGTCATCAACGCTGACCAACCTATCGGAGCCTACTGGATGCAGGTCCGAGGTCTCGGCGAGTGTGGTAACAAGAGGGCCCAGCAGTTGGCCATCCTGAGGTACGCCCGCGGCCCCTACGAGCCCCTCACTGAGAGGCCCACGTACGACGTCGGACTTCCTCAAGGAGTGGTAAGCACACGATTTAATCAAATACCCATAATATAAAAGAAACTAGTAGAACAGGTATTCATTCTTTAAATAAGTTTTTATTAATTGACATAACACTGCTCTTTATCAATATTTATTTGTGATATTTCGACTTTTATTCAAAAGTCTTTTTCAAACTGAAGGTTGACAAAGGACATTTCATTAGCCTAGTCATTTTGTTTAGGCCTATTTCTTATTTTATATGGATTGTTGTTAATTTTCCTTTGTCAACCCTCAGTTAGAAAAAGGCTTGATTTAAAGTCGAAATATTACAAATAAATATTGATAAAGAGCAGTGTTATGTCCAATAAACACTTATTTAAAGAAATGACCATATATTGGGTTGAAGTGTGCGTAATTTTTTTGTTAAATAATGGAAAGTGAAAAAGTGGCACTGTCAAAAAGTATGTAGGTATGTTACACACTTGTAGGTGGATGTTCTTTCAAGTATGTCTCAAAGAAACTATTGACACACGGGGCTGTTTAAGATTCACTATCATGGAGTTTGACGAAATTATTGCTAGTTTATGTTCACATAAAGAAATCGGGTACGTATTCGTCAAAATAAAAAAAAATGTTACACGTATCATTTGATATGTCGATTATTTGAAGGATTGGTTTTTCTAGGCCTAAACTTCTTCGAAATATATGGTATGTTTTGTACAATTTCGTCAAGACAAAATGATATTAATTTTATATGACACAGTATTAATCTTTTCATTTATTTTTCATTTTTCTTACGTTTGAATATAATTTTAAAACTTTTTTTCATTTTTAAAGTGTCGTGGAATATTTTGTTTCACAGTTAAATTAAATCTATTTCCATTATTTATATAATAAATGCATTTTAATTAATGTATTAACAGCTATGGAGAAATACCAAAAAGATACAACAAACATTTACGTTTTTTCAACTTCTAAAACTTTAAAAAAACTTTCGTAAATTTAAGTTTGCATTCGTTAACGTATGACAAAAATATGTAATAAGAAAATCAGTCGAAACTTAAACACGTATAATGAATGTGAGGCACTAAAAATAATATTGTGTACCAACAAAAATATGTTTTCCTTATAATGAATGGTACGTTTGCTCAATAGCTTATCTAATAGAATCAACAAGTTACATAGCACTGAAAAGCAGCATGTATAGTGTTTCGGCTGGTACATGCATGGCAGTACACTATTAATCAAACCCCCGAATTCGTATTTTCTCAGTCTCTTGTTTTTCACGAATGACGAACCTTACATTTAATAACCTTGCTCTTGTTTAATGAGAATAGTAATTATATTCTACTTAAGACAAATAAAGAAGCCACATTTACACCATACTTTAATTAAGTGAGACATAAAATTTAACAGCTGATGCACATGGTAACAAGCTTGTTGAAAACTGACTTGACTTCAGACATGTGATAAACAACTGGCGCGACCTTCCGGACAACAGAGTATAAAAATGTGCGCAAGCAGATAGAACACAATTATTAGTAACAATGAAAATAAAACATCTAGTCAAAATCTACGTTGTTGGCACTTAGCAAATAGATGTTAGCTCGGCCAGGAAGCACCCAATGTATATACAGTCGTAGATTACCAATATTGTTTGTTTGTAAGACAAAAACAATCCACGAAAATAGAAAATTTCAATCTTTTTAAGAAAATCCAAAATTGTAAAAATCAATTTATTTTTGTCACCTAGAACCATTTTTCAAAAAGTGCCACTGTGCACTACAGTTCCACTTCCTTGACATTTGTGCAGAATTTCAAACAATTCTGATGACAATCAGCCGAACGCACAGAAATTTGCTCAAAACGCATGTCCTATAATATCTTCTTAAAATGATTGAGCAGACATAAGACGCCAATGGTTGAAACACCAACCATAATGAACCTCTAGGCTTGCGATCTTTACTCGTGTCAATTTTTGAAATGGGATCAAGTGTGGGAAAGCGTGGTAACGAATAATTTACGTCTGTTGACACTAGCACTAAAACATATTCCAGATCCTTTAGAATCTGCCAGATCGGGTTGGGATTTGAACTTCAAATTTTACCTTATTTAACCAGATAAACAGAGAATGCTATGATGTGTCTGTTTATTAGGTTCGTTGAGAAATAACTTTCAGATCACAATACATTCTCTATTTTGCGCCACTTATATGTACGTCTAAGAATAATATCGTTCAAAACTTTAAATGTGTAGGGTATCACTGAATAAATCGTAAAAATGGGGTCCATACACAGTTTGAACATTTTAATTGGAAATTTTGCGTCTCTGAGGCTTAAATTGATCCGGGTAGGTATAAGATGGATGCTTGGTGGTTATAAGTTTTTAGGATTTTATAAACACAATAACGTAATTAGTGATGAGCTTTCATTTCTTGACGTTTTGTAAGATTTAAAAGGCCTCACGTGTATGCTAACAAGGTGTTACGAAACCTTGAACGTATCAACTTTCCAGAGGCAACACCTTCCTGCGTGCACTTAATTCTAGGTTAAGTTTATTTAATAAGTATCGTGTTCGAATTTAAGGTCTGTTTCTGAATAAATTTGAACGTTCAATAACATCTTAAAACTATTCAAACATCGTCGAAAGTTTTTAAACAAATAATTGCTCTATAAAATCGATGCACAACAAAACCCATAAAATCATTATAACGATGATGATACCGATTGTATTTGAATACAATGACTCTGTTAATAAATTAACAATCTTAGTTTCTCTTGCAAATCAATAATATAACTTCCCTGACTAACAGTAGTTTAATGGCGTTGTGTTAGAGTTTTTACCACATTCGTGTATTTGACAGCATTATGTGTTACCAACCTTAAAAACGTCGTATTTGGAGTCTATACCCACTCAGTCACATAAGTAATTTTCATTGGGTGACTTTAATTTAAAGCAGACCAAGCCAACTGTGTCGGTGTTGTAAGTTCGGATGTATTATCTGTAGCTAAACCCGCAATAAACGTGCAGTAATTTTAAAGGTATTTGTTTATTATTAGTATAGTTGTCTAACCACAAGGCAAAACAGATCAATGTATTTTGTATTTCTCAAATTGCCAAAAATATAATTTTATTTCATCTATACAAAGTATTTTTAGAACGGTGATGGGGGTCTTCAATGTGCACGGTTAGAAAACGATCTTTTTCAGCAACTTGTGGACAATAATAGCAACTTCTGGTGTTAATAAAAAATAATATATTTAACATTTTTATTTGTAACCTGGTATAAAGTACTGCATGTATTGCAAGCCGGAGTGAAGTAGACTATAAACTACGTCTGTCTGTCTGTCTTCGTAGGTAATGAACCCCCTGGACGCCAACTGTGATCGTGAACGCGCGGACGCCATCTGCATCAACCAGCTGAAGAACGCCAAGCCCGTGGACGAGGGATTACTGCAAGAGCGACCCGACGTCAAGATCTTCTTGCCCTTCCGTTTCCTGTTCTACAGACCCGAGGAGATCTTCAGGCCTCACCAGTACAACAGATACCTAGGTAAGCAGGCCTCTGTCCCACCCACTGCAACTGTACGACAGATCGAGGAAAATGCATTTGCACCATAACTCAACTTTGTGCAGCTAATTCTGTTAATTTATGGAGATGAAAGTACTTTACAAGTATAAGTAAAACTGGTCTTAAGACGGACATTTTGTTGCGAACACAAAAGCATGACGGTATCTTCATAAATGCACTGGCTAAGTTATACATTACAAACTATCAACGACGTGACAGTAAAAAGAAGAAACCAAGGCCAATTTCCTTATATTAAATGTGTTTGTAAAATTTCCCTTTTTCGATTTGATCTTCAAATATTACTTTATTTGTTTGTTTCTTCGTGTTTTTACTTAGCTTGCTTATCATTTTAAGTTGCGTTTGATTGTTTGTTTGTTTGCCATTTGATTATGATCAACCACAAGCACAAAAAAGAAAGCCTAGCTGGCTTCTTGCTCAGACTCACCACTTATAGTCCTGGTATATACACTTTAAATGGTGAGTTACGATGTGCATTAATATCCTTCGTGCAGTCTTGGTTGTCTGCCAGTAGGCCTAAGTATAGGCATTGATTTAGTCATATATCTTGTAATTGGAAGTAAATTACCATATGAAATATAATCAGCTCGTAAAGCCGCTTTCATAAACCGTTTGCAAATCATTATAAAGAGATCGATTAGTCTGCTTTTTAACTGCATAGAAAAGCAATCATAACTTAATATTATTTACTGATAAGTATGTTGTTAATCAGATTTCATATGTTGAACAGATAGAGAGTACGATAATTTACAACATAACGACGGTTTGACCGGTTTATTTCAATAGCATCAAAGCCAAGAAAACTTGAAGAGGATGTTCTGCGTAGTTGTTCCTTATGCGATACTTGCAAGTGGTCGTATGTTACGTTTTAACAGTGCTTAGGCGGAGGCCTACTCTTCACTCTTCCGTTTTGTAACTCCAAGTGCCTTACTAGTTACTCCACATAATTATCTTGGCAGCGTATCTAACTCCGCTTGTCTTGTAGAGCTAGTAAGTACCACGTGCCTCGTAGTTTTGTGCCCCCACGTGTATAGGGTAGCATTATAGTAACTCCATGTGCCTTGCAGTGTGACTGTGATTAGCCCAATTATATTTAACATCTATAGTAGACTAGATCCTCAGTCTCAAATACGTCCGTACAGGTGCGAACGTATCAAATTGAAGCGTCAATCTTACCTATTGAAGATGGCGATTTAATTTATGCTTTACATTATGTTTTAGATGCGATTAAGTATTTTTCTGGATTGTTTTGATATGGTTTTAGCTTGTGCAGCATGGGAATGCACAAACAGAAACAATAAGAAGTTATTGCATAAGGGAATTTAGTAATCATTTGGTGTTAATGGCTAATATGCTCACCTGTCAACCTGACGGCCACCTTGAAAAATATTTGGGCTACAAATCGCTACAACCAACTTTAACATACAAACTGACCTATTCAAGATGGCTTCTAATTGGACCAATGACTGGGGATCTAGCCTACTATAGATGTTGAATATCATTGGATTACCCCCCGTGTTCTAACTCCGTGATGTGTGTTACAGTTGCTCCCGGCGGCGACCACGTCATCAGTCTCGTGGACGAGATCTCCTTCGTGTTCCCCAAGTCCCCGCCCATCTCCCAGATCGACGACATCCCCCCAGAGCAGTTCTGCAACGGAGACAACCGACCCCCAGACTGCGGCGCCAACTGCATGTGCACCCACAAGGTCGACATCCCACTCAACGCCATCGTGGAAGTCGTACTCGTCGACGAAGGTAAGTTTTCCGCTCACAACACTCCAATCCCATCACCGACATTGACGGGATATAGCCTACAGTCCTACTGTCTACAGTTAGTTGGTTTTATAACTTTTTGTAATTGATTAAACGATCAATAATATTAAAATAACTTAAAATCGGGACATGTTTATATTTTACTGTTTCATCAAAGTCCCGAAACGTAAATAATGAAATAAGTAAATTTGAGTTAACGGTGTCGGGGCACTTAAAAATAAATATCGTGCTTTTATTTTTGCTTGCAAGTGGTAGGTCTTGATAAATAATTTATACAGTAAATAGTATAGTTTATTATACTTGATTTAACGTATATTGTGGACATATCGGGATTGAGTTTATAAATTAAATTGAATATACTTTCCTTCATTCGTAAGAAATAAATGCGCTATGTACAACAAAAAACATAGATATTATTAACCGTCTGCCAACGTTCATCGTAATGCCAGTGTATTGTACTTTAACGGTGCATTAAAAAAAACAATGTGCCAAGTGGTAAACTAAAGCATGTAGACTTAACGTGATAACATAAGTGAAACGTAAATATGTTTATTTTTGTAATTGTTTACTCAATTTTTTACGATCGGATATATGAAAACATGATAAAAGTCTGACAATTGCAGACTGTTCCACACATTTCCTTTTATTACCAGAAAGCTGCACACAACGCATGGTACGTGTTTGTTACTTCATGCGCCCGTAGATACCGCGTTGTATATTACCTGTTAGGCCTACGTTGGAAAGTGAGTTAAGAGAGTGAGACAGTGTTACAATCATTCTATTTGATAATAATTAGTTTTAGGATGTAAATAAAAGTTTAGTAACTACACTAAAGTAAATAATGCGTGTCTTATTCATATTGAGTCTAATTAAAGTATTGTTGTTTTATTATGTGAAAATGGAACGTGATATCTACAAAAATGTTGTTAAATATAGATTCTAGAACAGTTGGTTAATTAGTATAAACAAAATTGGAACTCAGTCATGATATTTTTATTACATTAAATATAGTTTTAACATTAAGTAAGAATATTTCGGGATTATTTTCATGATACCTTCTTCAAAAGGCTATTACAAACCAAACAAAACATAAACCGTCTGCCAGCAAGGTATGACCATCTATTACAAACGGCTTTGATTAATAAAAAAACAATTCAAGTACTAAAAAATAAAGATTATTTCGTGATAATATGCCACAATATGTTTATGTTTGGTAATATCTTTCCAATCGATCGGAAATGAATCTGGAACTGATAACATCAATTGCATGCCACAACATTACCAAGGCTAGCCTCAACTTCATGCTACCGTCTATGCGATTCATGCTCCGTGATAGAATGATTACGTCATGCCAGTTCACATAAGGTGATATTCATAGACGTATGCTCGCTATATTTGAGGATATACCTTAGTTTGGTGCAACGTTGTTTTATGTTCCTTTAACTGCTTCCAGAGGCATCTTGGTTTCTATGTATAGCACACATGACATGAATTAGAAACTGCATTTTTCGACGATTGTGATACTCAAGGCAACTAACATAGCCCTTGTGTAAAATCAAATTACGTATCCATTGAATGCACAAAATGATGAAACTTGCAGTATTACCTAGTCATGTAATATTTCGTATACTACACTTCCATCGCATTCAAGTCTCTCTAAGAAACATCAAAAGAAGTTTTTGATTTATTTCTTATAAGCTTGTTATAAATAGTTTTAAAACTGCTCTTTAATAGCACTAAAATGAATTACGTCTTGTAAAAATGGTTGATGATCCAAAACTAACTATTTCTCAGGGGCTTTTGTAAGAATTAATAAGATTATTAAAAGCAATCAAAGGTACATTACTTCAAGTTTAAAGAATAGTTATTCATGTTGATAAATGTGACTGGTCATAGTTGCTTGTTAGTTTGTAATAATCTTCCAATTTCCTGGTTATCTTGTGAGATCGAACTCTGGTTTCTACGATAATTGATGAACCCTATAATTTACTCTCGCTGTGGGACGGGCCTCGACACCGATTGGAGAACAAGACATTATGCGTTTCAATAACTCGATCTCGTGGATCTGAATATAAATTCTCTCGCCCGGAGGCAACATCACTTTATCCGACGTATGTTGACTCAATTAGGTGCGGATCAAGATCGTGTCGATGCCTAGCCATCAACTCGCAGACCCACACGCACTTTAGACGCTCAATTATGCGTAATCAGCCTGCGATTTGAGTTCTTGAGGTATGTCGACTGACAGATCTCAGCCGACAAGTGGTTGTTGGATCTGGTTAGAGGAGAAACCAGATATAGACACTGGCCATCGACCGGGGTAAATTATTCAGTCACAAAATATCAAACAAAGTGGTATAGTTTCATGAAAGAATTCTTTATGCTCATCTCGCCTGACTCGTTTCCCGAACGCCCTTAATTCTTTGCAAGATTTCAAAGGCCATGCACCTTAATTTAAACTGATACCTATAAATTCAAGGTTACCTCTTTACTTATCTTCTGACAGATCTAACTTTAAAGAATGAGATCAAAATTAATATCACACTAACTTGATTAACGCCTTCTTCATTTGAAATGAAATATAAGTGAAAGTAGTCGCAAGTGATGTCCAGCCTCCTTTAACGATCTGATCTCATTAATTTATTTTTTGTTAATTAATATATGTGTTAATAACGATAATTCAGAGTGGGGGTTTAGCGGCTAGTGATCACTGTGTGAATTGACAAACGATAAGATCTCGTGAGTGATGGTGAGAATATTGAGGCGTTGAAACCGATGATAGTTGGTATCACACTGACCTGTGGCACACAACGCCTCGAGTGTCACGACAACATCATAACAGAACGGTCATCATGACTGGAATGCGCAGATCAGAATGTAGATTCAAGATATTGACATGACAGTTGACCTTGGGGGGCGTTAAATTGATCGCCGAAAGTTTAGAAACAGAAGGGCAATATAGATTCTCAATTATGACAGGAAGAAGGCGTACACATCTCACATGCAGGCCTACACGTGCAATAGTAAGCGAAATCTAACAACAACGGAACATTAGCATTTGATGAAGTGTTAATTTATTTTTTAAATAGTGTCTGTGAAAAACCAAATACACTTCAGTGTTTTACGTGAATGAAAATGTGATATTTTACGCGATTATAGGTGATAGATGAGATCACTAACTTCAAGAGCTACCGTGCACAATCTGCGTTATACATAAAGATAATGATATAAATTGAGATTTTTAATTGTTAATAACACCAGAAAATTGTTGAGTATGCCTATATTGTTCGACACACAAGGAGCAAACAAAAAGGATACTTTTTTAAGGGAGCTAGCTTTGGCGGTCCTTATCACCCGAATTAATTAAGGTTATTAAGACCTAAGAGACTTAAGATTACCTAAGGAGTAACGAGCGTCACACCGAAGAAAACTGATTTGCACCGATTTTTATATTTTGTACACTAGGAAGCTTCGCAAACGCTTTTTACAGACTCGTTGTTGGATGAGCGTATGTTTTTTAAACGAACAAAAGCGTAAAATTGCGATTTTCATGAGAAATTATTTTTCGATTGCGCTCAAATTTCACACAAATATAAAAATTCATAAAATTAAGGTTCTGGGAAAATATCATTACAATCGGATAAAGCATGTAGGTGTTATAAGTCGAAGATTTTTTTTACGAAAAAAGCGTAAAATTGCAATTTTCATGAGAAATTATTTTTCGATCGCGCTCAAATTACACACCAATAAATTAATTCATAAAAGTAAGGTTCTGTGAAAAAATCAGAACAATCAGATAAAGCATGAAGGTGTTATACGTCGAAAAATGTTTTTAAAATAAAAATAAATCGTAAAATTGCGATTTTCATAAGAAATAATTTTTCGATTGCGCTCAAATTTCACACGAATATATTAATTCATAAAATTAAGGTTCTGTGAAAAAATCATTAAATGAATAAAGCATGTAGGTGTTAAAAGTCGAAGAATTTTTAAAAATGAAAAAATCGTAAAATTGCGATTTTAATGAGAAATAATTTTTCGATTGCGCTCAAAAACGTGGCAGTTCTAAGTAAAGAGATTTCGAAGGCCTCCAGAAAATTTCATTGCAATTGGAGTATCGGTTTAGCCGGAATCGTGTTAACAAACAGACAAAAATACAAAAAAAAACATTCCGGATTTTTTTCTCCAGTGTAGTGAAATGGAATCTTCGCTTCGCTCGCTACGCTCGCTACGCTCATCCAATAAAAATGTTGAGCCTATAGTAAAATTTGTAACCCGCGTGTTTCTGTTTCCAGTCCAACAGCCAAACTTGAGTCACCCCTTCCATCTCCACGGGTACGCGTTCAACGTGATCGGTATGGGTAGGTCCCCCGACCAGAACGTCAAGAAGATCAACTTGAAGCACGCGCTCGACCTCGACAGGAGAGGGATGTTGCACAGGGACTTCAACAGCCCCCCCGGCAAGGACACCATCGCCGTGCCCAACAACGGTTACGTCGTCTTCAGATTCAGAGCCAACAACCCTGGTAAGTTCGCCCCCAGTTCTCTAGCTTCCGAGCAGTATACTCTTGCCGGAAGAACTAATCGTACTCACTCAATTCTCATTCAAGACGTTTACTTGCTAATCCTAAACGTTATAAATGAAAAGATTAATGTTATATACGTATTTATCTTGTGAGATTTCTGTGAAGATTAGTGTAATAGATTATCAGCTAACCCACATTATGAGGTTTTTAGTTACAACATTAGATTAAATCTTATCGTTCAGTTCTAAATTATTATAAGACAACATTACTTATCCGGCTAGACTAAGATAATCAAGTTTGTTTCGGACGGAAGAATATAATAATAGTTATCTAATTGTTCAGATTAACAGGTTGGCATAATCGCATAAGAGTCAAGACTCAAGATCCTTGTAAAATTAGTTAACATGTTTTTTTTTTTAAGAAAGGGCTTGGAGACATAGGCCTTTGTGTCCAATGTGCATAACCTGGCACCTTTATAGTCACTTTCCTTCTCGAATCTGGTACTGAAGTACCTTTAACTATGTATATTTAAACGATAAAAACACTAAAAACAAACTTTTCACACCATTATTATTGTTGGAGATCAAAGTGAAAATCTACCAAAGCATGAAGTTGCTTTTTTGATGATATAACTGCCATTTTTATGCAATATATTGTCATGTATTCAGTTACTACGCGCCATAATTTACTTACATAAACGTGCCCAAGAGATTGAATGACGAAAAGCATTCAAAAGTAACAATCTTCTGTCGTAAGTTGTAATGGCTACACAAACAGTTGACAATGATGATGGGAGTTTACTAACAACGTGTTTCTGTGTCCGCAGGTTACTGGCTGTTCCATTGCCACTTCCTCTTCCACATCGTTGTCGGCATGAACCTCATCGTGCACGTGGGTACCCACGCCGACCTCCCCCCGGTACCGCCAAACTTCCCCACGTGCGGCGACTTCTTACCGCCCATCAGCTTGCACTGATCACCCCCCCCCCCGCCTCTCAACCCCCTCATTCTCACCCTACATCACCTACATCCGCATGGCACGACCGCAGACGATCGCGCGCAATAAACGCGCACAAACGGAAACGGAAACTAGTTTAGTGCAATGTACCACCGCACCGTGCTCTCTACCCCGAACACATGAGTGCCATGGTACATTGACAAATTTCCATGTGCGCATTTAGCTTGCTGCTCAGTCGATCTGGCTTAAGCTCAATCAAATCAAGCCTAAATACCATGTGAAAAAATATTACTGGTGCAACAGATTTTTTGTTTTTTGTAATTCTCCTTCATTACTCCCTAGTTATTATATCATTCTTTATCACTTATTTGCTCATTCTTTTTACATCGTGCCTAATAATTTGTTGTTATTCGTATGAATTGATAGACATTGTCTAATGTACGTAAATGTATTTAACCTGTTCGGTGCCAGGCAGGTCCCGGGGGTAAGAGCTACATGTTGTTGTCGAGGCTCTCTCGCTCTTACTCTGGGTAGAAGCCTATTATTTATTTGTCGAAGTGAGTGCCGTTTGGCATGTGGCGTTGCCCGAGCTTGGAACGACAAGTTGTGTGATTGTATAGAACTAATATCAAGATTATATATATTTTATTGTGTATTGTATTGTATTCGTTTGTTCTTTAATATACCATGATTATTCACGGTATCTTTGATTTCCTATGTCTTTATTCAACCAAGCAATCGATATTATGTAATCAATATTTTTGTAAGAAACAAGAAATTCGGAAAAATAGTTCTTTTGAATGTTATGTACATTATTTCGACAAGAACGTTAGTGTACCACACTAGCAAAAGACGTGTGGTAAATTTATATTGATACACTTTCATTAATCATGTATATTTCAACGAATAAAAATTGTTGGATTTCGTTCGTAATTTTGCGTTTATTTAATACATCCTCATAAACTAAAACCCTTTCCAACTTACCCCCCCCCCCCCCCCAATCATAAAAAAATCACCGATGAATGATAATAACTTTAAAAAGGATGTCACTTTCTTGGCGAAATCACTAATTCCTCACTCCCAAGCTGATAGGTCAGCAAATATTGGACCGACATATTAGTATATTGAGGTAGGTAGGTACTCAATGGCCAATACTCATGGTAGAACTGCCAAAGATGCTACTGACAGTCCACTGTCCTCAAGGAAGAAAATGTCTACTTCTCAGTTCTCCACAAATAGGAACACACAGCGGTAAACAGCAAATTATTGTCCCTACATTTAATCCCGTGTACATAACGATACCACTGTATGCGTTTAGTTTATTCTCAAAATTAGGGGGAATAGAGCTACATCTACACAAAACAGTAAAGATCACAAATATGTGTCCAAGGAACGAAGATGCGTGTGTCCTTGGTACGGCACTCGAAACCTCACAGGAATTACGCTAAAGTGGGGCGGAGGGTACGGCACTCGAAACCTCACAGGAATTACGCGAAAGTGGGACGGAGGGCATCCCAGTTTTGTCACACACTAACTACAAATGAGAAGTGTGCGCGAGTCTTATATCTGCCTACATGTAGCAACATTAATAACTAGGAAAACGCTAAAGTCCCGCCGCGTTGATGGATGAGCTTTTTTAAAGTTTTTAGTTTGCGTGGGATATCTTTACTTTTGCAAGTGCTTTGTTTTTCTGCCAACGCATTGTAGATGATTGACTGATTGTTGTCAAGTTTCTATTGTTTCTTGTTAATTTGTTATTATTTAACGTAAAAATCTCACATTAAAAGCTATATTTCTATGGATTCTGGCTAACTTTTTCAACATTTTCTTTCAAAAGGTACTACATCACCATAACCTTAATGTCCATGTATAATATGAACGTTGTAGCCCCACCCGTTTGGTCAGAATTGGCCCAAATGGCACGAAAATATCGCACAAAAAGTCAAAAAACGTATAAAAAAGCTTTATTTCTCTCGATTCTGGCTAACTTTTTCAACTTTTTCTTTCAGAAAGCAATAAATCACCATTACCTTAATGTCCATGTGAAATATGAACGTTGTAGCCCCACCCGTTCGGTCAGAATTGGCCCAAATGGCACGAAAATATCGCACTAAAAATCGAAAAAAATCGTAAAAGTACGATATTCATGAGAAATATTTCTTCGATTGTACCCAAAAACGTGGCAAGTCTAAGTTCAGAGAAAACGAAGGTCGTGTCAAATTTTCATCAAGATCGCATATGCCGTTTGCCCGGTAGAGAGCGAACAAACAGACGGAAAAACAAACAAAAAAAAAACAAAAAAAACAACCGAGCTAAATTTTTTGGGGGGTCGGTGAAATTGAAGTCTTCGCTTCGCTCATCCAATTATGACCGCGGTGCCTGGCAATAGCAGCAAAGGTTTCGAGCGCTCGACAGCGATCCTATAATAATAGCTCCTCAGTTAGTCACTCGCGCCACCGTACGGTACGCCTGCAGACGAGCTGTGTACTGGCCCGCAATACACGTTCCCAGACATCAGATCGTGTACAGATTCTGTGCGCTATGAACGCACAATCGCACTACTAGCGCGATGGAGTGGTGTTTTTTACCCTTATATTATAAGGAAAGATTGCATATTTAATGTCATTTAAGTCCTACTGAATCCGCCCCTGCAAATCTTAGTTTTGGAAACCAGTTACCGTGTAACACAATTGCTAATAGAAAAAAAGAACACTTGAAGTAATTTGATTGGTAATGAGAAAAGGTCTGAATTTTTTCGAAAAAGCTAGTTTTACAATAAATATCAATAGTCTATAATTACTATTGACGAAGCAGTGGCGTATGAACCGGGGGGGCAGCCGCAGGAAGCAGGGGCGTATGAACCGGGGGGGCAGCCGCAGGGGGGGGGGGGAAACTAACGCGAGTTATATTAATCCCAGATTTTCCGCAGTAAATATGCACATACACTTACACAATTCGACAGTCACCTTTGGAAACGAATATGTTTGCCTGCATGCTTCGTCATGACATCAAAAATTAGGTTAAAATTTACTAAAATGGCCACTTCACGTTCATTTTTTTAGTTTTTAGATTGCAAATAGTTGATGAAAATAATCGTTTACAGAGTCCAAGTGCAGTTAAAACATGACGAAATAGCTGTAGTATGGTGAAAAAAAATTTCACCTTCGGCGAAAGGGCCTCCGGTGGCTGGGTCCCAAACCCCGGCTGCACCCTACAAAACCTAGGTCAGACCTACACTAATAGATTTGCCCCCCCCCCCCCCCCCCCCCCCAACTTTCAAAACGTTTCTACGCGCCTGTAAATAAAGAGTATGTATTTGTAAAATAATTGTAAATTGTAATATAATTATGTAATGCCTATCCTTTGTGTACCATGTATGAAATCAAGTTATAGTCAAAGTATCATCGTGCACCATGGATAAAAGAGACGCGTTTTGTGTAATATTATTTATATTAGGCCCTACAAATAAATTATAGGCCTACTAAAAGGAAGGCAATGTTTAGCAGTTAGCACTAAGCGTGTATAGAAAACAACATTGTAATTAAGTTATTCCTAGTCTTGATCAAAAACTTCTTTATACGTCTTCCTCGTCGTATCACAATAATAACATTGCCATTTAGTAGTAGTGTTATACTTGGCCTAGGCCCCAAGCCAGGATTCGAGAATGAAACGCACTGTGCCCGCATGCACAATAATTTGATGTGATGTTTTGACTAAGTTTACCGTTTACCATAAGAATCTTTAATAAATTTAACCTATATATAATCCTATTACTCGTTTTAAAAAAAGCGCCTACGATTGTTCTAGTGGCTTTTACCCTCGCTGGTGTAACCTCAGCCAAGGCGTAGCCTGTCTGTCATGTCACTGCCAAACAGCAATAGCCACTCTCACACGACCGAACAAATCACTTGACCTCGAGGTTATGGCTTTATTTGACGCCGAACAACGTTGCTATTCAAACTAAGTCATACGTGACACGAATATTATTGAATTGTTTTAGCTTTTAAAACAATTAGATATGCACGTTTTAACGGTTAGGAGTAAAACTAATTCCGTTTGGGTTAGCTGTTGGTAGAATAGCAGCAAATTACCTTGTGTTGTACAGCACTTGTAGAGAAGTTTTTCAATCCACTTCCTTGTTCACTTCATTCCACACAGAAGTATTGTTAAAACACACTCACTCACAAACGTAATCACTAACTGAACACACGGTTAAAAGTCAAGTAAAACATATAACTAGCACTCGCGTCGCGAGGTAAATTCTTCACCCTGTTCCGAGGCGCAAGGCACGCACAACTGCAGATTACACATTACACTGCAGTCGGCGTGCAGGGCCCAGCCGACGAGGGTTGTCGCTTGTCGGTGCCATCAGCTGTACTCAAATTGTACTCTGACCCCAATTATCGTGCCTTACGTCACAAAGTATTGCAATAACAATAATAACAGGGTCACCGTATACAGAATGCTAACACATTAATTCCTTGGGTGAAAAATTATTTGTTCCTGATTTTATTGCGGAACTTCTTATTGGCACCTTCATTTAATTACCTATTTTAATTTATTGAAGGCAATTCGTACACGAATATTGATTGTGGATATAAAATATAAATCAACCATAAACAACATTATTTAAAATAAATTTTCATACGAAAAGTGTAGGTAGTGGTTTTTAATGTAAAAACATTAAAACATGTATGTAACACATTTTTAAATTACAAATTCGATTTAATTAATTATTTTGTAAGAATACTCTGTTCCAGAATAGATTTTAAATGGGATACACTAGTTAAAATTATTACTCTTGTGTGTGTGTGTGTGAATGTGATTCGTTGCTCTAATGTCAATGTTATCACAGCTTATTTCATAATGAGGGATTTTATTGAAGTTTTGTTTCAGATGTCTAAAATGTTTTGTCTGAACCAAGCAAAGCATCGAACCCTGTACTGTACCTTCCGCCTTGCAATAAGGAATAAACGCGAAGGACCAATAACATACAGAAAATTAAGGCCTAAAGAGAGTATGGACATGTCCATAACCCATTTTTTCTGTTATGTATAGCTATAGAGATGATTCACGGTTTATGGCTACATAGATATTACTAAACTAGAGAATGCGTAGACGCAAATTGAGCTAAGCACAGGCATAGCACAGGAAACCCCAAGTCGTGTAGGCAACTGCAAACATTGTTCATAGGCGTGTGTAGGGGGGGCCTTGCCCCTCCCCCCGCCATTAAGCTTAGCGTTCTTGAAAATACACTAAAAATAATTGATTAAAAATAAAAAATTAAGAAATATATCTACTTAGTTTTCCGAAACCTTTACATACCTTTTTCTCTCATCATCTCACTTTTAAATAAGTTTTACAACAAAAATGCCTTAAGATATTAAGTGTAAATAATAGGCATTCTTACTCTCAAATACGTCTTAAGCCCTCCCCAAAAAAGTTAACCCCAAAAAAGTTTCGACTCTGGCGGCTAGGGTTGTGCCCCAGACCCCGTTCCTCCTCCGCCATTCGCCCATCGGTATGGCGATCCCGTAGCAGTGGCGGAAACAAGGAGGGGATCGCTTTCCCCCATAATATGATTCTTTAAAAATAAAATATTTCATATTCCATAATAATAGTTTATTTCATCATGCAAACCTCTGAAATATCAAACGTTAGTATGTTGTCATGTATACTGTAAAATTGTAAGATCGACATGACGACAAAACAAATTGATGCACACAAACTAAATTGTTTCGGTATTGCATTCAGCCCACCATTTTTTTTTTCTAAAACGCACCAAATGCACTCAAAAACTTTTTTTTTTAAATTTCGTCTGTTGGGGCTTTGCCCCGCATACCCCCGTGCTTGGTCGTTTTCCAACGGATATACATATAAGAGCAAATCCCCCCCATGATTATGTCCTAGATTTGCCACTGTCCTGTGGCCCCCCCATTGGAAAATCTCTGCGCACGCCTATGAAATGTTATTCAATGGGGCGCCGCATATGGGACTCAGGACAGGAGAGACATCGTCGTGGCCCAAGTCCACAAACCCAGCTGTCCCTGCATGCCCTACCGAGGTCTGTGTCTCAATATGTGGCTCAGTCCCACGTGTGAACTACCGAATCATATCCAGGGTTTCATCGTTGAGTGACTACGGTTTCAATGTTTTATTAATTATGTTTATTAACAGTTCCATTATAAACTACATTTCCAATTTGTAGGTAACCTTAACTTAATTACATCTAAAATATCACATTTCAGTATTAATTGTGCTAGTTTACTACATAATATCAAGGTGACTTTATAAAGTAGACTTAAATATTAATTCATCACCAAACCATTGGCACTGAATTTTACATTGTAAATGTTCCAGACACAAGGAAACCATTTAGTATTGACATCATTTTGCAAATTTCGGATACTTACTCTTGTAATTTGGGCTCTAATAACAAATTTAGGCACAACCTCAATAATTAACACCAGATCCAAACTTGAAAATGGAAGACTCGAAATTGGAAGAGTGGAATCCATTTTTTTAATTTTAATCGGTAATTAATATTACTTTTAGGATGACGTACTAGGAATACAATATTTAGTAATTGGCTGATTAAGGCTACCGGCTGCATGGTCCCTAAGCATTGTCATTAATGTTGTTCTTGCAATACACAAAATCAGTGCTACAAATTATGCAATGTAGAGTGAAAGAAAGATGCACAAATTTGAGCTTCTAGAATTCACACAACGGTTAATAATATTCATTAAGCGAGGGATTCATTTCATTCTCAATTGTGCATTTTTAGCAGGAGCAGACCTAATTAAAAAATTAAAGTTTGTTTATATCTTTGTATCGTTTTAGATTGATTCAAGTAGATTTTATCTCAGTTATTTTAATTGATCTGATTCTTTTTAATCAGGCAATTTTTGGGCTTAAAATGTAAAATAACTTGTACCTTAAAAGTGTGATAATTTAAATTGCAGTAAATGTGTAAAACAGATTTAGTCGAACAAAACAGTCAGTTTTGAATAATATGTTTAAAAATATAAAAATAAAAATATAAGCTACTAATTGAAAATAATCCTAAAGGTTGGCGCAATTTTTTGTTTCTTTATAACTCAAAATCAAAACTTTAAATGCATACTTGAGATGTGTAAGAAATGCAGCATTTTCTTATCACAGTAACTAATGATTGAGTGGTTAACATGCAATGCTAGTCGAGCATACAGAGGCTTAACAAATCTTATATTTAACAGTTTATACTATCAGTAACAACAGTCTTATATAAAAGGTAATACTAAATAGTTGTTAGCAAAACGTACTATCCTATTGCTGACAGAATATTCCATGTCAAGAGCTGTTTTCATCTGGCAATGATAGTTGGTCGTTTGAACACATAGATCAGCATGCTATAACTGTATATATTTGAGCTTTAGTCGTTGTTTGGAAAACCAGCTATATGCACCACGATTTTTAAATGCGATTCTAGGTGATGCCATGAGCGAGTGTAAAATCTTTAATACTGTTCGGTAGGCACATTATATAACCTGAACGACAGTAGAGCATACTGATGTAAATACGCGCTATGGTACAATATAAAACATCGTATACACGATATTATAGTATTAGATTGTCATACGTCACATCCGTAGTATGGAATTATGACTCTCCTAAGAAGATTATATTTCTTGTCGATCAATGATATCTGATATCTCTCACTCCAACTTACACATGGCATGATTTATACTTTAGATTCAGCCATATGCTCACTAATTATTGATACTGAGTATAGGCCTACTCTTGCTATAGGCAAAGTATATTAGCAGGCCCACCACGTCAATGGTCAGAAATCGAGGACCCTACGCAGGGCTCCCTAAGGTCAGCAGGGATCTAGAAGGAAGGAATCCAGTCCAAACCCAGGTCCACCTTATGGTCCCAGGTCTAGAAATGGTACATGTTCAGGCCCACCACATTATATTCATTGGCCCTCTCTATCTAGGAAATCTTAGCCCCTCTATAGAACTATCTAAGGGTGCAAGTGTCTTAGGAAGTAGGATTCCAGTCCACCCTAGGCCCACCTTATGGTCCCAGGTCTAGAAATGGTACATGTTCAGATGAGACATTATATTCATTGGCACCCTCTCTATCTAGGAAATCAGAGCCCCTCCAGAGACCGATCTAAGGGTAAAAGTGTTTTAGGGAGTAGGATTCCAGTCCACCCTAGGCCCACCTTATGGTCCCAGGTCTAGAAAAGGTAATAAATGTTCAGGCCAATTCACCAGCCGAAGGAAATTGTGTACATGATATAGTGGTCCCAAGTCTAGTTATAGGTAGATTTCCAGACCACCAGCTGTCACACCGGTGGTCGTTCAGGTGAACCTTACGGTACAAATTCTTGGCTCTGTTTTGCTAGTCCACTTTGTTCTATAGTAGTGTGGGCAAGTGGTGGAGCCCAACTACAGTTTGTCTCACCATATCTTGAGCCCAGCGTTTTAGGGTTCAAAGAAACTAGGATGTCGCCTGCTCTATTATGAAAGGTTGTAAACCCGTCCAAATTTGACGGGAAGGATGGACCTCTCCGTAATAACAAAGTACAATCACATCCTATGAAAGTTGGTTGCAACCTCCCGAGTATCGAAAACCACTTGTAAGTAGGCCTGGCTTTAGTGGTTTACTCTTCTTGCTGCGCCTACACTACTAGAATGCCGCGCAAGATCAACGTTTCAATTACACTCGCTCCATCAATATCATCCCCATACAGGATATAGGGCCAAGGTCGCACTGGATGTGACTGTACTTTACTGCTCTGCGGAGTCCACTTCAGCTGTCAAACTGTGATACGTTTACAATGTGACCACCACGGCATGCGCTCTTTGAACCCACAAAAACGCCGGGCTCAGGATATGATGAGACAAACGTAATAGTCGCAGATCTAGATAACTTGAGTTCAGGCCACTAGCACCTATTGTGGACCAAGTTTAGTAAGTCATTCGGGCACTCGACCCTCCGGTCATTAGTGCCCGCTTATGCTCGGATCTAGATGAGGAAGAAGTCCGGACCTATCCAGCTACCACAGCGGGGAAAGTTTTCAGGGGTGGGGGGTGTGTCACTCTCCAGCCCCACGTGCAGTAGCACGCTCATCCCCATCAACCGCTTACCTCCTCGGTGCGCCTCGAGTAGCCAGTAACCTGGAAAGAACGCCATGTTAAATGATATAGATACTGTACTCAACTTCTAGGTATCGCATTTGGCATTACGTATTACACTAGCAAAGAAGCACATACAATATCGTTACAATAATGTTGTTAAACATATTATGTCATTTGAGACTATTGTGTATGTTAAGCAATCGAAATTTTGTTAAACCTTACTTCAGCATGCCCAAGTGGAGCAAGATCAGAGTGTCCTTGACAACAGGGTTGTTATTTGCCTACCCTACTTACCTAGGTTGTCTGCCTTGAACCTTAGTGCAGCCACCCCCAAGTGGGGCAAGACCAGGGTGTCCTTCACAACAGGGTTGTCAGGTATCCCACCCTACTCACCTGGTTGTCCGTCTTGAACCTTAGTGCAGCCACCCCCAAGTGGGGCAAGACCAGAGTGTCCTTGACAACAGGGTTGTTAGGTATCCCACCCTACTCACCTGGGTTGTCCGCCTTGAACCTTAGTGCAGCCACCCCCAAGTGGGGCAAGACCAGAGTGTCCTTGGGGCAACAGGGTTGTTAGGTATCCCACCCTACTCACCTGGGTTGTCCGCCTTGAACCTTAGTGCAGCCACCCCCAAGTGGGGCAAGACCAGAGTGTCCTTGACAACAGGGTTGTTCAGGTTGCGCTGGAGCAACTTCCCCCTCTCATCCATGTTCTTCACCTCGAGCGAGGACACGTGACGAGGGAGCTCGGTCGCGCCGACCACGTGGAAGTTGTAGCCGTGCAGGTGGAACACGTGGTCCGAGTCGACATCGCCTGCAACACGGGGAGTTCATTGGGCCCATTAGGGGCAGTCACAGTCTTCCATATTATTATCTATTGTACGAATATGACCTGAAACACTTGTTAGCTATCGCAACCATCTGAACAAAAAACAAGGCATACATAAACTTAATGACGACAACGCCCACCCAAGGGCGTCCGGAGGGGGCACTTGCCTCCCCCTGGATCACTAAAAGTTTTTAAAAAATATAGTATCTTTAAAAAGTTATTCTTGTGATATTTATAATATCCGTTATAACGCAATCACAATTTACCTACTTGTTAAAAATAGTTATCAATGTATTTGCGTAAAATGTATTTTGTAGTTTTATTGCCGTGGAATCTAACATCGAAGTACTAAAATCCACATTTCACAAACCATCAATTATAAGGAAAAATACACTTTAAATGTCAAAAATGGCTATTTCAGGTCCGTATATTCTAAAAGAAAATCGCTTAATTAGTCTCCGGCGGACGCTGTGCGGTGCGTTCGAGGGGGGATATTTCTGATAGTAAGGGAAGGTGCCCCACCCCCCTGACTTCTATCCTGCGGGCGCCCTTGCGTCCACCCTCTCTGCAGTTCAGTTGCACAAAAAGTAAGTTTTCTTTTAACTTATACGTTTTTCAATACAAAAAGCACTGATGTTAAACAAACATTTTCTTATAGTTAGTCTGTCAGTATGTCATCTTTAGCTATCTCATCGTTGGCTGATCAATGTCGGTGTTTTACTCGTGAGGTGTATAAATGAGCCACCTCTGGTCCAAGTGTCGTTTCCAAGGACGACCGCTCCTGTCTTCGCGCCAACCTCGTGCCCGCATCTCACGGGAGTAACGAGTGTTGCCTACCGCACCGGTGCGACCATCGCGACCTCCCGCGTTACCCGCGAACCGAGTGTGTTGCCTAATCACGACTTCGCAGGCGCTCTGCGTTCCCGCTCTCCACGCGGAAACTTCTCCGCTTCAAGCATCGCACTGATCGCACCATTGAGTATTAGGCCTTGAGGGGTTTCATTGAGGGTTCCATTCCATCATTCCATCCACAAATCCATGGTAACTCTTGGAAACCCTTGGGGTTCTATTCTAAATAGTATCACAGTTGAGTGAGCATTTGAAAACGATCTTCGATAGTAAGTTATAGTCATCATTTTTCATGCAAACATATCAACATTACATCCACTACGTAAATCAGTGTTTTCTTATGCGTACAATTTAAATTGTTTCAAACAAAATGAGCAGATTTACTAGTTTCAAATTACTGGCAATAAGACCAGACTGTAGATTGACTTATTTAGTAACAACTGCCACACATACCCTTACAATTGCTTTAATCAATTAAGAGAGTCGATAAAAGAAACTGGTAGAACAGGTATTTTCAAAAGTCTTTTTCAAACTTTTGAATAAAAGTCGAAATATCACTAATAAAATTAAGAGCTCTTTATTTATGTTATTGGTGATATTTCTACTTTTATTCAAAATTATTTTTCAAAGTTTTGAATAAAAGTCGAAATATCACCAATAAAATTGGTAAAGAGCAGTGTTATGTCCAATAAACACTTATTTTAAGAATTAAGAGTGTTTTCACCTTCGTCGACCAGCACCACCTCCACGCCGTGTCCGAGGGCGACGTCGACGACGTGGACGCACCCGCAGAAGGCGTCGCCGTCGCACCGCGTCGGTCTGCTCGCCGCGCTGCAGGCGTCCAAGGTCATCTCGCCCGGCTGAGTCAGGACCGAGGAGGACGGCGATATGAAGGTGATGTTGTTCACGTGGGGTACCAGGCTGTCCTCGGCTGAAACCAGGGGTCACGTCACGTCTCGTCTCGTCTAGTATAGCGCATTCATGTGCTTGATATATTTTAATGTAGGAACTTTTATAAATTCAATTAAAATGTTTTAATGATCTTCAAATGAGGAAAATCAATAGAATCTAAATGAATCCGAAATTGGTTCATAACTAGATGCGTACATGATGTTAACACGAACAAAAGTAATGATTTGTAGTGTATTAACGTAAATCAAGTATTGGTTGAAAGTATTGAAGAACAAGTACACTTCGCTTCGACTTATATGATCTCAACTACCATATCGCAAATATTGCAGAAATTGAGAAAACAAACTAACATACATGTTACATAATTATTTTGAGTTCCTTATTTTAAATGCCTAAACTGCAGAATATGTTTGAGAATTACGTCTTCTGCTGCCCCATCCCAATTGTTTCCACTGCGAGTATCAGAATATACTTCGTATTCTGCAAAGCGGGTGACTGAGTGCAAGATACGAAATGGTGCAATTATGAATGTGAGGGATGGATTTTATATCGGCAAAAATATTTATCAATATTGGTACTCCATGCACCATGCTCGATTTATAAGTACAACAAAACTGAAAAGATTATAATATTTAGATTGTGATCAGTTCCACTTATATACTTTGGACTCATCAGACTCTTGTCAGTTGCATAACGGTCAGAATATAATATCGTCTTCAGCTGCCCCGCGAGCACCGGTTTCCATCTTTCACGGCGAGTACCGAGCGCTGGATACGTAACAGAGTTCTGCCTCAGGCAAGTCTTATCTCGCCATACTAGTGTTGAACCTATAAACAACTTACACGTAAGGAAAGAAGCGAAAATCTGCCAAACTTCAGGCGTCTAGATTTAATACATGCATGCTTAACGAACTCGACTCAAATCTTGTTTCAAGTTCACGTTCAAGTTCGATTTCTTTAGTAACCTGTTCAAAAGTGAATTGTTCATATTGAAAAATTGTAGTGGTATATGGTATGATATCGTAAAGTATACATAAATTAATAGCATTCGACAGACCCTAACATTCTACCACTTTTTAGATAACTCAACATTGCCCAATTACTAGAAAATTTTATAATCTTATCTTGGATTTACAGCGCAAGCATAGCTACGGTGATATTATGAATTTATGATGAATCGAACTGCATCTGCATGAACGTGCAATTTTTAATATTAGAAGCATATTATAGCGTGCGTGTGTATAAGAATACGAGAATACTACCACTAAGGCACATAATAATCTTACGTAGAATACAAGTTTCTTAGAGGTACATTATTAGAATGTGAATGCACGCAAATGGCAACTACTGAATATCAAAAGTAAATCAGATTGTGTAATAGTATGAAGAATATCAATTTAAATTACCAAACAAAATACGTATAACTTTTTAATTAGAAGCAAATGACACATTTTATCTAAAGAGGCTCTTCACACTTCCTTTTCATTGGCCTAAAAACGGTATCAAATTATTAACAGTCTCTGCATAGTTTCCTCGAACTCACAGCTTACATCATTCAACTACTAATATAGGAAGTGTCAACTATTTTTTGTGATGATAGTTTATACCGTAATAATCCCGCCTGTCTTTCTAACACTTCAAAGTGAAAGTGTTGAAGATAGTTTTTCTCGGTGCAGCTTTACATGTAGGTCGCGGTATTACGTGACGCGTTGCACAGTGTTTGTGGAACTTGCTTCGCGTCTATCAGATGATGATGTTATTGATGTTGTTGCTTCACAGAGGTGCAGTCAGCAACCGGTTTCTACTCTACGTGCTGTACAAGACTCATTAGGCTTGATTTCGGCAAGCATTAATGAGTCCGAATGATCGCGATGTATTTCTACACTATAACGGAAGTATTTAAATAATTTCTAAGTGTTAATAAATTATTGCCATTGGGTTTAACAGCGTAATTGTATTATTATTATTATTATTATTGCTTTTACCATCATAATCCGGTCAGAAAATTAATTTTGTAATACTAATTATAACACATGCAATAAACCATTCCCTTTTGCAACCATTATGACTTTTAAATAAAGCAATACTATGTCGTAATTAAAAATAGCTAGCTTACATCACTTACATGTAAATGTTTCTATTGAAATAGGTGTGTCCTTGATAACAATAGTTTTACACATAGGCAAAGTAAATGTTGGTTTGAAAAATTAGAAACACATACTGGAAACTATTTTGCATAATATAAATGGTCATGACTCATGAGACCATTGATATACCATTGAACATATTAATTAATCTTGGAAGTATACAAAGGCATTTTCGGTATACAACAAATCTATTATTTAGAATAGCTTACTCCAGGGTAACTGGTAATTATCAGTGGGGACACTTCTGTACCCGAACGAGAGGTACAGAGTGGTGTCCATCTTCGTCCTCCTCAGTTCGTCCGGCATGGACACCGTGGACTGAAGTTGAGGGACGCAGATCTCTCCCGGTTTGCCGCACCCGTTGAACGCACTCGTCAGCTGCACCGCGCCTCCCACCACGAGGTTAGTGTCCTCGACGCCCGCCGCAGCGCTCTCGTCGCCGGCGTAGCGGAGGAGCGCGACGCCGCGGGCGGGGGCGTCTGCACACGTGGAGGCGGCGAGCGCGTGGAGGCGGTAGGAGGCGTTGCGCTGGTCGGCGTGGAGGACGAAGTCGGCGCGCTCCCCTGAAACCAAGATGTAATTGACTCGTGCTACGTCGGACGGAAGTGAAGAGTTCCAATGCTGAAGGTCACGTTTTAGTGCCAGTTTATCTGTAAAACCAGCTTTTTCAGGAGACTGTCTAAACTTTAGACTATTTTTATATAAACTTTATAGACTCTAAAAGACGTAAGAATTGAAAAGATTATTTTATAAGATTCATTCCAGCATTAAAATTTTGATGACAATGTTTCGAAAACACCTTCAGTAAGGATTTCAGGTGGCGGGGATCGATTTGATGAGGAGTGACCTCACGGAATTTACTCGTGTCGTGAGCTACCTCTATCGGTTTTCTACCGTCCGCGGTGGCACATACGATTAGGACGCGCGCTTCTAAGCGTATAGCCCTACGAGGACGTGGGTTAGAATCCCGCATAATAAGGCATGAGATTTTTGGAATCTTCATCGTCATCACCACTCATCGACTCGAATAGCCTTACTCTTCTTCTTCTCTTCTTGCTTAGTGCATTACTATGAGACGTTAAGCAACAAAAATCATAATCATGTATTCCGATCTGTTTAAGTAAGTAGTGAATGTATTCCTAACAGAATCAGAGCAAACGGTACATTACAACATACATTATAATGCATAATGTAAGAAAAATACATTTAATATAATTCTACCATTACGTCACCCTCGTAAACCCCACCTGCCGCCAGGACGATGGTGTCCACTACTCTAGGAACTATAAGGTTGCCATCCAGAGCGATGACGAGCAGCGGATGACTGGCCACGGACACGCTGACCGGACAGCCAGAGCCGCCCCCTGTGTTAGCCAGTCGGAATCTGTATCTTCTACCCTGCGTCACTGAGAACGACGAGGGAAGATACTCGTCTCCGTCGCGCTGTTGGAAGACAAGGTAATAGTGATCGGTTTAACTTGGAACGCGGTGGAATGATGGATCACTAATGAAACGTCACCGACAGAAATAAATTTACATCATCATTATGAGCCAAAAAAAATATGTATAATTAATAATTTTCATAGAATGTTTCTATTATTTTATAATATAATATAATAATAACAATATAATAATAATATAATAGCCTTAAGGATATTCGACCGCGTTTTTACTATTTTCCAAAATATGCTACCAAGTCAAAATATAGTGAATGGCTGACTGAGAGAATTTTTTTTAAACAATTGTCGTTCCTGCGATTTTTTTCGTTTGGCGGTACAAATCGGTACAAAATATCGCCAAACGAAAAAATTCGCATGAAAGACAATTGTTAAAAAAAACCTTTTTCTTTCAGTCAGCCTATAGAAAACCAGTTGAAAATTAACGTCACAAAAGCACAACACCCTACGTCGAATGGTGTGCCCTGGCGAATTGAAGTTTGAAATTATTTTGAGGTGGCGATATTGGCCGTGTACCGGATCAGAAAAATTTGGAAAAAAAATAGTTTTGAATTTCTAAAATATCCAGGTTTCAAAGCCATTTACTATATTTTGACTTGGTAGCATATTTTGGAAAATAGAAAAACGCGGTCGAATAGCCTTACCACAAATTCTTCAATTTTTTGAAAACAGAAACCAATCTTTTAGCCATATCAAATCAAAAAAAATTAAAATACTAATTTCGAAAAACATAAATATAAAAATGTGTTCTTCTCTGTAAAGTTAAAATATTGGACACGCACGATATTCAACATAAAAGTGTAACAAAAAACTGCCATCACGGCAATGACAAAATATGTAGACCTAATATTAATATTACAATAAAGTATCATCCAGGCAGTGAAAGCACTCCAATATAATACATGGATTTATTCTAATACATTATGAGAATCGACTAGCAATTTCTCTACCTCTTCAGAGCACGGAAGTCGGCGACAGACGTCCTTGGTTCGACGGTGAGAACTAGACCCAGAAGTGATCACTTCCCGTTTGATGGTGACACTGACCTTGCCTTGCGTCCATACATACAATGTGAAGTTCAATGTTTCTTTCATGAAAACCTGGCTCGGACTCGCCCACTACTCCAATACCAGTTCTTGAGTGCGACTGTTGTTTATAGTCATGATTCTCACCTCATCAACTATTTGAATTTCTTGCATTCAAGATTGTTTAAAAAATACGATGGATAAATGGAAAGAATAATCCATAAAAAGAAGGAAAACTACACCTCCTTCTACGATAACTGTAAGAACACCGAGAAAGATAATGTGTCTTCTCTTCTGTATGATCACTGGGATGTTGCGTCGTGTCGATGATGAGGCACTTCTCGACGTTTTGTCACCCATGTGGTGGCTTCTTCTTCTTTTCTTGATGAATTCTTGAAGAAGCCACCAACATTGGAGGCGAAACGTCGAGCAGTGCCTCGTCATCGACACGACGCAACATCCCAGTCATCGACGGGTCGTGAAAGCCTACAATATCTCAAAGATAATGTGTTTTTATTTAACTGTTTTTAAATTTATCATATAAAAAATTTAAAATATTATAATTACCTAATTTTTTATTGACTTGGTCCACATAATGATATTATGAAACGAGAAACTTTTTTGACATCCACAAGTATCTCTAAACAAGTAAATAATTTTGTATTCTATACTTTTAATTAGAAACTGTAATTATTTAACAATTTTAAAATGTATTTTTGGTTTGTTTATTTGGCTGGATCCTTGTGGTCACCCAACAATGGTTGGTCAGTAGCCAATAAATTAGTTTTCTCTCCCTAGCAGGTATCACGCCGTCAGAGAAGTGAACAATCTTAAAATTAAAACATGATAAGAAAATTGAGCCCACTCGAGATTCTGTAGTTAGACAGCCTGCTCCAGACTACGCCTACCTGGACGTGAGTCCGACCGTTGACCAGCAGGGCCCCCTGTCCCCCACGTGGCCCTCTGTCCAGTTCGTTCACTAGGATCACGTGGTCGCGGTCGTCGAGGTCGTAGAGATCTCGCTCCGAGATCCTGGACTCGGCTTGGCGAACAATGAGCGCGCCAAACAAGTGATCGCTCTCTCCTCGACCTGCGCAATCATACACACATTGTTACCGACTATACCTTTAGGGTTTCATGGAACATTTATGCTAATAATGCCTATCAGAATCAATGAACTTTGTGTATTGACAAGTGCTGTTATAAAACACACAATCCCTTCCATTGTATTTTATTCGTGTGCACAAATATAGCGTCATATTTCGTAGTCATCTAGTCTTGCTTTACGTAACTGGTGGCAGCAGTGGTGATGGGAGGGGAAGGGTGGCATTAATTCTTGTGACCATTAAAGCTGGAACACTTTATTAAGACTAACTCTGTTGATGAAGGGGGTGGGGTTGGGGAAGATTTGCCCCATATCATATATGAACAGCCCCTTCATGCGTACCTGCTTGATGTGCGTGCCAGAAGTGCGTACCGGCGCGCGAGGCTCGGAACTTGTACTGGAAGGTGGTGGCGCTCGGTATCGGGCATTGCGTAACCATGGCAACCCCGTCCATGAAGGGAGTCTCCTTCTGCGGCTGGCCCCTCCAGTGAACTGTGACCTCTCTACCTGGGATGTGGTTGATCACATCCACCACCAAGATGTCGTTCTCACAGACCTGCGGGGTTGAGAGAGACATGATCGAGCTAATAGAATTAGAGAGATTGATTGATTGATTGATTAAGTTTTATTTTTGCTGGCAAGATTAAGACCATGGGGCCTTTCTTACATCTAACCAGCTTAATAAACATACAAATGAATACAATATGACAATTTTTCACAAAATACATTTGTTTCATCATTTCCTTATTACAAGTTTATTTACATTTTGAATTATGTTTTCAATGTCAAATCTTCTATGAGGGCAACGGCAAGAATGAAATAATAATAGTAGGCCTACACAAGAAAATATTCAAAAATATGCTAATGCATGACATTGATGTATCACCTTCATATAGTTCACTGTGTCTAAACTATTTCTAGCATAAACCGTAACACTATATTTTGTAAGTTGAAAAGAAATTGCTTGACAGTCAGTATTATCTTTACTAAATACTTATTAGATTTGATACATGGTATTAAATATCCATGTCTTGAAACTTTAAAGTGGGGACCGTGCATACAGTTGCGAGCTGCGGCATTTGTTGTCTTCTGCAGTCAAGACGCTGAGCTTGATGAAGGCAAGATGCAAAATAGAAAAATAAGCTATGGATGAGGCCGTCTTAAAATGTTGCTTCAAATACAAACATAGCATGGAATATTGTTGTCCGTCACCGCTTACGTCTAAGATCGACAGTTCTACACAAAGCTGGACAGTGGACATCAAGTTCTTTCCTTGTATAATATGAATACTACATGAGAAATACGAAAATACATATTATATATTTTTAACAGTAATATCGATTCCTCGAAGGCACGGCGCAGGGAATGGTAAGCAATTGTAAGGGAGGAGTCATCCCAGTCAAATTATCGACACGACTTGTATGATTTATGAGTCGAACTGCCTGATGACAGCTCTCATGGCTGCAATCAGCAAGTTTCATGTTATACATAATTAAGTGCCACTACTTTTGGTGCCGACTCCCAAACTTCACAACACGTGAAATTGATTGGTCCTAATAATATTTTTATCTAACATAAGCACAATGTAGCCGGAGCATTTTTATAGTATACAACGTCATTTGTCTCAAATAAAAACAAACTAGGAAAACGCTCAGTTGGACGCGTTGTTGAGCGAGCACCGGTACGTGCAACACGACCCGAGTACGACATTCCCATAATGTTACATACCAATAAGTCTTTAAGGTCTTGACCGATTTAGCTGAAAATTTGTAAAATAGGAGAGAATGGATAAAATCCACCGCCATCTAGAGGACCTTGACATCATTTCTTTGGGAAAACTATTTTACTCTTGATTTCTTCTAGGTGGCAGTACATGGTGACCAGAATTCTTGTGCGACTTTTCGTTGCAATGGTAACGTTACTTTTGTTAAAATGTAATTTCTATCTACACTACTTATCGGATCAAAATAAAATTAACATATTCGTGACCGGACGGACATTCTAAATGATTTGGCTACCTCAGATTTGATCGCCGTTTAGTTTTTTATTATTATTAACTGTAATGTGACTTTATAACTTTTTGAACGATTTTGCCACAAAACTCATGGCATTCAATCGGGAACGAAACTTGCGGATGGTCAAAATTTCAACTCGATCCGAGCCTCCGTTCGACCGCTATCATGAGCCAAAAAAGCTGTGCGACTTTCCGTTGCCATGGTAACGGGACTTTGTTATAATGTAATTTCCATCTACACTACTTATCGGATCAAAATAAAAATAACATATTCGTGATGGGACGGACATTCTAAATGATTTGGCCACCTCAGATTTTGTCGCCGTTTAGTTTTAAAAAAAAACTTTCGATTAACTTTAATGTAACTTTTTAACTTTTTGAACGATTTTGCCACAAAACTATACAGCAACCCGCCTAGGTGGTATGTACATGTGTGCAAAATTTCAGGTCGATCAGAGAAACGGTGCGACCTGTATCGAAGCAGTAACAGGAAAAAAAACAAAAAAAAAACAGACATTCGAGCCATAAGAGTCAAGTGGAGACGCTCGCTTCGCTCGCTCAATAAACTTTACAATAGTAGTCTATACGGTTGTCTTAGATCCATTTGTGAAATTAGAGAAATAAGTAATTTTTCAATATCTTTAACTTTTGTTTTGATTTATATGACTGTTTCAGTTTAATTCTTAGTATCTTACTTTTCGAAGTCTAAAATTGTATTCAAAGTTTAAGTTTCACTTATTTAATGAACATATTATCTGGATTTCATTTTTTCTATTAATACATAAATTTTAATATCGTTTTATTTTGCCCGGCAAATTTCCAGTAGCACAAAAAATAGTATCAGTATCACTGTTGACCTTGTGTCGACTATATAAGCAAACAGCATAAACAACTATAAGTCAGAATCGAGATTGATTTTGGAGGATTAGGAGTTTAATGATTGGTTTTATCAATGGTTCATGTACAGTTTTTGTTTACAAATTCTCGAATTTTATTTGAACGGGTTTTTAGTATCTATGATTTGAACCTTGTTGACAATGTAAATCTTGAGCAAATCTTGCCTCCATTATTACTCCGTGAGGAATTTAATTGAAACTGAGTATGAAAATAAACGTTTTGTGGAATAGGTAATGAAACTTTTACTTGAAAGTGTATATTTCGGTACTGTTGTCAATATCGCGTTAATAATGACAAACTGCGGTAAACCAGTACCCCTACAGCTAGGAGCGCAATTGCAGAGATAGTACACTGTTTGTGTAGTTTCTCTTTTGGTTTCATTCGAATGTGCTGAATCATTCTATAAAAGTTCGGATGTCATTAAAATTGCATTGAAAAGAGTATTTCTTTGTATAATGGTACATGCTCTTCGACTTTCACTGATTTTATGTTTGTCCATACTCTCGCCAGCATTCATTTGTTTATATTGTGTTGTGTGGTATGAGTAAACTAATGATGCATTCAGTTTGAGCTCGGGGCTATAAGAATAATTATTCTGTAAAGCAGTTTCAGAAAAAAATATCAATTGGTATATAGGAGCATTAGATTAAAGTGCATTACATGGCATTATTTGAATAGTAAGTAAAACAATGTCTGGTCTCTCATCAAACATATCAAACATACCTGCATTAACTCTTCTCATTTACTTTCATTCACTGGCGGCGCAATATGACCTAACCGGTTGAAGCGCCCTAGTTTCTCACGTCGTCGTCGTCGTCGTCGTCTAAATAATAAAGTCAACTCAATAGCAAACCGAACGTTCTGGGTACGATCCCCATCTTTTACTCAGTTATGATCTATGTTAAATAAATGTTAAATAAATTAAATCTTCTATTGCTGATGTGTCAATAAATTTAATCTTACAATGTATAAATCACATTTAACCATGAGTTGGGACCCGCACCTGGGCCTCAAACATTGAGGGGCATTTTCATTTTAGAATACATGGACTGGGGATTTTGATTTCGGTGTACAATTCTTGTGCTCAAAACGCTCAGGATTTAAATTTACATTTTTTGGATTTTCTTTCACAATAGTACACCAATCATGGTTCATCACTATTAATTTAAATGTCACGATTTAATATAATTAGAGATAAAGTGAAATCAATAAACACAAATCTAAATTTTTCTACTGTTTTGTCAAAGTATTTCGATCTTAGTTTTCACTTTCAGCACGGCATGGTACACACGTGAGCAGAGCTTGGTTGGAGTGGAGGTCGGGACTACAGCATGGGAGGGAGAAAGCAAGGTCTCGGAGTGGTTGAACTTGAATGTTCTCCAGGGTCAGGAACCAGCCAGAAGTTAGGCCAGAGAACCCCGGAACACATTCCGACCATCATCTCACTTGGGAGACGGAAGTCTCATGATTAGCGGTGGTCTTCGTGTGTGCGAGACGAGAGTAATGGAGACGATGGAGTGTGAACGTGGAGCCCGGGGGTTCGAAACAACAGGTGGAATCATTTAATAACAGAATGTCATTGCTAAAGAAAACTAAGTAGTATTAATGCAACATTGTATTCATGTATGGAGTTGAGCGCAAATTTTTGTTTACGAAACCGCGTTGTCAAATGCAATATCAGAAAGATAGGGCTACTTCGGGCTATGAGCAATATAAGTAGAGTGTACGGCACTGGGGAGTCAAAGGGATGCCGCCTAATTAATTATGCAAATTTTTTAATTACCCTAATTAATTAATTATGCAAATTTTTAATTATGTAAAATTTTAATCATACACTTTTTTTTAATTGACCAATTAATTATGCAAAATTTAATTATGCAAATTTTTTAATTATGAATTTTTAATTTCAAGATGGCGAATGCTACACAAGAGTGTGACCTCTTTAACCTAACTTTTTTCAAGATGGCGGACACTGCACAAGAGGTGACCATTTTACATCTAAACTTAACACACGTCATGCAAACCTGTCAAGACTTGTTTCTTCAGATGGCGGATGCTACACAAGAGGGTGATCACTTTAACCTAACTTAACCTAAGTTTTATTTAATTTCGGTACGGAGCATCGTGTACATCCTTCCAGGACGAAGACTGGACCGAGACTGACGATTTTGAGCTTGACTTGTCTAAGACCTACCCCACGGTGTCGGTGCGCAGAATAAGCTGCGCAGTGGATATATATGTATGCTGTAGCCTGCACTGACACTACTCGATGCGCTGCCTAGTGGTGAATTTTGTAACTTTGCAAGACCAGTTTCACACAGACAGAAGTGCTTGCCGTCTAGGCTTTCCAATTATATAACTTGAATGGAGCCGCAATGTCATACAATAAGTTTTCAGAATATTATGTTATTACCACTTGGTTTCTGTTCACATGACCCAATTCATACTTGTCTAGACTTGAAGATGAAACTGACTGGAGTTGCAATCTTAGTTTACAAGTTTTATTTACTTTTTGAAAGCATGCAATTCAATAGTACACAACAGACAGGCGTCTAGACATCCCAATTATTTTTTTTCAAATTGAATCCCCCTATTCATAAAGAATCGAATGACATCCAATTATAGGAATTCAATGGACTATTCACAAGGAGTGTATTGTATGCAGTTGAAAGAGTTATACCACACAAGTAGTTGACTTGCTTGTCATGTTCAATATCGTCTAAACATGTTCTTATTATTTAACCTTGAATGCGCTATTCATAAAGTGTCCTTTGTTAATTCAATACAAGAGTGCCGCCGATGTCTAGACTTCTGATTATATCAAAATTCAATATGACAAAGAGTGTATTGTATGCACTTGAAAGAGTTATACCACACTAGTGGATGTCATGATTTTTCAGGTTCAGACTTGTTCAGACTTGCACCTATTATCTAAACTTATTTCTAATAGCGGCGCCGAAATTTTGTAAAGGGACTCTGTTCACACGACCATGACCTGGTTTTCAAGTCCAAACCTGTAGCTTTTGGCAGTTAGCGCCTAGGGCAAAGTTTTTAGACGGAGGGGTAGCATCTCGTTCAAATAGCTTGGCGGTTTGTGCCCTCAGGCAAAATAAGAGTGGAGGGGGT
This sequence comes from Sweltsa coloradensis, assembly GCA_024449915.1. Lineage (NCBI taxonomy): Eukaryota > Metazoa > Arthropoda > Insecta > Plecoptera > Chloroperlidae > Sweltsa > Sweltsa coloradensis. Next base: position 320,454 of record JAMZAV010000332.1, read on the forward strand.
ACCAAAATAAAAGTGGAGGGGGTAGCATTTTGTTCAAAATTCGTGGCCGTTTGTGCCCCTAGGCAAAGGAGGGGAGGATCACATGAGCCTATAAAACCACTGCACGTTGTTTGAGAAGCATCATTCGATCACTTGCTTCAAGTGAAATCACATCAGCATAGTTTTTGTCACAGTGTGTCACAGTGCTTCAGTGTTAAAGTGTAAAGTGTATTTGTGTATAAGTGCTATTATTAATTCCTAGAAAGTATTGCTAAACATTGAGCGTGCTTGTTATTTTCTAAAGTCTAAGTTTTATATAACTGGAAGAAACAATTTTATAGCAAACATTGATGTGTTTATTAACATAATTACATTGTGTTTTTTTCTTTCAAATTATTACTAAAAGTGTATATATTTTATATTTACTTATTGGCAGTGAATTAAGTATTCAAAAATGGACGATATATGGGAGACTGTGCTGCGAAATCTGACTCCTGCTAGTAATTCTCAAATAATGGACGTTTTAGGTGAACTTGTGTTAGCATCTACCAATAACACTAATATTGATGGTATAGAAAATATAATAAGTGGCACGCAGCCCACACATTCTCAAACAATTGATGCAATAGACGAATTTGACACACAAATGTTCTCACAAGTACACGACGACGTCGATGATGATGAAGAAATTCCTGTGGAGGATTTAATATGGTTGAGTCACCCGAAAAATTCAGCTCAACTGTTAGATAATTTTAGCTCAGGAAGTTCTCAAGTGATCACGCAGAAGCGGTAAGTCATATAATTGTTCTTTGTTTATTTATTTATTTATTTTTTAAATGATATATATATATATATATATTTTTTTTTTTTTTCGATGGACAATTATTTAAGATCTATTCTTTGTAGATTGCAACATGGTTGTGCATGATTAAAAATCTACAAACTTTTATTTATGTTTGCTATTATTATTTAACAGAATCAGTAGCAATACCACATGCAGCGTCAGGGATGCTACGCCTTCTACGTATCACCCCACAGTTTGCAGCACTAGCACTAGAACACCTCAGATAAGTGGAAATATGTAAGTTCCATAATATGTCCAATAAAGTAGTGTATAATTACAACAGTATTTTTAACAAGAGTTTCTATATTTATTTTTGTTGAGATTTAACAAAAAATAAAATAAAAATAAAATAAAAATAAAAATAAATGAAATTCATTTTTCACAAAATTATATTTATGTGAATAGTGTATGGTTAAATACATTTATTAATATTTAACTTTCATTTATTTACGGGTCAATGTTTGATGACCTCTTCTGTTATATATTTTTACATTTTCATTATTTTATGTCAATCATGGTATGTAATTTTAACAAGAAAATTAAGACGTTTTAATTGTTATTATTACTATCTAAATATAGACATTAACATAAGTCTTATTTAAATTTTGCAGTGCTCCAAAGAACGATGATGATGATACCCCAGCGACCTCAGGGGCACAACCTTCCAGTCATATACAGACCGGAGGTAATGTATCCGCCACCCCACCAACACCTCCACAACAGCAACACCAGCAGACTCAGCCGCAGAGAGCAGTACAACAACAACCACAACAAAAACAACAACAGCAACAGGAGAGTCAGTCTCAGGGAAATTATTGTCCAAGGACTACAAAAGGATTCTCTCTTGTAAGTGCTTCTTCATCATCCAAAAAGATATACAAACACACTCGAAACAGACATACTATCCTCTTTGACCCAATACCTTTTGGTGAGGATCCTCTTCAATGGGTTGAAGAGACATTTAATAATGTGTTAGAAAGTATGACTGACGATTTGAACATTAATCCACATGATAGAGTCAGTATTCAGATTGACAGTGAAGCATCCCCCGACAAGCCAATATACATTTCTTTTCGTCAGATAGATCAACTCAATGGAGAGGTAATAATGAATGGGATAGAAAAAGTCATTCAAAGCAATGCTGATTTCTTAACGGAAGGGGCACTCAAAATAACCTTGACCCATATTGAAATGCCCCATGGTGCTGGCAGACGTGTCGCTGCAAAGTATGTCACGGACAGAGAATATGTAAGCTCTAAGTCGCGGATAATTGCCATTGACAATGACGAAGCCGAAAATAAGCTATGTTTGGCTATGGCACTTGTTGTGGGCAAAAGCCTAACTGATGGAACGCCAAAAGTTCAGCGCGCTAGCTTGATCCGCCGAAAAAACACTCTAACTGCTAAGGCAATGCATTTATGCGATGATGCAGGTGTGGACCTCACAAATGGCGGTGGTATTGCCGAAATACGTCTATTTCAAGAATATATGACTGGCCATCAAATCACAGTGTTCACTGACCGCAAAGGAAGTGAAGTATTATTTCAGGGCCCCTTCACCACCACTGACCATCCTCGAGAGAATATTGACCTCTTTCTCTACGAACACCACTACAACGTGATTACCTCAGTCACTGCAGCATTTGACACCAGCTATTACTGTAGACCATGTCGTGTACGCTTTGATCACGCTGGTGGACACAAATGCTCAAGTGCATGTGCACGATGCTATAGTTCTTCAGCATGTGACCATACCCAACCTCCAATAAAATGTCTCGCATGTCTTAGAAAATTCCATGGAAAGAAATGTTTCGACAATCATCTTAGACCGATTTATACTAACAATAGAACGGTTTGCGCTGTACATCGTATATGTACAAAATGTTATAAATATGTAAATTTGCGTGACCGTCAAAAGCATACTTGTGGTGAAGTATATTGCAAGCTCTGCAGGAAGTTCTGCCCTGAAAATCACAAATGCTACATGTTACCGGCCAAACCTAAGAAAGCAAAGGACAACAACAACAATCTCTTGTACATCTTCTATGACATTGAAGCAACTCAATGTACTCCGACAGAAGCAAATCAAGATATAATGGAGCATGTCCCTAACCTGTTAGTTTCACAGCAATGTTGTGTTGCGTGTATTGATCTGCCAATTGAAGATGCATGTGATGCATGCTCACCGGGGGAAGTCAGGATGAAAATATTTCACGGCGAGCATCCTGTGCAAGAATTCATTACACACTGCAGAAAAAGAAGACCGGGTATCAAGAACATAGTGGCACTAGCCCATAACATGAAAGGCTATGACGGCCACTTTATTCTTCGGCACATGGTGGAAGATCTGGACTGGGCACCTGAAATCATACAGACCGGTGCAAAACTTCTAACTATGTCCTGTAATGACATTAGCTTCAAAGATACACTGAACTTCATTCCAATGGCACTTAAAAGTTTTCCAAAAACTTTCAATTTACCCAATAACATAAAAAAGGGTAATTTTCCGCATCTATTTAACAGACCTGAAAATTTTGATTATGTAGGGTCTTTGCCTAAGCCTGAATATTATGGCGTTGACCATATGTCTAATAAAGATCGCGGCGAATTCCTACAATGGCACAATGAGCAACTGCATCAGAACTCAATATTCGATTTTAAACAGGAAATAAAAGCCTATTGTATTGATGATGTTACTATCCTTCGTCAAGCTAGTTCAACCTTCAGGACGGAATTTCTAACAGCAACAGGCATAGACCCATTCTGGGACGCAATCACAATCGCTGGAGCCTGCATGCAGGTATATAAAAAGAAATACCTCGAAGGTAACACAATACCTCTTCTGCCGCCTGGAGGATACAGGATGGCAGACCGCCAGTCGTTTGTGGCTTTATGCTGGTTGCAGTGGGTGGCACATAGTGAAGGTATAAACATACAAACTGCTGAAAATGGAAGTGAGGTTAAGTTGCTAGGTCGTTTCAAAGTGGACGGGTATCACGACGATGGCGCTGGGAATAAGACAGTTTATGAATTCAAGGTGCTATATTTCTATGTTGGGGCCCAACTGTTAACCTGAGCAAGACAAAGTCATTAAGCCGGACACACAAGAAACAATGGTAAACGATTGGAGGCAACTCAAGCAAAAATACAACTTCTTAGTGCTGCTGGGTACAGAATTATCGAGATGTGGGAATGTCAATTTAATCGACTGAAACAAATCAATGCCGACTGCAAAGCATTTCTAGAACAGCATCCTCGAAGACATGAAATACCCCTTCAACCTCGAGATGCTTTTTTCGGAGGCCGTACTAATTGCACAAAGACCTACTATAAAGTGAAAGGAAATGAAAAGATCCATTATTTTGACATATGCAGTCTGTACCCCTATATAAATAAGTATGGGTGCTATCCTCGGGGGCACCCGACGATTTATATAGGTGATAAATGCAGGGACTTTGTTGGTGGCGACATTAATAATATAGACTATGTCGAGGGTCTAATTAAATGCAGCTTGCTACCTCCACCAGACTTATACCACCCTGTACTTCCTGTGCGAGTTGGAGGCAAACTTCTGTTTGCTTTGTGTAACCAGTGTGCCATTGATGGAGTGCAAGCAGATTGCACGCATGAAGATGAAGATCGTATACTGACCGGAACATGGGTGTCAGCCGAAGTTAAAAAAGCTGTGGAGTTAGGCTACAAAATAACTGAAATCTTTGAAATATGGCAATACCAGACCACATGTTACAGTCGCACAACCAAACAAGGAGGTCTTTTTGCCAAATATGTGAACACTTTCTTAAAAATGAAGGTTGAGGCAAGTGGCTGGCCTTCATGGTGCACTTCCGATGTAGATAAAGTCAACTATGTGTCAATGTTTGAGGAACGTGAAGGGATCCAATTAGATCCTTCAAAGATAAAGTTGAATCCAGGGCAAAGAGCAATAAGCAAGCTTATGCTCAACTCGTTATGGGGGAAATTTGGGCAGAGGAACGACCTAACTAAACATAAAATAGTGGACTCGTATGAAGACATGGTTGAAATACTTGGAAATCCACAAAACGATGTCAGAAGTTGTGAACCTCTCTCAGAAACAAAGATGTTAATAGCGTGGACTGAGAATGAAAACGATGAGACACCTTCTGCATCCACAAACGTTGTAATCGCCGCATTCACTACAGCCCTGGCAAGATTAACACTCTACAGCTACCTGGAGATGCTTGGTGAGCGTATTTTATACTATGATACAGATAGTATAATTTTTGTCAGTCGACCCGGTGATACGGAGCCAGCAGTAGGTGACTTCCTTGGGGATATGACGAACGAGCTTTCCGAGTATGGAGACGGATCCTACATCTCTGAGTTTGTCAGCGGGGGTCCCAAGAATTATTCTTATAAGGTGCTATGTGGTGGAAATACCATGACAACAAAGACTATTTGTAAAGTTCGAGGATTATCACTAAACTATTCTGCATCTAAGATCGTGAACCTCGAAACAATGAAGAATATGACACTTGATGCAGCCCCACCAGTCACTGTTCACAACCCCCATAAGATTGCCCGGATCCCCAACTTCAAAATAGTAAGCCGTAAAGAGGATAAACTATACAGAACAGTCGTAACAAAGAGGCGGCGCATTGAAGAGTTTGATACCCTGCCATATGGCTTCAAACGTCCGCGTCAGTAATGAAGAGAATGCTCAATGTAGATAATAATAATAATCATAATGTTGTAAATATCCTGCAGATGAAACTGTAAATATCATGAAGATGCATTTGTAAATAATGTTGAACATACTCCAAAGATAACACAAATGCATAGATATACTCATTGCTTGTTGTACATACTATGAAGATATTGCCAATAAGTAGAAATACTATTTGCTTGTGTAAATATAGGGGTTTTTCCAAGCATGGAGTTACGCCACCATACTCCATGTGGACCTCTCCCCTAAAAAAAAAAAGGACCCCCCTCGAATGACTGAAACTTTGACGTAGTGAGGGGGCTTTTCATACTAATATCAGTCAGGTGGCTAAATTATTGCTTTATAAGAAAGCGTAAGTACAATACAAGCCCAGTTGATGACATGGACCTGCAGTGGAAACATCCATTTACGGCATTAATTTGTGGTCCTACAGGATGTGGAAAATCACACTTTGTTACAAAATTCATACAACATCTACCAGCTCTCGTGAACAAACCAATTACAGAAGTGGTGTGGTGTTACTCTGAATGGCAGGATCTCTACGAGAAAAATGAAAATAACATTGTGCGATTTCACAAAGGATTACCACAACTTGAAGATTTCTCACCACATGAAGGTGCTAAGCTAGTAGTTATAGACGATATGATGCGTGAAGCTGATGCAAGAGTTGTGGATTTATTTACCAAAGGATCACATCATAGAAATTTGAGTATCATGTTCTTAACTCAAAACATGTTTCATCAAGGTAAAGGTCGCAGAGACATTTCTCTAAACTCTCACTACTTGGTATGTTTCAAAAATCCTCGTGATCGGGCCCAAATAAGTCATTTGTCAAGACAAGTTTATCCTGACAACCCTCTATTTGTGTGCGAAGCCTTTGAAGATGCAACATCTGTACCACATGGCTATCTCCTATTTGATTTTAAACAATCTACACCAGACATTATGCGTTTCAGAACTTCAATATTTCCTGATGATAAGGCTTGTTATGTGTATCTTCCGAAAAAATCTATAAAACAATGAGTAGCACCACAAATTCAATCAGTCCATCATCATGTCTAGTACAGTACTGAGCCATGCAGATTTGCTCCGTGTTCTTCAACATGCGAGTCCTCACATGCGCAAGTCAATTATTAAAGCTGCTGATGTAGGCCTTATAAAATCCATCTGTGAGTGTGCTGACAATACTTTAAAAGGACGTGTATCGCTAAATAACTCTCAGAAGAGAAGACTCGCTCGACACAAGAAGGTGTTACGGAAACTTGTACGTCGCGGTGAGAACTGGAAAAGAAAAAAGAAGATTCTTCAACAGACAGGTGGTGCATTTCTCCCTCTTTTACTTGCGCCTCTTATAAGCGGTCTTCTAGGAAGTTTATTTAGATCATGAATCATGCCAAGAAAATGTTACTCATTGACCCTGATACACTAGGGCGCATTCAACACCATGCTGAGAATCCTGTTAATAATACTATAAATTCACTTGACATGGAAATGGAACGCATATTAATGCTAAAGCATCTCACAGATGATGAAAAGTGGTTAAAGTATAAACAAGTACTTTCACGATTCCTGCACTTTACAAGCGAATTGCGTAATCCTATTGCCATACCTATTATTAGTGAAAAAGCAAGTGAGAAAGAAGATGAAAACATGAAAAATGAAGCAACAACTATGAAGAAGGATGAAGAAGATCAAGTCAAAGACTTTATAAAAATTCAAACACTAAAATCAGTTCCCATAAAGAGTAAGAAGGTAGCCGAGTTATTGTATGATAACCTACACAGTGCTGAAATTATAAATTGGGATATATTAGGAAGTGTCAGTGTACGTGGGAAAAAACTTCATGGTACATCAATCATTGATCTCATATCTGATGTAGTGCGTAATAGGAAAGAAAGTTCACCTCTTGGCTGGGAGACATTTGCTAGTGTTTTGGCAGAACTTAATATGCCTCAAGAATATATAGTTAATGCTAGACGTAGAGAATTCATTCAGCAATTGCACTCTAAAGAGAGTACACCTACATCGTCAAAGATTCTTGCTCCAAAAAAGAAAAAACAAAGCGTTATCAACCCTGGCAACGTTTTAAATTCTAGAAAATGAAAGCCAAGACACGTCAACTTCTTCAAAAATCTACAACGATCCTGCACCCTGGTGGATTCTCATCTGCAGATGCATTATGGAAAGCAACAAATAAAAGTGTTTCCAAAACTGACGTCGTTAAATGGCTTCAAACCCAAGATGCTTACACACTTCACAGACCCTTGAGAAAAAGATTTCCACGCAACAAGTACAATGTCAACAACATAGATGATTTATGGCAAGCCGATCTCAACGATATGCAATCACTTCAGAAAAATAATGACAACTACAAGTATTTACTCACAGTAATTGATGTATTTAGTAAATATGCATGGGCAATTCCTCTACGTAATAAAACTGGTGTTGAAGTCACTCGAGCATTTGAGAAAATTGTGTCACAAGATAAAAGAAAACCTCTTAACCTTCAAACAGATAAGGGAAAAGAGTTTATCAATAAACCTTTTCAGTCGTTTCTCAAGGATAAAAACATTAACTACTATCACAGTAATAACCCAGACACCAAAGCGAGTATTGTGAACGCTTAAACAGACTTTGAAAACAAGAATGTGGCGTTTATTTACATACTACAACATGTACCGCTATGTTGATGTATTGCCACAGCTCTTACATGCATACAATCACACATACACAGGTCTATAAAAATGGCACCTGTGCATGTAAATGATAGCAATATTTTACAAGTATGGAAGAATAAATAAGTCTCCTATGTCAAAACTGTCTCAGGAACCTAAATTTGCAATAAAAAGCTATGTGAGGATAAGCAAAGAGAAAGCTACTTTTGAAAAAGGCTTTGAGAAGAATTGGTCTGAAGAAATATTCCGTGTCAAACGAATCATCACACGAATGCCTCCAGTATATATCATCGTGGACTTACAAGGAGAAGAAATTGAAGGAACATTTTATGAAGTGGAATTGCAGCAAGTAAGACTGAGAAAAGAACAACTACATAAAATAGATAAAATAGTTGATTCCCAAGGCAAAGGGCTCAGAAAGAAAGTGTTGGGTCAAGTGGAGAGGTTATCCCTCGAAATTTAATTCGTGGCTACCTGCTTCTCAAGTTATACATCTGAAATGAGTGGCTTTTATGTGACACTACCGAGTAACAGCTCTATGAAAACATTTGAGAATAATACAACAGCACACTATATTACGCAATTGAAAGATCCAATAAGACTATACGGGGAGTGGGAAGTAGCTCTTACAGAGTTTCACTATCCACAAACATTATTGAACGTGATTGAAGGTAGTAATGAAATCATAGCTACTATGGCAAATGTTGAAAATGGTAAACAGATACTGACAATAGAAAAGGCGTCAGTTATGCCTGGATACTACAATAATACGGGTAAACTTTTAAATGCAGTTAACGACGCTATTGCCACTCTTAATATTGGTGTATTTAAAATTGATACAACAACTAAAGGTACATACTTGGAACTGAGTGAAATTGGTAAAGCAGTTTCAAGTTTACATTTTAGTCCAGAGCTTGCACGTCAACTGGGATATGAACCTGATATTGATGCCGGTATTGAGCCTGTTGCAAGACATGGTATGACCTTGGGAGATGGGGCACCACATCATATATTTGTTTACTGCGATATCATTGAACCACAAATTGTAGGTGATACTGTCGCACCTCTGTTACGTATGGTAAATACCCAACATGCAAGCACAGTTTTGGAGAAGATATATCAAAAGGATTTTTGACGTTGCACTACTTTCCAGTTCTCAAGCGTGAATTCAGCACAATTGAAATAGATTTAAGGAGCAGTACAGGACATCCGATGCCATTTCAGTCCGGGACTTCATCGGTGATACTACACTTTCGTCGTCGCTCCGTGTAAAGAAATATAATAATTTTCAAAAATGAGGCAAAATGCATTGGATCATTACATAAAATATTATTCTGATCAAGCTGGAAGCGGCGTAAGTGTTTATAAGGGCTCAAGTTATCAGAAAGGTCATGGCATAGGTAGTTTCCTAGCGGTCTCTTTCGGGCTGCATTACCATTATTGAAAAGCGGTGCAAGAGCTCTAGGACATCAAGCATTAACAACAGGCGCCAACTTACTTGAAGATGTGGCACAAAATAAAAACGCCAAGGAGTCTCTTAAAGCACGACTCAAAGAAGCAGGGGTAAATTTGAAACGGAAGGCTACTGAAAAACTAGAGCGTATGGGTGGAGCAGGTCTTAAAAGAGTGAAACATCGTCATCGCGTTCATTCGTCTTCTGGCACTCGCCGTGTAAAGACCTCAAGAAAGAAGCTTACGAAGAAACCTAAAGTTGCTGCTAGTGCTAAGGATATATTTTCGTAATCATGTCTTTTTTACACACACATTCCTGTGATTCAGTGAAATCAGAACTTGATCTGTTTGCTCTTCCAGTCACACAAACAAGCATTGAACGAGGTGAATGGGTTTACCATGAAACTATTTCAGCATTAAATGACACTGCTCCAATTGATTTTGTTGTCAGCGGTCAAGGAGAAGACTACATTGATCTGGCACAGACTCTACTTCTTGTCGATGCTAAAATTACCAAGGAAGATGGAACAGCATTGGCCGCTGCGGCTGATGTGGGCCCTGTAAACAATTGGCTACATTCGCTTTTTGGTCAAGTAGATGTATTTTGGGTGGAAAAACTTATTTCATCATCATCACAGACGTATGCCTATAGGCTTTCATGGAGACGCTTTTGAATTATGATGCACCGGCAAAATCTTCACAGTTAACTTCGCGGCTCTTTACAAGGACACAGCTGGTAAAATGGATGACTTTGCTGATAATAAAGGAATGAAGAAACGCATGAATTTCACTAAAGCTAGTGCTACTGTACAACTAATTGGAAATATACACCATGATCTATTTAATCAAGACCGGTTTTTATTGAATGGCGTTGATATGCGAATAAAACTTCACAAGACTAAAGATTCATTTAATCTTATGTCAAAAGATGGTACTCCTGTGAAATCAAAGATAATAAATGCACAGTTACTTGTACGCAGAGTCCGTGTAAATTCATCTGTGCTCCTTGCACATAATCTCACACTTAAAAAGTCAAATGCAAAATACCCTCTTACACGAGTAGACATGAAAACCATGACTATACCTTCAGGTGTGCAAAGTAAAACCCTTGATAATATTTTTATGGGTCAATTACCAAAGCGTGTCATTATTGGTTTTGTATTGAATTCAGCATTGAACGGAGATTTTAAGAAGAACCCCTTTAATTTTCAACATTTTGATTGCAATCATATTGCACTCTACGCAGATGGACAAACACTTTCCGTCAAAACCATTACAGCCAAATTTGATACTAATCAGTTCATGTCTGCATATCATACTCTGTATTCAGGCACTGGAATACATTTTCAAGATGAAGGTAATGATTACCAGAGAAGATTACCCTCAAGGTTATTGTCTCATGGCATTTGATCTTACGCCTGACTTGTCGGCTAGTGCCGATCATTGGTGTCTTCAGCGCAATGGAAGTCTACGTGTAGAGGTTAAATTCAAGACTACTCTTACTGAAGCTGTGGATTGCATCATATATGCGGAATTTGATAACCTGCTTGAGATAGATCAGCATCGTAACGTTATTGTGGACTACAACAACTAATATATTACAGGCGCGTAGAAGATTTTACTCAGTCTTCCTTGAGCATCCATCATGAGTGCCACGCTTGATTTTCAAGGCTTCACAACAAGTGACGGATTTATCATCAAGGAATTGGCTATTCTTAGTCATCAAACATTAAAAGTTCAACACTGGATATTCAAACCACCATATGAAGAAAGTTTTATTGAGAGTGCATCAAGACAAGTAATTCAGTGGGCAGAGAATAATCATCATGGTATCAAATGGTCTAGTGGTGTTACAGAATATGCGAGATTGAAGAATATTCTACTTGTGGCCACCATACCCTACAACACTCTTTATGCAAAAGGAAAAGAAAAAGCTCTACATCTGGACAAAATTCTTGAGCGTCATGTTGTTGATTTGCATGAATTGGGGTGTCCGAGTCTAAAACACCTGGAGTATTTACCATTCTACTGTGCACATCATAAAGAATCACAAATGAAATGTGCATTACAGAACGTGTTTAAACTTGCTGCATGGTGCTTCGAGAATGCGGACGTTACTAATATGAAGAATTTTCGGCTAGAACTGAAAACATTTGAACAATTTCCAAATGTAAATGTAAAACCTGGAGATCTTGCTGCCACGGGATTCTACCATGTCCATAGGAATGATACAGTTTCATGTGTCCATTGCAATGTGGAACTGTGCCAGTGGTTACCTACAGACATACCTAAGGAGGAACATAAGCGCTGGAGTCCACGCTGCCCCTTCATTACTGGGAAGCCTCTTACCGAAGACGTTTGTGGAATATTTTGAGAAAATATGTACACCGTTGAACTTGAAGAAGCTCTTCTGAGTGATGCCTACACGCGACCATTACTTGCAGGGATTTTTGCTGCCGACACATTACCAAGAAATGTCAACCGCCCAGCTGTACTTATCGTCAATACAGACTCTCAGAGAAAACCCGGATCCCATTGGGTAGCCATCTTTATTGACAAGTTTGGACGCGGTGAATTTTTTGATAGTACGACTCCCACCCTATGTGCAAGAACATCGCAACTTTCTTGATCGTCAGTGCTCTACATGGACTTACAATAATATGGAACTACAAAGTTTTACCTCTCAAGTGTGGTGAATATTGTGTGTTGTATTTAACTCATAAAGCAAGAGGATTTTCTCTTCAAGAATTTTTATGGTATTATAGAAATACACCATCTCATAATGACAAATTTACAAAGAAAGTTTTTGTGAAATATTTTGGTAAATGTTTAAAACCAAAACGTAAATTATGTAATAACCAACATTGTTGTCCACGTCGTGGAGCTTAACTAGTTTACTAAATAATAAATGGTGTATTGTATTTGAAATTTGTCTCTATTGTTTTATTTATTTATTTATTTATTGTTCCTTACTTAATATCCTTCAATATATTGTAAAGCATCATGTTTGGTCAGGTCTGTATGCTTGCAAGTCTGGACATGTCTGTATGACGTCATGACTTGCAAGTTTCGACATGCATGGAATAGAAAGGGGCGGAGCTTCACGAAGCTTCGCGTAGCTGCCACTAGGGGGCTCCTTCAAGAGCGCGAGGAGTCTAGAGCGCAGTCAGTCAGCGTCTGAGCTTGGTCGTGGACAGTCGCATACCAGTCAGTGTCTTCAGCTGCATCACCATGAATTTTCAATCGGACTTAACTACAACTGTTGCTGAGCCTACGCCTGCTAACGTGGACCATCTCAAAAAGTACGAACTTGTTCTTTGTAAAAGTGTTTTCTTTTTAAATGGCTGTTGTACGAAAATGCTGGTGGTCGGATTTCATATGCAAGAGTGCTTCAAACCATATGTACAAATCCAATGGCAAAAGGAAAAGGACTCAAGCTCAATCTCATGAGTGGAGTCAACTTACTCGTGAAATGGAGCTACTCAATGATTACGTCTTTAGTATGGGTGAAGATGCAGACAATGTACCAGAAACAGAGATTGGACCCTATACCTTGTTTGTGTATAATCATCACGGTACTATTGTGCTGGGACTCAAATCTTCAAATGATGGCGTATACCTTGGAGAAGTGTCGTGCCGTAATCTTGTAAGATATTCTAAAAGTGTTTCACATTTATTACATGATCTTGAACTGAGCTATCGCGATATAAACACGTGGTACTTTAATTTTCTTAAGAGCATTAAAAACACATATGATGCATTGTCTTTAATGGCAAAATTGACATGTACTACATATGTTAGTCTTCATGAGTTTGTGAAGACCCGTATTGAACGTATAGTTAAAGAGAAGAAGAACATCACTGTGGATATAGAAAGAATTGTGTATGAACTTGGTAGTGAATTCATCTACAGCGAAGTGGAGTTGATGTATGCGACTGCTTGATATGTACTGTAAAAATTGTGGTTTCATGTACTAATGTGATATATTAATAAATAAGATTTGTTATACACATGAATAAGTCTTGACTTTTTAAATTTATTCACCCTAGGAATGCCATGATTCCCAGTCCTTCAATCTTCACACACTCGATGCATGTCCTGACAAGTCTGTGTATGGTGGCGTCACTCAATGCCTGTCTTGACAAGTCTTGACATGTTTGCAACCAAACTTGACAAGTCTTGACAGGTTTGCATGACGTCATCATGTTAGGTTAAGTTAGGTTAAAGTGGTCACCCTCTAGTGTAGTATCCGCCATCTTGAAAAAAGTTAGGTTAAAGAGGCCACACTCTAGTGTAGCATTCGCCATCTTGAAATTAAAAAATCATAATTAAAAAATTAATAATTAAAAAATTAAAAATTCATAATTAAAAAATATATGAATAATTAAAATATGAATAATTAAAATATGATAAATTAAAAATTTGCATAATTAAAAATTTGCATAATTAATTAATTAGGGGTAATTAAAATTTGCATAATTAATTAGGCGGCATCCCTTTGACACCCCAGTGCCGTACACTCTACTAACATAGTTTAGAAACAAAATGTATGGCTAGGTTTTGTCATTTTTTTGTGAGTCAACTGCGACCAAATTGAAATAAATGAGAGGAAACTAAAAAGAAGCCCCACTCCCTTCCCTCGTTCCTTTCATTAATAATTTATTATTATTTCTGTTCCTAAAATTTTAGTTTCAATCGTCTATATGTTGAGTATTTGATAATAACGATCATCAAATTTTGAACGAATTCGGTTTTGTTGAGCAGTTATGACTTATTATGAGCACCCTCTGGTTCACTGACTGATCGTATGAAGCAATCCTAAATACTTGGCTCAGACAACCGCAAAAGTGATCTAGTAACTATACTTCCTCATTCATAGTTGATAGTTCGAGAATCCATGAACCAACTTGGCCTTGGTCAATGTGAATAAATTCAATATCTTATTCTAACAAATGAGCTAAGTTGCGTATGTATGCGTCTAATATGCGCATAGCAATCAGTGAGAACTATTAATACACGATGAACTCATAGCATTATTCCAAATCCAACATAACAATGAAAAAAATTACGTAATTTACTTATGGAGAAAATATGTATTTGAATCAATTAAATTGATTAAAATTGATTAGGGTTCAAAATTTATTTCAGAACTATATTTTTAATGTAATATATTCGTTGGAAATGATATTTTTTTTCTAACATCTTTACATCCAGTTCCGAATATTGCTAGAAAAGTATCATCACTTATTCCTTTGTGAAGTGCATGCCACTGTTCGAGATTTTGTTTGAACAAGACCTGAAAGATTGACCTCACCGGGTCTCGAAGTTTCGGACCCCAGACTAACCAGCAGCGTCTTCCAGTAGTGACATGCTGTTGTGCAACGAGGTGTATCGAGAGTGTACCTGTATACTTGGTCCCGGGAGCTGCCTGTTGGCTGTGACCAGCGAGCGTCGAACCCCGTCCCCCGGGATACAGTGTCTTCCTAGGCAGGCCGTAGAGTTGCTGGGACAGTCGTTGCACGATCTGCGCAGAGGGTTATCATATAACCATATCATATATATCATGTATATCATAGTAGTGGAGTGGCGTAGACTAAATGCAATTGGCTGTGAAATACAAATACAGCCTGCTCTATACCAAAGCTCAAAACTCTTTTATAACAGTACACATTCGTGTTTATATCATGTTAACCTTATGTTAAATACTACTTAATACTGCTTGCACACAATTGATACGTGTTTTTCCCTTCTAAGTTTTCCTTCGCAAAGTACATTGTACAAAGTACAAAAATCCACATTCCAAATTGTTCAATAATGTAACAGAAGAATATACATCCGTCCGTTTTTTTTGTCAGTATATTGCATATTATTGACTCGCTTTCTATGGTATGTTCATTGTTTATGTATGATTACGTAATCAGGGTATGCATACGCCGCAGGTGACATGTATCCAAGGTTGAGTTAGTCTTCTAAAGAGATGGTTGTCCTCTTTTTCATGACAGCAACCTAACAATACTATACAAGAAGACTATACTTTCAAGAGTCACACGTGTCACAGGTCACTTGGTACCTATACAATATATTATACTATCTAGTAAGTAGCCGTATGTAGCCGATGGCTTCTTTGAAGATATCTAACAGTCTTGACCTATAACATTTGGACAGTCTAACAGGCTAACAGTCTAACAGTATATGACGGTCAAACAGTCTAAAAGTATGATTGTCTACGCTCTACACCTACAGTATTACGTCTACCAGTCAGTATGACGTATGACAATCTGACAGTATGACAGTCTTACAGACGACAGACGACAGATGACGACTACAGACGACAGATTCCAGACTAACAGTCTACAGTCGTAAACAGTCAAAAAGTATGATTGTCTACAGTATTGCGTCTAACAGTCTAACGGTCTACCAGTCTAACAGTATGACGTCTAACAGTATGACGGTCTAACAGTCTAAAAGTATGATTGTCATACAGTATTATGTCTATAACAGTCTAACGGTTTACCAGTCTTACCCACCTGGTCAGTGTCTCGTAAGGTTCCAGTGTCAACTTCAGCCGACAGATCATCGGCATCTCCAGCTCGTGACATGGTCGCTCACACTGGCTGCTGATGAAGCCCTGATCTGGAAAACAAGTTCATCACCGTTTTCAAAAGCCCATTGCTTGATCTTGTCTCAAACAAACAATGCTTATTTCATATTGCTTTGACATATTAAAATTGACAACTATGTGTTTTGGCAACAGATATTCTGTGTTCTTCTACGTAGACTGTATTTTTGAGTTTAGTTTGCTTTCAATATAAATATTGTAAGAACAATAAGAAGGATGAAAATTAATATAAAGGTACTAAACGTTATAGATGATTCACATACAATCGTTCTTGTCAAATGTGAGCTTTTACTAGATAGGTTTAACCGTTTAGTGAGCACATTAACGGTTTAACTACGATTTGAAAAGAAAATTTATATCAATTGACAAAGATTTGAGCACACGTAATTCAAACAAAAGTTTAAGAGCCGTTACCGTGATATTTCGTATGGGTGTGGTGTGGGGCGGGAGGCTTGATATAGAAACTGGATACTTTAAAGAAATTCGCTCTTAAATTTTAGGGAGCGAGCGAAGCTACTTTTTTTATTACGACGGAAATTAAGCAGTCAACGGATTGTCGAAGAACACACATGATTGCATAAGGCATCTTTGGTGGAGGTGCCGGGTACGGAAAAATCTCTAAAAAATTGCAAGCCCCGTTCCCTTACCCCCGAGGGTCACCACTCTCATTGTTGGAGAGCAATGTCAACAACAAAACACACATGTCAATCGGAGGTCATGCTCTACTTTTATCGTAGACGTGACATACGCGCATGTGGACAGACAGAAGAGTGATACTTATAGGAACCTTAATCCCTAAAAGTATTATATTTAACTTGTATTCTTTTATTCAATTATAACAAGGTTACAACCGCTACATTAATTTGCTGGCTCTTCATCTCTTGTCATCTCAAATCATTGTGCACCTGTGCAAGGCTCATATACGCTTACATTGAAACAACGTGCTCATTCCATTCGAATCCTTTGTCAATAAATTACATACGGACGGGGCTCTTCAAAACAGTGTCACGAAGCTTACAGGACAAAGGAAAAGGACATTTTATGTTTACATTTCACGCCATACATAGTGAAGTACGCTTTCCAATGAATTGAATGCATAGAATGAATGATTCGCGCAGTCATAACTCTGAAGGTAACCAAAAGGAGACGAAACTATACTTACAATGCGCATTCGCAGAAAGTAGGGTCACACAACCACACACAAAATACGGCCGATATCTCAAGAATATTATTACAATTAGGCCTACTCTTGGTAAGCACAGGTTACATTTACTTAGAACCCCAAATTACTGAAAATTAATAAAAAATCTTAAAATCTTTAAAAAATTATATTTTGTTTTATAAAATTCGTACATCGAGTAACTAGGTGATAAGGTGAAAGGAATAGGGAAGAGAGATTGAAAAGAATTGCACCCATAATACAAAATTTCGTCTGACGATCGCGGCTCTTGAAAATATTCTGTCAGGCCCTAAGTTTATTTGTATGATAGTTCTCCATAAGCTCTAGGCCTATAGGTACACACGATTGGCCAGTGAGATATCCAGGGGGAATCGGGGGGCTTGCCATCCCCCCTCCGAAAACACAGCTTTAATATCATTTTCAGCAAATCATCAATTTTTAACGCAAATATTAAATTAAACTATTTATTTCTCTTTTTTTTCGTTCAGCCTTGACATATTCTAAAACACACAAAACCCACTTCAAAATTACGTAATTGAAAAAATATTGCCTGCGGCGCTATTGTGGAGGGCATCTCCCCCCTCACCCCATTGAGTCATTGGTACAAACCCCCTCCCCCCCGAAATATACTCCTGCATACGCCATACTACCGATAGGCAATTTTATTATCACTGGTCGTTGAAACGTTTTGTACTTCAAGAGCATGTGAGGTTTACGATTTGTAATCTCGCGCGCGAAACATACGACGAGAGGCAAATGTGCATCTGTGTTAGATTGAAAGAAGAGTAAATCAGGGGGGAAACGACATCATGAGCGTAATAAAATAAGTAGTATATTATACCCTAACTTCGCGAGCTTTCTGTCATCACACATCACACGGATTCTGACGTTTTGTTGACTCGCTGACGTTGGGGTTCTGCGACGCCGTATTGATCTATGCCAAACTTCAAACACTGATCCATAGATACTACTTGGACTGGTCGCGCAGGGCGAGGGTTCGAATCCAATCATGACGATATAAACTTGAGTGTTCTTTGACTATGAGATAAAAACTACACTAGCCATTTTAAAGCATTTAGACAATTTATTTCCAACCAACGATGTCATTGCGTTGTGTATTTTAAATCAACATTTGTGTTAATGCCCACTAATTCAAGGACAAAGTTATAACTACATAAAACTATAAAAACTTTAACCAGGTCTGTATTATGTTTAATTACACTAAATAAGTGTAATTAACAAACAAATAAATGCAATGTAATTATTTTGCAAGCGTCTCTAAGTAGAAATGTTTAATTGGCGATTCCGAGTCAGCACTGAGCGGACCTCGTTCTTGACAGGGGTGAACATAATAATTGAAATTCATAGAAATAAAGTTTTTAGTATATGCCTTTTACAGGTGTATTAACAAGTCATTTCAAGTAAGTTTAGAAAAAGTAATGAGATTCCACTTAAAAACGTAATCATTGGACAGATATTTTTAAAAAAGCTCATCCTTCAACGCGACTGGAAAAAGCGTTTGCGAAGCGGCCCGGGCCTAGTAATTAATACTGTAGGGGTAGGTGCAACAAACTAGATTACATTACCAGAACATGGCACGTCTAAATTGTAAATGTGGGTTAAATACGATTAAAGTGAAAGGTAAACACAGTAAGTTTTGCATATTTTAGCTAACCTCTGTTGGTCTCTAGAGTATCGTTTACTACGAGAATTATTTGAAGACAAAATAGAAGTGAAAACTTGTATGTACAAACAAATAGTGTATATATGCACAGTGATTTTGATTTATTTAATATAATAATGTTTTAGTTTGTATAAGTATTTTTATTTTCTATAATAATGTTAAGTTAATAATGTTATATGTTTGAATGTTTGTATTGTGGGTCTATTTTGGCCTACTATTGTGATTAATCGTCGTGTTTTATAAATGTTAATTTTACTTACCTACTTTAATATCAATTTTATTGTATCTACTATTTAGGGATATCACACACAATTCTGTGTTTAAGGGCTATGCTGGTTGTGAAATTATTCCTAATGATTGTACACACTGTCATGATCATTGAATAATAATAAATAAATAAATAATTTTTTAATTACTTTCCGTACACCCAAGACATGTGTAACAAGGGTCAAGGCAAAATGCAATGTGTTATGTCTTGGACAATATCATATCATTAGATCATAGTGCCATGGAAATAAAAGTATGCTGTATTGTGTCTATAGTTGAGACTTGTGAGTAGACTGCTGCCAATACACGAAATTAATTACTCGCCAGCCTTTACAAATTAATGTAATGTAATTAATGTAATGTATTAATGTGCAACGCGAGCGCAATTCAGGTTGATTTAAAACACGTAGTCTACCCCTTGCAAAAGTATTTGTGCTCACTCACCTGGCAGAGGCGTAAACCAAAGAATGGTCATAACAATAGTGACCAGTCCGGCTATTATTGTGTATCGTAGAGCACATGATGGAGCCGACATGATTAAGTATCAAACACAAATCCTTTTAGCGAGAGCGGCTCACACGTCAAAGACACAATTGAAACTAACATGAACTAATACGATGTTATTGTGGTGATTTAACGGAATCCATTATGTAAATATATTTAATCTTATGTGTCGATCTGCAAGGTTGACTGCTCTCGCACCGCGCGCGGGACTTGAAATGAGCCGAGGTTCAAGGCCTAAAGAGACAACACCTCCTCCCCATACAATGGTTCACCGTTCTCCTCGAGAGTCATAAGAAAGCTCCGAGACGCCCTCGCCGGTAAAGGTGCCGACTCATCGCGCAACGTGAGTGCAAGTGTGTCACTCAGAAGGCGTGACTCTCTGCGCAAGATCGACGAGCAACCATGTGCACTTTTAACACCGCTGCATCGAGACGGCGGTGACTTGCAAACAACGCCAAATAAAACAACTAATTACAAGTAGAACGATTTCTAGCTTTATTTCAAATGTTGATTTTTTTCTTCGAATATCTTTTCTCTTTCACTTATTATATATTTTCATTAAAAAATTAATTTCCAATTTAGTTAACTTCGATTTCCCTTTCAAAGACTTAGTTTTATTTTACACATTATATTCGAAATTGCTTTGTCAATGTCATTTTAAAAGTAATTGGTTTTTGAGTCTTAATGTGTAGAAGCAGGTTCCATTGCTATTGCTATCCTACGTAATTTAGGATTGTACTGGGAGGGGGGGGGGGATACGTCTCGAGGAGCATGGCTAAACACATGAATGTCAAGTGACGTTTTACTTTCTAAAATTTCATTATTCGTAAATCATTACAAATTTTGTACAAAACATTGACTGAACAGTCATGCAAATTTCTAATATGTTTTTAAGTGGACTGATCGCTGGCCAGGAGCGTTCGAATTCCCCAAAGTCGTGGGTTATTATTTTGTCCCCATATTTTTACAATTATCTTGAATAGAGCAATTGCAATCATGTAAGTTTAGACAGTAACTTCCTACCCTAAAATTGGAAATTAATAATGACCCAACAAATATTGATATGGATACCATATACATTATAATGTCTTAAATACTCTCGACATGTTGGATAGCCGCCTTATGTAACGGTATGTTTATTCAGAAAGTTGCAGCACGACTTCGAAAATATTTGAAATTTGCATTTCCATATGCCATGAGAGGTTTTAAAAAGTACGCAATTTTTTTTTTCAACCCATAACAATACAACTATGACAATGTTGACAAAAACTTTATTGGTCTACCATACAAAAAGGCTAGAAAGTGAAAGGTATAAAAAACAGCCAAGTTTTGTGTTGAATAAATTTTTTATTTCTTCCTTCGCGTTATTACGTGTGTGATGTGGTTACTCTTCAAGCCAACTGGAACGTGTTACTTAATCTCTAGCTACGAGCAAGAGCTTTCGTAAGAATCTCGAGTTCCTAGAAGGCATCGAGAATTTCGAGATCCCACTAAGGTATTATAACATCGGTTTTATGATTTCATATCTGATACGCATCCAGTTGTTGTGATGCGAGTTGCGATTAATGAAAACAACAATCGCTAAAATAATTTACACGTTTACAGAAATAGGAACAACGACAAAGATAACAATTAAAATATTTACAAATCAAACATTGCAACATTAATGAAATAACGATTAAAAAGAAAAAAAACAAGTTTCAGTCATAAATTGCAGAAAGTAGAATAGTCATACAATTATTGGAAGAAAATGGTCAAATTTCATTTTTCAAATACAACTAATACATATTTTGCTGAACATACACGTAGAGTGATAGAAAATACAAAAATTAAGACGAAATTTTGTATATAAAAAATGTAAACAATAAAATATTTAAGTAATCCAAGTTAGGAAACTATCCAGCCATTACGAAAAGACAGTAATCCCATGGACCAGAATAATAATTTATTATAACAACAGTTGTATGACTATTATCGGTATTTTGAATTTTCGCATTCATACTTCGGGTAACTTCTTTTGATTTTTTGATTGATTGGCAGACAGCATTAATCGAGAAGAGGTCGACTGTTCCGTTGTAATTTATATCTAAAAAACATCCCTGCTATAAGTGATTAAGTGAGTACGAAGTCGAAATTTTGAAAATTAATTTCCTATCTTAAAACAATTTTAAAAATTCAAATCAACTTCGATATATATATATTTTTTTAAATAATACTCGCCGTACTAAACTACAAATACTTGGCCGACCGCGTATCCGACAAAGTAACAACTGTTTAACAAACGTAATGTTCCAATCGTGCAATCAATAACTTTACTGTGCAATACTTCTCTGCAAAATGCTAATAATATTCGTTTAAAACCGTTCAAAAACAGACAATATTACATTGTATAACCTAAAAATGTCAGTATCGATTACCTGGTATAGGAGTGAAGTATATGATGGTCGTGACGACGGACGCCAACCCAACAAAGATCGCCGACCGGAGTATGAACGTGCGCCCCTCTGACCACATGGTTGTACACACACTAGCTGCACTCGACGCACATGTTTGACTGTGTCAGGAGTGCGAGAGTCTATCACAGCAAGGCCCCCTGACTCTGCAGCCCGCCACAGCCCACATCACACTGACTAACACACTCGCGCAACGATCTGTCGCCTTGAGACAGTGGCGTAGCGTCGTGCCTGCAGTGGCGCTAAGAGGGTGGGGAGTCTATCACAGCAAGGCCCCCTGACTCTTCCACTATAACCACCAGTGGTGCACTTCTACCCTTATTAGCACCATACCACAACAATTTCCTCTGCCACAACTTACGACCACGAATAGGGCCTTACATCACCTCCATTTTTTTTTAAACACTTTGATGTCACCCGTCATGGGGCCTGCACCAATAAGCTAAAGTTAGGTTTTCACAAGTTTTTACCCGGGCTAAAAAAAAACTGGTGTCTTTTCTTTTGTCCTTGTTGAATTGGTTACAACATTTATAATCTGGATGGATTTGTACTCGAAACCAATAACAATACATAATATTCCGGGGACCGGACGTCCCGTTGCTGGTCGTTCTTAAGCAGTCCTCGGTGGCTCATTGATTAGGGGTCGCTGTCCTAGCTTAACGAGGACGTGGGTTCGACTCCCGCATATGGCATGAGTTTTTGTAATCGTCCTTCATCGTCATATCTCATCACTCATCGTCTCGAAAAACCTTAGAACATTACTAGAGAAATTGAGCAACAAACATTACCATCACCATTGATTCTATATAGACATTTTAAACTTGCGGACTTTTTTTTTACATTAAGTAACAATTGGCAAAAAAACTTACGTCGAGAACGAAAGGCAAATTTGGAATTAGTATTCAATTTTGTTACAGTATTGGTTTCTACTAAACAATTATTTTCTGAAATGAAAAAAATGTCGTGAATTGGTCTGCTATGGTGGTTGTAAAAATTTTGTTTCCACTTATATTCCATGGCAAGGGTTAATTATTTATTTACCGACGATTTCAGAGTTAAAGGCCGGCTTTATATCAAAACCGTTAAAACAATAACCATCAATATCATTTATGATTTATCGTTATAATTACAAATACAGGTATTGTATTGAAGCGAAGTTACTTAGGCCTACACAACATATTTTTGTCGGAGAAGAGACTAGAATTGAAATTATATATTAGTTTCCATAGTCCAAATCTTTTTGTTGGTGTACGTGATGCCGAGTATCAAAGATAGATATAAAACAAAAATACGTTCTTTTCGTGTTCTGAAAAATATCGTTGTTGGTGGAGGTGCCGGGTATTATTTATCACACACATAACAAAAACTTGTAGAAATACAGCCAAACCTTACACACTCAAAAGAAATGAGATCTAAAAAAAAGGACCAAGCTCATCTACCCTTCCATCTTCCTTCTTCATTTGCGCATTCTTAATTCATAAACGTACAGTGTCCCATAACAGCATCCTCGAAAAGCTTGGCACAATAGAATTTGCGATTATTAATTTAAATGTAATAGTTCATCCAAGTTCTTAATTTCTAATTAATTTAAACGTAATAACATGTAAATTTTATATTGCCAAGCTTTTCGAGGATGCTGTTATGGGACACTTTACGTTTATGAATTAAGAATGCACAAATGTGGAAGGGTAGATGAGCTTGGCCCTTTTTTTGGATCTCATTTCTTTTGAGTGTGTAAGGTTTGGCTGTATTTCTACAAGTTTTTGTTATGTGTGTGATCTCATTACTTTTTCAAGTTCCATTGCAAAATTATTTGTTAAAATATAATAATTTTATCAAAGTTGATTTAATTTCTGTGGTATTAGCAATAACAATAGGATGTAAAATATCTAGACCCGGATTCATGTACATCCTGGGTATAGGTGGTATAACCATGGTATAACGACGGTATAAGGACTGGTTAAGTCTAGGCAACTCACATCCAATTAAAACTTTCCCATGCTACAACAAGCGCACAACTAATGTTATTTTACACCTTTCACTGCATCCACAGCCATGTAAATCAACAGATTATCAAAAGAACATCGAAAATTTGCACAGTTTTTGTTTTCGTTTTTATATAGTGACAGGAGTTTTGCGTGAGATCATTGAAAGAAAAGAATAGGTGTATTATTTCCGTACATTTTTTTATAGCCTAGGTGGACAATCATACTATTGTTTATCTGCATTAGGCTTTTAGTAATCAAAACTAGTTATTTGTGCGGGAAGTGTGTCAGAACAAGGTTGTGCTGGCCTGGGGTTGGCTAGGCTTGTCAAACATGTAATGTTAGTATTAATTTTATCTAGTCCTATAGCCTAATGGAACTTTAGACCTACACTGCTGTATTATAAATAATTTTCTACATCTGGGCCAAGGCCAGGGACGGTTTCTGGTTTGTTTTTATGCGAGTATAATGACAACTTTTCTCGTTTCACACATAGAAGCAAAATTTAAAATGTCCGCCATTTATTTACGTATCGCACTTTCCCGCCTAGCTCTGCTTATACCGTCAACAAGTGTCAAGTAACTATAGTTACTTGTTGATTGTATGCCTAGTGTATAAGGCTTATTTTTAAACCTTTATTTGGAAGCCTTCCAGCAAACTTTTTCAATTTTTTCTTTCAAAAGAGACTATATTACTATAACCTTAATGTCCATGTAAAATATGAACATTGTAGCCCCACCCGTCTGGTCAGAATCGCGGGCCGATTGAAACTGACGAATTAGATAGTAGTAGTAGCAGTAGCAGTAGTAGCTAACATCCTTAAAGTGATTTTGAGCATGTTTCAAGCCATTTTTTCACCAAGAAGGAATGGTCGTACCCCAATAAAATTTGGCATGTGTAGTCAGGTACCTAAATCCTCTCAACTTTGATAGTTTTCAAGTCCACATCACGTTACATGACGGCTGGGTAACACCTCGAAATCACCCCAACTCTGCTTGCTGTATAAGGTGCTTGAGTGTGTAGCGCGCCACGGCTTGGCTGCGGCGCCCTAACGGGCACCTAGATTTATAATATGAGTTTGAGTTGCAATATCCCCGCTCCCCTGGCCCACAGAGTCGCCATTTTTTTTATCTTCCATATTGAAGGCTAATTACAAACAAAAAACGCATGTCAATCGTATGTCTTGGTCGATTTTATCGTAAGACGTGAGCACAGACGGACTGACATAAAAGTGATGCCTTCGCTCCCTAATTTAGTTTACATTCAAATGTAGGTCACTTTTTGTTAACAGCTAACAGTGATTACATAAGAGCACAGAAAATTACGGAGTATTGTGATCGTACTTGAAAGTCGGGGGACTTCTTTATCGACTCGGGCAGTAAAATCTTCACATCACGTCGCTTGTCGTGATGCGGGTACTTCTGGAACTACATTAAGCGTGTCATGTTTGAGAGGGGGATCCACAGTGGAGGATCCAGGTGGGAAGGTAGGGGCCATCCCCCCTTGATGATTATTAATGGGTTAACATTTATTATAGGGCCTAACCATCCTGCAACCTGATTATAAAATTCCAAACTGTGGTAAATCTAATAATAACACATTGAAATGCCCTCTCTAAAGCCATGTTAACACGTTTTTGACAAAACTTCCTTGAAATAAATTACCTGCGGGGCTAAGCTGGGGAGCCGCCTCCCCAGACCCTAGCCCCCCCCCTGTTCAATTAGGTCCTGGATCCACCCCTGGATGAGAATACCTACAACGACAGTTTAATTTCTAGCTCGCGATTTCATGACATTAATCAAATATATTCTTCTTTATCTATTTTATTGTAGTATGAGTAAGTAGTATTGTAGTTGAGTAGTAGTGGTAGCGATAGAGTCGAACATAAATCTGCATAAACTTATGAACATTCTCGAAACACTTCAAAAGTTATCTTATATATTACAAACCTTGCAAACGTATACTTTTAGCACAATCAAAATATATTACGCTTTTGAAAATCGCCCGAATTATTTGTTTGGCTAATTTAGAAGGGTTTTGAAAACTATTACGCTCAACATTCAGAGACTTTACATAGCGTAGGGCTAATTAATTTATTTGTTCGATAGTTTTAATATTAACCCAACTACCATTTTTCAAAAACTTTTCATACATAAATGTATATTCCAAATTTATAATTTTATAATATTTTAATAAAGGGGGCGCACCGCGCACGCGCTCAGGTTTTGGGGTTGTTGCGCCTATCCACCCTCCTAAGTAGGTTTAGGTGTAGTGTTGTTATCTGGGTCACTGTTGCAATGTTACGGGAGTGAGGGAGGGAAGGGGGGGGGGAGACGGCGACCTCCTGTGATTCTGGAAATAGCGCCTCTGCTACAATCATATCAATATTCCGCTCCGCTGCATTAGTCCTGTCACACTTCCACTCTCAATCGCTCCCAGTAGCCCGACTCTGACAGCCGGTCAGATAGAACGACTAACACAGTGATTGTGATGGTAGAAATATTAAACATCGTCGATTGTTTAGTACAATTAGAAACAACTTTGGTGTCAATAAACAATAATTGTGAAACTTTTAAAAAATTAAAGAAGTGTTCTTGAGTTCGTGTATTGTTTTGTAAGCGTTCATAATAGGCTAGGATAATCACATTGATCCACGTGTCGGTAAGTCAATAAACAATATTTTATTTTATTTTATTTTATTGGGATCGGTATCTACAAACTAACCAATGCCCTATCTAGTGTTAAACCCGACAGGCACGTCCTGGTTTTAAACCATTATTTGTGTTTTGTTAAATTCTCTATTCACGCGCTGTTGTTGTTGTTGTTGTTGTTTTCTTCGTACAAATATATGTAAAGCCAAATACAGATTGATCGAAAGTCATCATGAAACGTGTTATGAACTATAAAACTGTCATAACAGAGGGATTTACGTACATGACAACACATGCCAAATTTCCATTACGTTTAAATTAATAGTTGCAAATTCTATTTTGACAAGCTTTGTTACGGGGCAGTGTACATTTATGAAATAAGAATGCGCAAATGTAGAAGAGTACATGGCCTTCTTTCAGATCTAATTGCTTTTGGGCGTGTAAGGTTTGGCTGTATTTTTACAAATTTTTTGTATGCGTGGGTTATAGGTAGAGATTTCTTTAAAAAGGAGAGAGCAGATAATCACGTATCAGTTGCCATGGCTAAAGAGGACTTTGTATGTCCACACCTCACCTCCTGATAAAGAATTTTTTAATTAATATTAGCCTTCATTAATTAATTGTGTAGCGTGCCAATAAAACAAAACTGCTTTATTCCTTGTTCTCTTATATAAACATAGGAATGGAAATTTATAAAATTTTGTTCATCGCACAAACCGATGAACATACACGTTTATAAACATTTTATTTAATAGAATTTATATCATTCAAAAAATATCACGCAAATTCGATTTTGCAAGGGTGATAAATAAACTGACCTAACATTAATACGTGAATAATTTTGAAAACGTTTTACAAATTTGATATTCAATAACAATTTAGATAAATATGTTTTGATGGCACATAAATATCACACCAATATTAAACTAACAGGACATTTTTTAACTTAAGCCGCAACAATGCGGTGAATATATTTCATTCAACAAAATTAAAGAACTCTTCAGCGTAATCTAACATTGACAACTCGAGGTGTTTTGCGCAAATGTGGGACACGACGCCGCAGATTGAGGTTACAAGCTATTTTTAGCACCCGCATGCGATGCATCTGAAAGTCACAGGCTGCAGCATAATATATTAATCAATAGGCAGCACAAGATCCTCGGTCTCGTTATCCTGTACATGTCAATATTTTCTTTTAAGCATTTGTTCTTCATACCACATAGTTTTTAGAAAAGTTTACAAATAATCCACAAACAGTATAAGAAATAAAAATTTTATAGGTCTCCTTAATGTCAAGTGAGTGGGCAATTTTTTTCTTTCAAATCGATATTGTTGTATTCACACTTATATACACACAACATTATTTAACAATATCAACTGAGAAAATAATACGTCAATTTTGAGATAGTGCACCTCCCATTGCTAGAAACGTCATTTGCCTGGTTCGCTCACAAATGTACGGAAAGATCTTGCACACAGTATCCCTATGTCCTAACAAATAATCATTCTTCCAAGCACATTCCTATTTGTTGATTGTAATATCAGTTAAATTTATTATTCATACAGTATTGAGTGGATAAAGTACCCAACTCATTTTCAAACAATAAACTCATTTTGTTGCTCAGCTAATATCATCTTCTAGTTGGTGAGATTAGTGTTTATTCAAACTTAGATGAAATTTATCTTTGAAAAGTGAGCCCAAAATAGCTCGATGATAAGTCTTGGAGACAAAAGAAGAGTATGAGGACTGATGAAAACAGGAAACAGTGGCTATCTTATCTCGAAAACATCCTGTGAAGTTACTGGACTCGGTGGTCTACTGAAATCAATCAACAATGAATAGTGGAGTTGAGATGCATGGCTGGAGCTTTATCACGGCCGCAGTGGGCACTTCCGGTTAGCGGTAGCACCATGGTATCAGCTCGACACCACTTCCGGAACGGGAGTTCCCGGGACCGTGACTGGAATAGACTTTACTTGGGGGAAGCAAGTTCAAAAAGCAACGTTCTCATCCGATATGGAATGCAACATCCAAGTGTTTAGAGTTACAATAAACCAATAGTTTTATATGAGGGATGAGGGGGGGGGGGCGAAGCTCCCCTGTATGCACCACTTTGATGTCCGTCCATCTGCCGTGCGTGTGTCACGCCTCAGGATACAAACCTAACACTCCTACGATTTACGGCTACTTTTTCGGGTAGACCGAGTAAGTGTAGGCAAATTATAACTAAATTACCTTTTTAATTATCTCCTATTGATAAGCGTCTTTTTGTTGACATCCCTTCACAAAGTATGAGACAGTTGTTTTGGGTGACCTTGGAGTCGGAGGGGCAGGGCTACGCAAAGGATCATTTTCTGTACCAGTACTCGCCATCTCCATCAAGAGAGATTTTAATTTTGTACAATATTTATTCTTGTGTACTCGGCACCTAGAGACCAAGATCTTATTTCTGTGCTCTTCTTCGGCAATCTATTGTTTAAGTATAGCTGCTCCCAGTCATGGGTACACCTGTACCCGTGCTTATGATGGATTATCGTGATAGAAAATGAAACCAACTGTCGAAGAAAGGCTAAACAAATAATATAGTCCTCATACAGTAACAAATTGTTTCCTCTGATAATAATATAGACACAGTCATAAAACCTGACTTACGGTGACCGATAATTGATATACATTGTCCTGCTTATACAAATCACTTTTTATAACATAATAGGATAGGCGTTACATTAATAATTATCTGTTGATGGGACGAGAGATTTACAAGTGGCTATTTATACACGCCTATCAAGTCTATGATAGCAGTTATTACGACGCAACACAACATTAGGATTTAAAGGAAACCCTACAATACAAATATCCGCTCTCCGACCGACGTTGTCGTCTTCTTTGTATATTGTCCCCTGCGTAGCAAGAAAATGGTCAGGACTCGCCAAACCACCGCATCCTATCCTGGAAGAGTATAATTATTATTAGTACACGGTCATCGGAGCAACACGTGTCACCGAGACAGTAAATGTTTTGTCTAGCGAGACTCAAAGGAAATTAAAATTACAGCTTTAGAAAAATTAATTACGGTACAATTTGGTATATTTTATTTTGTCTTCAAATTCCGACATGTGGTAAACCAAACAGACACCTTGTCACCCACTTCTTCATATTGATTGATGACGTAACATTCATCTTGATCTGTACCTTATTACACATAACGGAATTCTAAACAAATGTTTCGATTTAGGAAAATATTTATTGCTGTTCTATTCCATCTTACTTTACACGCATTTAATACCTCTCCAAGCCACGTAAAATGGGGATAAGGGAATTTAGTTTCACGGAAGTTCTGGACAAAGTGTCCCTTCACACTTGGCCTTCTCTGGTGGCGCTTCAGAGTTTAGATATCTTCGCACTTCGTCAGGACCAAATTTTAATCATGCATATCCTACTTGTGGTCTTATTTTATCAATGTCATAAGTGAGGTGGTTGGTTTTTATCATAGTGCTCTACTAAGACTTTAGCAGCACGACCAATTCACCAATTCAGTTTAGTTCAGTTTGAGTGCAATAAGTTTGTCTTAACTTTTGCTTTAAACACAGTAACGGGGATATTTACCATTAAAAGTAGAATCATGATGTGTCCGGAGGGGAGAACCAATGCATTTGAATCGATGTAAAGCGACAAGGAGCGCCAGAAACTTAGCGAAAGTGTTAAGAGGCATCGAATCTTTTACTTCAGCTTATTTAAGCTTGTTTAAAATTATTGGTACGAGGTTATATATTTAAGTGTATAACAATTGTAAGGGTTCTTAGGCATGCACATAACTAAACTTCTGGTATCATCCACAGATGAAAGCTGGTGAGAGCTGTCTCGTGAGGGGACAGTGGGTGAGACACCATGATGCGAGGACTTCTTCTATGTCTGCTGTTGGACAGCGTCTTCAGGCAAGTGGGCATGTCTTCGACCCTGCCGAACCTTGACTTCACATACCACAACTACACTGAGTTGACGAGCTACCTGCGCCAAGTGGCTGATACCCACCCCTTTATTACCAGTCTCTATTCCATCGGAAAGAGTGAGCAGAGTGAGTACAAACTTGCATTGCTCCTTATTTTAAGTGCAGAAAAACGATTTAATGGTGCAAACAAGAGCAATGAACTACCAAACGTTTTCTTCGCTAAATTTAGCACTTGCGAATTCACAAGTGAGGTCACTATCGTTTCATCTAGACTTTTTTGGTCCAACCTTGTTTTCCTCAAACCTTCGTTTAGCTATACCATTTTTAATTAATATATTTGTTGTCCTCCTTTGTTAATCAGTTTTTTTAACTGAATAGGATAAAGTTAAATAAATAAATAAATAAGTTAAGAAGAAAATGACGAAGTAAACGTGTTTTTTTTGTTTTAAAGTTAGAAAAGTCAATAGTCGTAACATACCTATTCAAAACCTGTAGTGGATTAAAAAAACTTTAAAAATACAAGTTAAAACAGTGATTAGGAAATTACAAAACCATTTACATCATCAGGTTATTAAACGTTATTTTAAGTAGTATTATTAATGGGTTTTTTTTATCCACGAAAGGGTTTTGAATAATGTGTTAGTTGAGAGTCAGTTCCTTAGTTTAAATCTTGAAATTGTGCATGAGATCAAAAGAGCGGGTGGAGGGTGGAGGGGGGGGGTGCTTAATTGTGAACGGGAATTAGTAATGACTAATGACGAGTAATTAACATAGCACCTCGTTCAATGATTGTTTCTAGAGCGAGAGCTGTGGGTGCTAAACGTGACGGCTGCGCCCTTGAGTCGCTTGGGAGTCCCCAACGTCAAGGTCATCGGTAACATTCACGGGAACGAGGCGGTCGGACGAGAGGTCATTCTACACCTGATACAGGTGGGTGATATAGTGAGGTTACTCTTCACCTGATATAGATGGGTGATATAGTGAGGTCATTCTACACCTGATACAGGTGGGTGATACAGTTCGATCATTCTGATGAATGAAGGTAAGGTGGTGTAAACTAAGTCAGATACCTTACTTATCACAATATTTGTTTGCGTTGTTTAGTTCCTGGTATCCAACTACCCGAGCGACGAAACTGTGGCTTGGCTCCTGGACAACACTAGGATCCACCTACTGCCGAGTATGAACCCCGATGGCTTCGAAGTGTCAGAGAAAGGCTGCAACGGGAGCTCGCTCACGTTTGGGAGGTGAGATTAACACAGTCCATGATAATGCAACTCTTTAAACGTTAGATTCGCGAATTTAGTGAAAAAGTGAAAGATTCTGGGGTTCTCTCCACACAACACACACCATGTCTGTACTTTCTGGTTTGTGTGGGTCTCATTTTTTATTTTAAATAAATAAAATAAATAAATTTTATTTAGAGTCTACCCACTCAGTTATATAACTGATTTTCAGTAGGGGACTTTAAATCAAAACCCTGCAGGCCCCGACGCAATCGACGAGTGAGCGATAACCAACCAAAGATCGATATTTTTAATGGGAAATATAGCAATCAGTGGTATGGACAGTGCGAACACCAGCGAATCAACGCCAGAATCAACAAGGCCGATTCAGAACAACTCTGAAATTTATTATGTGCTTCGTTGCTAGGACGGCTCCAAAGTCACCGTTTACAAACTCCTAAGACAAGAACTGATGGACTGAAGTCCAAATCAGAAGTTAAAAAACTTCTGACTTTAGCGGGAATCGAACCCTGGACCTTCTGCATTGGAAGCAGATTCGCTAACCACAAGACCAACGAGCCACACAACAAGATCAACGAGTAGTATTCTATTCTATTCTTTTATTCAAGACAAACTAATAACTATTCTATTCTCCATTGCAGACCAAAACACAAACTCCAACTCTGGAATCAATTTATTTTACAAATTTGTAATCCTTTTTAATATGTTTTATTTATTTATGATTTTTAAGAAGTTCATCATATGATCATCTAATTTACAATGCGGTAAAGGCAAAAGTCCGATTATCTGGTATTAGAAACAGATATAAAACTAAATAAAATTTCATTTTTATTAAATTTTGCACTTAGCAATAAAGCCCTTATAGTGAGAGCTGTAAAGGGGAAGGAACACTTGAATATTGCAAATCCGGATACCAGCGTGAAATTTTGCATGGGGGTAGATAAAAATATCAGAATTAAAAATCCGCCGGGAGGCAAGCGATATCTCACCCCCAACACCCCCTAAATCATCCCCTAAAATTAGAATAATTCGTAGCTCTAACCCAAAAAAGAATTTTTATTCAAATTAGTTATTAAAATTATGTTTTAATGTGTTTTAACCCAATCGGCCTATTCTCATTTCCTAAACGACATTTTTTCAACCCCCATCCCTAATTGTTTATAATATTTTTACCTTGATTTCCAGCATTTACCAGTGAGGCACCTAGGAAGTTATCAGCATGAAATTTGACATGATGGTTCATAATAACCTGAAAAATAATAATCCGCCGGGAGGCAAGCGATATTCCACCCCTTTTGTTCTCTACCACCCTTAACTTTGGGAAAAACGTAAGGTAGTATTTAATACATTTTGAATATTTCAATTGCTGATTCAAATTATGAGTCGATGTGTTATAGTCCAGTCACAAATCATTCATACAAAACAAACAATTTTTTCACCCCCAACCCCTAATAATCATACTTTTAGTGACAAACACTGTTTAGTAAGTTACCAACATGAAATTTGGCATGGTGGTAGATAAAAGTATAAGAATTACTATTCCGTTGGGAGGCAAACAATATTTTACCCCTAGTGCCCTCTATCATCCCTTAAAATTGGATTTGGTACTAGGTCGTATTCAATGCATTGAAATATTAAAATTATCCAATAATATTATGCTCAAGCATGTTTCCATCCAATCAACCTAATTTCTCGTGTTTTTTCTACCCCCACCCCTAATAGTGATTTTTTTCATCAACACTTATTAGCATGAAATTTGGCATGGTGATAGATAAAAATATAAGAATTACTATTCCATTGGGAGGCAAACTATATTTTTACCCCTAGTGCCCTCTATCATCCCTTAAAATTGGATTTGGTACTAGGTTGTATTCAATACATTGAAATTATTAAAATTATCCAATAATATTATGCTCAAGCATGTTTCCATCCAATCAACCTAATTTCTCGTGTTTTTTCTACCCCCACCCCTAATAGTGATTTTTTTCATCAACACTTATTAGCATGAAATTTGGCATGGTGGTAGATAAAAATATAAGAATTACTATTCCGTTGGGAAGTAAACGATATTTCACCCCAAGTACATCCCTTAAAATTGGAAAGAGTGTTCAATGATTCGTTTTTTTCCATGGGTGGTTATCTGGAAGAAAGAATTCAATTAAAAATCTAATTAAAATTCAATAGTTTTAGTTTATTTAAGAAATACAATAATAAGCATGTTATGCGTTGGTATCTATGATTACATGGTACAAAGGTGGTATTTTCATACAATTTGTTACGAGTTTTGGGGCTGTGATATTACACTGTCACTTCAGACAAACAAACCGTCATTTGTTTAGAAACTGCATTGAGAAAAGAAGCTGCTACGTAGATACTTGTAACATGCTTATTATTGTATTTCTTAAAAAAACCAAAACTATTGAATTTTAATTAGATTTTTAATTGAATACTTTCTTCCAGATAACCACCCATGGAAAAAAACGAATCATTGAACACTCTTTCCAATTTGAAGGGATGTACTTGGGGTGAAATATCGTTTACTTCCCAACGGAATAGTAATTCTTATATTTTTATCTACCACCATGCCAAATTTCATGCTAATAAGTGTTGATGAAAAAAATCACTATTAGGGGTGGGGGTAGAAAAAACACGAGAAATTAGGTTAATTGGATGGAAACATGCTTGAGCATAATATTATTGGATAATTTTAATAATTACAATGTATAGAATACGACCTAGTACCAAATCCAATTTTAAGGGATGATAGAGGGCACTAGGGGTGAAATATAGTTTGCCTCCCAATGGAATAGTAATTCTTATATTTTTATCTATCACCATGCCAAATTTCATGCTAATAAGTGTTGATGAAAAAAATCACTATTAGGGGTGGGGGTAGAAAAAACACGAGAAATTAGGTTGATTGGATGGAAACATGCTTGAGCATAATATTATTGGATAATTTTAATAATTTCAATGTATTGAATACAACCTAGTACCAAATCCAATTTTAAGGGATGATAGAGGGCACTAGGGGTAAAATATTGTTTGCCTCCCAACGGAATAGTAATTCTTATATTTTTATCTACCACCATGCCAAATTTCATGTTGGTAACTTACTAAACAGTGTTTGTCACTAAAAGTATGATTATTAGGGTTGGGGGTGAAAAAATTGTTTGTTTTGTATGAATGATTTGTTGACTGGACTATAACACATCGACTCATAATTTGAATCAGCAATTGAAATATTCAAAATGTATTAAATACTACCTTACGTTTTTCCCAAAGTTAAGGGTGGTAGAGAACAAAAGGGGTGGAATATCGCTTGCCTCCCGGCGGATTATTATTTTTCAGGTTATTATGAACCATCATGTCAAATTTCATGCTGATAACTTCCTAGGTGCCTCACTGGTAAATGCTGGAAATCAAGGTAAAAATATTATAAACAATTAGGGATGGGGGTTGAAAAAATGTCGTTTAGGAAATGAGAATAGGCCGATTGGGTTAAAACACATTAAAACATAATTTTAATAACTAATTTGAATAAAAATTCTTTTTTGGGTTAGAGCTACGAATTATTCTAATTTTAGGGGATGATTTAGGGGGTGTTGGGGGTGAGATATCGCTTGCCTCCCGGCGGATTTTTAATTCTGATATTTTTATCTACCTCCATGCAAAATTTGGCGCTGGTATCCGGATTTGCAATATTTTTCCGCTAACAGCTCTCACTATTAGACATTTCGTTCACAACTACCCCAACTCCAACATTAGATATTAGATGCCTAAAGATGGGCATGAATTATTGTTCTTGGGCAGGTTTCCCATGAGAAATCGAAATTGTTGACGTTAATTTACTTATTTATTTAACGTCTATTTGGTATTTCTTTGCACAGAACAAACAAGAACCGCGTGGACTTGAACCGCAACTTCCCCGACGTGTTTCACACGAACACGATACCAGCACAGAAGGAACGGATGGCCGTAGAACACTGGCTTAAGAGGACCAAGTTCGCCCTCTCAGCCAGTCTGCACGGAGGGGCCCTGCTGGCTAACTACCCGTACGATAGCTGCGATGTCCACAGTGAGTTAGTTAGACATACATCAGGGTTCGATTCCAGACAGACAGTTGTAAGCAATTCTTAACATTCAAATAGTATGAAGTCATTATGTCAGAGTTGAACAAGCAGTGTGTGTGAACGATAAGAGCAGAGGAGCAGTAGAATGAGACGAGAGCGTTTCAGCGTGGAATTATATGCTGTGCGTTTAACAATTTAGTTAAATTAGTACAGAAATTTGTGTGTTATTTGACATGAGCAGAGGAGATAA
Organism: Sweltsa coloradensis; assembly: GCA_024449915.1. NCBI lineage: Eukaryota > Metazoa > Arthropoda > Insecta > Plecoptera > Chloroperlidae > Sweltsa > Sweltsa coloradensis. Next base: position 356,971 of record JAMZAV010000332.1, read on the forward strand.
CAGTCTTAACTGAAAGCATGTGTGGTGCAACAGTCTTCAAACTCAAAAACGTTTAGAATCGATGTACCTAGAATCGAGAATCGACTATACATAAATCAAACGTGCCTATTTTTTATAGAGTAATCCTAACGTTGGAGTTCCCTTAGCGCCCTATACCCAGCTCACACGCCAAAGAGGCAGCAGTAAACCTCTAACTATTTATGTATTATTATTTTCATGCCTAATTTAAATCATTAGAAATATCACCATCAAAGCTCTTAAACACACATTACCCTTATTTGGAGAAATCGTGATGGAAAAGACATCAAAATTTCTTAAATCGGTCATTAGAATTCTTGTGTTGCTCTTAAGGATAACTTTAAATTAAATCAATTAATTATTCCAGTCTGATGTGTATTTGGCTCATTGGTACACCCAATGAAAAATGCAGAAAATCCTAAGACTGGGCTAAATGTGGGGGGCATGACAAGCGTGCCCCCATTAAAGTAGAAATTGTGCCGATGATATCGAAGATAAATGTACTGTAGTATGTGTTATATGGTGATTTGCATTATGTATATAGTTTTTATTATGAATTGTATTTTATGCCTTCTGAGTCTACTTGGTTTTCGCAGCTTGGGACGCAGCTCTAAAATTGCTGAACGAATCCAGCGAAGAAGTGGACATGAAAGAAATCTGGAGACGAATCGAGCCTGGTTCGAAGCTTTGCTTTCTCTGCATGTTGTCTCTATACTTTCATTAATAGCGTTGTAATTTTGCTGCCTAAAATACCTATTTTTAACTAGCGTTGAAGCTTTGTGATTTTACTAGTACTTCGATAATGCAAAGTACACATGCTCCAACATCAATAATAATTGTGCCTACCTATTGCAGCTAACATTGTCGTTGCATGTTTATTAGAAAATGGAGAAAGATTCCCTGTAAGCATCACTTTTATGTCCGTCCGAGAATGATTTTGGTGACCCTAGAGGTCACGGGGAACGGGGCTAGCCATTGTCAGTATGGTAGGCCTAATATTTTAAACCCGTCACCACCACCAAAAGATAAACGCAGTTTTGTCTATCCTTCTTCCGCAGTCTGTTGATTAAGTATACCTACACGACCTATTCTAGGTACTCCCATATCTGTGCGTGTGTATAAATATGCTTATTTCACTGCTTTTTGTTTGTTGATGTGCATGTTCAGTTCTGGTTTTAAAATGACATTTGCATTGGCTAATACTTTAAAAATTTATCCAAGTTCAATTTATTCAAGGAAACAGGTGGTTGCTCATTCTTGTCTGCCTCACCCGAACGTATAAGATATTAAGCTCCTTCAAGTAGTAGCACGTAGTAGCATAAAGTCGGTCAACTTGCATAGATAATGTAAACTAAAAATAATAATAAAATTAATATACCGTAATAATAAAAATAATAATAATGTGATGATGAATAATGATAATGTGAAGTAGGAAGTTAAATTATACAGACCTATTCATTGCATCTCATAAAAGAAGACAAACCGAGAATATCAGATTATTTTATCAAATCTCTTGCAAATGAGAGGCAAAAAAAGATTGACAATGGACACAGATACAATTTTTTTTTAATGTGTGATAAACAGCATTTCATAACTCCTGCGATATTGTTAGTGAAGTGACTTTTAGTTTGAAAATCATACATGTAAGTTGTATTCTTTTGCTATATGCATCGTAGGATTGTAGAGGGGGGTTTGAACATCTGAACTCAATGTTCATTAAAGCTACTTCCTGGCCCTACATTATAACTAAGCACATATTTATTAAAATAGTTGCGTTTAGCCAAAAACATTTACCAATGTCGACATATTATAACTGACAAAATTGGGCAAGTTCAAAACAAAAGGAACAAGTGATTTACCGAACCAGTTCCATTTTTAGTTTTGAAAAAATAAAAGATCTACTACTCTCTGTGTATCGAGTCTGTGCCAGTGCCTGATATGCACAACTAACTTAACCATGTGTCACGTGATTTCAGGTGACAGAGAAGCCTTTGAGCCGTCCCTAACGCCTGACGATGACGTGTTCCGGTACTTGGCATCGTCATACGCAAATACGCATCCCACAATGCATCGCGGGCTGCCATGCGAGGGGAAGACCAGACATTTCCCAGGGGGCATCACGAACGGTGCCGCTTGGTTTGTCTCTTCAGGTACAAGAACGACATGTCGTGCTTACATTGTCTTAATATTCTAGTGCTTTAGTCAGCAGAGTTAATAATTGAATTTTAAAAAACAAAACATTTTATTGGATAAAAACTCTAGGCCTTTATCAACTTGTTTTTTAATTTTCAATTGACTTAAAATGTAGACTATAAGGTAAATTGTTATTGCTTTATGATTCATATTAATAAGCCATTGTTGAGACTATATTCCACTCAACATTATTACACTGTCTTTTTATTGAGGCCCGGGGGGGGGGGAGGATGGTGGCCATTGAATTTGAGTCATTACCAGAACTCTAAAAAGTCAATGGCCAAGTAATATTTTTTATGATTTTGAGTTTAAAATTTTTACTTTTTTTACCGAGAAAATGGTTGGCTTGGCGCTCGTAAACAGGCGAAATGATCTTACTTCTTTTCAATGCGAAACTAGGGAGGAAGAATGAAAAGATTGACTCAAATTCTATATCTCACAACATTCACAGCCGAAGACTTTTGAAGGAGAGCTTGGCTGCCGCTTTTTTCAAATTTTTGTATTTAGGGTGGAGGGGGGGGGGGGATATCACATCCTTTTGCTGTTTGTTTCATATCAAGGCATGAAATACTTGTAACTTGGGTATTGTTTATTTACTTTATAACGTTCACATTTTACAATGTATAATATAAACAGACCAAGAAATTGGTGGCTGCATAGCCCAGTTGGTAGAGCATATAGCCCGGACGGCTAAGGTCCCGGGTTTGATCCCCGTGTAGTCACTACATTCAAAAGACATAGCATATAGTATAGCATATAGCAATGAAAATTACCTCAATAAATATGAACTTTGTAGCCCATGAAAAAATTACCGGAATTTCCCAAGTTATTAATGGTTTTGAATTTAAATGGTTTTGGTTTTGAAAGCAAACGTATATGAGTCTGAGGTACATACATCTAAGTGTGGTCCAAGTTTCATAGTTCTAAGATGTACCGTTTTCTCTGTAGGCTCTTATTCCTCTCTGTCAGAATCAGCCAACCAGCCACCCACCCAGCCAGCCGGAAGGTTTTCGACTATGTTAAGGCACTTTTTTTTTAACACAGAACGGGTTATCGAATTGGTCTGTTTTTTTTTTTGGTAGGTCATGGACCAAAAATCAGGTCATATACTGAGTTTCAAGATTGTAAATCTTTCGGGGCGGCGTGTGCAGATAGCTGAAAACCCCCAACTCGGGTAGTAGTATACAGGTCGAGTTAGTCGTTATGGTTATAAACAGCCGCGTGCGCTTGGCTGCGGGCGAATCACCGTCGCCCTAGATAACAATGACCACGTCAGACCTCTAGGGGTCCCACTATTAATATTCCAATTCCACATTTTATGTGATATTCTAATGAAAATTAAAACTTACACAAGACTTGTTCAAACCACATAATATGCTGCTCTTATCGTGTTTTAGGAGGAATGCAAGACTACAACTACGAGTTCCACGGCTGCATGGAACTAACACTGGAGATCGGATGCTGCAAGTATCCACCACATGATCAACTGCCGCGACACTGGGACGAGAACAAACAGGTACGACTACGTACAATCACAAATAACAGGAATACACCAGAGTATGAGTAATTATTATGCTTCTACCTCCCTAAAAACGAATGAGAATTTTCTTGTAATATACGTTCATTGTGTCTGCGTATCTTGAATTTGTTAGAATAAATGATAAATACAATTCCTTGCATAGTTAAACATTTTAACTTAACTACCGGTAATTCAGGAGATAACAAAAGAGATGGCAACAAGTGGTTTTGAAGTGCCTGTTCAAGTATAATTTAAATTAAATAGGTATTCATATTTGTCATGAATTGTTTTAGTCAAAATAGTTTTTAGGTAGATGTACGAATTGTATGTAATTCACTCACGTGAATAGTGAAAATGTCAATCAAGGTATGTACTTGATAGATTTTGCTGAATGCACACATGCAGCTCATCGCAGAGCCCCTCAGATGAAGTCAACATGAATTGCATAATATTATGTTTGCGTGAGAATCAAGTAATTTGGTGGTGGAGCCGGGTTAGTCGAAAGTGAACTGAACATATCCTTCTAATTTCACCCTCCTTTAATCTTTATCATAGACGTCAGCTATCATAACAAAACATGGTACATAGTTTATTAATGAAGAGTGGCAATATGTACTTAACAAAAATGTTTTAAAACCATCTTACATGTACTATTTTGTTTGGATTAAAAACGACCATTTTAATAATGTATAAATAATTCATCTCAATCCAATTCAAAGCAGATTAGTGTTCTATTAAAAAAAATTAATTAAATTATCAAGAGTGAAGACAGACAATTATATTATAATGAAAGTTACAATAAAATTACTAGGGAAACGCCAAAGTCGTTGTTAAACGAGTGAGTGAGCCATGTGTTGAGTACCCGGTTACATTACTTTTCTTCCCCCTACCTTAGGCCTACCTAGCCTATCATAGGCTAGAGAGGCGCAAGATGGCGCCCAGTCCGCCCACGCGCGTATTTCGCTCCGTAGTGAAAATAAGTTTTACCGCGGTTCTACTCGGAATCCTCGTGTTATCTCTGTACGTGCGTGTGTCGAAAAGTGACTTCTTCTCGAGTGCGACTACACACGAGCCAAGCATTGTTATCTCTTTTGCAAGAAGAAGTTACACATTCTCCGCGTTCGCGTGCACAGGGATGCGGACTCTGAGGCAGCCAGGCCACCCCCGACCAGCGCAAACGGTTCGCTGAAACGAAACACAACATCTTTCGCGTTCAGAGCGCTTTGCCTACTTCTCTTGTCGGGGGATATCTCTGTAAATCCCGGCCCACCGTCCACAAAAACTCTGCCAGTGTTTATATGAACGCCCGCAGCATTGCCGGTTCAAAATTAAATGACTTCAACACACAATTTGCGGATACTAGTGAATACGACGTCATATGTGTAACAGAAACGTGGCTAAGCAATAAAGTGTTTGAAAGTGAAGTACTCAGTGAATCATACACAGTTTATCGGCGCGATCGTAGTGAGGTTATACAGGGAAAATCTGGAGGTGGGGCTATGATTGCTGTAAATTCAAAATTGAAGAGTGTGTTAGGAAAAAATACCAAAACCAAACTGGAGATTCTGTGGGTGGAACTAACACACAACGTTAACTCCAGTGTCTTCATCGGCTGTTTATACCTCCCGAACGCAACGGTTGAGGCGTTAGAAGAGCTGCACCAGTCTCTGACCCTAGTGCAATCTGATCTCCGACCCAGCGACCACCTGCTCCTGTTTGGGGACTTCAACTTGCCAGACATAGACTGGGCACCGGAAGCAAACTCTCGTGTTCTCCGTCCCACCCTCAAATCTCTCTCTCAACCTAATTTGCTATTTTTGGAAATTCTCTCTGAATTCGATCTTCTTCAAAATAACAGATCACCGACCTGTCACGAACACGTGGCTCGACCTTGTCCTGTCAAGAATACCAACCTAAGTCTAGACGTCAACACAACTGTTTCTCCCATACCAACAGACCACATTCCCCTAGCATGCAAATACAACTTCCGCAATTCCCTGGGTTTTACAAACCATCGAGTAGAAAGATGTTTAATTGGGCAAAAGCAAATCTGGACTGACCTGCGAGAGAGGCTTAACTGTTGCCCATGGGGCATTATCAGCTCAGGTGCAGACGCAAACGAATGCTGTGCTCTGTTCTATGACCTACTCTCGGGGGTTATAAACGACGTTGTGCCGAAGTTAAAGTCAACCCAGCTAAATATCCCCACTGGTATAACGCAGCATTAATTAACTCTCTTCAAGCCAAAACAAGGTCCCACAAAAAATGGAAACAATCAAATCTTCAATCAGACTACATAGAGTACGGTGTTCGGAGGCAAGAGTTCAAGAAACTGCAGCGGGAAACATTTAAAACACACATGCAAGACCTAGAGGAATCATTCAACAAGTCGCCGTCACCAAAATCATTCTGGAGCTACATTCACAATAAAACCCGTTCACGACGAATCCCGATAGAAGTGTCCTACAACAACGAGACTGCAACGGATACCGTCAAGTCATGTGAACTTTTTTAAAATTTTTTAAATCATTTTTTTCAGCGCAAAGAGAAAAATACACCCAATGAAAATTTACCTCATTTGAACCAAGTGGTACCTCAAACCTCTCTACCTTCACTTTTGTAAATAAAGATATAATTTTAATGTTAAAAAATGTAAATCCGGGAAAATCTTCGGGCTCCGACAAAATGCCAGTGTCTATAATCAGGGTGTGTGCAGACGCTCTAGCTGGGCCGTTGGAAATAATATATAATCGCATCCTTCAGGAAGGCGTCTTCCCGGATGTATGGAAGCATGCAAATATTACACCTGTTTTTAAAAGTGACGATAAATCTAAAGTGACTAGCTACAGACCAATATCACTCCTTCCGTTTTTCTCAAAGGTTTTCGAAAAGTTTATACATCAACATTTACTTCACCATGTTCGCCACCATATACCATCTTCCCAGCACGGATTTATGCCGAAGCGTTTAAAAATATCTAACCTTGCGTACTTCACACACAGTATTGGCGAGAATATCAACAACAACAACAACAAACAGGTAGATACGGTTATATGGATTTTTCAAAGGCCTTCGATTGCGTAAGTCACCATCTCTTTGTATATAAATTAGAAAAATTGGTCCCACTATTAAAAAAACTTGCAAGCTATTTACATAGTAGACAACTGTCAGTAGCAATCGATGGCATCTCGTCACATTCAGTGAAAGTCACATCTGGGGTCCCACAGGGATCAATCCTTGGGCCATTGTTGTTTAATATTTACATATGTGACATTCCTTCGTGCTTGAAATTTTCATCAATTCTTATGTACGCAGATGACGCTAAGATATTTCTATCCATAACATCTTTAGCGGACTGTATTAAACTACAGTTAGATATCGACGCGCTCGTTGAATGGTGTAGAATCTGGAAGATGAAGCTGAATCCATTGAAGTGCACAATTATTACCTACACCAATAAAAAGAACACAATTGACTTTGCATATCAATAAAAAAACACGTTTCTGGAAAGGGTAAACAGAAACACTGTTAAAGACCTAGGTATCCATATTAGTTCCGACCTAAGTTATAACAAGCACTACGAAGTAATGATGGGTAAGGCCTTCAAAATGTTGGGGTTTGTTAAGAGAACATGCAATAGAGACTTTTCAACCCAGACAATTAGACGGCTTTATCTCGCCATGGTTCGTCCCATTGTTGATTACGGTAGCGAGGTGTGGTCACCTTACCACGTTACTAAAATCAGCAATGTTGAGAGACTGCAACAGAGGCTTGTTAAATGGTTATGTTATAAATCATCTGTTATTTACCACAGGAGAGACTATACTAACTTGTGTAGGGAATACAACATGCCGCCACTGGTGGACAGACGGACAACCTCAGACTTGGTGTTCCTTCATAAAATTGTACAGTGTGAGATTGACAGTCCTGAACTGTTGGAACTTGTTAGTTTCAACGTTCCAGTTAGACGATCTCGCAACACTAAGCTCTTCTATCCACCCAAGTCAAGAATAAATACATTCAAATACTCTCCGTTAGTCAGAATTCAAGAAACCTACAACAGCCTCAATTATTCAAATACTCCTCTAAACTTAGATCTCTTTTCAAGTACACCTTAAAATACCAAAGAAAAATGTCGTAGCGCACTGAACAGTAAGTAGATTTAATCTTAGAGCACATTTGACAGCAACCAATAAATCAATTCGCCAAATTACATTTAGAGTCAGTTCTCATGTACTAGGAAAACGCTAAAGTCCCGCCGCGTTGATGGATGAGCTTTTTAAAGTTTTTAGTTTGCGTGGGATATCTTTACTTTTGCAAGTGCTTTGTTTTGTAAGTGATTGTTGTCAAATTTCTTTGTTACCTGTCAATTGGTATTATTTACCGTAAAAACTTATATTAAAAGCTTTATTTCTATGGATTCTGGCTAACTTTTTCAACTTTTTCTTTTAAAAGGTACTACATCACTATAACCTTAATGTCCATGTATAATATGAACGTTGAAGGCCCACCCGTTTGGTCAGAATTGGCCCAAATGGCACGAAAATATCGCACTAAAAGTCAAAAAACTTATATTAAAAGCTTTATTTCTATAGATTCTGGCTAACTTTTTCAACTTTTTCTTTCAGAAAGCAATACATCACCATTACCTTAATGTCCATGTGAAATATGAACGTTGTAGCCCTACCCGTTTGGTCAGAATCGGCCCAAATGTCTCGAAAATATCGCACTAAAAATCGAAAAAAATCGTAAAAGTGCGATATTCATGAGAAATATTTCTTCGATTGTACCCAAAAACGTGGCACGTCTAAGTTCAGAGATTTCGAAGGTCCCCTTCAATTTTCATCAAGATCGCATATGCCGTTTGCCCGGAATCGTGCGAACAAACAGACAAAAAAACAAACAAAAAAAAAAAAAAAAAAAAAAAAAACAAAAAAAAAACAACCGAGCTAAATTTTTTGGGGGGTCAGTGAAATTGAAGTCTTCGCTTCGCTCATCCAATTAATTTTATACTTTGCCTACCTACAATTATTGTGTTTAATTGTTTATTGCTCATTTATTTTGTTTCTGAGCGCAGCCAATTTTCAACTTGTTACTATAGTCTCAATTGTACACTATCTTTAGTATAATTCTCACTTTCTGTATTATTGTCATTATGTTATTATTTGTTGTTGTAATCAGAACTCTATTCTAGCTTCACTAGATAGATAGGTCTTCAAACGGAAAATTTGTATGTAGTTTATATAGTGAAGTGAAAACAAGTTAGTAATGTAGTATAATTGTAAAAAATATGTGTTGTAGCATTAATATATTCAAATTATGTAAACGTTTGCTCTATTGTATCTAATGTTCTCTGGAATGTAAATTCTGTATTAGATAAATAAAGAATAATAATAATAATAATGACCTAACAGTTGACGCGCCCGTCCCCGTATACCAACAAAACTTTAAAAAAACTATTATTTATACGAATATAATCATCAAACTTAAATGCAAATGTTCCCGGGTACTCACCACATGACTCGCTCACTCGTCTAACTACAACTTTGGCGTTTCCCTAGTCTAGTTGGCTAAGGCGCCCTTGTAGCCGAAATGTGAAAGAAGTGGGTTCAATCCCCTGGTCGGGAAAGATTTTGTAATTTCTAGATTGTATTTCAAAAATAATTAAACATGTTTTGAAATGCATATAACGCAGTGTAGTCCATCATCTGTGGCAATAGGGCCTTCTATGGTAAACATAGCCAGTACGAAATACGTGAAAATATTGCAAGGTTTACTCAATCTACGAGCGGAATTTGGGGGTACCTTGACGTGCAACATTCGACTGACCTTGCATGGGCACGGCATTTCACGGCCAGGCGAATAACAAACAAAAAATATCTTTTCAAAATCTAAAACATTGTCGTTAAAATAATTTCTAAACATTGGAAGTCTATTTTTCAGTTTATTATTTCTTGTAGGTTTAAATCGCAACGAATCTTGCTGATTTTGTTAGCAGTTCTCAATAAACTCGTACCGGATGTCTGTTTAAAATTTCAGCGCAATCTGTTCAGCGATTCGGCTGATTTTCAACGTACACACACACACACACACACACACACACACACACACACACTCACTCACATACACACGCACGCAGAATAACGATAAGGGCCGTTTAAGTTGAATGGAGATCACTCCGTTCGCTACGCTCACTCGTTTAATCAATAAACCAGAAAACTTCTCAAAACTGTCAGGTCACCTTTCAAAATTAATTTTAATCACGTTTGTTTATTACAAGCAATAATAATAATTCTGTATTTTATTCTCATTTCCAGGCATTGTTAGAGTACATCGGACAGGCTCATCGCGGCGTACGAGGAACAATACTAGACAACGGCACGCAAGCTCCTATTTCTGGGGCGAGTCTGAAAGTTGAAAACCGAAGTATCTTCTTCTACACCAATGAAAAGGGAGAGTTTTGGAGGATATTGCTGCCAGGAAAATATCAACTAACAGTTAGTCGAAACCTGTTACTACCCAATTGTTATGTTTTGTGTGACAAGCCTCGTTTTCATGTTGACGAGTGAATCACGTGGCGCAAGCAGCCACAAGTATAAACGGTCTTCTTAACTTTGGTTGCGCCATTTGCATGGTGCACAATCTGATTGGTCAAGATCCTTTTCGCTATTTTCCTTAGCCAGCATGAAAACGAGCATAAAAACATTATTTTATGTAGGTACTTAGTTTTATTTACTGTCAGTCCATTGTTAGTCAATTTTAATAACTGAATAGAATAGACATTAAATACATTTTTGAAGGTTTAATTTTTTTAGTGTTTTGAGTATATGAACAAAAAGGAATACTATGTGTTTTGGTGTTCTAGGTGCACATGGACGGCTACATGCCACTATCTGTACCCTTCACAGTGGTGGCAACGACCAAGGGACAAAGAGCCAACGCCACGTGGTTGGATGTTTACATGTCTAGGTTGCCACCGCGTGGGATAAGTCCTCGTATGTTGGTACCATCCTCTGTAATCGTCATGGCCTCCGAGCCTCTACCAGACACGACCGCTATCACAACCAGTGCACAGGAAACCAGCACAACAACACAACTGACCACTACACAAACAGCCATATCAACAAGCCAACTCACAAACTATGTAGTTGGTGGCGTACATTTTGAACAGTCCGAGTCACTGGAAATTAAAGTTACACCAAACACCGGTTGTAGGAAAGCAAGTCAAGGCATGATACAAGAAATATTGCTTTGTTTAGCACTGGCTAGGTACGCGAATGTGCTTATGTGATAAATATTGCTACATATGAAGATAGCTAAGAAAATATAACATGGTACCTATTTAATTTTAAGTTGAGAACTTCGATAGGTTTTCAGATACCGGTACAAACATTACTCCATTTCTAAACCGACTTGATGGCAAAACTAGTAAAAGTGCAAACAGAGAAACAAAATCGAAACAAATATTAAATGTTTGGATGAGATTGTACTGAAATTTAACACTTTTTTTCACGTTTTAGGGATGAGTGCATTGTAGGTCTAGCAGTTGTTTCACCTTCTACGCTCACGAATGATATAAATACCAAAGAAACTAGTCTACGAACTGTAACTAGAATTTCAGTTTCAACCCCTTCCCCCCCCCCTCCCCAGACACTACTGCTATGGATGTTAGTTGTTAAATGTCCAATTTCAATGTGCAAAGCCATATAAATGTTGTAAAGTAGTACCCTTATTAATACGGATATACGGATATAGGCTTAACAGTTTTCGATGCATAAAATCAACATTATTCTTTATGTGTGTATTTTATGTTCATTATTCTGTCCTGTCTAAAACATTTGCGGTGTGAGTGTAATGGTCTACCATACTGAGATATTTGTATAACCCCAACACCAGCAGTTAAGTTTTTCAAGGCCACGAGTCACGAGTGTCACACACGTGTAGTCACTAGATAGATATCAAGGAGGATGGGTCAATCCAAATTTACAAAATACAAATCTTGAAACATTCATTCATTCATACAAACATCAGTCTATTACACATATATTTCAAAGGTCTTATTAACTTGCATACTTGATGGCCGACTTCCCGTTTCCTATAGATTGTTAAGATAATAACATATACAATCTAGGGTAGAGCAAATTTAAATATGTGTTTAACTAAATTATTGCAGATTTATGACAAGAAATGCAATTAATTTAAATTAATTAACTAATTAATTCGTATTTAGAGTCGACCCACTCAGTTATATAACTGATTTTCAGTGGAGGACATTAAACCAAAGCGACTAAGCCAACCCTGTAGGCCCCGACACAATCAACAAGTGAGCGATAACCAACCAAAGATCGATATTTTTAATAGGAAATATAGCAATCAGTGGTATGGACAGTGAGAACATCCGCGAATCAACGCCAGAATCAACACGGCCGATTTAGAACAACTTTGAATTTATTGTGTGCCTCGTTGCTAGGACAGCTCTAAAGTCATTGTTTACTAATTCCTAACCCAAGAACTGATGGACTTAAGTACAAATCAGAAGTTAAAAAACTTCTACCTATAGTGGGAATCAACCCCTGGACCTTCTGCATTGGAAGCAGAAACGCTAACCACAAGACCAACGAGACACACTAAGAGCAACGAGCCACACACAAATTTATCCAAAACTGTTCAATAAAGTAAATTACTCTAAATTTTCTGTAAATCAGTTAAACAAACAGTTTTTGCATGGGAAACCTGCCAAGGAACAATTCATGACCTGCTTTGTCATGCAGGTATGTAAGTAAAGGATGAATGGAGAGTTAGAATGGAATGTCCAAGGGCTATTTAAGAGGACTCAATCCCGAGCATTTGTCATATGGTCTTCTTTTCATATGCCTGCATTTTTGGCTAACTGGGCCATCATGCACCATATGGTCCGAGGAAAATGTAAGAAAATACTTTCAGTCACAGACAGGATTGCAGGTGGCGGGTATCGACCGACAACCTCCCGACTCAGTCTCGTGCGTTATTGACCGGTTATACGCGAGTACTCCACAAGCTTTCATTCATGTCTTCCTCGCACAGTGATTTTAAAGTAAATAATGAATAGACTACAAAATTACCAACAGAACGTCATGGAAATAATTACTAGAGGAACTAACTGTAACTTTCTAGTGCAAGAAAAAGGCAAAAACAACTGAAATACGTAGTATTTAGTATTCATCTATTCTGTTTCTAATTAAATATATTCATTTCGTCTATTTGTGTATGTGCGACCTACCTAACGTTTTTAAGGTATGCTGTTGTCCTTCTGTACCTTTTCCTCACTGAAACAAGTTTATTCATGTTCCTAGTTTAGTTAATCGTAATAGTAATGATGGACAAATTTAAGAACTGAAACTTCAATCCCGAAATAAGTTCCAGACAATGTTTTATATTTTGTCAATTCCCCCTAAATTATAGAAGTAAGTTATATTACTATTCTTAAGACTTCCTGTAATTATGAAAATAACTGTAGTCCATACCAAGCCAAGCTGGCTCTAAAATATAATGCTAGAAATTGGTTTTATATAGCCTGGCAGTGCCAACTGGGTCTGGTATGACTGTATAATAGTAGTGTAAGTGTAAGAGATAAGTGTAAAATTAATTAGTGACAAGCAATGCTCTTGTAATAAATTGTGATAGGAGCATACATTGTAACTTCAATTCCTTTGGTAATGTGTGACATCACAAATATGATTTTTCTCTCAAATATTACTTTAATATTTCAATTTACAAGCATATTTAGATAATGACAAGCAAGAATATGTATTTTATTTAATAAGTAAAATTTCTTAAATATGTTTTTGTATTGTTCACATGTAGTAAAACATTGTGTGTCATTCGACCCAACATGCCTGCAACATTAAATTTATCATTGATGTAAGCTATATTGTGTGTATAATTAATAAGGTATGATTGAAATGTTTGTTTCAAGTGGTTATTGATACTTGTGTGAAACTCTAAAACCAAAGGTGAGTAAATTGCATAGACATGAGAAGTTAGCCTACTTTTGTGTGGTTCCATCCAAGAAAGTTATACAGTAATGTAAAACCATAAATTGAGAACACTTAAGTAAGTTACATCACAATAATGGCACAAAATAAATTTGCAATCTAACAAAAGTAAAGGAACTAAAGCCCAGAGCACATACTTTCCAAAGGTTTTAGGTTTATGGTTTATTTATGGTCTAAGAAATGTTTTTCTATTACGTTTCTAATACGCGCGCTATCATTGGCCGGAATTATGAGAGCTCGCTTCTCATTGGCTGGGTTTAGTGTTTGGTGTCTAAGAGCTTGCAGGATGAAATATTTTTATCTTGTTAAACCTTAAGAAAACATGTGAATGCGATAAAGCTTTGCGCATGTTTCAACTTCGTTAAACCACAAACTTTAAACCTTAAGAAGTTATGTGCACAGGCCTTAAATAAAACACGACCAATTACACACATCTTCACTTTATTATTGACATTGTGTATTAATGTAATAATATAATTTTACAATTTGACTGTACAGTAATAATATTAATTTACATTCTTTAAAGAGAAAGCTTTAGACAAATGTCTGCAGTAGTAAGCTTTCAATGATATTTTACAAGTTTAACAATGTAACAGAAATATACTTAGTGACAATGGAATGATCATTCATGATGGTACACGGGTTTATTAGTGTGGTGATATCATTAAGAAGTGTCTCGAGAAGTATGTACGTAGTTGTTTGTATTTGAAGAAAAATACATTTCAGTTTCTCTGTAGGCCTAAATGTACATTTTTCAATACATTTAATACATTAATTCCATTTGCGTTGGTCATTATTTCCTGTGTGAATCTTGCATTTGAAATTATTAATAAATTAGTGTAACATCATCCAGAATATAATTATTTACTTGTCACTTTATAAGTAGCCAACTATATACGTAATATGTAACTTGAGGGATGAGTTTGTTAAAAAAAACTCATCCTCTCCGCCTCTCAGAACCTAAAAAGGAAAACATTGGTTTGTCCTTTCTTTCTGCAACCTCTCTCACCCTTCTATCTAGGATGGCAAGTTGTACTTTACCAACACATTTGTTACAATGTGCATGTATTAATCAACAACACATTTTCTTTATGCAATTTTAACCCTATAAAGTTTCTTTTGGTGATTGTTCCCAATTGATTTGAATGGCTGTATCTTTCATAAAACCAATTGTGTTGAAAGTGCAATGAAATTAATTGTGTTGTATATTGAAGACCAAAAGTAATTCACAGGACAAACAGATCATAGATTCTTATCCACATAGTACTGTACTGCATGGATTTGATTTTTTATATTATATGAACACAATCACAATCATAGCTCAATGATTTGCACCCCGGAGTCAGTGGGTTGTGACGTGGTTATAATTTTAATTTTTAATGCAGTAATGAGTAACAACTCGGCAATGACTTTGTAAATAACGAATAAAAAAGGCATATATAAATAAATGTAAACAAAGTCAAGTTACAGTGCAAGATACAGTAAAACAATAAACTTGAGAAAGAAAGAAATATAATGATGAAAAAATTAGCAACTACTCGACAATGACTTTGTCAATAAAGGATTAAAAAGGCCTATATAAATAAATGTAAACATAGTCAAGTTGCAGTGTATGATACAGTATAAACAATAAACTTGAGAAAGAAAGAAAGAAAAGAAGAAGAAAGAAGTATCATAGAATAAAACTAGGCAGCTTTTTCTACTCCTGTTGATGGCCGAGCGTTTTTAGTTGACTATTACGGTTGTGTCATCAGTGATGTCCATTGTTGTTTCGTTTGTGTACGTGTTTTGTAGACAACAGCAAGCGTGAACCATATTATCTTCCTTCAACAATGCGAGGTAACCGACTACGAATCAGTGAAAGATGGAGAACTGATACGCACCTCAGCTTGCCAGCTGCGGAAAGGTGCAAAGCGGTGATGTCATATTGATCTCTTTTTACCCTAAAAGTACGATTTTTATAAGAAATATTTCTTCGATTGTATAAAAAAGTTAACATACCTAGGTTTAGTGATTACGAACGTTCCCATAAAGTTTCGTCAAGATCGGAGTGGCCGGTTGCCCAGTTGATACCCACAAATCACGGAAAAATTGTAAGTGTTAACTAATAGAAAAAAATCGTAAAAGTACAATAATATATTAAAATCATTTAATTTATCGGATTGTTTTGTGGCGGTGGTATTCAACGATTGAAGATATACATTTAAAAGTTTTATTAACATACAGTCTGTATTAATATATTTCTTCATTGTACCCAAAAACGAGGCAGGTATAAGTTCAAAGATTTGGAAAGCCATCTACAAATTTCGGCAAAGATCGGATTAGCCGTTTATCCGGTAGAGCGCAAACAAACAAAACCAAGAAACACCTTAACCACTTTTATCAGGGTAGCGAAATTTAAGCCTTTGCTGCGCTCATCCAACAACTAGTAGTGTAATTGTGACTTTATTTTACTCATTAATCAATAAAATATATTAAATAATATGTACACGTTTAACAAAAATATAAATATTGAAGAAGAAAATATATATGTGTGATAAAACTGATATAGCTGATAAAGTATTTAATTAAAAAATTTTAGTATGTTCATGATTCAAGTACAGCATTCCTAGCACAGCAGTTGTAACTTCATACATACCATAGCTACCTACAAAGATAGTACATAGACCATAGTAGTAAAAATGTAGGCCAGTACATGGTAATAAATGTAGGCAAGTACATTATGTGTAATATTTAATAATATATACCATGCAAAAATATTGAAACTAAATTTAAAAATTATTTTAAACACTGGCTAGGTATAATAATTATAACATGTCTTATGGAGTTATGGTATTTAGTACTATTTACTACTATTTACTAAGGGTTATGTAGTAAGGGCTGCCTAAATGTTATGAGCTGCTTCAAGTAGCTAATTTTGAGCACTGCAAACAATTAAGTTGTACATGCCATACTTTTTTTAATATGTTCAAAGCAACATAATACGATTTTGTTTGGGGAGATCACACAAGTCTAAAACAAGTTTATAAAGTGGAAGACAAAAATTTGACTTCAGTCCAAAGCACAATTAAATGAGAACTAAAGTATGCACACATAACAAAATATACAAAGTATGACTCATTGAATACTTACTAGTGATGACATTGGGTGCCCAGAAACTGTTTCCGAACCGGTTCAATAGCGACCCGGTTCCGACTAATCAAACCGGTTTCATTTCTTTCCAGATCTGTCTGTACAAAGTACTTTACCCGCTGTTTTCCGCACAAAATGTTAATTCTACACACCGTTATTCGTGCGGTCTATTTCTGCTGAACATGTGATGATAAATCGGGAATCTAACCTTCCTCTCCAGCTGCTTATTAACCACTCGACCGGCATTGACGCCTGAGGCTGCTACATGACATTTGACAGAAGGCAGTTGTACATAACAAAGAATGGGCGCCGAAGTGGGTGCTCACGTAAGTAACGCTTATAAAATGAACATAAATCAACCTTAAAGCAGACGTTACACTGGGAAGTGAAAAGAAAAAGTGAAGAGAAAAAGTAACTTTTTAAAAGTAGAGTTAGCATGTAGCTTACGGGACTTTTCCCGTTGCTGTAACACTGGGAATTCAAAAATCAAAAAGTAAAAACTTTCCGAACTAGTCGGACTTGGTTCGACTAGTGAAAAGAGAAAAGTAAAATAACCTGAACAGTTGATCGTGATTGGTTGGTAATGTTGCCATTGACTAAAACTTTGGGAATAAATCGACAGGTATATAGATGTCCCTCTGCCTTTCTCGGAGATGTGAACATAAACGTGGCGGTGGATTCGTTTGCAAACGGAAAAAACCACAAGAAAACATTGTCGTACCTTAGTACACACTCTTGCCATAACAATGCACAATAGTTTTGCAGGAAGGCTGAGATGTGGCGCCACGCGCATACTTTTTCTTTTCGTTCTGAAGTGAGGGCTTGGAAAAGTTATTTTTCTCTTTACTTTTTCTCTTTTACTTTTCTAACTTCCCATTTTAACGTCCACTTAAAAACCAGTTCTGAAACGATTCCGACGTGGAGGAACCGGTTTGAACTTTTTAGGGCCAATGTCATACCAATACTTAACGTATTCTTTCACAACGAGACCCACTCAATCACAACCACAGAGTCTTGTGGCCTGTGCTAAGCAAGGATGTCTTGTATTTGTCCAGCTTTTTGTTAAATCATCAGGCAATACATATTATCGATGGATAGAACACAAAATGTAAAAATAATAAAGGGGAAACATGCAATATGTACTGAGTGTATACAAAATTTATGCTTGAATTGACACTGACAGTTTTCAGATAAAACAAGTAGTCCTTTGGCTCAAAACCACTGTTGATTCATTGGCAAACTAGTAACCAATCAATATTGAATAACAAAACCTGTAATTTGTTGGAAAATTACAGCATTTCAACTTACCACACAAAGTTTTTAAATGTGAATACTTAATTGATTATTAGACTGTGCAGGGCTTAATTTTTTTGTATGGCCAGGCATCTTGGAGAAAATTTAACATGTCCAGACAAAAAAACTTCCATGACAATTAATATGATTTATAACAATCATACAATCATACTATAAAATAGTGTTTCAGGTGTCTTCCACACATGGGCATGTGAGAAAGGGTACAATGACCTGCCCGCCAACTAATTTGACATGCCCTGGGTATGTGGGGCAAGGTATTTTTCTTAGCTCGGCTGTGTCTCATCTAATATAAAAGTATCTGCAGAGTAACATGGCATGGCAAAAACATATGCCTTGGTAATACTACAAACTTCTTGAGCTAGTACCACTGAAATAGGTCTACCACTGAAGTATGGGTCTTCTAGTTTGAAGTTTAAATTTATTTGCAATGAGAAAAACTTCAAATGGTTACTCATATAACGTTAATGAAAATACTAAGAATATTTTCAGGAAGAGAAAGTTGCTACCTACAGGACCCTTATTCTAGGATTATGATATCGTTGTCGTTTCGTAGCGCTGTGAAAAGTTATTGTTTCCCACAAAACAACAATATGTTAAAACAGTGACTCTATACGGCTCTGTTGAGTGCCCATAAACAACACTTACTAACTAACTAACTAACTATACCGCTTAATGAGAACTAATGATTTCATGAACACAGGGATTAGGAGAAAATTCAAATCGACTGAGCAATCGTAGCTTTATACGAGTTTCAATCTAAAAAAAAAACTCATAAAATAATAAAGAATAAACTTGCAGATACAGCTGGCAGTGGTTTCAATAATTTGTTACTGAAAGATACTGTTGATTGTTTGTTAACATTACTATTTAGAATTTTATGTCAAAGTGTACATCAAGTATTAACCTCTGTTAATTAGAAACTGTAGGAAATAAGTAGGTAAGTATACCTTAACTAATCAAATAATTCGTAATTAATAATAGGGATGTCAATACCCGGAAATGTTCATCCTCGGGTACCCGTGATTGATACCCGGGCTACCCGCGGGTAGTAAATGTTCGATTTATCTTCATGGGTGTCGATGCAAAGTATTGGTAAAGGAAAGGGCACGTATGGTTTAGGGTTAGTGTACGATGAGTGACTCACAATTCATGGGATCGGAGCAACATCAAAAGCGGAAAGGAACACAGATTGATTAGTACTACATTCCTTTCATGTGCATATGTACGCCACCGAAATAGGATCGTAGGGTGCTCAAGGTCAAACCTTGCCTTTATCCTGATGCATGTACTCTTGTTCCCCGCACACTACTTCTGTTTCAGTTCATTCAAAGTGATCTTCCACTTCTTGTTATCTCATCTTCACTTCACACCAAATATCATCCAAATTGTCAGGCAATAAATATCGGACACTGAATAGTGCTGTAGATGCACAAAACAAGTAATAAATTACCAAAACATCTGCGCAATGTATTGTCTGTTACGTGAAAAAGATTGCGATGGACAAAGTAAAAAACGGGAAATTCCGGGTAACGGGTAATGAAAAATTGGACTCGTACCTGCAGGCAACGGGCGGGTAACTGGTACCTGTTGACATCCCTAGTTATTAATATAATGATATTCCCATATCGAACAATATCTTTCTTTTGTAGGCCAGTGTTAGAAGTTTTCCCAAACATTTTTGTCAGGGTTGTCGATTGAAACAAAATGACAACTAGAAAAATGGTGTTATAGAACACCAAAGTGAAGTTCTCGTTTCGTTTCAACTGACAAGTTTTCACAGCGCGTTATAGAATAAGGGTCCAGGAAAGAATATTTAGTGATGCCACTATAACAAACTTGATAAATAAATTATAACACATTTGGACTAATAGCATACCGGTACATACATACGTACATAGGCCTACATATAACAAAATGTTACATAATTTATATTATGTAGTCTATAATTTTTTAAACACTGAATACTTCAAGGTTAAGGTATTCCTTCACAACGTATATTTTATACTACATCCTGAATTATTACAATGTCACCAAATTAAGAGGGTATGCTGAGGCTAGAACGGAGGCGAGTTTAAGCGTTCAGCTTTCTGGATTTTTCGGTTAAACGGTTTATAACACCATTATCAAATTTCACACTAACGTTTATAAAGAATAATCTATATTATACATTATGCATATTCCTAAATTAATTCATTGATTTTGAATTAAAATTTAGTGAAATCACCAAAATTTACTCAATTTTGGTCAACTTCGGGAATTTATTCCAAGTGTACACATTTTTTAACTCAAATTTGCATAATGGATAACAACGTATAAATCCATGTGAACGCGCAGGTCAATTTGGTTTTATCGTAAGATAAACGGTTTGGTGGGAATTTCCAGAATTGTAATCCATGTTTTGGATTTCCCATTTTTTCACGTTTTGGACTTATGTCTCGCAATGGATCTTTAAAGCTTATTTTGTGCAACCAATTACGGATATCAATAATAAAAGTACTTTATTAACATCCATTCAAAATTTGGTAATGATATTACCAACCGTTCAGCAGAAATCATCAACACCTGTTTGCGCGCATTTGAGTTGGGCCAAGCTCAGCGTACCCTCTTAACAACAAATATTATTGTATTTTCGTAAAATGTTAATTGGTGCACATTCGTTGATTACTACTAGTACTTCTATGCTACCCCATAGGAACGGTAGACTTACTGCTATGTGAGACACAGCCTAGTCAGTAACTATGCTTAGCAGCAGAAGTGATCCAAGACGTTCGTTAAAATTGAACTGAAAGTTATTACTTATTTGATTACGTAAGTAATACATAATATTATATAATATCATACATAAGTTATAACTGTGGAAGAATTACCGTATCGGACCGAATATAGCGCGATGTTTTTTTCCAAAAATACTCTCTAAAACAGCACTCGCGTTATTTTCGCGCTCTTGCATTTGAAATAAAGCCTGAACATAGGCCACCCGGGTCATTCCAAATCAAATCAACTGAAAAAAGGGCAAAATAATCTTGAGTCTCTTCAAATTGAATAAATTTGGTACACACACTAAGAAATAAAAATAAATGTTAACGTGTTTTTTTTTTTTTTTTTGACTTCCCGTTTTCGATTTACGGTACGTTGAATATCGACTTTTTGACGTTTTGGCCAGCGCGCTACAGTGCTCAACAATACATAACTTTGGCCCTAATTGACCTAGAAGGCTAAATTTGGGTTTGTTTTAAAGCTGTGATCAAGGGCTTTCTAAATATATATCACAACATGCATTTTCATGAAGGTGTAACTGAAAGCTCAACAATAATCTGGTTTGAGCTCACCCCCCGTCCAAAAGGATCTCTTTTTTTTCTTAATTTTTTTTTATGGAATTGGACACATGTTCTTGACAGACCCTGAAAATTTGAACATGGGCCGAGAGATAGTTCCAGAGATATGAATTAAAGTATAGTCAGAAGTGTTGTTGCATGCTGATTTCTTTCCGCTAACTTGCTTCCTTTCACAAAATAGAATTCAATAGTAGGCCTATATATCATTATATTTTAATCATTATTTTGCATTTCAATAGGTCTACCTTATAATTACACAATACAAAATGTACACAACAATGTGGTTGATTTTAGTAAAAAAGCCCCATAGCCAACGCCAAGGTGTCAACCATATATGGGGGCTTTTATATTAACGTGGAAAGGCTAAACCACCAGATTGAAAATTAATAGGTACCGGTACATCAGATTAGAAAACCGACTAAATGTATAACAGGTTACTATCTACTTGGAACACAGTAGACATGTTATTGGTGCTGATTCTTCCACGATTCAAGTTTCTGTGTTGCATTTTTACTTTCATTATCAGTTAATACGTACGTATGTTCGACCTGTAGGAGTACGCAGATCAATAGTTGTGAGGATGTTTGATATATCTGTTTCATAGATGTCTGGTAGTACAGGGTAGGTAAACGGTGGATTTGGTCCGCAAGGGTGCAGGAAACTTATCTTGACTAGGTTTTCATCAGCATTTTTCGAAAGAACACAGGCTGGCCACCATGCATTTTCATAAACACATGTCACGAAACCGTTGATCTCAGAAAAGCTAAGTTTATCTTCTTCAAAAAACAAAGTTTCCTCTTTGAATTCTGGCGCAAAGGAGTATCAAAATGGCTGACTTTAGGAATGAGATGGCTCTGCAAAAGCACAGCCTTCTAAAGGGAAGAGATATTGTGCAATTCTGTCTTGAAGCAGGGAACTGTTTTATCAACAGAACCACTGTAAGCATTTGAAATTTCTTAATTTAATAATTACTACACTGATGGAATATTATAGTCTGGTGTATTAGGCCTAACTATTAAACCTGTCACCACACTTTAATTTGACTTATATTAATACATCAATAGTAGGCATTATGTAATAATAACTTTAATAATTATAGTAGGCCTACTTATAAATTGAATGATTAGTTAATTCAAATACCTAAAAGACCCCATATTTAGTTGACACCTTGGCGTTGGCTATGGGCCCTTTTCACTAAAATTAACCACATTGTTGTGTACATTTTGTATTGTGTAATTATAAGGCAGGCCTACTGATATACTTAAAATATAATGATAGGTATAGGCCTACCTATTGAATTCTATTTTGTGAAGAGAAGAAATTTAGCAAAACCAAAACAGCATACATCAACACTTCTGACTATACTTTAATTCATATCTCTGGAACTATCTGTCGGCCCATGTTCAAATTTTCAGGGTCTGTCAAGAACATGTGTCCAATTCCATAAAAAAAAAAATTAAGAAAAAAAAGAGATCCTTTTGGACGGGGGTGAGCTCAAACCAGATTATTGTTGAGCTTTCAGTTACACCTTCATGAAAATGCATGTTGTGATATATATTTAGAAAGCCCTTGATCACAGCTTTAAAACAAACTCAAATTTAGCCTTCTAGGTCAATTAGGGCCAAAGTTATGTATTGTTGAGCATTGTAGCGTGCCGGCCAAAACGTCAAAAAGTCGATACTTCAAGGTCCCGTAAATCAAAAACGTTAAGTCAAAAAATAAAAAAAAAAAACACGTCAACTTTTTTTTTTTTTTTATTGTCGTGGGCTAAATTTTAGGCAAACCGGAAACAGCGAAGAAAAAAGTTCAGTTGATTTGATATGGAATGACCCACCCGCAATACAACTCCCGCGCATCGGCTGCTGCGCATCGCCCCACCTACCCACTCGACGCCAGCTGATCCCGTGAGGCGGGCGGGTGATGTCATCACGGGCTCCGCGGCAAAAGGCCGCGACGATATCGCCGCGTATCACGGTTCACGGGTTTTGCGGTAAATGACCACCAAAATAACTGTGCCTACAATTAAAAGTTTTTTCTTGGGAATCGATCCCGAATCAATTCTAGGTCACAATGATCGATTTGTAGTCCCTTAATCAGACTGGTGTGAGCTTGTGCTTGGCCCTACCCTGTTAAAAAACATAGGACTAGGCCCTAACATTGTTCAAAATTTATGTTGTAAGAATGAAACTTTAGTCTATTCATTCATTGCATTGTAAATAAAAAATGTTTCTTGTACATTTTAATTTTCTTTGATTTTTCTTTTTTCTTGAAATGATTCTGAAAAATTGGGGGTCGTGTTATATTCGAGATCGTGCTATATTCTGTCCAATACGGTAGCTCAAATGAAACTTATCTACTCATATCTGATTGTGAACATAAAATATAGGATGCATCTCAAATACACAAAGAGTTGTGTGCAAAAATAGTAAGACAAGTTTTGTTTCCTTCTTACAAAATGGGTCTGCTTTGTTACTATAGGTGGAAACAGATAAGCTGGCGGCCGTAAAGGTCAAGCGAGAGCACGCACGCCAACGTTGACAATTTACACACAACTGGCATTAGGTAGGGCCTTCCGTATTTGGTCATGTTATCGTGATATGTTATCACATAAATCAACATTTTATAAGCTGTGAATAAAGTAGTTCGTCCCACAGAGTCAGTATTTTAGCGAAATAATGATTTTAAGTAATCACGATTACGAAAGTGTTTTTTTTGCCTTGTTGGTAATGGTGTGTCCAAAGTTCCAGCTGTTAATAATGCCAACCTCGCCAGATGTGATGTCAATGTTTAGGAGCATCAAAATGTCTTAATTTTATTCGTATACTTCACTAATACTTTATTTTTAGGATATATTGGGCAAGGCTTGGCTTTAAAATAGTCATGTTTTCCCCAAAAGCAGTTTTAGAGACCGTTATTTTATTTACTTTTTGCCAATCCTGTGGCCATAGTGCGTGGACGACAGTGCTCCGATCCCTCGGTGACCGCCACCTTATCTGGTTCCACCTATAGTAACTTATTATGCAAAGACTTGCAGCACACACCAATGCACTCATGGACTTTTCATCCCTTCAACAATTAGGTCTATAAACAGGCAAGTTAGTCTTACCAAATTAATTTGACAGAAGCTACTTTAACAATACCAAGGAAATCTGTTCATAATACGTATTATGGTATGTCATGTCATGTGGTACACCATCGTTCAGAAGTAAATCAAGGGTAATCTTTTACCGACACCACCAACCCTCCCTCGGCCAAATCTCAGATTTGTTCTAAAAGGCACAGCTTTAAAAGTCACACCAAGATAACACTAAATGCACGAAGCTAGCACACAAAGCTAGCCCCAACTTTATTCATGTCACTAGAAAAATTGCCCCTAATTGATTTCTACACTAGCCTGCGCTAAAGTTATGTAGTGTTTGGTAAATCCATTAATACTGGTACATACAAACATTGCTCTAATATTAACTATGCCCTGGGCCCAGTGTTTAAAAATTTCAATAGACCAAATGCTAAAGTAAAATAGGGTCGCCATGTTTTCCCATAGTCTGTAAGATGACGTCAGCGAGTGATAGCTCTGTGAATATACTGTAGTGTACCGAGCGCCGCCAGAACAAACCGAATATTCACGAGCGAGGTCGATAACGGTAGGTATCTTCCGGATCCCTTGATTTAAATATGAATGCGGGTGTACATGGTCCAAATAGTCTGTATTGGACAAACTTAGAAACTGCAAGAAGATTGCAGAATCAAATTGTAATCTCACTAGTAACGGCCGGTCCTGACATGTTAGGCATATTATTACCTTTTGCCTACTTTTGTTCATAGGGCTGTGCCGGCCCCTGTTGTAGGTAGTAGAGCGTTACATTTATTTTAGTAGGCCTTAGAATTGCAACTTTGTAACCCGACCATAGAAAAATACTGGAAAACATAATATATTATGTCAATGACAGTAATGCTAATAATGCTTTGCTTGTACAGTTTCTATAATATGTTAGTATCCAGCTAACATTTCATGTAACATTAAAGTAAGGTGTACTTCTTTAATTTTACATATTAAATATTAATAGAAAGTACTTATTGGAACACAAATACATCATAAATAAACTCCTGATGTGGGTTCATTTTATCGACCCAAGCTAAGTTTTAAGATAATTCATACATAATAACAATCTTTAAATTAATTATTAATTATACTAAACTAGTATTCCGTGTTTGGAAAGTGCCTTAGTGTTTACTAACGCGCATAGCAAAGTCACACTAGGTAACATAAGGCATCAAGGTCTATATGTGTTAGCCTGTCTCTGTCTGCAAGATGTGTATTTCATACTGAAAAGCTTCTAGCTCATCATGTTCTTACACACAGGTCGGTAGTGCGTCACAGCTATCCTATTCACGCTCAAAGCGGCAATTAATAGCATTGTTGCCAGTGAGTGATTGATTCGTAGCAGGTAGCAGACTGGGATTCAACGCTTTCAATTCAACCCAAGTTGTTCGAGACTTACCCAGTACCTACAGTTTATTATGGTTCCATTTCTACGAAGACACTGGTATTACGGAATTTCCTTTCTTTCCTTGTGGCTGGAAACAAAAGCGCAGACAAAAATAAGACAAGTTCGAAACATGTGATGTGAATAACTTGGTATGCACAGTGAAATGGTGACTGCATTAGGCCCATTTAGTATAATACTATATAATATGTTAGTACAGTAAGATCTCTCTTATCCGAGTTGGATGAGACCGGGGGCACCTCGGATTTGCGAAAAACTCGGATGGCGCGGATCAATTGTTTATTTGCTCTCGTAGCATAGCCTGATGTGGTAAAATGATATATGACACATGTAATGGATAAAGGAACATAAAATACACACGATACACTTCATACAGGGTATACTAAATGATTTAATAGCTTGTAATTCAAGCTCACGAACACACGTACACAATTAGGCCTAGGCCTAGGCTACATGTCGTAATAAAAACGTATGTCTAGGCCTAGGCCTAGGCCTAAACTCGACGCAGTAGGCCTAGGCCTACAATGCAAACATAGGCCTAGGCCTAGCTCTCTTTCTCATGTGGGAAAACCTCTCACTACTATGCCCGCGCTGAAGCTCACGACGCAAGATAAGTCTGGGAAAGAAATAAGATAAGCCCAGGAATAACAATTCAATGCGTCGTGATTACGAATTTCGTGAATCGGTTGAAACATGATTGCATCTAGTTCCACAACGACCATCTTTGAACAGCTGTGTGTGAGATGGCTGGATCGTATGCGCACGCGCAGGCGCGCGACGCACACTGACCTCTATATGCTCAGTGGGTGGCACTGACGCTTACCGGCGATGCGCCCGACGCACACTGACCACTGAACTCTATATGCTCAGTAGACTGATGCACACTGCTCGAAAGTCGAGATATATCGCCGATCTATCTTCTTTGCACTCACTCGTAAGGCATGCCTACAAATGTATGCGAGTACATTTAAAAAAGTGCGGCGCGGCGTCTGTAATTATTTTTATGTTTTATTTACGTACGTATTTAAAACTTTAATTTTTTTTTTTTTTTTTTTTTTTTTTTTTTTTGCGGCTCGGTTAACACGGTACATCGGATAAGAGAAGATCGGATAAGAGAGATCTTACTGTACTTAAGTTTTCGCGGACGTATAGTATGTTGTTTATGTCTTCCGGGACATTCCGCCAACTCAAACAACAAACAAGCGGCGGAATGTCCCGGATGATATATATCAATAATATCAAACAATGATGTCATAAAAAAAACTGTGCCACTTTTATTGACCTAGTAGGCCCTACCTACGAGTGTTTTAAGATTAAATGTCGCAATGAGTCAACAACATCCAATTTATTCAATCTTAAATGTTGAGAAAAATGAGTCATCTTTCGACCTCCGTGATAGTGAAATGCAAAATTTAAAAAAAGTGCATTAAATTACTATCTTTCACACAGATATAACAATAACAATAACAATAACTTTATTCACCTTGACTCGTACATTGCACAAGTAGGGGAGAGGGTGCATAAATGGGACGGTTCATAAATGGGACAGTGGCTATATCTAATCAGCTGATTTTTTCCTCGTTTAGCTTTTTTACCAAAAGTTGGCAGCAGTGGTACTGCTTCTTCATAAACAAAAATTATAAAGATGGCCGACAATTTCTAATTGTTATTCCACTTTGGTTTTTTGCTACCTCCAAAGTAGAAATTCCTTCCAAGACAATAAAATAAAGAATAGACATAAGACCTTGTGAAATTTGAAGATGCCAAATTCTGGAACTTTTAATTGAGACACTGGAAAGAAGAATAAATTCTGGTTTCATCATTATCTTCCCTATTTTTTAGGCCAAATGGACAATGTTGTCCACAATGCTTGAGGTTCATAAATGGGACATGGATGCAGGTTGCTAAATGGGACATTTGCTAAATGCTTGATTATGGATAAATAATGGTTATCAGAGCCAATGTATCACATTATAATTTATTTAAGGCCTAACTGAAGACCCTTCACCCACATAGCTGCCCCATAAAGTAGGCCTAGGCTACCCAGGCCTGAACTAAGCCAATAGGCCCAAGCCCTAGCCTAGGCCATAGACCTAAACCAACCATCTAAGAGTAGCTAGGCCCTATCAAGTAGGCTAGGCCCAGGCCTAGGGCCTACACCAAGTAGGCCTACCATAGGCCCTAACTAGGTCTAGGGCTTACATCAAGTAGGCAGGCTTACAAATTTTCATCCGGAGATGGTAGTGAGAAAAACATCAACTTTGTGGGGCGAATTATGGGGAAAAAAAGCGAGGACATTTTTCAATGTCAATTCTTACGTAGAAAAAACGCAGGTGGTGGCAGCTTCTTCTACCCTAAGCAAGAAGACATTTCTGATGTTCATAAAGAACAAATATTGAAACGTCTGCCGCAGACAGTTAGAAACAAGGGAGGCGGGACTGCCCGGACCAAGTCGTTCTTATTTTTTGCAATGGACTTTGTGAAGTTTAACGGGGTTAATGGTGTAGTTAAATAGCCTTGAGCTTACAAAATGATAATGTTTTATATTTAAAATAAAATAAATAAAATGATGTCTTTAGAATGCTTAATGGAAGGTTATTTCTGTGATTTTTAGGCCTGTCCCATTTAACAACCACATGGTTCATAAATGGGACACATGTCGACTTTCTTATTTGCACCTGTACGGTTATTCAAAAGAAATAGTTTGTGAACAACAAAATCTGAAATTTATGTCTAAAGGGTGGCTCTTAAAGTTGGCTATTTCAAATTTTGGAAAAAAACATGATTTGAGGAAATAATAATTAAAATGTGAAAAGTGTCCCATTTATGCACCCTCTCCCCTATAACTCTTTTTAGAGAAAGTGAATAGCCTAGCCTATGGAGAGTAATACATAATTGTTAACAATTTTATAAAAAAATATACATTAAAATATACATTTCATAATTTCATAATATCTTTCCTTCTATTTCTATACATAATACTTATTTTTTTATTGAATTGTTTATTTATATTAAATTATATTCATGAAAATACATAGTAGTTTCAGGAGTGTGAAGGAAAGTTGAGTGTAAAGCTATGGGTGGGGTATTTATATATTCGGGCACAAGATTAAGTTAAACGTCAGCTGGATGAAGGTATTCATTGATGGTGTAGAAGCAACGCTTTATAAGAAATGATTTCAATGTATATTTAAAAGAGTCTAGGGATTGTATATTTTTAATTTCTGGGGGTATATGATTGAAGATTGTTAGACATTGGTAATGAGGTCCTTTGGAGAAACGCGTTGTATTATGAGTTGGGACATGAATTTTTGATTGCGATCGTGTATCATGGTCGTGAATAGTTAATACATAACAATAAGAATAAAATAGAATAGCAGTGGTTGAATGGTATGCCTGTCCGGAAGTGTAATATTATGATGCATGCACCATTTTGAACAATTTTTACAGAAAACATCCTGTCCGATAGCATCTTCATTCTTCATTATTGTTTTCACAGTATAGGTAATCGGAATATAGCCCACAATTAGTATGCATTAAATAACCATTGAAATTGATCTTCTAGTCAGTATTTCAAATAGACAATGTACATTTTTGTTTTTCTCACCATGACATAGACGTGGGTGGGTAGGGCTCGATCAAGCAACTCCGTCAACTGTGGTAACCTAACTGGAGTGTCTCCACGATCAGTCACCGTCAGACAGAGTTTCGGCAGTTGCACCAGACCAGACAACAAGGGGTACAAGTTGTAGTCTAGTATGCGCTCTGACTCTGGAAGCAGGCGTAGCTGCAACTGCAAGGAATCATACTCTTTTATTGTAATACGTAATAACGTAATACTGGGTATGTATTACCCAAACTACTGTCGATGAAAGGAAAATAGCTGGGAGGCTTACGCCAACAACAGAAGAAATGGAGCATACTGAAGAAAGGTAACAACAGCAATGTTTCAGAAATTCAATTGGAGATGGATGGTACATGATCTGCTTTCAAAGATCTTCAGAGTTGGAATTAAAAAACAGGTGAATGCAGATTATGTAATGATGGAGTGCAGGACAGACGACAAATATGCATGTGCTAGAATAAAGGAAGTGATGTTCAATGAATGACATAATAGTTAATAATGTAAGTGATCATCTAAAAACAAGAACAATATACTGTTATTTTTCTTAAAACAACACACAGGCAAGCTGTAAACACGATGTATGCAGAGGATTTTCGAAGTTAGTACCCTACTTGTACTTAATTTCATATTGAACTACCAAGTAGTACATTCTCAGTCTTGTATCTATGATTTCCATGTTTGTTGTGTTTTAAACATATTTTAGTTTTGTCAGTAAGCAGCAAAGCAGCATCTGTGGTATTATTAGTTCTTACCTGTTTGTGCCCAGCAAACATAAAGGCATCGCTAGCCTCCATACTTAGTTCCAGCTCGAGTAGCTGTGACGTGTGGTTCCGTACGTGATACGCCACAGCCATGGGAGTTCTCACCCAGCCATGCGCCGGTAACACCATTTCCACGTAGAGCGGTGCACTCTCTACAGACACTGCGGGCAGAGTGACGCTGCTGGAGGTGACTTGACCTTTACTGCCTCCCCTAAAACACACAAGAGCACTTGTTGCATTGGTTGCATGTAGGTACATACATGATTAGGCTGTGGTCTATTTAATGTAAAAATAGAGGCATTTTGTTACACTACAAAATAGAAATTACACAACAAAATGATAAATAAATAATTGATTAATTAAATAGTTTTGGGGCAGTAGGTTGCTGTAGAAGTTGAGTGGTTTATTTGTCAGAGCAACAGTTACTGAACGGAAGTTTGGCAGGCCTACATATACGTAATCGTATTATTTACAAACAACTACGACATTACACTCGTCAAAGCCTATATCCAGCTCTACAAGACATCACGTTTTGTGCCGTTTGTGCTTCATGTTTTCCCAGAGCTGGAGGCTACTTCTTCTACTACTGTAAATTTGTCTAAACCTGAATGTGTAGGATATATGTGAATCTTTATTGGATTGTATTTAAGGGTGTGCTAGCTTGTGTTCACTCTTTTCATTTAAAATTATTACGTATTTTTTACATTTGACATTTATTTTAATGTTTGGCTTAGACTTACATAAATAAACATATGCCTAAAACAAATTGCTGTCAACAAGTACGCACTGACCTTCGCCAAAGCAGTGTGTACACCCCAAGTGCCACAGGCTGCTCGCTCGGCTCCTTGATCGACACGCAAATAGCTTCAGCTCCCGTCTCTCCCGCTTTCAGGCTCACCCCTCGTAGCTGGGAGTGGATCTTAGCGTCCACTGAGCTCACCTGTTGGGACTAAAGAAAATCATTAACTCAAGATGATGATTTTTGTTGCTTAACGTCTCTATTAATGCATAAGGCTATTTGAGACGATGAGTGGTGATAGATGATGGTGAAGAACAATCACAAAAAATGGAATGCGGGATTCGAATCCACGTCTTCATAAAGCCATACGCTTCCGACCAGCGCCCTAATCGTATTTGCCACCATGGGCAGGAATAAGATTAAGAATACTAGGGATACACAATAATAAAATAAAAATTATAGATGATTGAAAAAGTCAGTTCATTATCAAATGATATTGTCGCTAAAAATGATTTATTTATTATTTGTTCCACAACACAATCATTAATTAAATGTGTCATGAGGATGGCAGAAAAGAGGTTAGCTCCAAATACACTTGCTGACTGCCAACCTTATCTCAATAAATATATTAAAAAAGATAACAATAAGAAATATTAACAACATTATAGTAACAATCATTAGCAAAACTATCAATTAGATCAATTTTTCTAACAGAGGGGCATGATGGTGCCTACAAAATCGGTCAGAAATAGTGTGAATAGATGTATCTTTGAGCCTCTGCGACCGCAAAACGTCAAATTATTTATGCTATTGTCGTTTACACAAGACATTAATGGAATGGATGGTCAGGTAAGTGCTGGAAAGTTTTCATTCAATTCAAAATTCAAAGAATTCATTTTTATCCAAGTTACTGTACCTAATAATGTAATAATTATAAGTAACGTATTATTTGATTTTGGCAGTAGGCCTATATAATACGTATTAATATGAGAGACACTGAGTGCGTTCCGATACCTGCTGGACGTACTGAACCAGTAGCCAGCTTTACTGTAACCGTTCCGTTAACTGCTGTCAGCTGTGTGCTGAGCGTCCCGTAAATTGCTGGCCCAGCGCCTTCAGTAACTGGAAGTGCTGGAGGTTTCTCGCTCAGTATCGCCAGTAAACCAGCTAGTGTCATGGCGGCGTTGAAATGTCAGTTTGCTTCCAAAGTTAATAAATTGCTTTATTTGTTCAGAAAAATGAGATATTTGATATTGCACTGGAATAAAAATGACAATAATAATTCGGAATGAGCTAAGAATATTTATTTGCGAGCTTACACTTCTTTTTTAATTCATAGCTTGCAATTAATGGGTCGATGTCTTTAGGCCTAGTCCTAGGCTAGATGACGGCTTTAAATATTCCGCCAAGAAAATAATTTATTTGTTAAATCCATAACCGAGAATAAACGTGAAATCTTTTCATTTCTCTTCAAGTTTACCCTAAATAATTAATATCATGTTTTAAATTGACTGCACGATTATTTTTCTGACAGCTGCAGTGTTTGTGCTGGATGCTTTTACTGGGAACCATTCCGTTTTCTAGGCCCACTGACCGCGCCGGCTAGCACTGTTGTTTACTGTGCTCCCAGTAGAGCCAGCAGGTAACGGAACGCACTCTATGTGATGAAAGATTACTGACATGGCCATGATGGATGGCATTTTATTATTAGTAGGTAGGTATTATATAATAGAGGCGTAACACTATTTTGTAAAATATATTACGTTAAATACTTATGTAAGAACTAGTGTATAAACCAAAAAAGGACCACACGGTAAAAACTGTCAAAAACTGTAACTACCGGTATGTAAATTGTTATTTGTTGTCCTTAATAAAAAAATTAAAATAAAAAAAAACAGACATATTTTGGAAAAGTTTTCTCAGGAAACATGCAATTTGATAAGATACTTATCAATTATCGAATGATTATATCGATTATCGTGAGCAGCTCTAAAGAATACTACTACGGAGTGACAATGATTTAACATAGTGCCATCACAGACCACAATCTCTTAGTAAAGACCTAGATATATACAAAAAGATGTTCCCCTTTTGACAAATCACTGCAGTAAAAATTGGTCATCAATCATCATATAAAAGAGATAGGTTGTATTGACTTGACATCAAGTATAATAGTCAGAATTCTTGAATGAATATCTAGGGCGACGGTCGTTCGCCCGCAGTCAAGCGCACGCGACTGTTAGTAGGTGATGATAACTCGACCCTGTTTACTCCTAACCGAGTTGGGGGTTTTCACTGCACACACCGTCCCGAAAGATTTACAAGATCTTGAAACTCGGTATATGACCTGATATGGGATGGTCCATGACAAACAAAAAAAAATCAGTCTGATCCGATAACCCGTTGTGTTAAAAAAGTGCGTAAAAATCGACGAAAACCTTCCGGCTGGCTGGGTGGGTGGGTGGCTAGGGATTCTGACAGAGAGGAATAAGAGCCTACAGAAAAAACGGTACATCTTAGAACTATGAAACTTGGACCACACTTAGATGTACCTCAGACTCACATACTTCCGCCGAGAGGCAAGCAATATTCCACCCCCAACACCCCCTAAATCATCCCCTAAAATTGGAATAATTCATAGCTCTAACCCAAAATTGAATTTTTATTCAAATTAGTTATTAAAATTATGTTCTAATGTGTTTTAACCCAATCGGCCTATTCTCATTATATAGGGCTGGGTCCAAGCTAGTTCCAACTAACTACTACTTGCAGCGCTAGCGTCGTATCAAGGCCGTGTCGGTACAAATATTGAAAAATGGCGTAGGAATGTTTACATTTGAGCGAGACACCGGCATGTTAAAAATAATGTCTACAAAAGATATTTTAACAGAAGACGATGTCCCAGAGGCCAAATTGGACATCTGCAACTTACACTCGTGCAGTAGTAATGTGCAACTGAAGAGGTGGCTGAAATGTCGGCTGCAAGCTAAGGCTGGCGCGCCCACAGCTGACGTATTTTGCTCATGTTTGACGTGAAAGTCGATGTCGGTACAATTGTTTTATCTTTGTCAGTGTCACTATAAAATTGCCGCAATCGCAGTCTGAAAGGCCGACTAATGATTCGTTCAATAAAAAGAAGCCTGGCCGGCCTAGCCTAGGCGGTACCGACGAGACTGGGGCCTACAGAAGGGGAACTGTCATGTCATGTCCTGCGATTGTGTTAACGAGTGTAGTGTTAGCCTGTAAAAGTACTTTTAACTTTCTGATCTAAATTATGTGATAAGCGAAGCCTTGCCTAGGTTACAAATTTGGATTGTGTTTTTCATGGGATAGGTCTAGCTAGGACAAGGCCTTGGCTCATAGTCAGATTAAAGCAAACAAAGCCTACAAACTCGGGGTAGGGCTAGGCCTAGGGGCCTAGCTGGGCTTGGCCCTAGGCCTACTTTAGGGTTTTTATTGCAAATGTATTGTATTTGTATAGGATTATTGTTTCAACGTTTTGCATAAGGTGCCCAGCCTCTAAGGTAGGGAATAAAGTTGTGGCATTCAAATACCTAGCTAGAAAAAGCCCCTACACGTATTGATAAAACACTAGGGCTAGGGAAGACCTAGATCAACCAAATAGGTCGCAAAAACCAATGGCTTAGGCCCTATGGCTGCATGAGGGACTTAATTTCAAGCAGAAAGCCAAAATTATTGCTAACACTACACTCGGAAGGCCTATCACAATCGCAGGACATGACATGACAGACAGATGACTGTAGGCCTAGGAGGCCGCGGCCAGGCGTAATTACATTTTATTGATGAACGATTAGTCAGCCTTTCAGACTGCGATTGCGGCAATTTTATAGTGACACGGACATAGATAAAACATACTATTGTTTTGATATTACTATCATCTCCAACATAATCACGGACGTAATGATATATCGATTTCACGTCATATGGAGGCAAGTTGACAGATGTCTGCCTCACAACTTCGGCAGTTATGCAGATGATTTCGCCCGACTTAACTTCCGTCACGTCTAACACATGACCTGCTTTGGCCAGTGCCAATCCCTTTTTTTAAAACAAATAGGTACATTGAAGCCCGCACGCACACTTTTAAATCCATATTTTTTAGATTATATCGGGACGCTCGGACATAGGGCCTACCATCCATCGTTGACACTTGGCTAAATCCACTGTTGGTTTGGAAAAGGAAATAAAAAAATACGCCGGCTATATGGGGCCTATCTTTGTACCTGGAGTCTGAGTTAAATAATCCATAACAACAAGCCCATGATTATCGCCAACAGCGGAGTAAACAAAGTGAATAAAATGTGACAGAACGTCTCTTCAAACGGTAGTCATATGGGAGCTGTCACCTGTAGCCCGAAAGTTTGTACCGACGCACGCGCTGCCATCTCTCGAGCAAACATTAAACTAAAGTTGATGACGTCAATTGGAACCAGCCCTATAAACCACATTTTGTCAACCCCCATCCCTAATAGTTTATATTATTTTTACCTTGATTTCCAGCATTCATCATGAAATTTGACATGATGGTACATAATAATATGAAAAAAAATCCGCCGAGAGGCAAGCGATATTCCACCTCCAACACCCCCTAAATAATCCCCTAAAATTGGAATAATTCATAGCTCTAACCTAAAATTGATTTTTTATTCAAATAGTTATTAAAATTATGTTTTAATGTGTTTTAACCCAAACGGCCTATTCTCATTTCCTAAACCACATTTTTTAAACCCCCATCCCTTATAGTTTATATTATTTTTACCTTGATTTCCAGCATTCACCATGAAGGCACGTACCGGTAATGAGTTATCAGCATGAAATTGGCAAGATGGTACATAATAATATGAAAAATAATAAACCTCCGGGAGGCAAGCGATATTTCAACCCGACTGTTCCCTACCACCCTTAACTTTGGGAAAAACGTTAGGTCGTATTTTATATGATATGAATATTTTAATTGCTGATTAAAATTATGCGTCAATGTGTTACCTATAGTCCGGTCAACAAATCATTCACACACAAAACCCAAGACGACATTAACCATAGAAAATATAACTAGGAAGCTTCGCGAACGCTTTTTCATGCGCGTTGTTGGATGAGCGTATTTAAAAAAACGTAAAATTGCGATTTTCATGAGAAATTTATTTTTTGATTGCGCACCAATTTCACACGAATATATTAATTCATAAAATTAAGGTTCTGCGAAAAAATGATTACGATCGGATAAAGCATGTAGGTGTTATAAGTCGAAGACAATTTAAAAAAAAAAAAAAAAAATATTAAAATTGTGATTTTCATCAAAAATAATGTTTCGATTGCGCTCAAAAACGTGGCAATTCTAAGTCCAGAGATTTTGAAAGCCTCAAGAAAATTTCATCGAAATTGGTGTATCAGTTAAGCTGGAATCGTGTTAACAAACACACAAAAATACAAACAGAACAAAACATGAAAATCGAAAAAAATCGTAAAATTGCAATTTTCGTAAGAAATAATTTTTTGATCGTTTTTTAGAACCAAGCAGTTCTAAGTTCAGAGATTTCAAAGGTCTCCAGAAAATTTTATCGCAATTGGAGTATTGGTTTAGTCGGAATCGTGTTAACAAACACACAAAAATTAAAATTAAAAAAAACATTACGGGTTTTTTCTCCAGTGTAATGAAATGGAATCTTCGCTTCGCTTGCTACGCTCATCCAATAAAAACATTGTATATTGCCAACTACAGATTGTAAACAAAAACAAAAGATGGTAGCTTTTGTTTCTAGACTAGGAAAACGCTTAAAGGAATTATCTCATCTTGGTTGCACTTCATAGCATATCTTTAACCATTCAATTTCACGGAAATAGATCTTAGATGCAGCTTGATCGGACATCTGGTTGCTAAGTAAATAGAGTTTTAAAATATCACTGCACGAAAACTAGTGGCCTAAAAATGACGTCACTGTACGGCCACTCATCGAGTCGACCCGAGCGTGTAGCCGGCTCGCGTTACGAAGTGCTCGGCTTTCAAGACCCAATCAGTCGATTACTCGCAGCTGTGCGTTTCGTTTGTAGAGCACCAATTATGATGAAGATGATGATATGATGATGATGATGAATGATGATGAATTATTATCAATTCTGATGATTATTGATTATGATCAAGTATTGCGAGTATACCACGTGCTTCCATTCCGTCGTATGGATAGTGAACTCGCTTTGGAAGGTACTAGAGTCTTTCATTGCGGTAAGATTCTAGGGCACCTGTGTAAAACATGTTATTTTGTATGTCAAATTCACATTATATTGTCATCTAGGTACCAAATATGAAACATTTATTGCAAAATACGTTTTAGCAGTACGTTCATGCAGCAATATAATATTCATGTTGTGAATGTGTGATGTGTGTGCGTGCGTGTGGGGGGGGGGGGGCGTTCATCTCAACCTATCGTCATCTGTGTTTTCTTTATTAGAAATGATCTGTATTTGTTTGAATACGAGTGCGTTGGTAAGTGCGTAGAAGTATCCTCAAGTATCGCATAACTCATCACGTATACAACACAGATTGCGCGCTGGGTGTTTACGAACGCTCAGATAAATGTGAGTGCATGCTTGTGTCATGTACAGTCGTGTTAGGAAGGTTCTATTTCTAATGTGATTGTGCAATAGGGTGAAACGCGGTTAAGGGCTTAAGTTGGGTTGAAACTCGCGCACTACGCTCTTCTGTAAAGAATGACTGTTTATTATCATTGATTTTGAATGATTCTACATTATGATGGTTATTGCATATACATGCATTTGCTCACAATATTAGGACAAAATGTGCATGCACGGAAAAATATAAAATAAATATTTTTTATGAAAAACAAATACATGTATGACAATAGTTGCTGGTATGCTTATGGTAACTTATCACAGTTTGGAAACCGATGAAATGATAGCTGTTTGTGTAATTTATTTTCTATTATTACATTTATATTCACATGCACTCACCATTTTATATTTAGACTAACATACACCATTATAATATAGCATCGATATTATTACACTATTACTTCAGCTGATGCACATTCTTTCACCGCACTGTTGAATGATGGAACTATACTGCAATGTTATCTCTTTATGCGGGGCGGGGGACCGAGCGCGCATACGAAGCTCGTCAGCCAGCGAGCCGGGCGTACAATGACGTCAGTCCACGTTCGGCCGGAAAACCACTAAAATCGCTGCCGAGCACAGCAGAATTTTTTGGGATTTTTTCCCTTTTAACCAACGTTCTAAAACATCAACACCTTTAACATATTAAAAGTTTTTCCAAGTTGATATACCGACTTTAAGTCCCGCCGCGTTGATGGATGAGCGTAATTGGTGCACTGAGCTGTCATGTGTTATGCGGATTTTCTGTTGTTCTGTGAAAACAATTATTACTATGTTAAAGATTTTTTTCAAATTAGATTAAATTAAATAAAAAATAAACTTAAATTTTAATTATTTTTAAATTAATCGTAATTTTAAAAAAATAAAAAAATCGTAAAATTGCGATTTTCGTGAAAAATAATTTTTCGATTGCGCTCAAATTTCACACGAATATTTTAATTCATAAAATTAAGGTTCTGTGAAAAATCATAAAAATCGGATAAAGCATGTAGGTGTTATAAGTCGAAGAAATTTTTTAAAAATCGAAAAAAATCGTAAATTGCGATTTTCATGAGAAATAATTTTCCGATTGCGCTCAAAAACGTGGCAGTTCTAAGTTCAGAGATTTCGAAGGCCTCCATAAAATTTCATCGCAATTGGAGTATTGGTTTAGCCGGAATCGTGTTAACAAACACACAAAAATACAAAAAAAAAAACATTCCGGATTTTTTTCTCCAGTGTAGTGAAATGGAATCTTCGCTTCGCTCGCTACGCTCATCCAACAATCTGTTTTAAAAGGCACTGCATCCACCTTTACACGTATTTCACGCCTTGATATGATACAAACAACAAAAAGATGTGGTATCCCCCCAAATACAAAAATTTGTTAAACTAGGAAAACGCTTAAGTCCCGCCGCGTTGTTGGATGAGCGTAATTGGCTTGTTCACGCAAAGCTCCACGCAGATCACGCCACTGCACTAACCCCCAAAACCAGGGTCCACTAGATACTTATTCCGAGCTGCTTGTTAGGTATCTAGTGGACCCTGCCCTAAGACCGTGGCGGTGTTTGAAATAAACTATGTATAGCAGGCTCTGCATTGTCAAATCTGTATGCTTCCTCGATTGTTCGTGTACGGATTGTTTTACCATTCCTTCTTTAATCAATGGATTTACGTAAGTAGTCGTACGGCCTATTTCAAGTAATTTTATTCAATAGCATATTTTGTTTGTTTAAACTTTTAAACAATGGAAACGTGGACGATGGGAAAATTAAAATTCGAGCTGAAAGCACATGGCGCCGTTGAAGTCTAAACCTGGGGCCTAGCACTGTTATTGAGATTAGACCTAGGCCTACTTGGAATAAGGCTACTAAGGACTAGGGCCTAGGCTTTTCTTCAGCATTAGATGTAGACCTAGGCATATCAATATCATGGTATTATAAATTAGCAAGTATAGGCCTAGGCCCTACTTGCATACGCCTCAGCAAAGCCTAGGGCTTAGTCCTAGCCAGTGTTGATTTGTTGACATGAGAGAGGTTACGTAGGCAGGAGGCCGAATAAAGACACATTGTCAGTATATTATGTGTGATTGTATTTATTTGTAGTAATAAACACGACAGTATGCCCTCCTCTCTCCTTACACGAATACACACAGCAATTGGGCATTTTGCTTTCAACATAAAACTATGCAAACTGACAGTAAAAACAGTAGGCTGCTGACAGCTATGAGCAGCCATGACACCCGCAAGTTGGGCTATCACCGCCGTCTACACTCTATCCGCCTTTACAGGCATCCAGACGGCGGTGGGGGGTTAGTACAATAGCGCAGCGTGGTGAGTAAAAGTCGCGGTGAACAAGCCAATTGGTGACCCGCCATGTGTTATGCAGATTTTCTGTTGTTTTGTGAAAAAATTATTACTAACTCGAAGAATTTTTTTAATCAAATTAAATTAAATTAATTTTTTTAAAATTTTTTTTATTAATCGTAATTTAAAAAAAAAAATCGTAAAATTGCGATTTTCATAAGAAATAATTATTCGATTGCGCTCAAATTTTACACGAATATATTAATTCATAAAATTAAGGTTCTGTGAAAAAATCATTACAATAGGATAAAGCATGTAGGTGTTATAAGTCAAAGAATTGTTTTAAAAAAGAAAAAACCTGTAAAATTTCGATTTTCATGAGAAATAATTTTTCGATTGCGCTCAAATTTCACACGAATATCTTAATTCATGAAATTAAGGTTCTGTGAAAAAATCATTAAAATCGGATTAAGCATGTAGGTGTTATAAGTCGATTTTTTTTTTAATCGAAAAAAATCGTAAAATTGCGATTTTCATGAGAAATAATTTTCCGATTGCGCTCAAAAACATGGCAGTTCTAAGTTTAGAGATTTCGAAGGCCTCCATAAAATTTCAACGCAATCGGAGTAACGGTTTAGCCGGAATCGTGTTAACAAACAGCCAAAAATACAGAAAAAAGGGAAAAAGAAATCCGGATTTTTTTCTCCAGTGTAGTGAAATGGAATCTTCGCTTCGCTCATCCAAAAGAACGGCAGCCAAGCTCTCCTTCAAAAGTCTTCGGCTGTGAATGCTGTGAGATATAAGAAGTTGAGCCAAGCATTTCATTCTTTCTCCCTAGTTTCGCATTGAAAAGAAGTAAGATCATTTCGCCTGTTCACGAGCGCCAAGCCAACCGTTTTCGTGATAAAAATTAAAAAATTTAAACTCAAAATCAAAAAATAAATTACTAGGCCATTAAAAAATATCTTGGCCATTGAATTTGATTCATTACGAGAACTCTAAAAAGTCAATGGCCTAGTAATTTATTTTTTGATTTTGAGTTTAAATTTTCTACTTTTTTTTTACCACGAAAACGGTTGACTTGGCACTCGTCAACAGGCGGAAATGATCGTACTTCTTTTCAATGCGAAACTAGGAAGAAAGAATCAAATGCTTGGCTCAACTTCTATATCTCACAGCATTCACATTTCACAGCCAAAGACGTTGAAAGCAGAGCTTGACTGCCGTTTTTTTTTTTTACAAATTTTTGTATTTGGGGGGATGTAAGCCTAGCAAAAGTACCATAATATATAGCTTGCAATTTCACCAAGAAGTGTCACAAATAAAATATTATTTAACTACTGATGTGATGAATGATGATACGTATTATTTTAACGATTTGGATTCGATTGAAACGTTTTCTTAACAGCTCCCAAACTTAAGTTACCACTGACAATTTTGGTATGTCGCCACTTGTTTTAGGCATATTATATGGCAATTTTCAGTTAGCTTTACTTTAGGAAGAGTAGTACTACTAGAGATGTTCAACGATTTAGATTATTCGATTCGATATCGATATCGCGAAAAAATTGAGCCTATTTTCGATATCGATAACCCGTCGTCATATCGGAAATATCGCGATACATACCGTAACTTTATTATTCTCGATTTAAATGTCCCGCCACGGTCTGCACTACACATTTCTGCAGTTCAACGGAACGCTCCGCCCACTTCTCCATTCCCCCCTCCCCGCCAGCGCCTAGCCGATGCGCGCGCACCTCCTCCAACCTCGCTCTCGTTCACATAGCGCGCTGCATGGGACTTCAGTCAAGTTGCTCCCGTCGTACTGACAACATCAACGACGCAACTCGTTAACTTAACACGCTCGGAGTTCAAGCATTATTTATTATGAGGTATAAGAAACAAGTTTCAAGTAGATTCACTTGAAAATCTTGCTGACTTAATTGATATCCCATCAATATCAAGCACACAAAACTAGCATTTACGATCACGTATGAAAAATCGTCATTTTCGCGGTCGAAAAAAATTCGATATCATGATATCGATATTACTTTTGAAATTTCGATATCGCGATACGATATCAGCAAAATTGCGCCAATAACGATACTGAAAAAAATATCGTTGAACATCTCCAAGTATTACCTACTAACAATGTTTGATGTCACCACTTACATAGGTCTACTACCACGGTAAACTACTACCGTACCTGAAAACAAATCCACAGAAATGTAATTTCTGGCAGAAACAAAAATTACACAAGACTGACTGCACCGCTAAAATTACTTACTAGTTCAACACCAGTATTCTTGATGACCAGAGGAAATGGCGATGCACATGTGACATATGGCATAACGACGAATGGCTCCTTGACAAACGTCTTCGTGATGGGCTCGAATTTGAGAGAGAAAAACTTGGCAGTAACATCAAACGGTTTAACAACAGGAACATTGACCGTCTGTTCCTTCATACACGAACTTTCAACACCATTCACAATCAGCATGTACACAACCTGTAATGAGAGCACAGTGTAAATAGTAAATACTAAATAGACCTCGGTACTATCCTCCTATCATTTTTCTTTAAGTTACCAGGAGGTAATAGGTATGTACAGTTTATTAGGCCTACTATTAGACTGCTGTCTTATAATATAGGTGTAGCTTGGAGTAGTTTATGTTTGACTGGATCTTGCATGTGCAACCTTTCACAGCTTGTTTTCCCCACATGCCCATCAATTGGTAACTAGCCTTAACCAACCCTCTACGTAGCTTATAGTAGGGGACCTAATAGGAACCCTATAAATATATAGGCCTATAAGTATGATGATGCAAATTTCTGGAAAAGTTACCTAATTTAAGTTGGGTTGTGTGTACGTCACAATAAATTGCAGTGTATCAACAAAATTGAACTAATTTAGCCAAACAATTTAGTAGCCTACAGTAAGCCTAGTGCTAGATTGACTCAAAGTAAAAAAAAAGATCCCCTATAATATGCAACACTTTTTCTTTTCTGTCTGTCCGGATGTCATGTCTCACAGGGCGGAAAACCAAACATGAGCTCCGAATATAGTCCTTCACTAAGGATTATTTATAGTACATAATGTTTTGGTGGTCTTAGAGGATGAGGCTGGTTTCATTTAAAGGGGATACAGTACATATTTCAATTTGGAATAAGCATTGAATAATAATACTTCTCATATTAATAATGGTAAGATTTAGTTTTACAACAAATTTGTAGCACTACTGTACCTGTACTTGTGTATTTTATTTATTTATTTAAAGTCTATCCTATTCAGTTATAAAAACTGATTTACAAAGGAGAACAAGTAAATAAATCTAATTACATGGATGCAGACACAACAATGAACTACATTTAATTATTTTATTATTATTTATTATTTATTTATTTTATTTAATTAATCGTAGTGTAAGTGGTCCTTAGCAATTAAAGATGACTCATTATATCACTTACTTTAACAATTAGGTTTCTATCACCAGTGCGATGAGCTCGTAAATAGAATGTTTTCTCAGCTTGATTAGATTCTTTTAGATCATCGAAGGCTAGTTGCATTGGAAGCGAGAGTAATTCCCCATTTACATCTTCACACATTTGTGCTGAAACAGAGAGAAATGTCTAATTAAAACTTAAGTGAAACATGTACATGGGGGCATGAAGTGGCACAGAAAGCAGTTGAAAGTATGGAGAAATTATAGGACAATAAAGAGCTCCTAAAGTGTAGCCCACACCACACATACATCCAATGAACAAGACAGATCTATGTTCCCAACACAAGTCACAAATATTTATGCGTGTATTATGTAAACTGGCAGACAAAAGTAAATGAATAGTAGAAAGGAAACTTTTCTATGCTTAACAACTATTTTACACAACCTTGTCATCCATGCCGATTTGTGTGTAATAATTTAGTATTTACTATTTACCCAATGGGAGACCATATGACAGCGCTGAAAGCAGTGCAGTTTAAGGTGGGAAATCCAGCCATGTAGTACCAAATTTCTTCACTCGAGCGCTGCGGACTGTGACATTT
Source organism: Sweltsa coloradensis (assembly GCA_024449915.1). NCBI lineage: Eukaryota > Metazoa > Arthropoda > Insecta > Plecoptera > Chloroperlidae > Sweltsa > Sweltsa coloradensis. The sequence continues at coordinate 401,127 of JAMZAV010000332.1, forward strand.
ACGTGAGGCTGCGATCTAGGTTCTAAAGAAGAAACTAAATATAGTTCACGACTTCTGTGAAAGATAGCGTTGTTTTGCGCATGCGCTCTCCATTCATTTGTCGGCGGGTGATTCAAATACCGTGATTCTATTGGTTGTCTTGAAGAATCAGTCTGAAGTTTCCCCCCCCCCCCCCTAACCACTCCATCAACTGGAGCACACAATCAACTTGGTCGCCCGACCAACCTTTCTATAATCCTCAGGTATAAGATACCTCAGGTGCTCCCATTGTGCAAAAGATTAATACCATCTCGAAACTAAAAGCGGGGTGATAAGTTTTTTCTCAATTTTAAAAAATTCATTGTCTTATTTAAATTTTTCTAAACAATTTGGCCTAGTTATGACTTGATAAATTGCATACACTATATGTAATCCCCAAATGTTGAAAATTACGCGATTTAACTATCACTTAAAAGAGTTTCCATATATGTATTGTCATTTTCATCTTGGAATGTAAATTGAAAACCTCAGTGAGGGTCCTAAAATCTCTCTATTGTATTTGCTATGGGCAACTCAACATTTTCAAGACAAATTCCTTTTGAAGGTTACACTAGACTCTGGAGCATTTGCGGTCTGTATAAATTATGGTATTGCGCAAACATTAAACAATATAACTATATTATTTCAATCTTATCATTTAAATGATAAGTCGAGTCAAAATTTGACTACAGTACTACACACATTGTCTAGCTTGCATTTTTCCGGTTATTTTAGTTTTTTGTGTGGCGATTGTAGCTTTAGTTTCAAATAAATGTTTTTATATACTATTCATGAATTACAAAATCGTAAAATTCATTATTAACTTGATAAAATTATTGAACCGTTTTTCTATACGAATTAGTAAGTCACTCTTAAAATTTGTATAAGCCACTGCAGAAACCATTGCTTGATTTCAGATTGGTGTTGTTACTTGTTACCCATGATCCTGCGATCCTCGTTCGAATCCAGGATGTTCCTGCATATTCTTGTTGTAACTGTTATCCATGAATATAAACTAAAAGACATACAATTATTATATTTGTCCAATGTCCCCTTGTAAATAAGTTGTCGGTTGCATTGATGTTGAGTTGCAAGTCAATGAAAGACGAGTCCTCATTGGTGTAAAAAAAAAAGACGAAGGAAATAAAAAGGATGAAAGCTTATGTTGCAATAAAAACTTTACGTGACGCTAGTTCGATCCTCTGTCCGTGTGAATTAGCTCTGCATCTGGCACCGCGCGGGCTATCGACTCTCATACGCTGCCGCCCACTTTGATTGTACATTGTTTATTGTTTGGGGGAGCAACCCGCTTTGCCTTATTTCTAATGTGTAGAGATGTACAAAAATGGTGCAACGAAATTTGCGAATTTTTTTAAAGTTGCAATAATCCCTTCAAATTCAGTTTGCACATGAATCTCATGAATTGTGATTGAATGGTACCAATTTCCAATTCGCGAAATTTCGCGAAATTTTAGTTGATACCGCGAACTAGTGGCGAAATTAGCAATTATGTCCTTAAATGAGAATTAGGTCGCGAAATTTTAAAAAATAAAAAATTTCAAAGTTTTAGTGGAGGTGCCGGGTCGAAGTCGAAATTAAATTAATGCTTGCTGGTAGATATGGTGAAGGCGCCGGGTCATACAACGCGATTGTGAGATCTTAATAATCGTTTTGAACGAGAGTAAGCTCAAAATACTTCAAATCCATATCAAAAGACCATAAAAAATGCATAATTTCGTAAATTTGGTGGAGGTGCCGGGTAGACGAAATTAATTCTGGTAAAAACTGTCGGAAACTTTTGAAAACTGAAGGCTGAAATTGAGCTTAAAATTAAAACTGATTCTGAACTTCACTCTCATGAGCTTGTTTTTCTTTTAAATCATTAAAATCAATCAATCAATCAATTTTTTTTTTTTTTTTTTTTTTAAGTTGTGCATGAGAAAATTGTGTTTTTTTGGTAAATCGCGACAAATCGCGAATTTTTATTTTTAAGGCGCGAATTTTCAAACTTTAAAAAACCATTTTTGCACATCTCTACTAATGAGCGTAAATTAAAAAATATATTTTGGACTACCAAATTTATATACGATGGTAATGGTAAAACGTAAAAAATCTAACACTCGACTTCACACAACCGAACAACCGGACAACATACTACAAATGTTTTTTTCAGCCACGTTGTTGGATAAGCTAAGCACGTATATTTGGTGCGTTGAGCCGATATGATTGATGATGATTAGAGGTACGTAAAAATAGCATTTTCAAGTGTCATTTTATAGCGTTTTGTAGCATCTATTTTTTGGCCACCTTCAAAAGCTTGTGAATGAAGATTTTTCATATTATTATTTTGAAATTATGTCATCAAGGTTGAATCAATATCAATGCATAAAAATGTGTTTAAACAAACTATCCCTAATATGGAAAATAAAATAAAATGGGACTGGAAAACCTTAGTTTTAAGTGAAAAAATAGCGCTTTGTAGCATCTATTCACAAAATGCTATTTTCACGTACCTCTAATCATGATATAACATTGGCTTCTTTTCCCCATTGTAAACATGGATTTTTTTAATGAAGTACTAATACAAAATTGAGTTTATCTTATATACTAAAGAGGGTATGGGCATGTCCATAACCGTGTATACTAGCCAACCTGTCCCGTTATGGGACAGGTAAACCACAATAAACTAACTCTATATTTATGACCATACCAACCTGGCTGTGAATAAATAGCAGATTTCAACGAGTAGTTTTAACAACTCTTTACAATAATGTTCAAGAGAGATATTACGTAGATATTACTTAACATTGGTCAAATACACTGGTCTAAGGTTAGAGATAGTTCAAGTCTCCTAAAATTTTTATTACAATCGGAGTAGCCGAGTAGCCATGTAGGTGGTAGAGAATGAAGAAATTATGAATAATTTTTCATGTCATGAGATATTCATATGAAATAATTCATCGAAAAGCTTGGCAAGCCTAAGTTCAGTGATTATTTTGAAGGTGTCCATAAAGAGTGCTATATTTTGAGTTCACGGGAAATTTGGGGCCACTTAGCTCGAAGTGGGGGGGGGGACTAGCTGCAGGGGTTCTAGGCGCACTGTGCGCCTAGGCCTAAATACGCCCTGGTAATGACAAGTTGTATTCTGGCGTAATTCAAATCCTATACTCCTATAGCCCACTGCGAAAATAGCGCGGACGATTGCAGGAAAAAAACATCGCGCACTAAGCAATTCTTACAGATTGCCCAACTCACAAGCACAAAATGTTTACTTTTCGAGGGTTTGGTTTTGTTCTGGTCGTTCGTTCGACGTTCGGGTTATACAAATATTAGGCCTGTGAGTCCGGTCGTACGGTTTCGATTCCCTACTGCTTCAAAATACCCCATCAATAAAATTAATATATCATTTTCTGATCAGAATTGTTAAAATTGTTGTTTGCCATTGTGATGTTGACGATAATAGAATGAAGCGTCAATCTCATTATTTAATCACAAGGATAAAGATGTGCTATGACGATAGTAGATTATTTTGTGTGTACTCCCAGGGAATGCACCTGTCAGAACACGGCTTTACCTGGGACAGCATACAAGATGTTTTGGTTTTCTAACAATAACTCTAGTTTTACTTCCTTTTTGGAGGGTAGGGGATGAGGTTGAGGGCACAATAATTTTGAAGATGACAACACCAAAACAAAAGCTAATCGAGGTTATCCTAAAGAGCCCGTCAAAAAGAAGTATCTACCGACTAACGGAGGGGTTATAGAAAGGTGTGTTTGTGACATTAGGATTGGGCGAGGGGACAGAAAAGGCAAAACATTGAGTGACTGTTTTGTTTTGTTTATGGAATACGGATATCCTATTATAGCACTTATATGCGTTATTTTGTGAAGGTTATGACACCTCAATCACGTATTTGCTTATATTATCATGTAGTTGGTATAGTTTGATTTATTATACTGTTGTATTTTTTCCGTTCCAATTACTATACAAAAGATAACATATTCCACTTGATTTATGATTACGTAGTTACATGGCTACAACCATTTGTGTTGTCAGCAAACAAGTACGAATACACTAACTGTCAGTGTAGGGGACTGCAGGGTACATTTTGTTTTGATTGAATAATACAATATAAGCAGATAATTTATGTGTTTGTATTGTGCTAGTTGCCATCATCCTCACCATCACCATCCACAACATCATTATTATGATAATGTTTTACTTTATAATAGAGACGAAATCCAGGTGGCTCCATCACGAATAAAATAATTGATGAAGATAAAAAACAATCACCAAGTCTTCGGACTCATAGATGTTTCAGTTTTTTGTCCACGAATAACGAATGGAAAGGATTCTACTTGTTGTCGCAGGGACTTTTGGGGATGGGGTAACTGTATTGTTCGTAACCCTTGCATTCAGCGGTCTTGTCTCCTAGTCCAGTGGACTAGCCGCATTCCTACCGATCACGTGACCGTCCCTCACCCAGCGAAAGTGACTACGGAGTTGCTAGCTAATCCGTAAGACCGAGAGCACGCCAGTCCCTAGAGTCAAGCCGCAAAACGGCATATTTTGGTTTTTATTTTTTTTGCCTTATCATTTCAACTAATTAGTGATGACGACGATTAATCGTTAACCGGTTAAGAACCGGTTAATTTTTGTAACCGGTTACGTGAACAATAACCGGATAATTTATTGACGATGTTATGTGAAATTTGTCTCTTTGTATTTACCGCATGCGAGATAAAGAGAACCGACCTTGCCCTGTTGTTATTTATTGGTCGGAGTGCCGCCCGCTTTGACAGCTCAACACGTGCCGCCGACCACATGGGTAATGTAGTCCCTTTCCTCCCCCCTCATTAGCAGCAGTCTGGCGATGTGAGAAGTTTGAGTGGCTCTCCGTTCACCCCTCCCCCCCTCCCACCCATACGATCGTAGTATTTCAGTACTGCGGCCTACCCACTCCACTCACTACCGGCCTCTTTTCCCGACGAGCTTGAATGAGCATATGAATTCATTTTCAAGCAATCAAGCACATGTTCTATGCCATGTGATCATTTTATTGTGGTGACGAAATCGACTGCAGTCTTGAGTAGCCAGCCTCAGTTTAACAAGTGTTGTATAATTGACAGCATCATTGATTAAAAACAATGGTCTGCAATTATTATCGCGTAAGAAAAACACGGCACTGCTGAGAGAGAATGTGAAGTGTCACTGTGTCTGAGCTGGCATGCGGCAGGCCGGACCAAACACGTTATGGGCCGGACGGCCGGCCGAGAAAGGAGAGGAGAGTGAGAGCCTTGGCAGTGCAAGTGGGAGGGGAGGGGTAAACGGTCTCGTAGGCGGTAGCTGCCGGCTGGCGGGGTGGGATGGGGAAGTGAACCTGACCACAGCTTCACAAAAAATCGCGCTCGCTGGAAGGAAATGGTGTTTCTTCGTCGGTTGCCGGTTGGTGTTCGTAAAAGGCGAAAATGATGCATTAGGGTAAATAGCATTGAGAAACACGGTGAGGAAAAAGATCGATTGAGGAACAGTAGACGCGGGAATTTTGAACATTGTGTAAATGGGACTTTTGCAAAATCTTTTCAAATGTAACGATCATGGCGGGAAAACGGACGATGCAGGAACAATCCATAGGGGTTTTAATGCATTTTATTTACTACGTAATAAACTTGGCGTGTGCACATTGAATTGAGAGAAGTTATTAAAATGTTGTTTGTTTTACTTTTAGTTTATTTTTACGTCGCGAAGATTTGATGGAATTTCCAGCTGCTAAAAATGGTTTTTTTCGCTCGTGCGATCTATTTCATGGAACAGATAATACACAGCATAATTACCACTCCCCCTCCCGCGCGAGGCCGGCTACCGTGATGTCGCGTAAACAATGCTGGCTGGCGACACTACACTCGTCTTTGAGAAGGTGAAGGTCGTTCTCTGTGATGTACGATTTCAGCATGTTTTAAAGATTCAACGGCGTTAAGTGTCCAATATTTATTACGTGACACAGACAGCATTCAGAGATAAGATACGTAGCGGGCGGGCGCGAGCACTAATGAACTGATTACGTAAGTTCAGAATGGCGGTGGGTGGGTAGGAGGGGGGGGGGGCACTGAGATAGCGACGAGGCAATTGACCGTGAGCTGCCTACGATCCGATATCGGTTACACTACGCAGATGGCCACATAAACAATTTCGTAATCGGTGCTTGATGTTACTCCTGGTTATTCCTGCTTGCGATTGCACAACACGAAGCGAGCGCCGTTAATGCGTGATTTTACGCGTTTTTGAAAATTAACCGGTTAAAAACGGTTTTTACAACCGGTTAACCGGTTAAGAGAAACCTTAACCGTCGTCATCACTACAACTAATTAGTCGCTGAAACTTGGCCGTACCCAACATATAAGTTCAATACAACTAACTGTGGAAAAAAAAATCCGTCCAATTGGATTAAAACGACGGGACGATAGTCGTAAATCCATTGTTTTCACAAGACACATTGGTGATTTCTATCAAATTTACAAACAAAACTATTAAAGATAGAAAAATTAAAAATAACATTGTGACTAGCTAATAGATATTAAAATTATCTAGAGATTGACATATTTCAATCACATACACAATGGCGTCTAATGGCCTATAAAAATGAGAAAGTGCACAAATCCAAGTAACTTATTTTGCGTAGACACACACCCTAAACAACCTACACAGTCTGCCCCTTAATTCAAGCATGAAATTATGATAGTGCAAATAAAGAAGGCTGCGAGACGGTAAGATAGACAATAACTAAGTCATCGCACACTAGTTAATAGGGGAGGATAAAGAAGTTGTTTGTTCGACCTTTGAATCAGGTACGTATTTCTCCCATTGGTGTAGGCCTACAGTACTAATGAGTGAATGACCATTGTAGAAGAAAGCTCGAGGAAGATGAGGATGTGTCGAGTCTGGGTAGCAAGCACTAACAGTCCGATGCCCGAGAAACTGGTAATGTATCACCCCCGACCCGACTTTTGTTGGAACTGGGTGTTCGCCGTACCGCGAGTTTACACCTATGAGTGCGTGAGTTCGACGTTTCAGAACCACTGTGGGTTCTATCTTCAGGACGACTGCTTGTTGAAAGTGCATTTACTCGTTGCCTGTCTCGTTCGGGATCGTGTTTGAATGCCTTGACCAATGGCAGTGGGGCTGGTCACGTGGGCAGCGGCTGCAACCTCGCTGGTAGTTATCACACCCCCTGGTAATGACGCCTGCGGGTGGTTGCGTTGATGACAGCAGACGAATCTCGTCTAAACAGCTGCCGGCTGGTTTACCCACGCAGCTCCGAGACCGCCACGTCTACTACTCTTCCCCTCCCCGCCCACACTGGGCTGGTCAACAACAGCTGGTAGCCGGCAGGCGCTCTCTCTCACTCTCTATCGCGCCTATTTGCTTTTTGCTCTCGCCTCACTTGCTCAGTCGGCTTCCGCTTCAAACTCGTGAACGTGTAAAAATTGACTGGCATTTAACTTTTAAACGGAAATAAGGAATTTCATTATATATCATAAAAATTACTTCAATAAACCACGTCAATATAATAGGTATGCTGGAATATTGAGAATACGCGCTTTTGGGTTTTATTTTGTTTTTAATGACTCTATTTTGAGTAAAACCTCATAATTCGTTTTATTGGTAAAATTTGTTTTATTTCGCGGACGGATTTCAATGCCTACTGACGTGGTAGGTGTGAAGAAACTGGTTAAAACTTATCAAATAGCACAATTCTTTTTGTCGCGCCTTGCGAAAAACAAACACCTCTAACTTACCTGAGTCATCAGTTAAAAATTTAAACAGAAATTTCAATTAACCAAGTTTGAATTAACGAGGGTTTACTCTAAGTCTAAGCATTAGTACGTCAATATGTCATTAATTCATTTTCCATTTTGAAATTGTCATCAAAGCACTCCAAGAAAGAAAAGACAAAAGTTAAAACTCACTAGCTTGCTCTATGCCGGGATCTTCCGTGTTTGTCTGAAGGCCGACATTCACAGACACTTTGGTAACAGGATGACTTTCATCATTGACTAGGTTGATTCTGACAGGATACCATTCCCCCAGAAGCGCAGGGGACTCGTGCAATATGTTCACACTCAGTTTCGAGTCCCGCGGAATGATCTCGGCAGAAGCAAGGTGGTGTATGTTGTCGAAGTCGGGCATGTCAGCAGGGGATGGTCTGTAACATGTCAGCTTAATGAGGATACGAGGAGGCCAACAGGTATGGTACATCTTTTAAAAAAATGGCATATTTGAGAATTTCCCTCCGCTCTTGTCGAGTGAGCAAGGCCCTGTTTGGCCGAAACAGTTTAGACGTATGATATAAGTATATTTATTTATCATATCTACGAGATCCCTGCAGTCACCGACCAGATAAGCTGTTAGGTTCCCTCTCCACAGCCCCATTTTAACATTATCCAGCTGTTTGGGTTGGTTTAGTTTAAGTGAGTGAGGTGACCCCATGCCAGACAGTAAAATACCCCCAAGATTGTTCTTTTTACCCACAGTTTTATTTTGAAGCATTTGGGAAATGCAATACCAGGCAATTGGATACAAATTTAGTTTACATTTTCAATTTAAATTAAACGGGTACGGTATTTTGAATGGCAGATATGTTGGCATGCCTTTGTCATAATCAACAAGTAATTCGTTCAATTCAATTTATTGTGGTTTACCTGTAGGGGTGCCATTATTAGTCACATTATCTAATACAAAGTTTGTCCCTGTTAAGTCTTTTAGTATAATATAATATGATCATAATGACTCATTCAATATTCATGAGCCATATAGAGGCCACCTGTTTCTCTTCAAAGAATAGATTAGTGCCTACATATTGGGAAATTAGATTTTGTGAAATATTGATTGATACAGTAGGCCTACTACTTGCCGAAATGGATAAATAAAAATAAAAATAAACATTTTTTATTTAGTCTACCCACTCAGTTATATAACTGATTTTCAGTGGGGGACTTTAAATCAAAGCGACCAAGCCAACCCTGCAGGCCCCGACACAATCGACGAGTGAGCGATAACCAACCAAAGATCGATATTTTTAATAGGAAATATAGCAATCAGTGGTATGGACAGTGCGAACACCCACGAATCAACGCCAGAATCAACAAGGCCGATTCAGAACAACTCTGAAATTTATTATGTGCTTCGTTGCTAGGACGGCTCCAAAGTCACCGTTTGCAAACTCCTAAGACAAGAACTGATGGACTGAAGTCCAAATCAGAAGTTAAAAAACTTCTGACTTTAGCGGGAATCGAACCCTGGACCTTCTGCATTGGAAGCAGATACGCTAACCACAAGACCAACGAGCCACACTATACACACAATAGCATTAGTATTTTGTGTATGGTATCTGTTTTCTCTTATGAGTGGTGCTAGCTACTTGAAGACAACAATACTATTTATATTGAGTACTGGTACCAGTATTTACTATATTCAGGCAATAAAAAAATCTCATGGCATAGGCCTAGCTATTTTAACTTTGGACCTCCATTTCACATGCCAATATGTAGTACTGTATTAATGAGAGTATAGGCCTAGGGTACATTTAAAATTATCAAGTTCCAAAAGTGGAATGCGTAGTACTAGTAAATAGAATTTATCCTACCTACTCTTTAAAATTTGAGTGGTCAAAATAAGGGTGCAAGCCTTTACTCGATGGCGGCCAGTATTCGAATAAATACGGTAATAATATGTAATAATAACACAGTATTGGTGAAGCCTCACCTAAAGTGCTGCAAATGGTGGGAGGACACATCGTTGGACAAAGTTTCACTTCCAGCGCCAGTAAACCTAAGCACAGCGCATCGCTTCTTAGCTGAGCCAAGGTGTAACAGAATGGAACCGATCTGTATCTCTTTGCCTACGTCTTGGGCCGAGGGCAGGAACTGACAGATGTATCGCTTGACTTCTTGATAGTGAAACAACAACAACGGGTTGTTTGAGTCTTCCGTTGTGCTACTCTGACATACCGCGAATTCGGAACTGTAGCTTGGATTATTTACAGTGACGGAAAGACGTGTGAACTGCAGTGGATGAGGGCAGCAACTTCTGTAGATGGTGAAACAAATCGAGCATTAACATTAACAATTAACATGCGTTAATTTTCATCATTGTTTAAACTTGCTCTCTGTACAAATTTGTGCAATACCATAGTAAACAAAATCTGATCTCGATGTTAATAGTAGAGGAATTGTGATACTGGTAATAATAATTGTGATGGAAAGTGAAACATGTATACAAAAAGTGACCATTGTAAGAGAAAATATATTGAAGGGAAAGAAGAAGAGGTCCCTCACAGAACTGGGAACAAAATTGATTTCAAAAGATATCTCAGCTATTCCCATTGCCATTGGGGCATGAATTGATCTGGCATTTGAATCAGAATAAATGTCTAGACTTGATAATTGACATAGGCCTACTAGGAGGTATGGAATATTTTGGTTGCCTCGTACAACAGGAAGAGTTCTGTGCCCAGACATGGTTACGCAGTATCTTATCTTACCTAATAAATACTTCGATAGTGACATGCTGGTCGGCCTGATATGATGTTTCTGTAAATCTCGCCTTGCTCTCGATACATGCCAAGATGTTATTCATCTCAACAGCTAACTCCACCGGTTCGCCAAGCGCCGCGCTTCGCCACAGCTCGGTAGCTTTAGCCACCTCGTCGATTGGCAGGTCTGGCTCGGGATCCGGAATAGTCCTTTCGAGCACTTTCATCAGGTTGTTGTAAATGCGAGTCTTATTTTCGGTAGGTAACGTAATGGCTGAACCAAGAGCTTCCAGAGAGAAGAGCACGTAGTCCTGTAAGCTGGCCGACAAGAAGGCACAACTCAACGCTCGGGACAAGATGCTGGATATCAAGTGCCACCACTTTTCACATCGGTAGTCCCAGAGCATGTGGCTTAGTAAACTGTAAGCATATTTTAAACAGTTAATTTTAAACCAGGAATTGGTTGATGGAGAAGCAATGGAAGAGGATGGAATGTAGGCCTCTAAGATAAAAAATAAAAATTGGGGCATACTTGGAGGAAAGGAACAGATGGAGACTGCTCTGAAAGATGCATTGAATGCTCAAGTACTAGTGGAGCCACCAAAGTGACTGAATGAGGCTTCAGCAAAGAACTGCCAGAAGAGAAGGTAGAAGAAAATTAAAAATATATGAGAACAAAAATATCAGAGAGTAAATGAATAATATGTGATGGTTTATTCTGTTAACATTACTCTAAATGTTTATAAACACACTCAAAGCCTCTGCAAAAGAGATAAGATTTGATACATTGAACAGAAATAACAAAAACGGGAGAAAATAGTTTGCCATGTTGTTTCATTTAGCCTACCAACCACCATAGAAAGCCTACTAGGCCTACGTGTGTAAGTGACTTAGGAGATGCCATTAAAACAAGGAACATAATAGTCTAATAGATTGTAGACTGATAACTAAATGTAACTACTAACTACTATTACTATTAGTTACTAATTCAAAAGTAGGGAACAAGGTGAGATGACAACTGCGCTTTAAAAAAAAACATAATCTTACGTTAATGCTTTTCCATAGTCATGAGAGTTGTAATACTCTTCAGCCATTTGAACGACTAACTGTCGTCTCATACGAGGGCAGCGATAAGTTTTAAATTGAGAAATTGCACTGCCGAAGAGCCCAATTATTATCATCTGTAACAATAAAATTAGACATATTTATTATTTAAACTTAATGACCAGAATACTCCTAACAGCTGGTTGGCTGCTACTTAAAGCAATATTAAATTGATAACTGAAAAGTAAAGAAAAAATGGAAAATGATAAGTCTATAGGCCTAATCTAGATATATATTCCAATTTCAATCAGTTGTAGCATTGTAGGTAATCTTGCAGTAATTAAGCTAAGGTGCGTCCATTTGACTCTGCGGACAATTATGTCACTGTTCTCTTTCAGGTTTGTTTGTTCAGTTTTATTTGATGTCCAAAAAGTTCAAATGGTGGCAGTGAAAGTTTACCTGCTTTCAAAATGGCATATTTTGTGGAAGAGTGCAAACTTGAAAAGTACCTAGTTAGAAGTTTTTTTTCAAACTAGGGACAAACAGAGTAGGCCAAAGTCATGTTAGATGTCGTTGGTCAAGATTGTTTTTAATGTTGATCGATTTGTTTAGGGATTTACTTAACCATGTATTGCCATGGAACAAAAACCGCGTTCTATGCAGACTTATGTTATTACTTTTGAGAGAAGATCATTTTTTTTAAATAGATTAAATACGTATTTCCGAATATCAAGCCTCTTTATTGCGATATTTAATCTCACAAGTAGTTTCACTATAGGTTACATACTCTTGCAATATATAATATATGGACGCAACGCATAAGTTTCAAATGGGGTTAGCTTACCGTGCTGCTTTCACGCGTCGAACTAGCGTTTTCAGTTAATATGGTGTCCCTTGACAGGGCTGCATGCTCCGTCCTCAGGCTTCCCAGTCGCATTGATGGCCAAAGAACTCCAAGGAGTGAAACGTTATGGCTCAGGTCTGTGTGGAGAGTGCCTAACTGTATAAGATTTACAATTTTAAGTACTAGATGAACAAATGAAGGTCTGTGTTTTTAATCGAGTTTAAAATTTAAAGATGATTCGTTTACACTCATTTTCATTGTACGTTGTCATTGACAATTACATTACCCGTCTGCTATGCAGACTTGTGTTTTTTTTGTTTGTATGCTTGAATTTTTTTTTTTTTAAATACCACTTGCAAACTACCCTATTGTCCTGAATATAACCCTACCCTTTTTTCATTACTTTAAATCTCCAAGTCCCTTATCAGCTTATATATAGTACATACGCTCTTGCATTTGCATATACTAGTATGTAGGCCGTTATGAAGCTTTCAAACTAGGTAGCTTACCGAGTGATTCACTCTGTGGACTTCGTTGTGTTGCAGTGCCTGAATGCCGTGCTTCTCTCGAACTGGGTCTGGTGGCTCCGCACTCAGCTTCCCAGGTCGCCATGGTCGCTGGCCAAAGAACTCCAAAGACTCCACCCCTGCTAATGGGTCAGGCTCTGGGTATTCCTTCAATTCCTGTACAAGATTTACAACATACAGCATAACTAGATTGAAATAATGGGAAGGTCATGTAGATACTCCCAAGTAACAAACTTAAAGATGATTCCATCTGTAGCCCTACATTGTCCTTGTACGTTGTCCATTGTACTACCTACTGAATGACAATGAAACCTGAGTGCTGGATTATTTTAAGTGGTACACACTTGGCAAAATATTTCCTCTTCAATGTTTTATTCCACTTTTAATGGCTACCTACCATTAAAGGCCTATCTGCAATTGATTTGAGGGGTGAGTTTTTTAAAATATAGATGAAGTTCACATACACAGTGTGGTAGGTGTGCGTGTGACTAAATTTGACAAGATAAGAAGGAGTGTGATAAGGAAGAAAGTGGGAGCTGACAGCTTAAAGTTCAAGATGGGGAAGGATTGACTGCGATGGTATAGACACAAGAGAAGAATGGAGAAGAATAGAATCCCAAGACAAGCATTTGAACTAAGTAATGAGAGGAGAAGAGTGGAAAGACGTCGAGACAGATGGTAAGGCAAGGCAGATATGGAGGAGATAGGAGAGGACAGGAAAAAGTGGAGTGGAAAAAGTGGAGATCAAGAGAATGTGGAAGAAGATGAGGTTCCAAGCTTGGCAGGCCGGTGCTGATTCTGTGATGTCTAAGTTCAATGGTGGAAACACCCCTTTATCCAACTAAATTATGTTGGAACAAAGTGTACTAATAAATGTGAAAAACAGTAAGACCTTAGTAATACTTTGCACTCCTTTCAACATGGCCCACATTAGGACTTCAGTGCACAACATTACAACATTAGGACTGTTTTTACAATGTGCAGTAGGCAAAATACTAGGCCTACGTACTCTACCGCTCGACGTAAATAAATACATACCTTAAACTGAGCACTAACAGTCTTTCTCTCTGCAGCGTGAACTGCCGCCTGTTGGTAGTAGAAACCAGGATGCTGTGTCTGTAGGGCAGGAAGGCCTTGGTGAATTGCTTCATCAAAAACATCTCCAAAGACGCAGAACTGTTTCGACATCCAGGCGTGATGCTCAAACACCAGATCCTTGGGCCCCAGACGTGATTTGAACAGATCCGTGTGCTTACGAAACTGGGCGATAGCATCACGAGGGAGATTGAGTTGAAACATTAGTTTGCACAGTTTGTAGTTAATGAAGCCAGCTACTGTTTTGATCTCCAATGCATTTGTATCCACCATTCGAAGCTCTAATAGATTGCTATAAGCTTGAATGTAGTGTCTGAAAATAAATTTACAATAATTATTGTTAGCAAATGATAATTGTTAGCAAATGAAAAATGATACCTACTTCAAGAAGAAGGGTACAATGCAAAGACAGTAAATGGGTAGGGCCTAACTGTAAAGTCTGTGATGTTCACCCACCATAAAAAAGTGCTTGCTCTTTCAGTATTAGGGTAATAATAGTCCAAATTACATACTTATAATAAACTAACTAGTATGGTAACTAACAAGTAACTACTGTACTAGCGTGGTGGATCCTACAAAGGAAAGGGTATTTGTTTGCAGTCTATGTAGGCCTACAATATAAATCTTTATTGGCTGGGCCTAAATGAGTACACAGTACTTACTTGTGGGCAGTATGACCATCTTGCTTTAGTTCGTTCAGAAAACCTATCTTGAACTGATGTCGCACAAACAAGTATTGATGTGTTGTTTTATTGAGCGAGTCACGGTGCCCCTTTACGTTGCGAGCTTCGTGGTGATAATAGTTTTGAGCAAGATCAAAAATTGCATTCTCAAGCCTAATGGTATAGCCATGTAGATGGTCACCATGTGGTAGAACAAAAAGAGATTTAGCATTTAAATCGCAACTTGTGCACAATGCAGTTGCTCTGTCTGCAGCTAACATATCTTCCCCCGAAGGAAGAGGTGCCATCTGTTGAATAAGGATGATGGCTATCCTTGTGTTGCGTCCGTCCAGTGCAGCCCTTACTGCTTGAACTCGGGATGCACACTCCAACCGTTTCTCATTCCATTGAGGATCATCCCAATCTAGCTCGTAAAACACTACAACTACAGCAGGTATTTCGTTCAAATGTTTATTCATCCAGTTACGTTTGATAATGCCCTTTGGAATATACCAATCATATGAACTTCTCTGAAATTAAGAATAAAAATATATGCATTAGGATCACCGATCATTATTTATTTCTCATTTAGGTAGGCCTAGGCTTACTTAAAGTCAACAAGTAAATTAAAATAGATTATAGATCTTAACTTAAATGGAAAAAATTACAGCTTACCTTTGATTTAACTGGTGGAAAATTTGTGGAGGGAACAAGATGTTTGAACTGAACTGCAGCTCTGTCAGGTCTACGGTTATTACTGAACGCATCCCAAATACTTCTGTGTATGGCATTGTTCTTTAGATCTAGGCCCGTTAAGCCAATTAGTGCAAATGGCTTAGTGCATAGCTCCAGTGGAAAGTCAAAACCATCTAGGCTACTCGACATCACCCTGCAAAGAAAATACTTCAAGTTGAGAAAACAAAGTACAGTAATAAGGCCTTGGTACCGTAGGCCTACCGGCTACCGGTCTTCTCCGACACCAATTATTGAACTCAGAACACTGCCCGGTCTAGCTAGCTTGCATGCGCTGAAAGATATAATGGGCCAGGGAGAGATGGGAAGAAAACATTGTACGCAATGT
Organism: Sweltsa coloradensis; assembly: GCA_024449915.1. Lineage (NCBI taxonomy): Eukaryota > Metazoa > Arthropoda > Insecta > Plecoptera > Chloroperlidae > Sweltsa > Sweltsa coloradensis. The sequence continues at coordinate 416,929 of JAMZAV010000332.1, forward strand.
GCAAACTGTGCTTCCCAAACAAAAAAGTAATCCATGTTAGTACGTCATCATCGTACAACCTAATACTGCATAATGGTAAATCATAAATGTGAGACTTGTTTATTGATTAAATACCTAATTAAAAAGTATAGCCAACAATAATTATAATTTAGATACAGCATAAATAATAAATAATGCATGAGATGGCATGGAAAGCTTGAAATTTTCGTAAAGCGTAAATCAGTGGTTATCAAAGTAAAACTAGGCCTACCATAATGTAAAAGCCGAACCCATTTGAAAATAATTATTATAAGCCTAATAACAAAACAGGCTACGCATAATCTACGTTTTACGTCATGTCACTATGTTCATTGGTTGAAGTTTGCACATGTCACGCTCTGCATCAAGATTATTCTGAAATTATTTATTGTTTGTAAAATAATTATTATAATTACTGTGCCCTCTCTCTCAGGAGATGGTATATTCTTACTATGTACGAATCTGTGAATAAAATCTGAAATGAAATGTAAAATGAAAATTAAACACTTACGCACTTCAAGTGTTGAGTGGTATTAAAACAGAACAGGATATCAAACTTTAATGTTAGATACGATAAGAATAAGATAATATACTGCTAGCATTATGATTATAGGGTGAGGGGGGTTGTATGCCGGGTTGGTATGAAATGTCTAAGAGCTAGGCCTGTAGGCCTAGTAGATAAACTTGGCATCGTCTTCGGCCTTACTGACAGAAATACGTAAACATTGGAAAAGGTTACAGTTTACACTCGAGATCGCTGGTGCGCGGAGAGTGTGATCAGCATCGAACCGACCAATGACGTCTCGAATCAGAGTCAAGAGCGTTACGAATGAGTTAGCTATTAATGTAATCTTTTATTATTATTTATTATTATTATTATTATTATTATTATTATTATTATTATTATTATTATTATTATTATTATTATTATTATTATTATTATTATTATTATTAGGCCTATCATTGTTATCTATTATAAAAACAGTTAATAATAACTAGGGATGACTAAACCAGACTTTTATACCACCCGGGTAGGCCTACCCGTCCACATTAGCTGCGGGTTACATTTCCCGTGTAGTGCAAATGTAGCGAAGCTACTTTTGAAAGCAAGTAGCAAAAAAGTAGTGAAGCTACTTTATTTAGACAAGTAGGCCTAGGTCTAGCGGTAGGCTATTTCTGGGTTCCCACTTTTTTTTTAGAATCAATTTCCCTGACTATTCCAGGTTTTCCAGGTCTAGTTTTGCTTAATTCCAGGTGTGATACACGCCCAAAAATAGCGTGCCGGGAACGCAGCACCCCCTCGATGCCCTCTAAAATTTATTTCCCCGTACTTCATCAAGGCGGAACTTCGTTTCATGGGCCCGCCCGCAAAATTTCTACGGAGGATCCCCTAACAGATACACACATACATAGGCTCAGTGTTGAATTCAGGTTTTTCATCCCGGGTGGGCTATATAATACCCCGGGAGTATTATATAGGGATTAAGTACGGGGGGTTGGGGGGCCTCCCCCCAACAATAGCGCCGCAGACGAAAATTTAGAAAATCGGGTTTTTAGAGTGCGTTTGGTGCGTTTTAGAAAAAAGTTGTGGGTTCAATGCAATACCAAAATAATGTAGTTTTTGTGTTATTGTGTTGTGCAGTGTTGGGTAGGAACTTTTAAGAAAGAAAACGTTCCTAGGAACGCGTTCCTTTTTCGGGAACTTTTTAAGGAACGCGTTCCATTTTTAGTTAGAGGAACTTTTAACACAAAAGTTACAAATTTTGGGCAACTTTTAATAAAGTTTTAGAAGTTCCTTTCAGTCTGAGAGATGGACAAAACCCACCATGCCTCTACATTTGAAAACGGATTTAGCTGACACAGATATGAAAATCAGTTGATAAAAAGCAGTAGCATATGATTTTTAGGAGGCGTAACCCCGATTGATAAACCGGTCATATTTGCTCGCGACGACACGGCTTAAAAATCGAAACCTAAATCCTATGTAGGCCTACCATAATTTATCTGATAAAGTAGGCCTAACTTTTAAACAGGAACTTTTATTATTTTGGGAACTCAAAAGTTCCTTTTTGTGGGAAGGAACTGTAACTTTTAAAAGTTCCATTTGAAGGCCAAGTAACTTAACTTTTAAAAGTTCCTTTTTTGCGGGAACTTACCCCCTGGTGTTGTGGACGCTTTCCTAAATATCAGCTAGATTTCACCTTCAAATCGCTAGATTCCTAAAACGGTTATTTTAGCAACAAAAACAAAATATGATTGATTTTTTTTTTGATTTTTTTTTTAATTTCTGACTTTGGAGTCGGGAAAACATTTTCACAAATTCGGTGAAAATATAGGCCTATGTTTTTTGAGTAAACCAAATAGGCCTAAGCCTAGATTTAAACAAATTCCCATTTTCCCTGACTTTTCCAGGTTTTTTTGGATGAGCGTAGCGAGCGAAGCGAAGATTCCATTTTACTACACTGGAGAAAAAAATCCGGAATGTTTTTTTTTTCTTTTTTCTTTTTTTTGTATTTTTGGCTGTTTGTTAACACGATTCCGGCTAAACCGATACTCCAATTGGGATGAAATTTTCTGGAGACCTTCGAAATCTCTGAACTTAGAACTGCCACGTTTTTGAGCGCAATCTAAAAATTATTTCTCATGAAAATCGCAATTTTACGATTTTTTTTTTATTTTTTAATTTCTTCGACTTATAACACCTACATGCTTTATCAGATTTTAATGATTTTTTCACAGAACCATAATTTTATGAATTAAGATATTCGTGTGAAATTTGAGCGCAATCGAAAAATTATTTCTTATGAAAATCGAAATTTTACGGGTTTTTTCTTTTTTTAAACAATTCTTTGACTTATAACACCAACATGCTTTATCCGATTGTAATGTTTTTTTCACACTAACCTTAATTTTATGAATTAATATATATCGTGTGAAATTTAAGCGCAATCAAATAATTATTTCTTATGAAAATCGCAATTTTAAAATTTTTTCTTTTTTAAAATTACGATTAATTTAAAAAAAATTAGGCTAAGTTAATTTTTTATTTAATTTAAATTAATTTTTTTTTAAATCTTCAACTTAGTAATGATTTTTTCACTGAACAACAGAAAATCCGCATAACACATGGCTGCTCAATGCACCAATTACGCTCATCCAACAACGCGGCGGGACTTTATCGTTTTCCTAGTAATTTTTTGCTCAATTCCCTGACTATTCCCTGACATTTTGACCCATATTTTCAATTCCATGACTTTTCCAGGTTTTCCAGGTTGGTGGGAACCCTGTAGTTGTGAGCATGCTAGCCTACTATTTATAAGTAGCGACCCCAAGACTGGAAGCCGTACTCTTTCGGTTGGTACCGGTAACTTGGGGTGAATAGGAACAAAACTTCCTCTAAATAATACTAAATTCGTAATTGCCGCTCTTTTTAAACGGCTCACAGAAGGTTTTCTGTAGTTGGTACACTACATTTTGCAGTTCCCTCTAAAAATAGACTAAACTTGACAACCGCAGCCTTCATAATAGAAAATCAGCCTCAATGTTATGAAAAGCATTGGCACATTTAAGAGAGCTGATAAACTTTGTCATTTCTCTTTATCTGGCAAGAGTTACATAGGCCTATCTAGGGTTTGAAATTTTCCGGAAAAATTGAAGTCGGGGAAAAACGGATAGGCCTATTTTCCCGTTTTTTTCCAGAAAAATTGGAAAAATTGGGAAAAATTGAAATTTCTTCACTTTTTAAAAAGTTTACTATTCAGTTTAGATTATTGGCATCTTTATGGTAGGCCTAAATTATAAACAATGATTTATTGTTCGTTTATTTACATCTGGTTAGCGTACCTACTATTGATGTTTATAAATGATAGCCTACTATAAGGGTAATACAGGAATACTAGGCCTACATAGCATTTTCCAAAATCTCTTGCAATTATTAGATTACTATTTATAGCCAGGGGCAAAAATTAACTTTTTTGCAACTAGCACTTTGGGCTAATGGCAACAAAAGTCCTCTAGCCCAAGAGCATTTTTTACAAGCCCACAATCAAGTAGGCCTAGGTTATATTGATATAAAACAATCATAGGGTACGTGAATGTTTTAAGTTTAAGGGATTGACTGGGAACGAATTTACACCATAATATTAATAAGATTACCGTTAGCCTAAATTAAGCCATTTTTATTTTGTTTACATATTAAGAACGATTTTCCATACTAGGTAGCGCACTACTACTGGAAACTCGTTAAGTTATCGTTGTGAAATATTGAGATTTTTTGAACGGCAATTGGAAACTCTGGAAAAAGTACTGATTAGATTTTACTATGCCGAGTAAAGTTTCACTAGCCTCGGGCAAGCGTTAATTTTGATCCCTGTTTATACTATGTTTAGCTTTAGTCCCTCCCACGGCATGCCATAGTTACTTCACTTGGCCGCTTCACGAACGCTTTCTTTAGTCGTATTGAAGGATGAGCTTTTTTATAAGTTTTTAGTTTGCTTAGGACCACTTTTCCTTTTCAAGTGCTTTTTGAATGCATTGTAGGTGATTGTTGTCAAGTTTCTATTGTTACTTGTTAATTGTTATTATAAACCTCAAAAAACTCATATTATTAAAACCTTTATTCTATGGTTTCTGGCTAACTTTTAAAACTTTTTCTTTCAAAAAGCAATACATCACCATTACCTTAATGTCCATGTGAAATATGAACGTTGTACAGCCACTCCGGCTCAAAAGGGGAAAAGTACAAAAAATCAAAAAATTAAATAAAAAAAAATGTTTTTACCATTAGAAAGATGATGCATGTAATTTTATGAAACCAAAAATAGTTTTTTTTTGTAAAATAACTATTAGTCTGTATTTGCCATTGAAATTATAGCTTTTGTTGGTGTAAGTGGAAGGTGATTTTTTAAAAAAGTTGGCAGCCTGGTATTCTAAAGAATAAGCTGGTACCTCCATTTTAAGCAGTTCATAAGTTAAGGTTATGTGTGAAGAATCTTAACTGTGAATTTCAAGTCTTTATGTAATTATATCACACCATTTATTAATGAATATATGTAATCATGTTTGTGATGTAACATCCGTGACAATAAAGGCAAATAAGTTGTTTTTTGGTGTATAATAGTTCTTATATTTTGCTACAAGTTGGTGATGTTGACAATATAACTTGGAGGCTAACCTTTAACATGTTTTAAGTGTTCATAGCTTTAAACATTTCTGAGAAATAGTGTCACGGATATTACATGTCACGGATGTTACGTGTCACGGATGTATGTTACATGTCGCGGATGTTGTTCAAAGATTGTGATATGATCACACACTTGAAATCTGATCAATCAATTGGATTGAAGGGGTTTATTTAAAAATAAAATGCTGATGTGTAGCCTAATCTTTTTCTTGTCTAGATTTTTAATACAGGACATGTTTGGTCCTTGTCACTGTTATTTCAAACTTCGATAGTATTTGTAGCCTATTACATGTTTGTAAAAGTTTGTATTATTATAAAAACAACACTACACTACCCTACCTTTTTCTAAGTTTATGTAAACATTTATAAAACATAACATATTGGAAAACTATAATTATATTATACAACAAAGGAAATACGTTAAAGAGTTAAGAGCCGAGCTTGGCCCAACTCAAATGCGCGCACTCAGGTGTTCATGATTTCTGCTGAACGGTTGGTAATATCATTACCAAATTTTGCATGGATGTTATTAAAGTACATTTATATTTATATCCGCAATTGGTTGCAATAATTAAGCCTTAAAAATCCATTGCCAGACATAGGCCAAAGTCCAAAACGTGAAAAAAAAAGAAATCCAAAACAAGGATTCCAATTCTGGAAATTCCCACCAAACCGTTTATCTTAAGATAAAAACAAGTTAACCTACGCGTTCACATTGATTTAAACGTTGATATCCAGTATGCATATTTGAGTTTAAAAAATCTGTTTACTTGGAATAAATGACCAAAATGGAGTAAATTTTGGTGATTTCACTAAATTTTAATTCAAAATCAATTAATTGGGTAATTAAGAAATACGCGTAGGCCTACTGGATAGCATAGATTTATTCTTTATTACCAATAGTGTGAAATTTGATAACAGTGTTATAAACCGTTTACCCAGAAAAACCAGAATGCTAGCGTCTAAACTTGTCTCCGCACCAGCCTCAGCAATTCCTTAACATCGCATTTATTTTATTTTACAATTTTAATTTGAACCCAAAAATTTTAGATACTATAGATAAGGAGTGCTTGAATTTGTAACTAAGAATAACATAGTAATATAAATTGAAAATGGTTAGAAACTGGCACGGCAAAGTGTGTGTAACATCCGTGACAAAAACCAATGTAACATCCGTGACGCACACAAAAAATCATAACAATTAATATCATTTATTTTTAAAACAATGAATGGGTGATTATAAGGGTTCATCTTTCATGGATAAGCTCTATGTATATGGAAATGTAGCTGTCTGGGCCAGGGACCTGAATTTTCTATCTTTTGATGATGATCCGGGATCCACTTCCCAAACAATGTAACATCCGTGACACCACATTTCACTCAATATATCTAAAAATTACAATTCATTTAAAAATCTTTTTCACCTTCTGGTAGGTAGTGTGTAAACACAATTGTTTCAGTATAAAACATTACAATTAATTAGTTAATATAAGATTTTTAGCTCTATAAAGAGTGAAATGTAACATCCGTGACAAGCCGGAGTGGCTGTGTATTGGTCAGAATTGGCCCAAATGGCACGAAAATATCGCACAAAAAATCGGGAAAAATCGTAAAAATACGATATTCATGAGAAATATTAATTCTTCGATTGTACCAAAAAACGTGGCAAGTCTAAGTTTAGAGATTTCGAAGGTCCCCTCCAATTTTCATCAAGATCGCATAAAATGTCGTTTGCCTGGTAGAGAGCGAACAGACAAAAAAAAACAAAAAACAACTAAAAATAAAAATAAAACACCCGGGCTAATTTTTTGGGGGGTCAGTGAAAATATTGAAGTCTTCGCTTCGCTCTTCCAACAATATGGACACTGAACAATCTTTGAAATGAGAATTAAAAATCATAATTTAACCTAACCTAACAAGAACACTAAGGCATTTTCCTTAAATTCTTCCTTTAAAAATAATGTTTTAAAAAACGGAGAAATATGTAATTGGGCTACCTTATTGATGAAAATAATCATTACTTCATTCATATCAATTATATTAATCACTATGGCCCCATAAAACCAATATTTCCCTTTTTTTTCCAATTTACCAATTTTTCCGACGTGCCCGGAAAAAAAACGGAAAAAAAACGTGTTTTTTTCCAAAATTTCCCGGGAAAAATTGGTACCTTTTAAATCCCTATGCCTATCTTATAAACGTAGGACTCCATTATCAACATATATTTTTTTTAAATGTAATTTTATGTTCCTATTGACCCCTGGCTAGGGTTAATAGGAACAGCTAGCATAGCCTATCTATATGTATTTTCAGGCATATTTATATCCCTGTTCCTATTGACCCCACATGGAGGTGAATAGGAACGCACAATATAAAAATAAAAATAAAATATTAATATTCATATACGTACTCTGTTGATGGTTGGTTATTATTAAAAGAAACCACATAGCCATAATTTAAAAAATATCTCATTGGTTTACTATGATTCATGTTGAAATAACAAGAAGTTAACTTACGAAACTGTTCCTATTCACCCCACATTACTTCTTTTTTAACACTATTTTAGGGGAAAAGCTTAGGTACGCGGGGGGGGGGGGGGGGGCGCGAAGCACGTATGTTTTACAACATTATCATTATTATTACTTCGCAACCCACGTACACGTACGTAGGCTACAGCACGCATGTTTTACAATATTATCATTATTATTACTTCGCAACCCCCCCCCCCCCTCCCACGTACCTAGGCTTTTCCCCTAAAATAGTGTTAAAAGAAGTTTGGCCATACCAACCGAAAGAGTGCCGACTAGGCCCTAGACTGGAAGATATTGTCGGCCACCACCATCAGGATCACTACATATTACTGTATTAAATGTCAATTATCCATTACACTACGGATAAGGCTCATGCAGATACTTTACTAGCCTAGCTACCCTGCTACCCAAATGGGTCTAGGCTAGGCCTAGCCGCTAGGCCTACCCTCTCTATGGCTGGGCCTACCCCAAGAACAGTAAAATATTATAATAGCCTACCCTACTTACCATAACCTAGAAATATTGACTCAAGCAGAAAGTGAATGCCTACATTTCTACTTACATAGCCCAACTTATGAGGTGCAGGCTTGAATTATATTTTAACGCCTCGGCTAATATGAATACTTACAATTAACAAGTAATTACCTTCTATAGCAAGATGTTTTGTTGCACAAAAATGCCTAGTTTTAAGTAAAATCACGAGAACTTGAGGGAGTGACAGTTGACATGATAAATTCACCGCTTTCTCGACGGGCCCTCGCATCGCTCAGCACGAGCAGAGTCGATAAAGAAGTTTGGAGGTCCCCTTACTCCCAAGCAGAGTCGATAAAAAAGTTTCCCTTGGGGAGGGCCCCTTACTTCCCCAAATCAAACGGAATCTAACGTCCTGCGCGCTGAGAGCGGGTTTCCAAAGTGAAACTAATAAAAACACTGCACGCAAATCGGTCAGTAATTACGATGTGCAGTGACGCTGAAATCAACAAAAAACAGACGAAACGTCAAACTTCAATTTTTTTTTTCAATCATATTTGCCCTGGGCCCCAGTCTTTTAAAACGATTTACTTTGATTTATTATTGTACTATAAAATTTGCGCAGGCGTCCTGACATTTTTGTGGGAAAAAAATTTGATATATGCCTTTTTCAAACCTAACGGGCGTAATGTAGCCTAGGGCCCCAAGGCAAAAAAATACAGTTTTCAGACGTAAGTACGCCTTTTTTCACTCAAACGAAAAAAATCTTGAAAAAAATCCAAAAACTGTCGGCCTAGCTCCAAATTAGGTCTACTCCATCAGAAAATCCTCATTAATAAAAAGGTTTCTTTATGCCAAAACATTCGCCAACATTCGATGTATTTTAAAATTTTTCGTTTCCGCCATTTGTCGCATCGCTGTTTTAAATACTAGTAGAAAAGTGAGTACTTTTATTGAAGTAGTTCCATCAAAGTCACACAGATCGCGCGGAACGTTGATTCCCCAACGCCAAACCGATTTTTATTTAAACCCAGGGGGGGGTATAGGGAGTTGGGGGACCTCCCCAACGGGGAAAATTCTTTTCGGAAATTGCTCCCAAAATCAAAAAGGAATCTAACGTCCTGCGCGCTGGAGCGGCTCCAAATTTAAACTATAAAAGCACTGCACGCTAAATCGGTCAGTAGATTATCGATGTTCAGTGACGCTGAAAACAACAAAAACAGACGAAACGGCAAACTTCAAAATTTTTTTCAATCATTACCCGGGCCCCAGTTTTTAAACGATTTACTTTTGATTTTTTATTGTACTATAAAGTGCTGCGCAGGCGTCAGTGACATTTTCGGCGAAAAATTTTTAGATATGCCTTGTTCAAGCCTAAAAGGAGTAAGTGTCCTAGGCCCAAGGCCCCAATACAGTTTTCGACGTAAAATACGCCCTAGGGACTCAAACGAAATCTTTTAACAATACATATTGTCGGCCCAGCTCCAAGCTTAGGTTATTTCCCTCAAAATATCCTCATTAATAAAGAGAGTTTGCTTTATGCCAAAAATTCGCCCCATTTATCGATTTAAATTTTTTAGTTTTCCGCCATTTTTCGTCATCGATGTTAACTACTAGTAGAAAAATGACGTACTTTATTGAAATAGTTCCATCAATTGTCACACAGAGTCGCGCGGAACGTTTAAGCCCAAACACCAAAAAACGAATTTTTATTTAACCCAGGGTTTGATAGGGAGTTGGAGGACCTCACCAACTGGGAAACTTCTTTATCGACTCTGGCACGAGTGAGAGGTTTACAAGGCGCTGACAATAGTGCAGCGCCAGCTTTAAAGTAAATACTGGTGGGAAAACAACAAATGAACTGTTTTGAATGTTGACATTTTTGGGTTGACTGTGTAAATACCAATTTCCAATTTGTACAAAATAAGGTTATTAATTAACAGGGTTCCAAACGATGCCAAAATTAAATCCCAATTTGATTCGTTCAATGTTATGGGATTTACAACATATTGTCACAGTATCTCAAGAAATCAGGTCCAGGGTTGGACAGATTAATTGCATGTCTTGGAGATATCCTTCCAAGAGATGTGATTCCATCGACGTGCTTGCTATTATGGATCAAGATTTAAGTCCTGCCGGGGAGCACTACATCAAGATTCTAGAATTGCTATACGACAGGTATGATACGGTTCCGTAGACGGCGTAGAGGTTTTATTGGATGAGCGAAGCGAAGACTTCAAGTTCATTGACCCCCCAAAAAAATTAAGCTCGTGTGTTTTTTTTTGTTTTTGTTTTTGTTTTTTTTTTTGTATTTTTGTCTGTTTTTTCGCTCTACCGGGAAAACGGCATATGCGATCTTGATGAAAATTTGACAGGACCTTCGAAATCTTTGAACTTAGACTTGCTACGTTTTTGGGTACAATCGAAGAAATATTTCTCATGAATATCGTACTTTTACGTTTTTTTTTCGATTTTTAGTGCGATATTTTCGTGACATTTGGGCCGATTTTGAAAAAAACGGGTGGGGCTACAACGTTCATATTTCACATGGACATTAAGGTAATGGTGATGTATTGCTTTCTGAAAGAAAAAGTTGAAAAATTTTGCCAAAATCTATAGAAATAAAGCTTTTAATATAAGTTTTTTGATTTTTGTGCGATATTTTCGTGCCATTTGTGCCAATTCTGACCAAACGGGTGGGGCTACAACGTTCATATTATACATGGACATTAAGGTTATGGTGATGTAGTACCTTTTGAAAGAAAAAGTTGAAAAAGTTAGCCAGAATCCATAGAAATAAAGCTTTTAATAAAAGTTTTTTACGGTAAATAATACCAATTGACAAGAAACAAAAGAAACTTGACAACATTCACCTACAATGCGTAGGCAGCAAAACAAAGCACTTGCAAAAGTAAAGATATTCCACGCAAACTAAAAACTTTAAAAAGCTCATCCATCAACGCGGCGGGACTTTAGCGTTTTCCTAGTTTATAAATTCTGAGATGATTTTTTTTTTTTTATAAGATGCATATCACAACAGAGTACAAATACTCCACAAGTGCAAATCACTTTCGCAAATATTTCGCAAATATTCGTACATCCAGGAATACGAAATAACCCTTTAACTAATCGCCATAATGGCCTTTTGATGATCAAAATGTTTGCGAATATCCACCGAACTCTTCGAAGTATTGTAACTTTCTTCTATGCATATTAGCAAAGATTAGTCATATTAGCCAATTTCCTCGTTGTGATAAATAGCGACAGTCTACGCAAACTTGAACGAACCATTGAACAGTCTAATGCAGGTTTTAGGTTTGGACTATGTTCAGACGATGTTACCTACTACACTACCTGTATACTACCTTTTATCAATTAAATTTCCTACCTCTTTAGTCATTTCCCCCCACCCCCATCTAATCTGCCTAGTATGGCACTAGTATGCCTTATATTCAAGCATTCAAATTGTTTCCTTATCCCTGAACAAAACCGCTTAGCTGTGCAAACGACATGATTGTGCTACTAACTGCTAAGGAACGAAGTGTATAATAGTATATCCTTATGCTAAGGCTCTGTGCTTTCAAGCCTCGAATGGTAAGTAGGCCTATGCCTGCCTACCTAGCTCAAATAAAATAGGCATATTAATTATAAATAGGCCCTAGCCCTAATAATAAATATTAATTCAAGCTTCAATTGATTGAATACAATGAACACAGTGTTAAGTGCATGATTACATTGTTATTGCCAATTACACAATCAACTATAATTTGGGAGGACGCTGGTTCGACACCATTACCGGCCAGAAAACCAGAAATGCAGAGAAGATTTTATCCAATGTTTTCGTAGTCAAGAAATGTTTTAACACTACACTGAAAATGTCTCCTAATTTAAGCAGTTACCCACCCGCGGTGGTTCCAGCTCTTATGTTCTCCAAAACGTATTGCCTACTTAAAACCGACAAAACGTTTGGAAGGTCGAGCGAAAAAAAAACAAATTGATTTGATTGGATATTGCTTAACGTCTCATATTTATGCACTTTGGCTAATCGAGATGAAGGGAGGGACGTAAGGGGTGACGCGGGGAGACAAGGGGTGGACAGGCCTGTGCTGGTCAGAACCAGCCACAAGCGTATGGGGAGAGCAAGGGTTCCCCCCGTCGTGGTCGTCTCCGTCTGTGTCATCATACGTCCGTGTTGTCATTGTCGTCGCCGTCGGGGAGGTAGTCAAAGGGAAGTAGTAGTAGTAGTAGTAGTATATCTTTATTAGCATTTTTGCTATTTTACATTTACATGTCATACAACACATTATCATCACATACATAATACATTCTGTATATAATTATAAAACAATCAAATTTACCATCATAAAGAAACATATGCCCACAAAATATGGGCTAGTACAATTGATCACATTATTATGCCCTAACTCTTGCAATAATCTCCATCCATTAATTTACATGTTATGTAAACATACTTGTCAGTCACTTATAAGATACATCAAGGACAAAATTATAGATTTTTTGAGACTTGTAACAAAATACAATAATAATGAAAAATAATACAATACATGGTTACAAGGATGAGCATAAAGTCTTACATCTTTCAGACATTAGTCTGTTTGAGTCTAGAAATCTTCCGTTCCAGTAACCATAAAGTTCCCCAAAGTTGAGCAATAAAAATCTAGCATTAAAAGTTGATATTTTTAGTATTTTATGTGATTTTGTTTTAATTTTTTTTTAAATAGTAGGCCCGCCTACCTTCAAAATGAAGAAATGAACTTGATTTTTTTGTGGGTCAAGCCTCAAGCCTGCCAACATCATTGTGGAGGGAAATGTGTTCTACTATTTTAATTTATAAAAAAAAAATGTTTAAGACAAATTTTTGGATGAGCGTAGCGAGCGAAGCGAAGATTCCATTTCACTACTGGAGAAAAAAATCCGGAATGTTTTTTTTTCTTTTCTTTTCTTTTGTATTTTTGTGTGTTTGTTAACACGATTCCGGCTAAACCGATACTCCAATTGCGATGAAATTTTTGGAGGCCTTCGAAATCTCTGAACTTAGAACTGACAAGTTTTTGAGCGCAATCGGGAAATTTTTTCTTATAAAAAACGCAATTTTACGATTTTTTTCGATTTTTTTTAAAATTGCATCGACTTATAACACCTACACGCTTTATCCGATTGTAATGATTTTTTCACAGAACCTTAATTTTATGAATTAAGATATTCGTGTGAAATTTGAGCGTAATCGAAAAATTATTTTCTCATGAAAATCGAAATTTTACGGGTTTTTTCTTTTTTAAAACAATTCTTTGACTTATAACACCTACATGCTTTATCCTATTGTAATGATTTTTTTACAGAACCTTAATTTCGTCAATTTATATACTCGTGTTAAATTTGAGCGCAATCGAATAATTATTTCTTATGAAAATTGCAATTTTACGATTTTTTTTATTTTTTATATTACGATTTACTAAAAAAATTAAGTTATTTTATATTTTATGTAATTTAATTTAAAAAAAATTTCGACTAAGCAATAATTTTTTCACAGAACAACAGAAAATCCGCGTTACACATGGCAGCTCAATGCACCAATTACGCTCATCCAACAACGCGGCGGGACTTAAGCGTTTTCCTAGTACAAAAAATTGTAAATATTATTTAGTGTCTACATAAAAGTCATGTAAAAAATAATGATCAACTCGTGCCAAAATCTTTCCCGACTTGAGTTTTACCACCCTATTTAATGGCATTAATTTTCTAGAATGTATTTCTTGATCAACTTGTTCGTGAGGTTTTTGGAAAATATGCCGGTGGTGTCCGAGCGCTTGAAGTTGTCTTCGTATAAAGGCGAGAGGCCAAGCAACATCTCCATGGCAGCCGCAACAAGAGAGTGCTGGGAGAGGATCAAGGCGTTGCAAGACTCTCTACTCCTACAAATGGTTAATACGTATGTATATTATATTAACTTAAGTCAATTAGTTTTCTGAAATATTGTATCTACACAATACAATACTTTACAATACAATACATCCATAAGAAAGAAACCAAGAACAATAACAATGCACAGTCAACTTTCCTTCTGAAATATTGCAACAAATTATTGCACAAAAGAGCAGGATCGAAAATATAAAATTTTTTTTCATTCTTCTATGACTATGGGGCTAAATAATTTTCTGGTATCAATATGTATTTTTTTTCCAATACATGGACAGCTTTCATATCCGACATGATTATGTCGAATATTATTAATATTTTATTTATTTGTATTTTACTTATTTATTTATTTTTTATTTATTTATTTATTTAACGTCTATCCTATTCAGTAATAAAAACTGATTTACAAAGGAGGACAACTAAATAAATCTAATAACATTGATGCAGACACAACAAAGAACTACAGTTTAGTAAATATATAATATATTACAAAGTATAGGCCTAGTATCCTTGGTTTAGTTGAGATGTTATGCGACTCAAAAAATCAAAATGCCTCCTTACAAAAAGTATGGCACTGGCATCGTTTGATTGGTGGTACTCACCCTGATTTTACTAGGTAGCTCATGCGTAACAAGCCTGTACCTACTATTGGGATGTCACTGGTTCCCATCCAGCCAATGGAAATCCTGACTGATTTTTGATACAAGGTATTTTCAGTCAGAAATATATTCCCTAGCAATTACTGAGGAGTAGGCCTACTTTTCAACGGGTATCTTTAAGAGTTATTTTTAGGGTACTCCCACAATCATAATAACAGCGATATAAATTTTCTCTCCGTGTGAGTCCATTACTTATAAACTAAGTACCTACTACACTATTCTAAGAAAACTCACCAAAGCATCTCCGAGGAAACTACCCGTAAACATTAGTGGCGTAACTTCAAATCAGGGGGCCCCGCCCCGGCCAAAAATAAATATGGCCCTCTACCAACCACTAATCAGCCTCTGCATTCAATGTCTATATTTTTTAGACATACCCTACCGGTACCTTAAATTTCTTTCGGCGAGCTTTTGTATAAATATGGCCCCTACCAGCCAACCTCGACTGCATTCAGTGAATATTATTTACAAGTACCAAAAATTTATTATGCTGAGCTTTCGTTTCAGCCAATGTTGTCTGAAGAGTTGATCTTACTTGTGATCAACAGCTGATAGAAGAAAACACTTTAAAAATATGCTATCAAGTCAAAATATAGTAGGGCCTAAATGGCTTTGAAACCTGGCTCTATTAGAAAATCAAAACTATTTTTTTCAATTTTTTCTGATCGGGCACACGGCTAATATCGCCTCTTCAAAAAAATTTCAAACTTCAATTCGCCCAAGCACACCATTCAACGTGAGGTAGTTGTGTTTTTGTGACATTAATTTTCAACTGGTTTCCTAGATGCGGTATTTTGTACCGATTTGTACCGCCAAACAAAAAAAATCGCAGGACTGACAATAATGATATTTTGTACCGATTTGTACCGCCAAACAAAAAAAATCGCAGGACTGACAATAATTATTGTTTAAAAAATATATATTTTTTTTAATCAGCCTCTAGAAAAACCGATGAAAATTAATGTCACAAAAACACAACCACCTACGGTGAATGGTGTGCTTGGGCGAATTTTAAGTTTGAAATTATTTTGAGGGGGATTAGCCGTGTGCCCTATCAGAAAAATTTGAAAAAAATAGTTTCGATTTTATAAATGAGCCAGGTTTCAAAGCCATTCACTATATTTTGACTTGGTAGCATATTTTAGAAAATAGAAAAACATGATCGAATAGCCTTAATCATAGATAGTTATTTATGATATGAAGATAGTCACATAAATAGGGTATACGCAGTCTTGGGTAGGCCCCTATACGTTCCCCAAAGAAAGGAAGAACTTTGAAAAGTTAAGTTACTGCCTAAAAAGGAACTGAGACGTTCCTTGTTCCTCAAAAGGAACTTAGTTCCTTTCACGTTCCTTATACCATCACCGATTTAAATAATAATAAATGTGATGAGTTAATTTATGAGTCCCAGGCCATCTGACGAGGGTAGCGCCCTTTTCAAAAACAAAAGATCTCACAAGATATTTTTCATACTGCAGTTTTTACGATATCAGGTACTGGAATTCGACGGGATTACGACGGCAAAAGGAATTTAATAAAAGAACATTAAATTCGTTCCAAGTTCCCACGAAAAAGTAAATTTCACGTACGTAACAAGTTCCTGATTGGATGAGCGAAGCGATGACTTCAATTTCACTGACCCCCCCCAAAAAATTTAGCTCGGGTGTTTTTTGTTTGTTTGTGTTTTTGTCTGTTTGTTCGCTCTCTACCGGGCAAACGGCATATCCGATCTTGATTAAAATTGGAGAGGACCTTCGAAATCTCTGAACTTGGAGCTCTATTGTTTTTGGGTACAATCGAAGAAATATTTCTCATGAATATCGTACTTTTACGATTTTTCCGATTTTTTGTGCGATATTTTCGTGACATTTGGGCCGATTCTAACCAAACGGGTGGGGCTACAACGTTCATATTATACACGGACATGGTGATGTAGTACCTTTTGAAAGAAAAAGTTGAAAAAGTATACCAGAATCCATAGAAATAAAGGTTTTAATACGAGTTTTAAGAGGTTCATAATAACATTTAACAATAGAAACTTGACAACAATCACCTGCAATGCATTCAAAAAGCACTTGCAAAGAAAAAGTGGTCCTACGCAAACTAAAAACTTACAAAAAAGCTCATCCATCAACGCGGTGAGACTTAAGCGTTTTCCTAGTCTAAGAAAAGGGACACGTTCTCACAAAAGTTCCTGAAAAAGGAACACGTTCCTCCCCAAGACTGGGTATACGAACAATGTGTACCCTAAGGCGGACATTCCATTTCTACGAAAATTGTTTTGTGACAAGAAACCTATAATATACTAAAACTGATGCTATTACCAATTGTTACACTATCTGCTCGAATTAATTTTGTATTGTGGCCCGGGCCACGAAAACTCCACATTATTGAAAATTATTAAATGGATTCGAACAGTGTAGCCAAGAAGATAAGTTGGAGAAGTCTATAGTAATTAATCCTAGTTTGCCTTTCAGTCGTGATGACTGTGTGGATCATTCTCAGGTCTCCAGAATAACCAACGGCAACGAGGCATTAAATGATGTGATATCTTATGACATAGTATGCAGAGGAACGCAGACGGACGTGTGTTCGTTGCTCGCCTGTGAGAACTGTAGCATAGCCGAGAGTTTGCTCAGGTGTCTTATTCGGGAAATAGAGATCCACTCAAAACAGTTTGGCGTGTCATCCGCAGTCGTGGACGAAAAGTAATTATAATATATTATTTATTATATAAATATTATTATTTTTACAATATCATAGTAATTTGTAATCTCTGTAAATTATCTTTCTTACAAAATTGATTTTGTGTTTAGGATGCGTATGCAAGGAGGAGGGATATTTCAAGTGAGCCAATGGAGTGCAATGCACAGTTGGGTTGAAGCTATACTTCAGGATATGAACAAGATGGTTTCCGCAATCAAAGACATGGGGGCACTCAACACAAGTTTGAGAAAGGAAATCAAAGGAAATGAGGTTAATATCGAGAAAAAACTTGAAAAGTATAAATGTAGAATTAAAGTGATGGAGGTAGAAAATGTTGAGTTGCGAGGTGAAATTCGCATCAAAGAAGCTAACTACACGACCGTTAAAAATGAGAAGACGAATTTGGAATCCACTATTTCAAAAAAATGTTTTGAGATGACAAAGTATAAAGAGGAATTATTAAAATCAGGTATAGAATAAGAGAGGAGTTTATGGGAAACACAAATGAAGAGAATCAAATCGAACATCCATTTAATGTATGTTTTATTTATTTCAGAAAGTGTTATACAGGAGCATACAACGTATATTAAAGAGTTGAAATCGGAGAATGAAAATCTAGCTCGTCGATTAGAAGATCTGGAAGAGAAAGCGAGAGGGTGGGAGGAAGAGTGCAAGGTGCTGACAGAGGAAAGAGAAGCTGCCGATCAGCGAGATGCCACATCAGCACACGGTGCAGAGCTGGACACGCTGAGAACCTTGCACGATCAGGAGAAGGAAGCTCTGCTCAACGAGAACAAAAGTCTGAGGCAAGAGCTAGAGAGACATTCGGAACTTGAAGTAAGTGTAAAGAAAGTACAGTATTAGTAGTTTTAGGGCGCTTTAACAGCTAAGATTATTCGCGCCTCCAAGATAAAACAATTTCTATAAGTTTGAGTTACCACCATGTATATTCTTTCCAAAGGGGAGGAAAGAACGAGATCAAAACTTAAAGCAGGTTTTGAGTTTGAAATTGGCAATCGTCACCACAGGTTCAGATAATCTGTTATCTGTGCTAAGTTTCACTTTACTGCCTGTATGTGTATGTGTGTGTTAACGATAAAAAACGAATACGGCCTCCGATGGACATGCAGTCGGGAGACATGCGAATGCGCATGCCATGAGGGGGCTAGATTTCTCCAAATACCGGGAACATATTTTTTAGTAGGCCCTACTCCCGTACCGGTATTTGTTTCATTTACCTAAAAAATTATAGGCCTACAAGAAATGTTTGAGACAGACCGCCCCCCCCCCCCCCAAATAAATTTCAACGCCTAAACGGTTATATTACCTGGTTACTTTCAATAATAATGATTAGCTTTGCTCCATATTTTGGGTATTCCATTCTGTATTTGCTTAATTCCTGGAAACAGTAAACAGTAAATGATTGTATCCCCCCCCCCCCCCACAAAAACAAGATATTTCATCGCCTTAACCATAACTGAAGTAATTTAATAATGATGTTCCTCTTTGCTCTCTATTTTAGGTACTTCGGTACCTGTACTCCCTCAAAAAAGTATACAAGAAACGTTTGAACCAGACCCTTTCACCAAATATATTTCAACGTTTAAGGTCTATAATAACGGTAAGCTTGGGTGCTCCCGTCCCTATACTTGTTTCGTTCCTCGAAAAAAGCACCAAGAAAGGCTTAAACCCAAACCCCTCCAACAAAAATAATAATATCAGACCCCTATTCCAATTAATTAATAATCCATTGGGTCGTTCATATTTTTAAATTATACATTTACATTCAAGCGGCAAGCCTATAGTAAAAGTAAGCTTTGCTCTCTATCTAGGTGTCCGCTGCAGCCAACACACTTGGGCACCTTATACAGCAAACCGAGTTGGAATGATTTTGAGGTGTCGCCCAACTGCCATGTAACATAATATAAATTTAAAATGTCATAATTGGATGGATTTGGGCACCTGACAACACATACCAAGTTTGGTTGGGGTACCTACAAACATTTCTTCATAGTGAATAAATGTGTTTGGAACAGTTTTTTTGTTTGTTTGTTTACTTGGATTAAGGACGCGTCAACCGTTAGGTCATAATGCACCATTCTAACCTAGGGAGGGGGGGGCCCGGTCAGAACCAGCCACGGGTCGTCATTGTCGTCATCGTCGTCGAGGGATCGTCAAGGGAAGGGGGCAAGGTCCCCGACGACGATTGCCAGAGCTCGCCCCTATTTTCGGGGAGTAAAATACTACCTTCCGAATATTAGTTACTCCTCCTAGTGGCTAATTCAACAATTTCAATTGCTCCATTTATTTTACTTGAAAAATGAGAAACTACATTTGAATAATATTTTTCTGGGCGACCCGGCTACAACGTAATTCTGAATATAGCAGCGTAGTTGTGTCAACCGTAATTTACTATGATTAGTATCAAGAGTTGATTGAATTACAATATATCTTTGCACCGGGTGTGAACGCAACACCAATAGGGGAAAAAGTAAATATGTAAAGTGGGAAGCCAAGGGGTAGATAAAGCACAGAGCAAGGCCACGATACGGTCGAGTTAAAGCCAGATGTGTGAGTAGAGTATATGGCATGGAATACGTGGTTATACAGAAAAAATGTGATATATCGGCAAAGTGTTATTTCTTCACAAAAAAAGTTTGAATCATTTAAATTAACAATATTTTGGTGTTTCTTATCAAATGAAAAATAACGTGGAATTAGAATTAGATTTAAATGTTTTGTTGCTTAATGCCTAAATTACAATATTGCTATTCGAGACGAGTGGTGATAAGGGTGGATAATTTAAAAAAAAAACATGTCTTATTATACGTTATACAGGATTTGAACCCACGTCTTTAGTGTGATATGCCTAGAGTCGGCACCCAAATTGTATGAGCCACCGCTTACGGCGATTTGGATTTAAACTATATTTTTATCAAAAACTCGGGTTATTTAAAAATAAAAACAATTAAATTGTAATAATTATAATTATAATAAGTGATATTTACATTTTGCTTTCACAGTCAACGAAGAAAAACTTAGAAGATGTTGTGACATCGATAACTAAAAAATACCAGAAAACCAAAGCAATGGTTGAACAATTGGAAAAAGATCTGAAACGAAGCAAACACGAACAAACTATCCTCTTAGAATACCCAGACCTAAATGGGCCACTAAACAATCAAGGCAAGATCAAAGGGAATCCTGTACAAGACATGGAAAGTCAACTGCAAGCGAATGAATTCCGCATCGAGCTACTTCAAGCCCAAAACACCAAGTTGTCGCAAACAATCAACAAGCTGAAAAGCTTTTCTAAAAGTAGCACTAAACAAAGCCAAACTTTAAAAGAAAAGTAATCTTCTCCTCGATAGTCTGATTGGGAAAAAAACAAATGTTAGCAGTTCAAGAAAAACTAGTCTCGAGACGAACATTGGTTTAGTAGTGTTGTGGTTAATTGTCCTGTGGTTCCTTTCTACGTCTTGGTTGGGATATTGTTTATTTCATTTGAAATGCATAACCAGCAATATCCTACATCTCAGTAATCGAAGAGAAATAAACACTTATGAAAGCATTTAATTTAAATACAAGCTAGTGTAGCTTCAAATGAAAATGTATAAACTCTACATCCTCAGTTTGCATATCAGTTTGCTGTAATAAAAAGTGTAAGTGTAAGTAATGTAATGTGTAAAAATTTAATAAAATGTGTCATGTCATCAGCATCCTAGTTTAGTGCACAAATATGAGCTCGATTCTCTTGTATGGTAACCAACGAGCTAGAGATAGCAATACCATCTCTAGCTCGTCGACGCTAACCGAGGGGCACAACTACAGTTGCAGTACCAACCAATGTTAGCTAGTGCGGTTGATGAATCTAGTCATTCATTGAAATTCTTTAAAGGGAGCATTGGGTTCGGGTGGAGCATGTCATCCTTTAAAGAGGATCTCAAAACAAACCGATAACAACATTCAGCCACCCAGTACAAGGTTTTATTTACTACCAAAATATCCTTAAGATAGTCTTATACAAAACTTTGAACTTTTCAACATAAACTTTTTATGGTTGTACATTGTGATGAGGGTGGGTTTATAATGAGATGATGTGTCCAGCAGACACAGTTGTCGTTTTCTTTTCTACGCGCCGGAGACCACAATATCAGCACTGTTTGGACGAGAATTAATAAAAATGGCTAGATTTTTACACGCTAACAATAAGAATGAAAAGTTAGGATGAATTGATGCATGTTAAGTAATGGTCTTGGGGCATTATCTAGATGAACTATCTACCTAACATATACCTCTCACTTATCACACAATAATAATTAATGTAAACAAGAACTTAAGTTTAGTTGTTTAGGCCTATCCTGAGCTTAAGGAAGTATGAACGTGTAAGGACAATGCATTTGAAATACAACACTCAGAAAGTTAGCGAAGGAGCTAAATCTCCCTCTTAATAAAAAGTGACAACAATGAAATCATCTTCCTCTTTAATTATTCTCGTCCACAGTCCACAACAGATTTGGTAATGGCGCTAACAGTAACAATGCACATACATTTCCCAAGATGTCGATTTTATATTTTTATTTAGTTTTAATCATATTTACATAATTTTATCAATTTATTTGTCTATTCACTCAAAACAAATACTTTCCTAACAAGGAAAGCTGTATAATATATGACATTCACTCACACCATCACAGACTTACTTAGAAGCCGTTTGAAGTCCTGACAGTTGTGCATTGGAAGGAAGACAACGAAGACGGAGCTTTGTGTTTTGTTTTCAAAATAAGCCTTTCATTTACAAGGTACGTGAACAATGGTATAGTGTGGGATTTACGAAGGACGGGTATGGAGAGTTGTGGTCCATAAGAGATAGAATGGCATGCCACATTACTAGTCTCTGGTTAAAAAAGCAAAATTAAAGTAAGGCTTGTTAAGTATTCCTTAAATGAAGTAGTTTCCAAAAGTTATTAATAGAGAAAAATTCTACTAATTAACTTTTGGAAGTATGTTCAAGTATTGAACTTCTAAGGAATAGAAAATAAATAATGCACACTTTTTAGATGTTATCCATATTATTAAGCACATTCTTTTGATTCTGGTTATTTGTTGAGCTTCAGGTTAAAATATGTAACCATTGAGAAGCACTTCATTGTTGGTTAACGGTGAGTAGTTTTAGATGATTGGATTAAAAAGTACGCACTGGAGCAGGTGCTGTAACAGAGACAAGTGGCACATAAACGAAAGAAGATACAGCCGTAAAAAAAGGTCTGGAAGAAAGCATTAATTATTTAGGCAGTATTAAAAAGCATTATAAAACAAAACAAAAATATATATTAATATAATATTATCATATTAAGTATTAATTAAGCTGTTATGTAGTTTGCAAATTGCCTAAAATGGAAAGCAACACATCAATCAATACTATTAGTATTTGTGTATTTAGAGATGTGACTTTCCACTATAGGCAAGACATATTTTCAAACTAAGAAAATGCATCGAGACACAGCACTGGACCACAGAAATGGAAAGGGAGTCGAACAAAGCTTAAAATGCAAACAACAAAAGGGTACAAAGTTGTCACAAACATTTGGAATTCTTGCTGTCCAAGTATGTACGTATTTAACTTTACGATAGTGTTAAGTTATACTAGAAATTGTGTTTGAAATAATTTCTCTGGTAGCTTCCATCATCGACTCATTGCACATACTTATTTACTGGGGCAGGCACTGTGAAACAAAAACAACATCCATTAGCAAATGAAAGATGAGAACACGAGCTGCTGGCAGAAAGCTGAAAGATTGTAAAAGCTTGTTTACATGTTTTAATTGCATGGTGTGTTGTGTGTTATTAGGTTGGGTAAATGTATAATAGCAGAAAATGTCAAGCTAAACTAAACTACATTGCAAGCTTGGTTGTATCCTATACAAACCTAATTTCTAGTTCTAGTATTCGGTTCTACGGAAAACTTGTAAAGCAAAATAATATTCGTTTCTTTTACTGATAAAATTTACCAAATATATATCCAGAATAAAATTAATAGTAGAATAGAAACACTGGCACATTCCCATATTACAAACTACAAATAGTGATTGACAATGTGTTGATGTCAATGACAATTATTTGTATTTGCAATATATTTCCTGCTACCGGTATGTAGTTTCATTTTACTTATTCCCATAATATATTACTTTTCACTTTTTTTTTTCTTTTACATCATAACATAAATTCTATAAAATTAAATCTATATTTCATCAAAACACAAATCTTCTGTAATATTGATTTAAGCTTAAAAGGTTTGAGCTAATTGGTCTCGTTCCTACCACATGAATATGATCCAGGACATTATACAGAATAAAATACTGTTAAGTAACTTCAAACTGCTAAGCCATGGGGATGTACATTGTTTTGAAAAGTAGACTTAAAAATAAAAAAACAGATTGAGCTGTTCTAAACAAACATGTATTGTACATTAGGTCATTATCTGAAAGAAGAGATGAAATTTGTTATTGACAGCAGCTTGCAAACATTAAAATGCATATCTCTCGATTTTGAATTCATTGTCTTCCACGCAATTACTCTCTCCACTTCTTTTAGTATAAATCAGTTTGCCAAGGATATTTAATTTTACCTCATGCATATTTTACTATGTAGTCCACAGAAGAATTGTGAATGAGTGTAATTGTGTGTATGTTATTGTAGGCCTATCATTACTGGATCTAGAATGGTGTTTTATATTATTCTACAATAAGAGTGTAACTAATAAATACTGTTTGTGCTCATATAATAATATGTAAGTAACACACTTGTTGCCCAAACTACATCTATAAACAAAAAACAATGTTTTGTTAGGTATATTTGACATTTAGAATGGGGTACTCACACACCTGGGGTGGTACACAAGTGGTGGGGGGGGTCATTCCATTACTTGCACCACGAAGCACCACCCGCTGCACATTTCCAAGTAGAAAAAAACGGGGAAATAAAAATTTGATTAGTTAGGTGAACAGGTTACAATGCATGACAATTCAGAGGAATGTGCAAGATAAACAAAACACTGTCATTGGGGTCACTCTAAACACGGCACAAGCATGAAGGGTACAAAACAAAACTGGGTGGGGGCTGAGGGGCATGCTTTCCTAGACACAGGGTGACAAATTGTCCGACATTGGGGTAACTTGCAGGGAAAGAACAGTGCATCAAAATTTATAATAAACACATGATTGTGAGAGGGATTGAAAAGACATGCTTTGAAAGTTCCAGATTCAAATTGGGGGTAGGGGTAACTGGGAAGGGAGGTAGGCCAGCACAAGTAGGCCTACATGCATAGTTTTTTATAATGAAATAATTGAAGGGGGGGGGGGGGGGGCATGCTATGTCATGGCAATTATGGTGTTCACTGTTCAGTGTAGGCCTATGTATATTGCCAAAGTGTACTACTTTAATTATAGTAGTTATCAGTTACTTATCAGTTATCACTCATGTCATAAGGGACCGGATTTTTATACATTGCATATTTAAAGTATGTATGCAATGCAATAATGTGATGCGTATGTGTTTTATGACCTTGCATGATACTGTACCAAAAATGCAAACATGGGAGGAAACATTAAGCTAAATTTAGTATGAAATTGATAGGGAATATTTTGCTTTTTTTAGATACCTACTAGGGTATTAATTAATAATTACAAAAAATAAAATTCCCTTCTCACCATTTTTCCATGTTTTGTATTACAAGATATAAACATAAACTTATTTTGTTCAAAAAGGCCACACTTCTAAAGTTAAGGTTTGTAAAAATCTCTTTAATTTTTTAAAATTAAATCCATCCAGCCCAAAGTTTTAATGAATAAAACAAAAACGGAAAACCCAATTAGAATATTTTGCATCGTTTAAAATTTAAATATGTATCATAAATACGGTCCCTAGTTATGAGCAGACTGGTACATAAATGTTTGCCTGATGTTTCAGTTAAAAAAACAAATATGGTAGTACATACAGTATAAATAAAGGTTTCAATAATGTGTAGGTAGTCAGGTACTACTAGTTTAAAGCTATCTACTGTATACAGTATCAAGTCGACTTATGTATCTGTATTGTTTTGATGAGTAGGAACAGTTACATTTACATACTACATAAAATCTCCTATATTGCAGAATTCCTAGAAGAAAAAAATTATATGAGATGCTCCACCAATGCATCATGAATGTGTAGTACCTACTATCACAAAATGTAGTACGAAGTACATGTACCTAATAATAAGAGTTAACAATTAAAACAATAAAATACAGTATAATCAATTATCATAGGACTTGTTTTACAAGAAGCATATTAATATGTAGGCCTATGTTACAAGTACCATAGATTGGGAAGGTATTGGATGCACTGCACATGTATAGATTAGAAATTAAAATTTAGAAACAAGATAGTTTATGTTACAAGAAAAAATCAATACGAGCATGAATTCAAAACTATAACAGTGTGATGGTTTGAACCTAAACATATTTTGATCCACTAGTATAGTGGGAAGAGAGCTTTATCTTGATTGCGCATTACTACTTACATGTGCACTTTGCTGTTCAATACTAAAAATATAGGCCTACACAATTTGAGTGTGGTTTAATTAAATTTAAGTACGTATAGGAAATCCAGTTTCGTAGGATTCGTTCACGAGATGAAATAAAATTGGAATGGGTAGGCCCTATGTCAATTCAGTAAGAGAATTACTACTACTTATACAATATACTTCAATTTTGGTGAATGGGTTGGGTAGGGTACCCTATTTTTGTCATACATAAAATATACATACGTACCGGTACATGAAATACATATAGGCCTATCATACTCATACAAACAAAAAATAAATAACACGTCTTACCTGTTTAAATGCTGACTGGTTCTCCAGCGAGGGCAGTGCCGGTACGATCATGTTATAGCAAATCCTTGGTTATATATTGGAATGTTGGACGCAAGATTAGATTAGGTGAAAGGAATGTCTGCACTTTTTCACACAAAGGAGAAAACCTGTATGCTGTAACAAAACTCTCACAAAACAACATGCAATGTCAACAGTGGTTTGTCAGTTAATTTAAAACTCAAAAACCTCTGGAACTAGTCAGTAGTATTTCTAGAAAAGGGAAGGGAAGGGAAATGCTTTCGTTAAGCTATGGCAAGCAGGATCACACAATCGTTGAACAAACAAACTCGAGAGGCCACAGAAAATGTGCTCCCTGCTCTGCTACATACAGAGAGCAGAGACCAGCATTCTCAAGACCAGAAACATGGCACTTATATGTGCCGTTTTGTTCTTTAAAACATTCGTAGTTTTATTAGTAACACACAATTTCTCTTTGTAACAAGTCTTGACATATTACAATTACATATGTACAATAGTATTCATTTTATTGTTAATTGTTTTCAAATTTATTAATACATTATATAAATAAAATTTCAAACAACTGCTTTATTTCGTACTTTAAAGAAACAATGTCATTGAATGTCCTGTCTTGTTTTTATTTACGAGCAAAAGGGTGGTGCAACTTCAATCATAGTTAATTCCTACAGTATAAATTTATTAAATACTTGTTTCATCAAAGCAGAATGCCTTTTACAAGACAATTGGGACACAATCACACGCACAGAGCAAAAACTTGTATGCTATGTACTTACAACCTTTTTTCAATTTATATTTTGGTCTTCTGTGAGCTTTCAAAAGACTAGGCCTATATTAAAACTAATTCATAAGAATACGAGATTAAAGATGGACTTCCGTGACAAAGTAGTGCACACTAGAGAACAAGAGCACCTACTCCAAGTTAATGACACTCTGAAGTGCAAGTGTAAGTGAAGATGAGTTAATTGTTTACACTCTAGTTGGCATTATTCAGTCACAGCGGGTCAGCTTTAAACTCACATTCATGCTCACATAAGCATACACACTCATACAGACGACTTGATTAAAGCCCTTCGAAATCTGTTTTTCCGACTTGTACCGAACTAAACAGAGTTAAATAAAATGTAAGTTTCAAACCAATGAAATACATAAGAAAGTTTATTTTTGTTTAATACATTTTTGTTGCGTTTTCATTTTTCTATCGTGCACATACACAAACATTATTAGAATACCGGTCGTGGTTAACTTTAAACAAACCAGTCACAACTCGGAGTAGTCCAACACATATTAGGTTAACGCCCAGATTGTTCCGTGCAGGTAGAATTAACTACTGGAGTTTTGGTGTTCATGCAGTAGGGTGCACAGGTTCAGTTGGGGTTGGAGGTAAGCGTAATCCTTTGAACTCGTTCTCATGCACAGTATTTTGTTGTGGAAGACGCCAAGGAAGAATAAAAGTGAAAACTATCACAAGTCACAATAGGAAGATTAAATACGAAATAAAAAGTGTAACACTTGGTTCGTGCATGAAGATTAGTTTTCAGTGTTTTTTGATTAGTCCAATTTTTTTCTTCGGAATGCCTTTTTTAAACCACACCATGAGGGCTCGCCACCTGCATTTTGAATGAAAGTGTGATTTTTCAAAGGCAAATAAAACATGCATTAACTAAGTAAAGAACATGCACAAATAAACTAAAAACTAGGTATGGGAGGGCCTACTAGTACACAGTTAACTAACAAGCATAAGAACTAAGAAGATATGATTGAAGTATATCTACCACCATAGGCCTAGTCTCACTGCAATTAATAGTAATTAATAATTAAATTGTAATGTTCTAATCTACTATGAAAGTCGGTCCTATATCACGGATATGTATACACCTAAATTACAATACATATAAGTCATAATGTCATACAAAATAAGTTAATAAATCAGAAAAAATTAAAAAATTAAAACACTGCACTTGTCCGGCAATTAGGTAAGTTGATAAAAGTATCATCGTAATTCGTAACTGTGTTCCCGCACTACGATTAAATAAATACGTTTTTTTCTGTTCTGAGAGTTGGGTAAAAGAATGTAACTACATTTTCCGACACCTAGCACATTCCTACCAACACCATGTCTGCACACCAATTACCTCTGTAAAAAAATTATTGTCAAGATGAATAGTAACTACCATACTAGTAGTACAGGGCCATAGCTAAAGTTGATTAAAAAGAAAATTACAAAACAAAATCACGACGACTTCTATAAAATTCTATACAAAAATAAGACCATAGAGGTAATGTGGAGACTTAAAAAGGCACTTTTCTACAACAAATACCAAAATAAATTGTTCCCTTCTTACATTTTAGGTACAAAATCAAATATGGGATAGACGCTCCCTAAAGGGATAGCTACGATTGGTGTCGTACAATAAACATCCGCACGATTGCGGGGTTTGTACTCTTCGGTTTCGACCTTCGGTTCTTTGCACCACTCTCAAACAAGTCGGACTTGCTGTCAAACTTGACACAGTTCTATCTCAACGCCTACAACTTGCTTATTAATTATTCACACCCAAGCAAGTTGTTAGGCAGTCGAGCGGGTACCTGGGGCCCAACACATTGTCTAACGGTCGCTCCTAATTGAGTTTGAGTCTACAGTGGACCAAATAAGATCAATCCAAAGAATACTGCCCACATGAGCACAATCCAATGCAAAGTTAAAAACGGGCTCTTACCATCGGCGATCTTTCTGGCGATAAACTTAAGTGTCTCATCAACAAGCACAACGGGCAAGGAGAACTTCATGACGGTCGTCCATTCATCAACGGTAAGAGGTGTAACCTGGAATACACCCTGCCAACCAAAACAAAAACATTAGTACATAATATACACTAATAAGTTTATAATGTAGGCATAGGCATACTATTGTTTGTAGGCAGATGAAGGTGAACCTAAGGGATATATGGAGTGAGTAGGTCTACATAAAACGTGTGAAAATATATAATGCATTGTGAAGTCAAAAACTGAAAGAGACAAGAACAGGTGATGAATCGAGCCATAACACTTAATAATATTAATTTATCATGCAAGAGTTATTAAAACATAAAAGACAAGACAGTTTTTGGTTTTAGTACTTGGAAAGTGTACTAGCACTAGCGAATAAAACCAGCCTACTTACAGCCAACACTTCAACGTGGAGGATGACGAAGTGGAGTGTGAATGACAGAATCATGGAAGCGATGAGCCACAAGTTGCTCCATGGTGGCATGGCAATAAGAGACTGGTTCTCAGACAAGCTGCAATCAACAACATACACGTCAATTATTTCTTATTATCGTAACTGTAGAGGGCAATACAGGAGGCGGTATAGCATTATACTACTAATAACTAGTACATAATACTAGTACGTCACAATAGAAAATAACACGGATAAGTGATGACGATAAGTCATCACTGAATGAATGATAATGATGAAATGACCTTTATTATTTAAAGGTAACAACTTTAAATTAGCTACAGTTGTCATCAGCAGGTGAAAAGTTTTGTTGCCCCCAGCCCTTCAGACTGGGCTTTATGTTCTCTTTGCTTTCCCAACCTGTCAACCCTTCTCCAATCTTTATTAAAACTAACTTTTTAAAGTTCAGATTTGTTTATTATACAAAAATGAACTAACAGTAAGTTCATCAATTAAATAATGTAGCACCCACCTGTTCATTGCGTTCAACATCTCAATGGTGACAAGTACTGACAAGGCCATGGTCATGGGATGGGGGTCATGGAATACTGTGCAGTCAACTCCCTTGAACTCTTCTCCACCACCAATGCAAGCCAAATGATGAGTCTGAAACAATGTACATTACATTAGAATTCCTCACTAGTACTGCACTATGCCAACATCACTAGGTCACTTTAAAGAAACACCTCCAATGCAAGCTAAATAATGATAGTAATTGATTCATTTTATCTGTAGCCTATTGTTAGAGATGGATGTTAGGAGCATTTTCAAATCAATATTTTAGCATTTTGATTTTCAAATATAGCATTTTGGAGCGTTTTCAAATTAAAAAATTAGCGTTTTGTAGCAAATTTTTAAACCGTTGCTTATATGTCCAAAGAACATCGGAATTGGGATAATTCAAGATTCAAATGTAGGCCTAAGAGGCAAATGTTTACATTTTGTTCAACCAAGTAATAAGTAAGTAATATGCATGTGACAATGGTGTAGTAGCCTTCATAAGTATTTTGTAGTTATAAATGTGCATGCGCACATAAGCATAGGCCTATGTTTATTGTTAAGGTAGCCTAGCCTAGGCCTAGGCCTAGGGCCTAGGCCTAGCCTACCTCAACAAGTAAGTAAGCATAGGGCCTACTAGGCCTAGGCCCTAGGCTAGCTTTGAGCAACCTTGGCATAGGTCCTAGGCCTAGTCCTGAAGGGAGCCCTAAGACTAATATTTCAAAACAATTCCATATATAAGCCTAGGGTCTATGCCCTAATGTAGTTCAATTTGCATAGGTGTAGGCCTAGGCTCCAATAAACATTGGCCTACCCGCCTGCTCATTTCAACCATGTTCTAAGGAGTGTTTTTCTCTTGCTTCACCCTTTCCGACATAGAATTTATGCTTCGTGTACACCTTTGCACGGTCGTGAATAGCTAATTTTACGCGAGGCATTTCAAATGAATTTCAACACCATACAAAAAACAAATAACTAGGCAAGGACTGGACCATAGATACGGTTAGGCCTACGATGACATTTGCGAACGAAAACAAAGCGAAGTACACAGCCTGCAGCACACTTGGAGATGCCACCTTTGAGGAGTATGCCACACACTCAGTCTGCTGCTCGGCTCGGTTCGTACAACTTCGTAACACTTCGTGCACGTCATGTAGTCGGGCTTCCCGTGACGTCACGATTGTATAGGCTGGCAAGCTAGTCAAGTGTCATTTACGCGCGATCGCATAGCTTTCCCGTGCGGCAAGCGTGGTCTATATTGCAAGTAAGCATTCTATACTTCATAAAAATTAGCGAGTCTGGATTTTGGAAGTGCATCTCGCACTCGCACAAACTTACGTCCGCGGGCCGAGGAAACAGTTGGTTATTTCGCATATTACCAATGAAAAATAGCCTAAATCGCGCTTTCATCGCAAATATTCGCATTTATCGCATCTATTCACGCTCATCGCACTTTATCGCAAATTCAAAAACACTTTTACGCCGCACCCATAACCCCAAAACGTCGACAAATGTAAAAAACTGCAGTTTTAGCGCCATTTCGCATTTATCGCATATGCGAAAAACATCCATCTCTACCTATTGTAAATGCTTCCCAAGGGCTAGCTTATTTTAAGTGTATAATGAATACTTGAGGGTTAATATGCGCTGCAGGAATGTGCTCGAATTGTATTGCAGGTGCGGCAATTCAAAGGCTAGACCGTGAAAATAGCGCGGTCGTATTATGACTTATGAGCAATCTGCGAATGTAAATTACCCAACTCGAAAACAACCATTTTTCTCTCGCAAACTGTGAGCAGGCGAGTGGAATTGTTTTTAATTCAAATTATCACATTAGAATTAGATGAAGTACTTTTTTAGCAATTAGATGTGCATAAAATAAGAAAGTTGCAAATTGTGGCAACCTTAGACAAGGCCTTCAATAATTTGTTTTGACGCTTTGACCCTAGGAACTTTTAACTTTGTAAGTAGCAAATTTATCGAACACAACACTTGATTGAAAGTTATACGAAATGACGATATTGGGTATCAATTTATCAAATGAAACTCGTGGAAAATAAAAATTAAAACTCAAATTTTAAATTTATAAAAATTACGATACCATCTATAAAATTTGAGAGGTAGCAAAGAGATGACGAACACTTTTAAACTGCCCGTCCCGTGCCCTTGGTATTGAATGGGCAGGCGGTGAACAGCCGTATTCATCGTAGAGTCGGTCGGTAGGGAAGCTCAGTGGGCATCCAACTACTGGTATGTCATGAGTGGTGACGTCAAGCACTTTACAATTTCAATAACATTGACAGATTTCTTTGATTTTTTTCACCTACCAGTAAAATAATTTAAGGTTTAACCGTTTAACATATGCTACCTATATATGTTATGGACAATGCTAAAAAAATAATGACACCAAGTCCTACACAAATCTCCTGTAGGGACTTATCCCTAGTTTTAATTGAACATAACTTTGAATTAAACAACAGTGCAGCGTGGTGGGTCAAGTTGTTACAGAATATGATCTTACCACTTGGTAGTAGTCGAGCTGTGGTCCGTACGGGCTGTACATGAACCACCAGGTAGCAGCACCAACTGTGGCAGCGCCGACATAGACTCCAATAGCCATGTAACGGAAGAACAACCATCCAGAGATGAGAGACTCGTCAGCTCGTCGGGGTGGCTTGTCCATGATGTCAAGATCGGGGGCGTTGAAGCCGAGAGCAGTGGCAGGCAGACCGTCAGTGACCAGGTTGACCCACAGAAGTTGCACAGGAATGAGAGCCTCAGGCAGACCCAACGCGGCAGTCAAGAAGATGGAGACGACTTCACCAATGTTGGAGGAAATGAGATAACGGATGAACTGCTTCATGTTGTTGTAGATGGCACGGCCTTCCTCAACGGCTGCTACAATGGATGAGAAGTTATCATCAGCCAACACCATCTCTGATGCAGACTTGGCAACAGCAGTTCCGGAGCCCATGGCAATACCAATCTCAGCCTTCTTCAGAGCAGGAGCGTCATTCACACCGTCACCAGTCATGGCAGAGATCTCATTCATGCTCTGGAGGAACTCAATGATCTTCGACTTGTGAGAGGGCTCCACTCGGGAGAACAGGCGGGATCGGGCAACTGCAGCCTTCTGTTCGGCGAAGGGAAGGTCGTCAAACTCCCGACCGGAGTAAGACTTGCCAGTGGTGTCCTCTTCTTCAGTGAAGACTCCAATACGTCTGCAGATGGCCTCAGCTGTGGCCTTGTTGTCTCCAGTGATGACAATGACTCGGATTCCGGCGTGACGGCACCTAGCAATGGCATCGAACACCTCCTTACGGGGAGGGTCCAACATGCCGACGATACCAATGAAGGTCAGGTTCACCTCATACAAGTGGAACTTGTTGGAGTCTACGAGATCCATATCCTCAACCTTGGCGGGGTTGTCGGCAACGGCAAGGCACAGACAACGGAGGGTGTCTCGGCCAGTACCGTACTGTGCGGTGAGCTCCAGGATCTTCTTCTTCATGGAGGCGGTGAGTGGTACCTTCTGTGTTCCTACACGGGCGTGCGTGCAACGGTCAAGTACACCCTCGGGTGCTCCCTTCACGAACAGCTTGGGTCCGGTGCCCAGACGGCTAGCCTTCAGGGGTACGCAGTAAGAGGACATGGACTTCCTGTCACGAGAGAACTCCAGGGTGAACTCCTTCTTCCACTTGGTCTCAATGTCCTGTCGGACAACGATGGCGGATGAGCGGCGGTCCAGTCCGGTCTTGGGAACGGTGAAGGGATTCATCTTCTCAGCGAGAACAATGAGCGCAGTCTCTGTGGCTTCTCCAACCTTCTCGAAGGCCTGCTTGAACTCGTTGAAATCAATAGAAGAGTCGTTGCACATGATGCAGATGGTTCCCAGCTCGTGGAGGATGTCGTAGTCTCCGGACTTAACCTTCTGGCCCTTGATGAAGACGTCGCCGATTGGCTCATAGGTGGATCCAGTGATCTCGAACTCTGAGAAGGAGCTGTCTCCAGCCTCAACCTTGTCGAAGACAAACATGCGGCTGACAGACATCTGGTTGGTGGTGAGTGTGCCTGTCTTATCTGAGCAGATGACGGAAGTGCAACCCAGGGTCTCCACAGAGGGCAGGGAGCGGACAATGGCGTTCTTCTTGGCCATACGGCGGGTTCCCAGAGCCAGACAGGTGGTGATGACAGCGGGCAGACCTTCAGGGATGGCAGCCACAGCCAGGGCGACGGCAATCTTGAAATAGTAGACGGCACCCTTGATCCAGGAACCACCGTGGGCGGGATCGTTGAAGTGACCAATGTTGATGGCCCAGACAGCAACGCAAATCAGAGAGATAACCTTAGACAGCTGCTCGCCGAACTCGTCAAGCTTCTGTTGCAGGGGTGTCTTGATCTCTTCAGTCTCAGACATCTCAGTACGGATCTTGCCTTTAGAACAGAAAGGTTATGATATAAAACTGCATAGCGCACACAAATTTTGGAGCTTGTTGTCGAGGGTTTGGGGAATTAGTTAATGCTGCTGTTGTTTCTACCCATCTCACTTGCCAGTACTGGTAAAACTAAAATTGATAATATTTCACTGATTGTTGACACACTACAGTACACTTGGCATTATTTTGTAAGTGTGGAATTTTTGTATACTATGTATTGTATGTTATGTAAGTTACTTTGCTTTTGTTGTTACTTTGTTGTTACTTGGGGCATGTTGTGCAGCCTCACAGATCTATTCTTTCACATGATAACGACCTCTTCAATATTTAAGGCACTCAGTTACTGAACTGATTTCCAGATGGGGAATTTCAATTCTAAAGCCGTTCAAACCATCCCTGTCGGCGCGACGCTTTTGAGAAGCGAATAGTTATGTCAAACCAGTAGGGTTGTGCGAACCTAGATTTTTTATGGTCGCCCGCCTTGCCAGCTCGAGGTCGGACTCTGCCATCCCTTAATTAATATACTCAATCACTGTCTGAGGTATTATATAAACCACCAACAAGAACGACTTTTGCTGACATTTTTACGTCCAACAATTCACTGAAATTCGGCTAAGTGCCACTTTTTGTTTTGTCGCACTTGTATTTTTCGCGGGAGTCATACCCTCGATTGCCCAGTTACCGTCTGTTACCGTACTTAGCAATTTTTACCGCACTTGAATTTCGAACTGAACTCAAACTTTCAGAGGGGTTTTCCATTGAACTTTGAACTTCTATAAAATTTTGAACCGAACTCGAACCAAACTTAAAGGGATATCAAACAGTTACAGTAGGTAAAAGATCGTTAAGTCTGGACCGGCATCTTCACCAAGAAAAATGTAACTTCTGCACCAGCCATCACAAAAAAAAAAAAAAAAATTATTCATGCCTGGAAATTGAAAACCTGTTTTTGACTATGTCAAATTACAGGTGCCTATACACCAGCACAAATAACAAATAAGTAAAAAAAGAATATTTCCAAACTTATTTTACTTTAACTACTAGGTTCAAACTTTTCTTAAGTTCAAGTTTGAATTTTGACTGTTTGAAACCAGCAATTGGTATTTGAAATTAAAGCTCACTCATGGCTTGACATGTATCACCTGCGGGTAACGCGAACATCAACAAGACTAGTTTGGAACAACTCTACAACGTGGATGTGTGTTGTGTCATGCCAGTTTTTGTGTTGCCTTTTTATCATGTTTAGTGTTAGCTGTTTACCAATAGCGGTGTTGAGTCCAGTGCCCATGACGACACCTCGGGCCTTGCCAGCAGCGACGTTTGTTCCTGAGAACAGGATGTTCTTCTTGTCCTGGTTCACAGCTCGGGGGTCGGGGATGATCTCAGTGTGCTTGATGACTGATACAGACTCTCCTGTGAGGATAGACTGATCAATCCTGATGGTTGTGGAGTAGATCTTGATCAGGCGGATATCAGCGGGAATCTTGTCTCCCACTGGAACACAAACGGTATAAATCAACAAAACATTCAGCTTAGAATGAAAGCAGTTCAAGTTGAACAACACGTAAAATAAAATAATATTCCACAGCAGCAATGACTTTACAAGGATCAAAACCAAAAATACATCCGGGGAAAGTGATCCTGGGGAATAGTGTCGGGGGGGGGGGGGGGTTCAGATGAGAACCGATCAAATTACCTGAAAGGCCAAGTAAAATAGATATTGATTTTTTTTAGCAAATTTCAACCCAAAAAATTGGGGTGGGGGGAGGGTAGGAGTGACTTTGGTAAGGGGTCTTAGGTGGCTAAATGTCAATATCAGATAAAATCCAAACAAATGACCTAAAAGGCAATTCTTGTTTTGTGGTGGTGGTGGTGGGGAGGGGGTGGGGAGTTCTATTTTCATTTGTTAAGTTTTTTTTAGAATGAAAAAAAAATGGTAGAGTTCCAATGAGCGTGACTACGGGAGGGGGGAGGCTTATGTCAATGTCGGATGAAATCTTACAAAATTACCATTTAGAGAAATAAAATATTAAAATTAGGCCTAGTTTTTTTAGGATTATAATAATTCCACAATACTAATACTATTGGGGGGGGGGGGGGGGGGAACTAAAAAAATGCGCTGGGCGATAAAATGTCGATGTGAGATAAAAAGATCCGATAAAAGTTCCGAAAAAGGGAAGGAAATTTAACTTTGGGAAAGCGTAATATCTAGCTCTAGCATCTAGGCCTACCTATCATGAGTCATTTTAAATTTAATGAAAATCTGTGTACCTACATTTTAAAGGATATTATTCAAATCAAATACTAGCATACAGTGCTTCTATAACAATATTATGTTGAAATGAAAACAGGTTCATTAAGCCGCATGACATAAGAAAATGACCAAAACAGAACACAGGTAAAGGCGGCTGTAAAAAAAAAACACATCCAAAATGGCAAAAATTAAATCGTCTATACACGAGAACATGATAACATCATTGCACAAGTAGCCTATGTAAACATGGCTTAAAATTAACTCTTTTTACTGGTATCCTTTGTGCTACTGTAGGCATTTACTGTTTTCACTTCGACATTAAATATACTAGCCTAACTACTACTGTATTAATTAATGAATAAATTTAAAAAAAATTCATTATTCGCATTCACATTACATTTGGCAAGTCGCGGAAGTGATACAGGAAACATGTGTTGCGTAAAAATAGTTTGGTTACAAAAATGTTTACGTAGGCCTACCCGTAACCAATAAGTCTACATACAAGCATTTTTGTAGCTGGAAACACTTTTGTGAAGCTAAATAAATGATTGAATATCAACTAAACCCTATTAGCACCTAGAACTCATTGACAATACCAATGTTACAATGTAATGTAACCTACAAGGATGCTAAGAAAACTAAACTGAACTTAAATATAAAAATAATTTTTTTCTCAAAATTAAGCAACTGTTTCCAGCCCGGGGCAAGAGCGCAATGTAATGCGGTGTAGCTTCAAGTACAAGTACGCACCTGAAACCTCAACAACGTCTCCGGGGACAATCTCCTTGGCGCGCACCTTCTGTACGCCAGACTTGTCCGCTCGGACGACCTTGCCCATCTCAGGTTCATACTCCTTCAAGGCTTCAATGGCTGACTCTGCATTTCTTTCCTGTCAACAACAATCAATAGGGTTAGACCACCTAGACCTGAAAGAATCATTACAAGATGTAAACATTCCCTACTACCGGTACCCAACAGTTACATTATACAAATGCCAAAATAGGCATGTTGTTATTGTAAATGAATAGAAAATTGTGGGTCTGGTATGGGGCAGAGAAGCCCAAAATTGGAAAAGAATTTTGATTAACCACTTATGTTCTACAACCCCTAAGAGCTGAGCTTGGCCCAACTCAAATGCGCACGCTCAAGTGTTGACATTGCAGCTAAAAGGTTTGAAATAACTAATTTTGCATGAATGTTTATTGTTATTAAAGTACCTTTCCTTTGATATCCACACTTGGAAGCGAAGAATTAGCCTTAAAAAGTCATTGCAAAAGATAAGTTCAAAATGTGAAAATTCAGGGAATTCCCACCCAACCGTTTATCTTACGATTGTTAATATTTACTGGTGTGTTCATATTGATTTAAACGTTGATATCCTGTATGCAATGTTGCATAGAAAAATCTGCACACTTGGAATAAATTCCCAAAGATCACCAAAATTGAATAAATTACAGATCTTACAAATTTTTTATTCAAAATCGATGAATGAATATAAGAACACGAGTGCTAGATCATAGATTATTCTTTATAACGTGTGTGTAATATCGTACAAAAGTATTAAATTTGTATGGAAGCAGTTATTTACCCACAAACTTGACAATACCGGTATGGTATACATCACCAGTGAAAATAAACCTACGGTATTTAAGACAGTGATAAGACAGGATTCAGATTCAAGCGATTTTTTTTTAGATGAACATGAAAAACAAATTATTGTCCCAAGTAGGCCCTAAGTACCAAAAAGAATGATGTGGGTGGGAGACAACTATGACAATGAGTAATGAACTAATGATCAGTCTTTGGGAGGAACACATTCCTTTTCTTTAACAAGAACTTGTAACGTGAAAACTGAAAAGTCATTATTTTGTTGGAACTTGGAAAGAATTTAAAGTTATTTTATAAGATCCTTTCGCAGTTGTAATCCCAGCGAATTTCTGTACCTGATATCATAAACTAGAGTATAAAAATATATATTTGGGTCTTCCTGTGTTTTGAAAATGGCTTCATCCCCTTGTCAAATTCCAAGTGTTGGAAGCAGAAGGATTCCTTGGGAAAAGTTTTGTCAGTTTTTTTCTGTATATAATTTAGACCCTACTACATAAGTAATGACAAATTAACTCATATATCACATTTTTATTATCATTTAAATGTTATTTTAAAAAGAATGGGAACTTGGATCAGTTCCTTTTTAAGCAGCAGTAACCTAACTTTTTAAAGTTTCTTTTTTTGGGGACTTGACTAAGACTGGTAATGATTGATTGATGATTATGAGGGAGTAATGAGGACAATATAAAAATAACTGCTTACCTGCCATACACCAACAATAGCGTTGGCGATGAGGATAAGCAAAATAACTAAAGGTTCAACAAATGCGGTAAGTTGACTTTCATGGTCTTCAAATAAGGCTAAAACCTGGAACAAACAAAACATGCCAATAAGTGAAATGAACATCTGGAATGAACATTTCATAAAGAAAGATAAAACATTAAACTCCAGAAACAGAAAAACAATTACAATCAAAATATAAAGGTTTTTCATCTTCAAACTTTTGAAGGACAAGGGAGGTTTATCTCAGATAAAACAAGCCATTATGGCACTTAAAGGGAATTCCATACATCAGATACAAATCATTATTATCATCACAAACAAATTAAATTAGCACAACTGAGCCAATATGCATGCTACTGCATGAAAAATGTCAGCCATTTAAATTAAATAAATAGTTTAGACTTTAAAATTAAGTTAACACATTTAAAAAGTACATGGGTGCCTGGTACAGTGCTTCCCATACTTTTTAGAACCACAACTGATTATTCACATTTAATATAATTTTACTTAATCAATTAACTTCATAATGGGGAGTGTAGGAACGGTGCACGAGTTTTTGGGTTCTGTTGATGACAGCATTAACGTACAAGTCGATGTGAGCGATTTTCAGGCGCAAGGAGTTCGACAATTTGGAACTTTGTTTTCGTAATTTAGTTTTTATTTCTTCCGTTGTAGAAAATTCTTCTACACAATAATTGTCCGAAGATGTGAAAAGTAGCAGCACCTTCCCAGGGTACATAGAAATGGACACAATTGTTGAACAGACATGCAGAACAATGTCATATTTATCTGGGTACAATTTGTTTTTGACTAGGTTTCCAACGTCATGTTCAGACAGGTCCAAACAGTTGTGAACGGACAATGAGCCCCGACATGTTTAAAATGTTTCTTATAGTTTTTGATACTGTGAAGGTTGCAGCATTGAGTATATTGGTTGTAATGAAACCATGACGCATTCAGATTAACTTAACGAATTTGAATCACAATGCAATTTTTGTCGTACATAGCCAGAATAACCATTTTTATAATTTTTCGTGGTTTAATTGTTTCAAATAGTGACATTTTCGGATTTTCAATACTTTTTGCAACCCACGTTTGGGAAATGCTGGCCTAGTAGATTTATCCTATTTAAATCTTCCAATAAATTGTGCACAGTAGATCTAAGAATAAGACCCATTCATTTTTTTAAAGTGCTAATATGATCATAAAGTAATGCAGTGGCATTAGCATAATTTGTGGTATACAAACCAATGGACACTATAACTGGTTAAAAGGAGTGAAATTATGTATATACAATTGGCAATTATAAAAGCCAGGGGGATTTAGAGGCTGGATAGTAGGCTAAATGGCAGTGATTGTTTATAATAAATTGAGAATATTAGGTCAGTGCACAATTCACAGTATCGGTACACTTTTGAGCATTTTAACTAATGCACATTCAATCAGTCTGGGGATGAATAAAGTATACGGACCTACATCATGCTTTTGTTCTGGACTTGAAAGAATAAAATACTCAACAATAAACAAGTGATACATAATAATTTAATGATTGATAAGATCTCTAGTAAAAGTCGCCACGACTGGAGCTCGAACCAAATAGCGGGTTTTAAAACCCTGTAATTATATAATAGATACAGGCAATATTTGAAACGCGTGAAGGAAATAGAAAATATGACAGACGAATGTTTCTGGAAACACATGCAGTGTTCAAGGTTGCGAACGAAAAGAATAGTAATTGACGTTTTAACTTCCTGCAAGCGGTCAATCACACTACCCAACTAACTAGATCGCATCGGTGAAAGTAACGCCAGCAGTTATTAATTATCATTGGGGGGGGGGGGGGGGGGGGGATGTGATCCGGCGCTGGTTGCGGCGCGCGCCGAGTGAATGAAGATGCAATCATCTGTTATCGACAACCTACGTCACCGAGCCAGACAGTTTGACAGCTCCTTCTAAATCCTACCGCATTGGTTCCGTGATGTGATTTATTTCAGTAGATATCGCGAGGCGTGTTGGGAACCAGATAAGTACGAGCATTCCCCCCCTCCCCCTCTGCCGCCCCCTCACACTCAAAGAGCTAATGAACTTTACTTTATTACTTGGCTTCGATCGTCAAGCATAACATCTCTTTTATTGTATTTGAGTGAAGAGTAGGAGATTGAAGCATTGCACTACATACGTAATGTTAGTACAGCCCGGAATAATAACACTAATGGGAATGGCGTAACAAGAACGGTTGAGAACAGAGCGCCTACATTGTGTTCCCTTATTTACCATCACTTTACGAGGCCACATTGCCTATCAATCATATTCATAGCCAGGGCATAACACAAATAAAATTATGGATTTTCCATCATACTTGTGAGGTGTATTGAAACTTCCCAGCACATGTCAAGACACGTTTTCTCTCTTGCTCAGTATAAACATTGAGTTATGAGCACAATATACTCAATGGTATAAACTATAAAGCGACAATTTTTTGTTCAAAATAAACAATCCAACGTTTTTTGAAATATCCTACAAACATCAGGTGCTTTTGCTCTCGTCTTTCGCTCCCAAGAACACCCACGTTACTTGCACTGAAATCGTACATGACCACCTTGTCATAGTTATTCCTGAAATGTGGGTCACTTCACAAGAAGGGGCGGGGGTCGGTGGAGGGTATATTCGTATATCGTATTCTTCAAGGTGGAATACATTTTTTTTAGTCCGTATATAAATTCCTCCATATTTTTTCGAGGTAATAATATAGCGGTCAACACGTCTAAATGGTAATGTAAGCGACAAAGCTCGGTACTGTGGCTGTATTATCCCATTTCAATTGTCTTCAAAACAAAGGTAAAAATACAATCGAACAACGATAACAAACGAGTTCAGTGTTGAGAAAACAAACGAACAAACTGCGCGTGCAATCTCCGTGTCTGACGGTCGTCGTCCTAGGGAATAACGGGAGACCTTGGGAGTTACCTTGAGTGTGAATTACATACTCCAAGCCGAGACGCACATCGGCTAAGCGATCAGTATCAAGATGCAAATTGTTCATTTGTCTATTATAGTAGTTACTTCAGGTGACACTACCTTTGACGCGAGCAGGAAAAATAGATGTTTATGTCAATGGAATGAACAAAATACTCGGGATTTCATCAAAATACTATAGTGGTAAACGTATGACGAGCTCTACTGAGTGAGCACCTCACCATTATCATCGATTCAGATGGCAGTTCGCAACTCCAGCAAGATATCCCGCCTTGAATTTCAACTCGCTCGGCGGAATGCAATGCTATTCGTTATGCAACTTGCATTACAATTCCGAGAGAACTCGGTTATAACAGGCGAACGAAACAACAAAGCAACAACACCCAGTAAAGTACTTACGAAAGAAATGATGGCGGCTAACAATAAGATCTTCACTAAGAGATCGTCGAACTGTTCCAGTACCAACTGCCATATCGACTTGCCTGGAAAAATAGAGAAACAACGTTGTACATAAACGCTAGGGGAATGGGGTCAGAGGGTT
The DNA here is from genome assembly GCA_024449915.1 of Sweltsa coloradensis. Taxonomy (NCBI): domain Eukaryota; kingdom Metazoa; phylum Arthropoda; class Insecta; order Plecoptera; family Chloroperlidae; genus Sweltsa; species Sweltsa coloradensis. Next base: position 459,579 of record JAMZAV010000332.1, read on the forward strand.
AGTAATCAACAAACTGATTGGTAGTCATAATGATATCGTGTTCCATGTGATGACGTCACAAGCGATGTGCGCCGAGATCTGAATTATTCATGTGACAGGGGATTCCAGAACAATTTCGACTAGGATGGTTGGTTATAATAATTTACACGTTGCCATGGTTGCCATTTATGCTCGGTTTAGCCGAGAGATAACGCTTGTGTTATCTCCAGCTCATACGATCACCCAAACAAAGAGTATACCGATTAACGATGCGCTGCCAATACTGATACTTACTGCTCACTCTGGTGCGGAAATCACGTTGATTATCACACTCGTTGTTTGCGTTTTGTTAGAGTACGATATTTAGTCGAAACGTTTACTAGGACACAAACACTAGCACACGTTTACTAGGAATACGTTTCGCAAACTCATTTGGCTAAAAAAAAGTTCCCAAAATGTTGGTAAAAATAAATTTGCCGTTTAAATATTAGACGAAGAAATGTGTGGTGGAGGGGATTAAAAAAAAAACGTGTTTGTATATTTTGAAGGCCACATTAAAGATGTTGAATAACATCTGAACATGTCGGCCCACACCACACGATGTATTTCCCGCGTGATTAGTTTTACGCTCGCTCTCTGTATTTTAAACGGTGCGAGCTGGGCGAGAGGTCTTGAACGGCCTTCACCTCTGCCCCGACACGACGCGTGTCATTGAATTACGAGAGACAAAGAGCAGACTATACTTCCTAATCGCCTCAATCAGATCGCGACACTCTTCCGATCAAGAGATCAACACAAGTGGGACAGACGAGAGCCTGTTATTGACTTAGCCGGTTACGCTCGTGTTTACATTGACATTAATGTCTTACGAGTTATTTACAACGATTACATAGCGCGTTTCCTTCTCGCAGCTCGTCCCAGTCGAGGTATTATGCGCAGTAATCGATCTTTACCCGTGAAATAAAAATTACTTCATGATCTGTACCGAGTTGACTGAAGATTTATCAACAACGCTAGCACGACTAGCACCAGCAACTATCAACCATAAATATCGAACAATGTTTCAGTACGGACGCGCGTGCAACTTTTTTCCAATGAAATGCAGAAATGTTAACATTTGGGATGATTTGGGTTCTGTTATCATCCTCCGATAGAGAATTCTGAATCCTTATTTCTCGATCGAGTCCTCAAATTTCTTTTAAATGTTTGTTTTTGGCCGATGTTTAGAATATTCCGTGTGGCAAAAACGGTTAAAATTGTATTTAAAATTACGAACGCTGAAAAAATGTACACGTGGTAGTACACGTAGTTACGTAGCAGTAGTAATACACGGTGACGCACATTTCCGGCTAGGTTCGTGACGTTCTCGTGCGCATTTCATTGTGATTTCTAACTATAGTCCAGTCTACACGGTACATAATTTCTTTGGACACCATTGCGATTTCAATTTATAAATTCAATGATTCAAATTAACGCTCGATCTTAATTTACCACGTGGAAAACGGTAATTCTTGCCTTGCATTATGAGTGGTCATCGGTTAGTTACTTTCACTTTGTGGTGATAAGTAGTGTGATAATTATTCTGCGCACAGACAGCAACATGATATGATGAATGACAATCTTGAAATTATTATCACTGACAATTTTATTTACGTTCACAACCGTTTCGTGCTGGTTTACGGGTACTGCTCACTGCTCTCAAGTCGAGCAGCTTTTGTATTTGTGTTCAGTGTGAACGATCTTAAAACAACGAAACCAACATAAAAACTTGACAATAATCACCTTCAAAAAGGATGGAAAAAAAGGAAGTCTTTGTGGGCCACGAGATGTTTTACTCTCTATTGTTAATTGTTATTGCCTTAGCCATTAATATTACTTTATTAAATAATTTTGTAATGGAACTTGAAAAAGTAATGAGATTCCACGAAAACAAAAAACTTGTAAAAATACCTTACACACTTAAAATCAATGAGATCTGAAAGACGGGCCAAGCTCATGCACTCGGTTGTTCTCTGCGTACATTTGCGGTGTACACTGTCCCGTAACTACATCCTTGAAAAGCTTGGCAAACTTTGCCTAAACATTTCAAGGATGTAGGGCCTAGTTACGGGGCATTGTACGACTGTACGTTTATGAATTACGAATGCGCAAATGTAGAAGAGTACATGAGCTTTGGCCATTCTTTTAGATCTCAAAGCTTTTGAGTGTGTAAGGTTTGGCTTTGGCTGTATTTTTAGTTTTTACAAGTGTTTTTGTATACGTTGGTTGTTACTGAAAACCAGTGCTTTAGCACGATGCTAAGCCGTGCTAGGCACCGACAGGTGACGTGTTCTAAGTGAGAAAATAATAACGAAGCCTAGCTATTGCGAAACTAACTACCACGTTTTTCTTATAGAGAGCACCTATACGAGCTCTATCCACAGGTCTAATTATTACATCTGCGTGGGACACACAAATTAACATTTGGCTGTTGTAGCTATTGTCATCGGAGTAAACTGGCGAATCAGATGCCATCCAATGTAAGAAAGGTATCCGGGTAAAGAAACTCCTCGAAGTCAACAGCAACTTGTGCGATTTCTCAGCGCTCGGATTTGGAACCCAGGGGCTGAACTCTGAAGCCTGATATCGAGTTTCCGGACGACGGCGACGAACGAGATTATCGTGCAAGCGTGGCGTGATCCCGCCTTTCCAAGAATTTTCCGGACTCACCACTCATTCCACGCCATTGTGCGAGAAATGATTCGCGTTTGGGACGGTTTATTACGAATGTTTGAAGTGCGAATTACTGACGTTTGATTGAATAATAATTCTCTCGCAGAGAGACGAATTTTGAAGAGGGAGACATCAGGAGCAATGAGAAAGAGAAAACGCCCGCTCATCTTTTATTTGGGTTACACATCGGCGATTGAAATGAATATGAAGATAAAAGTTTCAACAATAAAATAAGTGCATTACTGCATTTTTTCAATCAAAATTTTGACGTTGAACAGAAATTTCAGAGTCTCATTCATATCGCTTCCGTTGGAAATGACGTAGAATACTTCGATTAAAGACGCCATCTTGAATTCTTTATAATAAGCACACCGTACATTCAGAACAAACAAGACGGTCTTTAATTTCCATGGTGGTTTGAACTGAAACGTCGATATATTAACGTCCACTTCGCACCTACGCTGTTTCGTGTTGATGCGATGCGCAGCACAATACTTGTTAAAGTAATTGATGCGTTATCATTAATCGTTATCCATTTCTTTATGTACCTAATGGAATTGCATTGATAATCGCCAACCTCGGTCTCGGCTCAATATGACGCTGACATAATGGATGGATACGGTCGTCGGTAGGCCTACAATACAAGTAGGCCTAACCAGGCTTAAATAATATTACTGGTTCAATTCTTATTACCAAAATCCAATGTACTGTAATTAATAACGAATCTCAAGTAAAACTTAGAGAACGTGAGCATGAGCAAATGGCAACCGGCAATGTGATGTCAAGGATAAAAAACATTTAACATTTCAAATAGGTCTAGGCAAGTTAAAAAACATAAATGAAGCTACTATTCAGAGAACAAACTTAGATTTTATAAACACAACCAATAGGAGTAAAATTTTAATGAAGATTGGAAAAATATATGTATGCTCTGTAAGCATCTGCAACAATTTTGTTTTTAAAAAAAGAGCTGAATTGGCATGCTAAATGAAACTAAATAAGTAATGTACTAGTTGGAATTCAAACTCACCTTCCTCAGTGGGCAACTCTGAAAACAGAAAAATAAAACAATTAGTAAGTTTATAAACATAGAAATGTCGGACAAGCACACAAATTACAGCAGACCTAAAGCATGGCAGGTAAATGGTCACATCTCAATCATCGCTACAGTAATTAAAATTATGGGTCGTGCTGTGTCTTTTTTTTTTAAAGATAAATTTCCAAAACAGACACAAGAGGGTGTCGGCCCACGCGACACTAGGGGGTACGGGTTGTAGGGGTACCAGTGGATGCCCAACTTTCTGGTACTTTACCTACCTATGCTTTACAAGTATTTAATGCAGATTTATAGAACTTTATTTCATCGTTTTAAAATTTGATTGTCACCTTCTCTGGTCGACGATCTCAAGATAAGACGATGAACAGTCGATTTTATCGACTCCGCTGACGTCAATACTACCAAAGAAGCCTACTAATGGTTTTATTGTAGTCATGAAAGTGAATAATCTAGCATGTGGTTGCAAGCTGGTGCACCTACACCAGGTACTGTGACGCGAATAGTTGATAGCTACACGGAACAGACGTGTCGTGAATATAAGACAACAGGAAAACTCAAGCCCAACGAGTTCCTACAACAATTTCGTAATTGACACAGACCACAGCTGGTGACAAACGTTTACAATAAAATAATTTTAAATATATTTATCATATTTAACAATTGTTCGTTATCATAATGAACAACGTTATCTACGTCAGAATTATGGTTACAGTATAGGCATTCACTTGCGATAGAGTCTGCGAATTAAAAGGTTAGATGCCTTCCCATGCAAACATAGTTCAATCCCTCAAAGAGGGTTGTGTTCAAAATTGTTTGAAATTTGCGCGTAGTATATGAAACAGAACTTGCTAATGCTATAAAAATCAACCAGACGAAAATCATTTATAAATTTCGTATGCGTATATTCCGAGTTTGCACTGTTTGAGTTTGAGGGCAAACACGCTTTTCAGCGCCGGACATGAGGCACCCAGATGTTACCTATATGTCGAGTGTTGAGTTGTTGGGGTTTTGCTAAAATTACTGCATAATATAAACGAAAATGAAAGCGAGCAACGTGCTAAATGAACAGACAGAGCAGAACAAGAAGGCTGTGAACCTTGAACAATGACGTCACTGCCAACAAACGCAACGTCACCATGCAACGACACCGATCCAACAGGTGGGTTGCGTTGCATCAGCTATCGAAACCGTGAGGGTACCGGTAACAACAGCTGAGTAACCCCCATTGACGTCACAGCGTCCATCTTGCATACTCCACAGCTCCGTTTCCAATACTGGATCATTTCCACTCCATTACACGCAATATTAAAACAACATGGAGTTAGGTTTACTGTCGCTATCTTGATCAAACTAACCTTACAAGACAAGCCTTGGCAAACATTACAGTTGCGCGCAGGTCCTTGCAGCCCGCACCTAACGTTGCGTGATTGCTAATATTACACAATCGCACAAGTAAAAAATAACAAGTCGAAGACTTCTTGATGAATACACGTGAAGAAGAATGCGGTGCCTAAGCCAAAAACCCATCACCAATCACGTCAGAAACTAAAATAATAATTTATAAATATACCCATGTGTTGAACAGTGATTCGAGCACATCTGGCGTTATCTTTATACTGACGTCACAGTCACAGCAACACTCGCCACTGTGCGGCGTGTGTGTGAAATTCTTCCACCCCACACGAAAACAGTCACCAAAAACAAAACAACTCGACTCCACATGTCTCGTGTTTATCTTATCCACGCCGAACAGCTGATTTTAAATTCAACATCATGGCCTGAATCAATAAATATAGCATTGCCATTGAATTCAACGTTTAAAATTTCAAGGTTATTTCTAGAGTTTGCCAGAAAATCACGCCAGCAAGAGAGCCGAGTGCTCATCAACGAGTATTGGGCACTTTTGTGGTTTGAACGTAAATTACCATCCTTTGCATGAACTTAACATTCATTAGCGACAGAATGCAACAAATAATGCAGAACAGTAGGCCCTACTGATAAGTGATATTAGAAAAAGCAAAATTATTTTATAACCCCTATAGGCTACAAATCGTAAATTACGGCCACACGAGGAGTACCTTATATATATTATCAGTGCTCGAAGGGTAGATGACTAGAGAAGAGAAGTGTTCCATGCGTACGTGTGGCAATAAAAAAGTCTTGCACCACTGGCAGATCGAGCTCTACGCTCCGGTAATATTACATGGACTTCGAAGTGAGCAATTTGACATGTGTAATTAGAGAAAGAATAGACAACTAATTAGGCTTGCGATAAAAGAGAGTGCCCCGACTGAGGATCGAGCTCAGAATCTACGGTTCGACGCAGGGTCGGTGCTCTTTCCACTCGAGTAAGAGCCAAACGATCGAACAGCACACTAGACTTGCAGTCACTTTATGATAATTCATTCATATCCCATTTCCCATTAAAACAGTTTCGTTGAAGCTGGATCAAACCAGTTTTTTAAGTCATATTTTTTATATTGTATTCTCCCTATTCTTCTAATCACTACCAGACCAGTGTACAACGTTGTACGATTGTAAATTCAAACTTTGTGCCGTAGTTTTGGTAAATAACATAAAAAGATCGTGTCCCTCACCAAGTATAGGGTCTATACCTACATGTTTCAGATTATTTCACGTGGAACACTGATTTGATCAATCGCAAAGCGTACGCACTACTCCAAGTGAAATTAGTCGAACACTCCCCTCATTCTAAATCAATGGAAAACTCCATAATTTACTCGCAACATTAGCCTACTGTCGGTTTGTCCGACTGTGCTAAAAGGAACATAAAGCAGGAGTCGAAATGCTCACTGGCCGGATCAGCGGTAATTCAATCATAAACTGTGTTTGAAGTAAATACGAGTGGCAGAAATCAATCAAAACGATCCAGATTATTATATTACGAGTTGGGACGGACACTGCCGATACCACGAGCGAGTGGAGAGTCGAGTTGGAGAGAAGGGATATGGAATGAGGAGATCCTGTGTTTACGACTGTTTCGTAATTGTTAAATATTCAGCCATCTGGAGTAACGACTACATATAGCTACTTCTAAAACTGTACCTAAGTAGCTATTATAAAAATTTGTATGAAATGAGGTTCCTAACTTCAATCATAACACTTTCGATAACATTATTGTACAAGTGCATGAATGAAATACGCAATACGGTAAATCGATTAAAACAAGTTTTCGGAATAAACATCTAAGTACGATAGCTACCCTACATACCTAAGCCAAGGGATATATCTACGATTTCTCATTGGTCAACACTTAGTAATATCTACATTTTCTCATTGGTCTACAACAAAATCCGCGTCAAAAATACATGATTAACACGTTTTCAAAATACTTCATAATATATTGATTGCATTTCTTTCTAGACTTGAAAAGCGCAAAGAAAACGCATCTTTGTGGACGGACATGACAAGCGTCATAATCGCGAACGCCCATTTTCCGCAGTATCTGTTCAATCTATATGTTTTTATACTAATCGGTCCCCTGGCGCACTATTAAAATTAAAATGATCTCGTCTTGTGCAATACCGATGTGTGCAACAAGTTGGTTCCTAAGGTCGTGCTATCAGCGTTCGCCGACAGAACGGATAATAATATAGGCCACCCACGAGTGACGAGTCACTTGACTTGAGGATACGAACTGTAGTACGCGATTTTCTATCGATAACTTGAACCTAAGATATCAAGCAAATTATCTAGAGTATTGAATTGAAACGTTAAGTAGCTTCACTGTAACCAATATCTAATGCTTTATGCCATCTCGGCAAAATCCGGGGTAAGTTATACATAATAATACCATTAGCTCTTGACATTCCCCAAAATGGCATTTCTTAATTAAGTTAACTCACTAAAAAACGATACTTGCCTACGCTCAATAAAAAGCGAACGCAAACGTTTCCTCGTTCCTCAAAAGGAACTTAGTTTTTACTACTAACCCCACTCACTATTTACAATAAATTAAAATTGATGTCTTTTAAATCCATTATGTTGTATAAGGGTCCAGTCGCAGCCGATCGCGAGGTAAGCGGATATATTTGGAAACACCACGAGGACGGTCACTTGATTTTGCATACGCAGTGTACGATCCGATTTACTGGAATTCGTAGCATTACAAGAAAACAGGACATTTAAAGGCGTTAAATGTTCGAATTCCCAAAAGTTACTTTGCGTACAAGTTCGGAAGTTTCTGATCTAAGAAAAGGAATGCGTTCCCGGGAATGCCTCGCGTTCCTCCCCAAGACTGCCAGTTAGGCCTACCAACAAAATAGGTAGGCCATAGATAATCGATTCCTATTTGATTTAACATTTTAAATAAATTCTACGCCACAGCTTAAAAGTCTACATTACAAAGGTTTGGAAAGTTATAAGAAAAACTGTCATGAAGCATTGATGGGAGGTTGCAAATACGTGTAACGAGGCCTATCTTGACTCTGTCATGACCTCGACATGGGCTGGAGACTTGGCGTTGGTTGGATATTTGATTCGCGAACAAATTCAATAAAAATCCCGAGAACGTGAGGGAGGGGAACTTGAGGGGCTTCCGAGCAGCTAGATTGCTGACTCGGGCCGTCTTCGCCACGAGCATTGCATCACAGGAGGTAAATTGAATTAGGCATCGAGATTGTATAACCGAGACGAATTCACACGTAGATGCAATGTCCACAACACAACCGTCAACCGTCAACAAGCAAAACATAAATAACGCTCTGAGAAAAAAAAATCAGAGAGTAATGTGAAAATTTTCATAATGTCCTGCATCGCAGACGGGAGAACATTTAGGACAAAGATAACATTTTATTTGAGTTCATGATCGGTTGGTAACAAGGGCGTAATAGGGCATTCATTTTAGTATTACGGCCGGTATGTTATGTTACCCCACCATTCCACTAACTTGTCAATAGTCAGGTCTCTTGCACTTCTAAAGTTTATTTTGTCCGAATCCACACTAGTCATGACTGAAGCCCTTGCGATGCTAATGAAAACATAGCACAAGACCTTCATGCATAAGCCAGGGTTCGAATCTGGAAAGGAGGTTCAAAAGTAGTGAAAACAAGACGTATTTGAAGCGGGTGCAAAACAATCTTCACGCGCGTATCTTGCGTCACACTTCTCCTCTGGCATCTAATTTCACTAAGTGTCAAGAGAAAACATTTTAAATCCCAAAACCAAACGAATAATTAACATATTTAGCGATTTTTTTAGTGTGCGCTGCTCTTACTTATAGTCTTAGTACGTTGAGCCTATGGCAAACCTTTAGTTTACTGGTGTATGGCCCATGGGAAAAGGAATAGAACTCAAAGAACAGAAAAAAATGTGCTGTAGACCTATGAAGTAGAAACGCGTGCATATAACAGAACAGCTAGATTCGAGGATCGAGAATGTCGCCACGCATTGTAAAGAGTAAGACAATTGCACATGAGAATATTATTACATTGACGTCAACACGAAGGTCGCCTACCCGCGCGCTAAACACCTTCTAGAAGCAACGTTTCCTTCAAGTCCCGGTCGACGCAAGAAATATAATATTTAAACACTCGTGTGTCAACGAAACGTTGTTATATAAACTATAACCCCATAAAATGCAAATAATCAACCTTACACGAATGGAGCGAGTTTTATTAATTTCAATCTTGTATATTATAAAACATAGTACTTGATTTAGGCTCACTTGCACAATACATCGCACACGCGACACTGACGCCTGGTTCCAAGAGATAAGAGCATGCAAGGTGCAACTTCCGAGTCATTGGTAACCTACTTCTGAAAACGCGAGGTGGAACCGTTAAATATGTAATGTAATAGTGAAAAATGTCACCTACGGAATTTCACACGAGTTTTTAAATACGCTATTGTCTTGCACCCGTGGCCTAGTTGTTAGCAAATCATAAACTGATAACAATGAGGCGTACAAGATCACGGCTACTCACTTCACAAGTGAAGAAGCCACAATGTTGCACATTATGACTGTATACAAGCCGGAGAGAATGATAAGTTTGTTGCAGATGAATGCGTTTGTTTGTGCTACAACGAGGATCAAGGGCAATTCCCACGCGCGGGACCCGAACCCACGTTCCTCGGAGTAACCGCAGATGACTACGACTACGAGAGAACAGTTTACAATAGAAACCTAGCCATGAGCCTGCATAGTAGCATAGGCACACTCACATACTTAATTACAGTCCGAGATAATCGTGCTAATTGTTACTAAGATTGATTGGCACAGGGAAACTATGAGAAAAACACTTTTGGATGGCATTCGCCTTTCAAAAACTCGACATTTTGCTATAAGGAAATGGGCATCTTGCATCTCGTATGGGAATCAACAAAACATAGCAGCGGCCACGTGGAAATAGCATTGCAGACGTAATGGCAGCCATAGCGGCATCCGGCCGCGATAAACACTACTTAGTTACGAATGTTGAAACTGTCCGATAAAACATGCCAATTACCGTAAATCATTACCCCACACTCGGCGCACTGGCCATTATTACGCACACGACAGCCTTCCTAGTTATGAAATTAACAAGTCATATGTTGGTGGGGAGAAATTACGATGGATCAGCGCCTTCCACAACCAAATTTATGGGACTAGGGTCTGTCTATGCATTAGTTTTTTTAAAAGAAAGTATTGATTAAGGTATTTCTCCAAATATTTTAGATTTTTCTGCATACTGAATTATACCAAATACTGCAGTAGGATATTTAATTATATACCGTAGGGCATACATAACGTTTTTAACAAAGTATATCAGAATAGGCCCAGTGGATAATATATTTATTTAATTGCCCTAATCATCCGAAGGAAACATTTACGGTCAATTGCCGCAAGTGACCCAACGTCTTACAAATTAGAATTACAATCAACCACATGCAATCTAGGGTGGAAAGGGGGGGGGGAGTACATCCATGGATTGCGAGCTGGCCGACTTCTTGGCAAGGCCCAGAGCCATCAGTGACTAAGCAAGGAGCATAGAAGTGTGTGCCAATAAACTTTATTTTTAACGTGCAGCAGGTTGCGTGATGAGCACCTCTTTATAGCAGCTAACCCTAGAGGTCTATCAATATCATATTGCCTGTTCTACAAACACTTGCAACCCTAGCGACAAGCTACCAAAATAATCGTCAATTAAGCGTGAACAAGACATGGCGTCGTAAGTCATTAGAGACAGATGCGTGGAACCCTAGTGCTAGTACTGCTTACTGTAGGAGGCCCCTACTCATCCTACAGCTACAACTAATCCATAGGCAATTGCCAATTGATTAGGTGAACTTCAAAGAAAGTCTCGACATTTTACAATCGCACTGTCAAAAATTGAATAGGGACTCAAGTTACAAATAAACAAAATAACAACTCATTTGAAAATTTGCTAGGTACGGTAGACCTACCAAAAACAGAAATAAATTCATATATTTATTTAGAGTCTACCCACTCAGTCATATACAGATACAACCTTATGATGGGACTTCTACAACTACAATGTAGCTTAGAGCTAATTCTATATAGTATAGGCTTACTATCCCATGTTACGTGCACATTAACCACTCAAATTTACTGATTTAACGCATCTATATCCAAGAAAAAGAACGATCAATATAAATAATCTGACAAACTCATTAGTTGGATGACTTCCGTAGATATCTAGCCCTGAGCCCAGCTATCAACTTACGTAGGCCTACATATGAGATGTGAAAAAAGAGAAAATGCTACCTTGATGATACCTTCTCTACCTATTGATATTAAACTTTATGAACTATTATTGAAAAAATTTAACTAGGCCTCCTACATGATTTCATCTTCAGTGGTGCCATGCAGGTGACAATTTAATTATGTGGGCTTATCACACTTCACACTAGACTTTTTTAATTGCACTTTTTGAATAGGCTATAATTTCAATGTTCAGTGATATTTTCCTTCAACACAATAGGTCTAATTGAGCCCAAAATATTATTACAATTCAGGTAGGTTAATGGCTAAATGCTGAATGTTAAAGCACACCAGAGCCAAGATCGGTTCCAACTAGAACTAGGGTTGCCATACGTCCCGACTCCCGCTTTTCAATTTTATTTTTAAGTTCCACGTCCCGCCACAATTGTCCCGCTTGATAGAATTTTTTTCAATCCTAATTCCCAATGCATTTTTGATGGTTTTCTGGTTTTTGCACAAAAAAAATACAATATTTCATTTATTTAAATTGTTGTCTGTAGGCCTATGTTATGGCCCACTGTTTTGTTTAACTTTAGACTCAATATGTCGCCATGTATTGATAAGGATTAGGACTACCTACATCATAATTGTTCCTTTCCTTCTATAATTTTAAATTTAGTTTTGGTTGTGTTATTGAATGTATTTTCTTGTTTGTGGTTTGTTGTAATGTCACTACTGAATGGACAACTAGCACAGAATTGCTAAATCAAGAGATATTATTACTGTATATTCATTGAGTCCGGTAGGCCTACTTTCTTCTAAAACGCTCAGAACACACTCTAAAAGCTTAAAAAATTGTCCGTGGTACACACCCTGGTGCTGTTTTTGCCTGGAAAGATTTGTCCCTCTACCTTGAGTTTACCTAAATTATGGCAACCCTAGTTCCAACTTATGTAGCATATTACTCTGAAAATAAACTGAACACACATTCCACTGTCTGTAAGGCCCTTGTAGTTCTACTGAGATAAAAATACACTAGGCATATGTTTGCTTTGAGGTACTACTTAATGACCGACAGTGCATGCGAGGTGCATTCATAGACTTAGCCTTCAAGTATAAATCATCGAGATTGTTATGCACTATAACATGTTGTAAATTTTCTCCTAATATCTCCATTTGAGACTACAATGTAACAATAGGTATCATAAAACTGGAAGGGCAAATTTAAACCACAGTCAAATAACAAAAATTAATGAAAGCATCTTCATTGATAAACAAAAGTAGACCTTCATGACCGTGTGATAATACCATTTATCTAATGGCTATGAATATGATTAACTTCCATTATTAGTTACCAGCCTACGTTATTTTAAAAACTATTCTTGAATGAGTGTAGTGTACGACCTACCCGCACAGGACTACATATCAGTTTTGCAATCGTGTTTTACTACTTGGTCATTCTACAGAAAGCCTACCCATTTTTATGTGAACCGTATGCTAGAGAATAGTGCAGACTATTTTTTGTTTGAGGTGTAAGCACGAAAGATGGGAATGTATGGTACATGGTTTCCCGATTAGTAGGGTTACAGGGTATGTGTTTGATTTATAACTATGTTAATAGGAATATTACAATTTAATACCTACCCTTGCCTACATATAAACCTAGCAAGAAGAAAGGATATCAGATGTTCTCCCACTCTTTTGAAACTTAATTACGTATCCTATGTATTTTTTAAATTGTTTCCAGGGGTAATTGTAAAAATAATATAGGTCTAATGAAATTACCTTGAAATGTGGCACTTGGGGGAAAAAGAATGATAGGCCTAGTACCGGTAGGTACAAAACGATACGCCATTGTTTGATCACGCTCACTTTCTGCGAGTTTACTAAAGGAACAGTAAGCATAGGGGATCTAGAAACAGCACAAGGTCTACCTAGGGGCCCGCCTAAGTTAGCTAAGCAAACTGCAATTTTTCCGATAGGACTAGGCCTAACTGTTTAGGCCTATTGCTAGAGATGAGTACCTAGGCCTAGCCCTACTAAATGGTTTTAATTTTTAGTTTTTTTAATTGGAAAAAGGTTTTCAATGTTTTGAAGAAATAATAGGAATTGTTGGGCAATTGTGTTTTTTTATACCTACCGGTACTCAATAATTCCACCTGTGCATTAGACCCTAACATATGTATGTCTTTGACAAAAATTCTTTTAAAACCCAAGAAGAGACTGACAAACTGGTGACAACCGGACCTAAAAAAAGCCTAGGGGTGGGATAAGTAAGCGTTTAACTCTAAGTTAATGGTTCACTGAAAACGTTTAAGGGTTGGCCTTATAAAAAAAAATTATTTGCAGTTCATGAACCGCATTTAAAATATAGGCCTAGTGCTCAGTATGGAAGGTAGCCTTTTAATCGTTTTTCAAAGTGCATGTTTTTGCTACCTAGGCATCCCTACAAGAAAAAATATGAACTCTGATTCAAATTATTTATCCCGGTCCGTTACAGGTCTGCTAGCAAAAATAGTTGATTTTAAACAGAACTTTTGACATTGGGCATGTCTAAATTAGTAAATATTGGTCAAGATAAGCTGATGATGATAAGACTTGATTTAGCCATAGGAAATATTATTAGGTCACTTTCGTTACAAAACGTTTTGCGTAGGCCTCTAGGCCTAAGCTACCATACTGTTCTTTGCACTTCAAAATGAAATATACTCTAGTAAAGGAATGTGTGGCACTTACCGTTGGGGCCATATTTGGCTTGATACCGCTTAATCTGGTCAGGTGTGAGACCCTTGTCTGGGTCGGTGTCGAAGTGTTTTAAGACCTCATCTACGGATTTGCTAAAGGCGTCATCCATGGCTGGATTTGTATCGTTAAATTAATTACTTAGCGTCTCGAGGTTCTCATTCACAGAACCTCACGGTTTGACGTTCGGAAATTCTGAAACCAAAAAAAATAAGAAAATTAACCTTAGAAATAGTGCCTACATGGATAAAAATAAATGTGACTTTACACATGTTCATTTTGTAGGCAAATATAGCCTAGGTCTTGTGATATTTAGATAGGATTGAAAATTGAAATTAAGATAAGAAGACGTTATTCTGTGTCCGCATTTACATTATAATGACATCATCAGTAGAACCGTGCCTTCATTTCGAGACTGTCCATGCCCTCTAGCATTTCGACAATTTTGTCAAACCAGAAGACTTGGTACACTTCACACTTCAAGGTATTGCACTGAAGTTGCAGATGAACGGTTAGGTTACTATGGGATTCCATGTCAAATCAACCAAGCCGAGCCGAGCATAAAATAAAACTTGACCATCTTCGATTTTGGTAAAACTTGGCAAATCTACTCGTACTAACTTGTAGATTGATTGTGAAAAATTTTGTATTCGTGACGCGCATAGTTTTCGAGTAACGCCCCGCTCATAAACTCAAATTTGGCGACGCCGAGCGGCGTACCTGAATTGGTAGGCCTGACTTTTAAACCGTTGGGACGTAAAAGGCTATTTTTTTAAATTAGGCCTAAAGAGTTTTTTATTGGCAATTTAATTTATTTTGAATTATTTGAATGCATTTCAGATTGTGAAACCAAACCACGTAAAAAATCTAAATTTGTTACTTAGGCCTATCCTACGAGAAAAAGAAAAAAATAATGTGTTTTTGTATAGCTAGATGTTTTTTTACATGTAGGACTAGGCTCACAAAAAAATTTGGGATGGGATGCATTGGGATCATGATAGGCCCTATCACAAGGTCATGCACCAAATGTGTGTTATGTCAGTTTTTACCTTTCATTTGTAGTGCAATTCAAATTTGCCACAATTAATTTCTTTGAAAAATAAAAATGGAAGGTTAAAAACTGACACATAACACACATTTGGTGCATGACCCTGTGATATATCATGATCCCAATGCCATCCCATTCCAATTTTTTTTTTTGGACAAGTAAAAAACATCTAGGCCTATAGGGCCCTACAAAAACAAGTTTTTATTTTAATTTAAAAAAATTACTTTTTCTCGTAGGGTAGGCCTACCGGTAGGTTAAAAAACAAATTTAGATTTTTTATGGTTTCATAATCAGAAATGCATTCAAATACATAAAAATTAAATTGCCAATAAAAAACTCTTTAATTTTTAAAAAAAGCCTTTTACATCCTACGGTTTAAAACTTACCAATTCTGGTACGCTGCTCGGTGTCTCCAAATCTGAGTTTTTGAGCGGGACATTACTAGAAAATTAAGTGCGTCAGGAACACAAAATTTCCCACGATCAATATTCATGTTAGTAAGCCTAGATTTGACAAGTTTCATCAAAATCCTAGATGGTCATGGAAATGGCCTAGCCTAGTTGATTTGACATGGAATTACCCTATGTCATTATTTGCACAAAAATGAATGAAGGAACATTCTACTATACCTTGTGTCGACCCAAGTAACACTCTGTCAATCATCAAACTGAAAAGACGCAGGTTGTATTGAGGTCTCCCGCCTTCTTTGTTGAAACTAATGTAAAACGCAACCACTTCTAAATCCTCATGTACGAGCAAATTAGTGGGCACACAGTTATATACCCTAAAAGGGGACGTTCTCAAATACAGGCTTCCACAGATTCCAACGAGGTCCATGTGGTTTGAAACTGTCAATACGGGTCAAGATGGACAGGCCATTTACAGGTAATGGGGATTATTTACATTTGTATTGTGCACAAAACCACCGGTTCCCTTTCACTTAAATGATTGACAGAGTGTTACTTGGGTCGACACAAGGTATAGACCTATAATCACAGTCAGTTGCATGAAATTCAATTCAACACAATCAATCAGGGTGAAACATCAGGCCAGAATGTAAAATAGATTGAAAATATAAAACATGAGTTTTAATTTGAAAAAGTCCAATTAAACCAGAATGAGGAGAATTGTAGGCCTAATTAGCTAGGTAATTTGACAATTGGGCATTGAAATCTACATTTCGGGGCCTATGGGAGACCGTGTAAAAGAAGCGCTGCGAGCGGTGCAGTTCCAACATATTCACAGTCTGCCCTTCATTCACGCATGAAATTATTTTGTTGTGCAAATAAATAAGGACGTGAGACGGCTAAATCCCAACCCCATGCGCGCAAGGCAAGCGCTCGACTAATTGATATTGTCATCAAACATTCTTTTCTTTTTTTTTTAAACTTTGTTGATTGTTTAAATTATAACACACAACACTGATGCATCTGTTATTTAACTAGGCAGTTACTGTTACAATATCGAATTGCAAGACAAAAATACGGACAAAAGCATGGCTGTTCTAAACTAATGTGTGGTAAGTGAACGTGATCGCTCACAGCGCCCTCTTTCTACCATACGGTCTTAGATGGCCCCATGACAGTTAGAAAGATTACTATCGAACACGCCTAGCTAATTCCAATTGAGTTAACACTTTATGGTCTGAATATTAGTTTGTGTAATAGCCTACATGTTCATTTCGATAAAGGGTAGGCGGCCTAGTGATTGCAGTGCTATTTTTATGCCGAAATGATGCCTTTATAGGCCTACCTTGAGTTTATATACCTAGGCTAGCTTTGAAATTGAAGATTTTTCATAGTAGGTAGGCTACCGGTACATAACGAAATGAGAACTTTTTATTTGGTAGGGCTATTTCTCAGGGTAGGCCTACCTACCTACCTATAGAATCTCGCTTTTACCCGGTAGGCCTATCAGATTTGGTCGTTAAATGCCAAATAGCAAGAGAGGATGCACACGATAAAATCAATATTCAATAACATTTTGATAATTCGATAATGGGGAAATGATTGGAATGCATAGGCCCTATTTTCTGAAAAACATCCAAAACGCATCAAATAAATTTGCAGCGTTTATTTAGATTTTAGAAGTCAGAACGTCATACCACCGCTAGGCACTAGTATTTGTGTGTGTCAAGTGTGATTGAGTGCTGTGGTGAATGACTAAAAATTAGTAATTTTACATTTAGCAATCAGAGATAGAAAGATTTCAATTAGGCCATAGGCCTAGGACTAAGTTGTATTCCTGGGTGATTCCATGTAACTATGGAATTAGAAAAAAAAAAATCAAAAATTTTTTTTTTAAAGTTTTTTATTTTTTTTATTTTTGAGCATGATTCCACCTGTAAGAATCAGCCATTGTTTTGATGCTAGCTTCACTCTAGTGCCAATGGCAGCTCTGAGAAGACCGATATTGTTGTAAGCTGGTGATTTATGAAGAAACTCAAGATATTTGAAGGTAAGATACTCTTATTTAAATTGTGAATTAATATGATTTGATTATACCATTAAATAAAGTATTAAATATGTGTTTAAAAAAGTATCACAGCATTAAAATATTACAGTAATTAATCAAGCATGGTATTTTGAGGTTAAATACTTGAATTCATGATACGTGAGTTACTAATTAGCCAATTGTTTGTACAGTTGACTGTAGATAATTACTAAATGTTTATAAACTTGATACTTTCTAATAAGACATCATAAGCCTTCTTTGGTTAAAAAATTATAATTTTCTGTGGCCTACTCTGGATTTTATCGCAAAGTGAACTTGTGATACGTGAGTTACCAGGCACTTAAATACTACGAAAATTCATTTTTGCATACAGTTTCAAATAATATTATTTGTTACCAGATTGAAAATAGCATTGACCCCAGTTGAGAAACAGAAGATGTACAGAGAAAGAAAGAAGGAAGAAGGCAAGCATGAAGAGATGAAAGCAAATCATGTCAACACGATGAGGAATAGCCGCGAGAAAGCCGATTTAAAGCTAAAAAAGCTACCAGTGTCAAACTCGGTTTTAAAAAAGAAGTCAATAGAAAAGCTAAGGAAAGAAATTCAAGAAGCAGATGTTTAAAAAAGTTATCAGTTCCTCCAGTTGTGACCCCCATAGCAAACATCTCCTGTTTACAAAAATGAAATCCCAGCAAACTTGGAAAGGCAAAAACGAACTTGCGGAGAAATTTACCTACAAAAGTTAAACAACACAAGTTCGTTCTTTGTGAGCTTAGCTTACTAATCTAGTCTCTTAGACAAGATGTTATTTTGAACAAGGCACCAGTTGGATTCAAAAAACAAAATACAAACAACAAATGAAAATTTTGATTTTTTTAAATTTAAAATTTGAAAAAAAAATTAAGTTTGTTTTTGTTTGTTTGTTTGTTCAACAAAATTTGTTATTTTGATCTACCTAATTGTATTTTGATATTTTATTACCCTATGATTTTTACTTTGCTAGTTTTAAGCTTTTAACACTGATTTGCTGTACACAAATGTGACGGGATACGTGAGTTACCCTTAATTGATACGTGAGTTACCAATAAAAAAAATTCTCACTGTCACAAATCGTTTTTAAATTTCTTGACTTTTTTATCATTTTTTCCCTACATATTCATGAGTGTATCTGTATAAATGTTACTGTTTTAGTTTGTTGGCTGAAGGAGAAAAAAATTGTTTCTATGTTACAAAATATTAAAGGAGAATATTTTGTTACGTGAGTTACCATTACAAAAAAAATTACAAATATCACAGTATGAATTTTTATGAAAAACCTCTTGAACTTAAATTAAGAATAGGTAGCAAGTAGTCTGTAGCACTTTTGACAGATTGCAAAAGTGTAAAGTTGGTATTTAAATATCATTTTTTCATTGTTACATTTTGTCAAAATGATACGTGAGTTACCATGGAATCACCCTCCTGACAGAAAAAATAAGCAAACACTTTATTGAGACATCCAGCCTTTATCACTCGGGACAGTCTGCTGGAAAAATTTGCACAAACTTTATTCTTTACTGACAATATTGTTCGATAAGGCGATCATATTTTTTTATTGTAGGCCTAAATTTTTAATTCTCATTTCAGTCATTTCATTGTTAGGGCCTATGCATCCTTAAAATTAAAAAGATACCTGCCATAAAACAACAAATTTTGATTCTTTCTTTGCATTTCTTATGGGATAAACAAAATTTGTTTGATTAGGCCCACCTAATATATTGTATGCCTTGATTAGCCTAGACCCACTGACCAAAGCATATTACGCCTACCGGTAGGGCTAACTGTTGAATTTTATCCAAAAGGGATCACTGCCCTACCCAAGAATGGAACTTAGCAACGTTTTAAACATCAAATTTAGACAAAAAAGCATTTCGCAGTGGAACCGTAGGGTATGCTCATAAGCACAAATAGGCCCTATCCACAAAGCACATTGCACAGTCAATGCTGCGGCAAGGGGGTTGCCAGAAGGGCAATTTTCAACCACTTAAAGGCCCAAAGAAAAATTTAGTTAATGAAAAGACGTTGGTCAGCATCGAACGGCAAAATTCACATTCACTTTTGTGGACAAAAGGCCTACCTAGATTATAGGGCACTCTTGTCGCTAAGCGGGTCCAACTTTCAACCAACTTTCAACCACACTTTTTTTCCCAATAAAATCAATGGAAAACAACTACAAATTAGAAATAAGTTAATATTAAGTACGTATAGTGAGTAATTAATAGTAAACACTCTCGAATTACACGAATAATGTCAAATAATTTACATTATTGAACATGAACGTCGTCTCACTCTAATCAACGCGCCATTTTGGATTTTGGCTATGTCATTGTCATTTACTTAGTAGGTGTACCAACCTTTTTGCGATATTGTGGTTAAATTGTAAAAAGTAATTTATAAATTTGTTATTGTTATGTTAAGTAAACAATTAAATAGTAGAATAGCACAGGGGTTTGGGGGCGGAGCCCCCGACGGGGTCCAGGGGCAGAGCCCCGGCGGGGGTCGGGGGGCTGGCCCCCCAGAACAGAATGAGGTACAAACAAACAAACATGACAGGGACCGCAGGACAAACAAAAACGGACAGAATTAAACGTAAGTTTGGTGTGTTTTGGTTGGTACGTCGGAGAATGGAGAGACTTTGCTAAAATGGCCACCGTGATCAACTAATAACAGTGAAATTAGTCTGTGAGTAGGCCTAATATTGTGTTCACCTATGTAATTGTTAATTTTGCAAAGTGGTAATTGATAATAAATTGTTGATATTGAATTTTTACACATTTATTTCTAATTTGTAGTTGTTTTCCATTGATTTTATTGGGAAAAAAGTGTGGTTGAAAGTTGGACCCGCTTAGCGACAAGAGTTCCGATTATAGTAACCTAACATAGGCCTACGAAAGAGCTGATTAAACCTCAACCTTTCCGTGGGTCTCCAGTTATTATTCTTAATTCAACCACTGACTATCAGTCTCCGAGTTCAACCAATCACTTTATCTGTTTACAAAATTGCTTTGTCATCAGTCCATTATTACCTGGGTCTAAAATAAGTTAATGTGAACAGTAATTTTTTTTTCCCCTGCTTGATTTGAGCATCACAAGTGAGATATTGGTCAGTTGTGGACCATAACTAGGCAAGGACTTGTTTTTTAATAACCAAATAATTTTTTATATTGGTTTAAAACATAATGAGATAGGTAGGGGTAGACCGTAGGGCATGCCTCTAGGTCAGTTAGGGCCTAAGCCGCCTACCTATAAATGGAATCACTCAGCATGCTTCAAGCATGTTTTATGCAATGCCTAGGCCTACCCTAACTTAACCATGGATCTAGCTGAAATAACAGCATTAAGAAAACACTAAAAAAGTAGGCCTAACAAATACCGGTAGGCCTACTCTACAAATGCTGAGTGCCCCATCCACAATCACTCAATGAAAAAAGTAAATAACCTAACAGGTCATTAATCAATTAAATTTTATGTTAAACCAAAGTAGCGCCAAATTCTGGTCTACCGAGAGATTCTTCGTAGTATTGTCGGTTAACCGAAAAGGAGTTTCACCAAAAATAGAAACGTTAAAACATTTTGTAGGCCTAGGGCCTACCGTAGGCCTGGGTTCTTTGTAGTAGGCCTAAATGATTGAATGATTAATTTTTTACCCCTCCCTGCCCCCAACCGAACAAGTTCCCAATTCTTATTGCGGAACCAATGAACAACGAGCAGCCCTAAGCTAGGGCCTAGCTAAGGCTAGGACTTGAGTGGGTCGTGGGTCTTAGGTCTAGGCCTAGGCTAGGCCTATAACCTTTGGTTTTCGGTTGGACTAGGCCTATTGGGCCTGCCCTAGGCCTACAACCTAGGCTCCCAAGTTAGGCCTGGCTAGCCCTAGGCCCGCCTACAACAATGCTAGGCCTAGCGGCCCTAGTGTCCTACAGTAATTAAGTCCTAGTGTTCTTGCGTGTAAGTTGGCTTAGGGCCTGGAATGAATATTAAAAACTAAAAAGTTTAAATAAAGTTAAGAAATGTTTTAACCGGAAATGAAATTGTTTCAACTCACCGTGTGGCAGGCCTAACCTAAGCTCATTAGCATGAGACACGCCGCACAAATAGGCCTTAAACCCTACAAAATCCGTCAATGAGACTAAATTTAAAAAAGCACCAACTATTCGAACTATGAGTTTCCCATCATAGAAAACACACAACGAACCGCGAAAAATATATATTTGATACGAACGTCATTTTGTTGTAATACTAAAATAAAACAGATGACCTTTCCCTTCTGCTGCAGAACTTGTTCTGCTATCGTAACGACACTGGAACTACGTGAACAATTTTCCAACTACCATACGAATAACCAAGACTAAAGTTGGAAGTTTTTCGTAATATATAAACAAAACTCTTAAAGATATATTGTTTAAAGAATATTTATATATCAATTCGATAATTTGTTGTACAATTTAGGACTGGAAATACTAAATACATGCATGTTTTAGATTGTAGTCATGTGGACTACTATGATTGGTTAACAAATACCACGTGGTTTATTGTATCCGCCTCGTTGGCGCTATTTATAAACAGTTGATAATCTCATGGAAATCATACATCGCAACGAATCTATCATTTATCAGCTTTAAAACTTTGACTCGACTGTATATTGCACGGCAGTTTAATAATGTTATCTAATTAGGATTTTACATCTCCCATTGTATTGCAAAACAAAATAAAACTAACAAAAAGAGCTGATTATAAATAATTATACATTATAGTAGGCACATTATTTAATTTTTGCGCGCTACATGATTGTATTTATTCTAAGAGATATAATATCCAACGTATTTCCGTCTATATAACAAAGCACCTGTATGTTAATGTGCACAAACTTCTCATCCCACCATTCCCCGGGAAAATGTTAAGTTGCCAAAACGCGCGCCAAGAAGCGGACACTTTTAGCACAACGCCGACTTTCTTAATTATTTTGGCAAAAGATTTAGTTAGGGTCTAGCCTGGATAGGCTAAGACGAAAGGTAGAAGGGGTGGGGAGGAGAAATGACCAACTTTAACTCGGCTGACCTGGACGAGTGACAAGATTGAAAAAGTACAAAGGATCCTTTGTGCAGCACCGCTCGAAATTTTTATGAGAATCTGGGGGCTAGTTTTGTAATAAAAAATTATTTGTTTTTTAGGGAACTTTTAAACTCTACTATCAACCGTCTCCACACGAGTTCTCTGACAATGCTTATGTTACGATGCACGTACTTGCTACCGCATCACATGTAATCCCACTTGCTGCTAATAAAAACAATACAATATATTGTTCGCACACAAATATTTCACAGGTAGCGTCTACCGGAATCCAATCCAAAGTGAACTTGGAATTAACCTAACTTCAAAAATTAAATCACTGATATCGCAATCCATAAATTCTGCTTTTTAGCAAAGACCAATAAAATTCACAGTCAGTATTTCACATAACTATTGCACTGATTAGAGAAACGATAAAAATTAAAATAATAATAGTTTGCAATAATTTGAGTTTCCAAGTTATCCATACGCCCACGAAATTACTCGGCTATCGCAAAAAATAAAATAATATACGTTAAAGTATTGTTGATACATTGAAATTACATCACAGTAATTTGCAAATAATAAATTCCCAAAAACTTCAACACTAGCCGTCAACACCACGAGAACAATACTGCAGTGGGGGGGGGGGGGGTCCTCGATAACACACTTCACTGAAGGATGGTCGATGAAAATTATTCACTATATCAACTGTATCGAACACGGTTAATGTAGTACGGCACTTCTAATATTTGTATTAATAAAACTTGTTTAAAAACAGGATGTCACGTTCTTCAAGCTAACAACAGATACTTATAGTAATAATCCTTCAGAGATCGGCGAAAATTGTCAACGTAGCACTGATCCAAAAACAATAGGGTATCCAAAAAGTCGTCGTTATCCATGGTCTGCTGCAGAGTCTTCATGTAAATCACTTTTTTCGATGCACTTAATTTAATCCAACTTAACTTACCAAGTTGCACTGTACGTGGTCCCAGATTCACTAATTTTGAATTAACAATTTAAAAAAACTATCACTGAGGGGCCCCAAGTACTTATACCCCCATTGACATAAAATTTCTTAGACTTGAATGTTTGTTTCGAAAATTTGAACACGGCAACGCCTGCGCTGCTGGACGATACGGGGCACCATTGCCACGTCGCCGGCGCTTAAATAAGCTTGCCCTCCACCTGGGAAAATGAGCTCTTTTGCCAAAATTCCCCTCCGTTCCCCCTCTCAACCCTTTCGCCGTGTATGACGATACACCGCCAAGGCCTATTATTTCAACACGAGCCCAGAGTTAAGCGTCGCGCGCTAATAGTACACTATACTACACTCACAGATACAAAAAAACACTGCGAAGAACTAAACACGAATCTTCCCACGCTACGTCATAATTTTTGCCAAATGCGAATACAAATCTTTCGTCGTTTAAGACTTCGGAGTTTCTTTCAAGGGCAACCCCTGACACACTGACACGATAGAATCTTACCCCATCTGTAGGAACTAGGATAGGTAAACGCTTTTCGGACTTGTACTACAAACAAAAACCACTGCGCCTAAAGTGTATTGACATGTCTGAGGGTGAACGAACATGAGTGCTTCATTGTTTAGGTATTTATTTTATTCGTAAGGCCAATACAAAATTGTACTTTCAGGCAATTTATTTTCTCAGTACAACATTACATTATAATAATTATTCGAATGAAAACAAATTCATTTTTTTTAAAATTTGTTTTCATTCGAATTCCGTATATAATTAACAACAATAAGTCCTAACTTGACGTGAAAGTTAATAATTGTCACTTCTTGGTCTGGGCCTGAATCTTCATTTCGATTCCTCGTAATTGGTTATTGCATTCGAAAAAAAACGTGACAATGACAATATTATCATTTCAAAGTGAAAACGCTGTGGCGATGCCCTTTAATGATAATCAAGGACAACCGCATCGAGTACACTTTAAATGGAAATGAAAAAAATGTATTCACTTTATTAAAAAAACAAAAAACACGTGATATTTAAAATTTAAAGGGGCTATTACCCCCATTTTTTTTAGCACACAATTTATAGCATAATACTATACACTAAAATGACCGTTTAAAAAAACTATATCTTGTCCCTGTGTTTACACGAATTTTAATTTATTTGATCCTGTAAATTGTGAAAATTAGCATTTTGGGGAATTTCTTCAGTCGGCTTTAACCTGCTTCTTTTTTGCTCCACATCATATAGGGCTACTACAGCATCGTACCAATCTAAAATGGCCCTTTACAACATCATATCTTTAAAATGTGCACAAATAACACTCAAATATAAAAAAATATGCATTCCAAAATCACACCCTTTCTTGGTAATCAGCATATTTTGACCAAACCACTTGCCCAAATTACAAAACAAAATCTATCACATTTACAGAAAAGGCTGTCGTGTACGTCAATAATGGCCATTAATTTTTTGGATCAAAGTCCTCCAAGGTCTAAGACCGTCCCCAAGTTATTGTTATTTCGTCTCAATTTCAGTTTGGCAGTATTTTTGCGCATGGACTGACTCGAAAATTAGCAAGTTGACATTACATAAATTTTGTTGGTCATGGTGACCAATAATTTTTTTGTTAACTCATCTAAATTATACCTCTTAGCATGAATTATCAAAAAAATTATAAAATTATTACGAAATATCGGTGAGATATTAATGTTTCCTTACTGTGTACCACCGGCCACGTAGTATCAAAGGAAACAGCGCGCAGACAGTGCAACCAGGTGGGCAACAGGTGGCTACGGGAGCACGTGGCTGTGGCACATTGGCTGTGGTTCGTCAGCGGTTTATTTAGTTTGTTTTA
This sequence comes from Sweltsa coloradensis, assembly GCA_024449915.1. Classification (NCBI taxonomy): domain Eukaryota; kingdom Metazoa; phylum Arthropoda; class Insecta; order Plecoptera; family Chloroperlidae; genus Sweltsa; species Sweltsa coloradensis. Next base: position 485,160 of record JAMZAV010000332.1, read on the forward strand.
CAGTTTTAATCTGAGCTGTTTCTATTTTTTATTGGTAAATAGTTATCATTAATTTATTCCTGAATCATCAAAGAAACATCGAAGTTTTTCTCTTTTTTAAGAAAATATTCACGTTACAGTTCCGTTCATTGGTTTATGAACTGGAACTTACTACCATTAATTTGTATGGGGGTCTGCCGTACTGGAACGGTCACTAGTTCCAAGTTCCTTATAATTATTTAGATTATAATTAAAATATAATAATCATAAACAAATATTATATAATTTAAAGTAAATGTATTACAAACGTTTTGGGTAAATATTTTTTTAAATTTTTAAATTAATATTTAAATTAATTTTTAATTTAAAAAAAGAAAAAATCGTAAAATTGCGATTTTTATAAGAAATAATTATTCGATTGCGCTCAAAAACGTGGCAGTTCTAAGTTCAGAGATTTCGAAGACGTCCATAAAATTTCATCGCAATCAGAGTATCGGTTTAGCCGGAATCGTGTTAACAAACAGACAAAATACAGAAAAAAAAAAACATTCCAGATTTTTTTCTCCAGTGTAGTAGAAATGGAATCTTCGCTAAGCTCGCTACGCTCATCCAATTAATAAGGAAAAGTAGCAACATATTTAAGCAAGTATTGTTTGTTTGTTCACCTCACCGTCTATTTTATGCTTTTTTGTTGTTAAACGAAGGATATTCAGAAGTTCCTGCCATTATTAAAATTATGATAACGACAGAAAATCAGGTATATACCTATCCCCGACGCTCTCTCATGCTTGATATGTCATATCAGACATAGGCCTAATTCAAGGATTGAACATAGAAATTCATTTACCATAACTGTAACAACACTCCATATACTAAAAAAAGGTGTGAAACGGGTCATTTCGCCGCGTCGCGTGTTTACACTTACTAGTGTGTGAGTTCGACGTTTCGGAACCACTGTGGGATCCATCTTCAGGACGACTGGTACGACCCGTTTCACACCTTTTTTAATATATTCGGGCCGCGAAAGTCTTAAATGTTTTATAACTCCATATAGGCCCTACTCTCAATCCACTAATAATGAATCGTCAATCATTACACAAAAAAATACTCTCCTACCAGCTGTAGGAATGACAAAATGTATATCTTTATAATCACAGTTATAAACGTCGCTTACAAATTGTTTTACAATTGCAATTATAGTCAGTAACTTGTTATTATCGCCGTAAATACTCCCTTCATTTTTCTATTTGATTTCATAACCCTGTTTAAATGCAATAGAATTGGCACTTACTTGTCGGCTGGATTGTATATTCAAGCCAGTGATTTAGCCCACTTAAGCGAGGAAGTCAACCGTGAAGCATGCCAATTACCAGAGATTCCTTGTTTACGACGACAGGCTAATTGTATGATTTCATCGCTCAAGTGAGATAAGACAATATAATATATATATATATATATATATATATATATATATATATATATATATATATATTAGAATCACAATTGTAAACTTGTCGGGTTATTTCGCCACGTCGATTTGACTTACTACTTACTTGAAATAACCCGACAAGTTTACAATTGTGATTCTAATACTTCGGGCCACGAAAGCCTTAAAAACTTAATATATATATATATATATATATATATATATTCCATATAGAATAACTAGGAAATAAGTCCCGTTGATGGATGAGCTTTTTATGTAAGATTTTTGTTTGCGTAGGACCACTTTTCCTTTGCAAGTGCTTTTTGAATGCATTGTAGGTGATTGTTGTACAGTTTCTATTGTTACTTGATAATTGTTATTATAAACCTCAAAAACTCATATTAAAACCTTTATTTCTATGGATTCTGGTTAACTTTTTTAATTTTTTCTTTCAAAAGGTACTACATCACCATAACCTTAATGTCCATGTGAAATCTGAGCATTGTAGCCCCACCCGTTTGGTCAGAATCGGCCCAAATGTGACGAAAATATCGCACTAAAAATTGAAAAAAATCGGAAAAGTACGATATTCATGAGAAATATTTCTTCGATTGTACCCAAAAACAATACACCTCTAAGTTCAGAGATTTCGAAGGTCCCCTAAAATTTTCATCAAGATCGGATATGCCGTTTGCCTGCTAGAGAGTTAACAAACATATCTTTTCTTTTCATTCTACACCCTTTTTTATATTTGATTCATTCATTAAATGCATATAATATCATTTTTATTTGTTACCAAAATTTTTGTGTTTAATGCATTGTTCTTGTAATGCTACTATTTCAAATATTTACGACTAGGAAAACGCTCAAGTCCCGCCGCGTTGATGGATGAGCTTTTTAAAGTTTTTAGTTTGCATGGGATATCTTTACTTTTGCAAGTTCTTTGTTTTGCTGCCTACGCATTGTAGCTGATTGTTGTCAAGTTTCTTTTGTTACTGTCAATTGGTATTATTTACCGTAAAAAACTTATATTAAAAGCTTTATTTCTATGGATTCTGGCTAACTATTTAAACTTTTTCTTTTAAAAGGTACTACATCACCATAACCTTAATGTCCATGTATAATATGAACGTTGTAGCCCCACCAGTTTGGTCAGAATTGGCCCAAATGGCACGAAAATATCGCACAAAAAATCAAAAAACTTATATTAAAAGCTTTATTTCTATGGATTCTGGCTAACTTTTTCAACTTTTTCTTTCAAAAGGTACTACACCACCATAACCTTAATGTCCATGTATAATATGAACGTTGTAGCCCCACCCGTTTGGTCAGAATTGGCCCAAATGTCACGAAAATATCGCACAAAAATCGAAAAAAATCGTAAAAGTACGATATTCATGAGAAATATTTCTTCGATTGTACCCAAAAACAATACACCTCTAAGTTCAGAGATTTCGAAGGTCCTGTCAAATTTTCATCAAGATCGGATATGCCGTTTGCCTGGTAGAGAGTTAACAAACAGACAAAAAAACAAAACAAAAAAAAAAAAAAAAAAAAAAAAAAAAAAAAAAAACACCCGAGCTAAATTTTTTGGGGGTCAGTGAAATTGAAGTCTTCGCTTCGCTCATCCAAAAATGTAGTTTATTGTTGTTTCTGCATCTATGTAATTAGATTTTTTTAGTTGTCCTCCTTTGTAAATCAGTTTTTATAACTGAATAGGATAGACGTTAAATTAATAAATAAATAAATAAATTAAATAAACAGAAAAACAAACAAACAAAACAAAAAACAAACACCCGAGCTAAATTTTTTGGGGGTCAGTGAAATTGAAGTCTTCGCTTCGCTCATCCAACAAGACAAAATTATTACACACATTAACATTAACTAGGAAAACGCTAAAGTCCCGCCGCGTTGATGGATGAGCTTTTTTTAAAAAGTTTTTAGTCTGCGTGGGATATCTTTACTTTTGCGAGTGCTTTGTTGCTTTGTTTTGCTGCCCACGCATTGTAGGTGATTGTTGTCAAGTTTCTATTGTTACTTGTCAATTTGTTATTATTTACCGTTAAAAACTTATATTAAAAGCTTTATTTCTATGGATTCTGGGTAACTTTGTCAACTTTTTCTTTCAAAAGGTACTTTATCACCATAACCTTAATGTCCATGTATAATATGAACGTTGTAGCCCCACCCGTTTGGTCAGAAGTGGCCCAAATGGCACGAAAATATCGCATACAAATCAAAAAAACTTATATTAAAAGCTTTATTTCTATGAATTCCGGCTAACTTTTTCAACTTTTTCTTTCAAAAGGTACTACATCACCATAACCTTAATGTCCATGTATAATATGAACGTTGTAACCCCACCCGTTTGGTCAGAATCGGCCCAAATGTCACGAAAATATCGCACTAAAAATCGAAAAAAATCGTAAAAGTACGATATTCATGAGAAATATTTCTTCGATTGTACCCAAAAACAATACACCTCTAAGTTCAGAGATTTCGAAGGTCCCCTCAAATTTTCATCAAGATCGGATATGCCGTTTGCCTGGTAGAGAGTTAACAAACAGACAGAAAAACAAACAAACAAAAAACAAAAAAAAAAAAAACACCCGAGCTAAATTTTTTGGGGGTCAGTGAAATTGAAGTCTTCGCTTCGCTCATCCAACAAAATCAAAATTTGTGAAATTACACTACTTTGTATTTACTCATTAATCAAGATTTAAATACAGAAATGTGCTATTTTTATTTAGGCATCACGTATTTAGCTCATTATGGCAACAAGAATCATAAAATGTTATATTATTTGATGATGATCTCAGAAAGAACGGAAGATTTTTTTTATTTGTTTATGTCTAAGGACAGACGGTTACTCCAATTTTGGTAAACATTTATGTAACCTTCGTAATCAATATAATCTATTGTTTTAGTGCAATATATATTATGTCTTATGTCGTCTTATGTCTCGGTAGCTCAATTGGCAGAGCTATGGCGCGTTAAGCCAGAGGTTCTGGGTTCGATCCCCAGTTGGGGCATACTTTTATTACAACTGCTATCTTGACTAATAATGTCCTCAAAGCGGGCTTATGCTTAAAAACCGTATATTCATACTACCCAACTCATGGGAGATGAGAAGTGACTGGATTTTTCCATGTGTTCTTTCAGTAATGACAGCTACATTGCAGTCTTCTGTTCGATTATCATCATGGATGTCAACCGTCACAACAAATAGCAGTTTAATGAAGGTGGGTCTTATGTTTCGGTAGCTCAATTGGCAGAGCTATGGCGCGTTAAGCCAGAGGTTCTGGGTTCCGATCCCCAGTCGGGGCATACTTTTATTACAACTGCTTTAGACAGAAATTAAAAAAGTGACTACACCGGGGTTTGAACCCGGGACCTTAGCTTACCGGGCTATGCTCTTACCAACTGAGCTATGCGGCCACCAATTTAAAACTGTCTAATTTTTGGTCTGTTTTGTACATTGTTAATAACGTGTGTAGAGCAGATTGCACTGCCTATTAGACTGCACATGAAATTAACTTGGAGAAATACAAACCATCTCTGTAACCCTAGAGTTGGGAAATATGATGTTTAAACTTAGCTTTATAGTAGGCGACTATGACGCTGTTATGTTAGTACTTTAGACAGAAATTAAAAAAGTGACTACACCGGGGTTTGAACCCGGGACCTTAGCTTACCGGGCTATGCTCTTACCAACTGAGCTATGCGGCCACCAATTTAAAACTTTTTTTTTTAAATTTAAAACCGCATAGCTCAGTTGGTAAGAGCATAGCCCGGTAAGCTAAGGTCCCGGGTTCAAACCCCGGTGTAGTCACTTTTTTAATTTCTGTCTAAAGTACTAACATAACAGCGTCATAGTCGCCTACTATAAAGCCACACTCGTCAAATAATATATATATATATATGATAAAAACAAGGATCTTGGGTAAAACCGCGTCGAAAATAAGATGAACCAGGGCAGAACCTGGGCGTCCACCGACGTTTCGTCTGTACTACGTCAGACATTTTCAAGGTTGACTGTGACTCTACGGAGGTATATATATATATATGTTTTACCTTGGGTTTATAGTAGGCGACTATGACGCTGTTATGTTAGTACTTTAGATAGAAATTAAAAAAGTGACTACACCGGGGTTTGAACCCGGGACCTTAGCTTACCGGGCTATGCTCTTACCAACTGAGCTATGCGGCCACCAATTTAAACTATCTAATTTTTGGTTTGTTTTGTACATTGTTAATAACGTGTGTAGAGCATTTTTGAAGCTGCCCCCAGCTTGAACCTCCTTGTTATTATTCGCGGGAAAAAGCCCCATTCAGTAATAATTATTTAATATATATAAATACACATTGTATTTTCGGGTAGTCCGTGTGGTTTTATTTTTATTTATTCCAACGTTTCGGGTAGTTCTCCCTGCCCATCTTCAAGGAAATTAAACAAAAAAACAATATAAAAAACAAACAAAACCGTACTTCATAACAAACACTGCAACTAGAAACATAGACAAAAACTAAATATAGCTTAGAAAACATAGTAGTCCAGTTTAGAATCGAATTTCCGTTTGCATTTTGTTGAGACAGATTTTTTATGATTGATTGTTGTAGAGGGTCACTAGTAGATGAGAAATCGCGAGTATATATTTTTTCTATGTTGGGTTCTTGGAGCCAAATTTGGATTTTGTGATTTTTATACTTTTGGCGATAACTTCTCGGAAATGGGTCTAAACGAAAAATTTCAAATTGCATTTTTCTTTGCGAATTCAATTGAAATCAGATAACATTAGTTAAATTTATGTTCTTGTTGAAATGTACAGTCAGTACCAAAAATTCAGATACCATGTGTTTATTTTTACAAAGTACGACCTGTACCGTCTTAGGAAAATTTTTGCGAATTAATCATTTGCGATCGTAATGTTTTAAATTGAAAAACGAATTAATTAAGTGGTTTGCGGTTTTTGTATCTTTTAAACTATGGTGAATAACGGAGGTTCAGGAATGGTTTTGATTTTGATCTCTGCGATTTTATGCTGTTAAATCGAGTTTACAATGTTGTTTTAGAAGGTTGATATTGTACAAGAAGGCAGTGGGACTTTAGTAGATTAGAGTTATGGTTGAATCGTGGTTAAATTAAAAACATATTTTGCTCATTTTTACATGAATACTCAACTAAACACCTAGTACGACTTAAATATTCCACTCCTAGGCTTGTGAGATGTGAGTTTGTGTGGCAGATATGGGTAGCATTATAATAATGAACATCATTTCGTATTATTCTGATGAATTAATGCAAACACTTTGAGCAGCTGTATATACACATATTATTACTTAGTTGCGTCGCGATTTCTCTTAACAGTTGCGTTGGTGGATGAGCGTTTTCGGCCAAAATAGCCATAATAGCCTATGTAATTGGCATTGATACCGAATGTAGAATGATGTTTTGAAACATGTATTAAGTAGATACCATTAAATGTGTCTCTATGGTTAGTCAATTCTTATAAACAATGAAAGTACCATGTACAAGATTTAAAATTTCCAACTAGTGTTAAAGAAGAAGCTATTGTTTAATTTTGGTTAACAACAAAATTGCATGGTGCACTAAAAACATATATTTTAAACAATGGGTATTCACCCGCTAAACTAAAAAAATGTAATTTAGGGTAACTAGTTATGAACCTACAAAGTGACAGAAAAACTATTGTGTCCATTCTTACCCGAAAAAAATTGCCAAACCTGGAAATTTTCGAGCTACGTCCCATCGACAAAAAAAAACATTAAGAAATAACATGGGAACGGATTTTATGCCCCGTGACCAGAGGATTTTGGTCCAAAAAATATTGGATATCATTGACGTACTCGACAACCTGTTTTGTAAACCATCTACGTTTTGTTATGTAATTTGAGCAAGTGGTTTGGTGTTTTAATCAACATATGCTGATTACCAAGAAATAGTGTTTTGGGGGGGTGTTTGAGTTTATATTTGTGCACATTTTCAAAACATAATTTTCCAAATGCCAATTTTAGATTGGTACTATGCAGACAATGCTATATTATCTATGTAAAACAAAAAATAAGCATGTTGAAGCCGATTTAAGAAATTCACCAAAATGCAAAATTTTACAAATTTCAGAATTAAAAAAAAAGTAAAATCACAGTTACAAGATATAATCTTTTCAACGGTCATGTGAGTGAAGTATTATGTTCTAGATTATATGGTGATTTTTTTTTAAAATTTGAATTAAGTATTTGGATGAGCGTAGCGAGCGAAGCGAAGATTCCATTTCACTACACTGGAGAAAAAAATCCGGAATGTTTTTTTTTTTTTTTTTTTTTGTATTTTTGTGTGTTTGTCCACACGATTCCGGCTAAACCAATACTCCGATTGCGATGAAATTTTATGGAGGCCTTCGAAATCTCTGAACTTAGAACTGCCACGTTTTTGAGCGCAATCGGGAATTTTTTTCTCATAAAAAACGCAATTTTACGATTTTTTTCGATTTTTATAAAAATTCTTCGACTTATAACACCTACATGCTTTATCCGATTGTAATGATTTTTTCACAGAACCTTGATTTTATGAATTAAGATATTCGTGTGAAATTTGAGCGGAATAGAAAAATTATTTCTCATGAAAATCGTAATTTTACGGGTTTTTACTTTTTTTAAACAATTCTTTGACTTATAACACCTACATGCTTTATCCGATTGTAATGATTTTTTTACAGAACCTTAATTTCATGAACTAATATATTCAAATTAAATTTGAGCGCAATCGAACAATTATTTCTTATAAAAATTGCAATTTTACGATTTTTTTCTTTTTTAAAAATTACGATTAATTAAAGAATTAAGTGAATTTTTTATAAAATTTAATTTAATTAAAAAAATTAAGTTATTTTTTTAAAATTTAATTTAATTAAAATAAATCTTCGACTAAGTAATGTTTTTTTCACAGAACAACAGAAAATCCGCGTAACACATTGCAGTTCATGCACCATACGCTCATCCAACAACGCGGCGGGACTTAAGCGTTTTCCTAGTTATTGACAACGGGACTCAGGTCCCACAAGTGCAATATAATATATATGCAATATAATATACATAGTAATACAATAACTAAAATTAAGCTAAAGCTAGACCAAAACTAGACTTGTACCAGGCCTCGCATAGCTTATGTGAGTGTGTTTCTGTGAGTGTGAATGATTGTGTGTGTGAGTTGATGTATCTGTGTTAACTTAGGTGATTACTTAGGTGTTTTGGATAGTGCAAGGTTAATTTTGTAGTTGTGGATGGGGGTGTTGTGGATGTCAATATGTGTATCACTAGGAAAACGCTTAAGTCACGCCACGTTGTTGGATGAGCGTAATTGGTGCATTGAGTTATGCGGATTTTCTGTTGTTCTGTGGAACAATCATTACAAAGTTGAAGATTTTTTTTAAAATTTAATTAAATTTTATACAAAATTATCTTAAATTTCATACGAATATGTTAATCTTTAAAATTAAGGTTCTGTGAAAAAATCATTACAATAGGATAAAGCATGTAGGTGTTATAAGTCAAAGAATTGTTTAAAAAAAGAAAAAACCCGTAAAATTTTTATTTTCACGAGAAATGATTTTTCGATTGTGCTTAAATTTCACACGAATATCTAAATTCATAAAATTAAGGTTCTGTGAAAAAATAATTAAAATCAAATAAAGCATGTAGGTGTTAAAAGTCGAAGAAATTTTCTAAAAATCGAAAAAAATCGTAAAATTGCGATTTTCATGGGAAATAATTTTTCGATTGCGCTCAAAAACGTGGCAGTTCTAAGTTCAGAGATTTCGAAGGCCTCCACAAAATTTCATCGCAATTGGAGTATTGGTTTAGCCGGAATCGTGCGGACAAACACACAAAAATACCAAAAAAAAAAAAAAAAACATTCCGGATTTTTTTCTCCAGTGTAGTGAAATGGAATCTTCGCTTCGCTCGCTACGCTCGCTAAGCTCATCCAATAAATGTCTATACGACTTCTGGATGGCTAAAAAGTAAGTTTGTTTCTAGTGCATTTAGTGGGAACATGGTAATTAATAAGTTCTAGGAGGTTGGTATATGTTAAGTTATTTACGATTTTGTACAGAAACACTGTAAAGTGTTAGGTAAATAGACCCTTTAAAGTGACGTTTTCGTGAAAATCACTTTAATTTTAGTAAGAAAGTGTGTGGGTTTACCGTTACATATTTTATTTTCCGAAAATGTCTGTAAGTTTTGAATCAGATTTAGAAAGCGATGACAGTTCTGTAAAACCACAAAAAAATAGAGTGCGATTTTTATGTGACATACTTGTACAAATTTCGTTCAAGAACATAGAAGGTTGACATTCGGATACTTTTAAAAAGAGTCGCTGAGGCTGGCGCGGTGACGAGTTAGGCGCTCAGCTTTCTGTTTTTTTTTTTCTTTTCAGGTAAACGGTTTATAACACCGTTATCAAATTTCCCACTTACGTTATTAAAGAATAAATCTATGCTATCCAGTACCGGTACGCGTATTTCTATTAAATTAATTGATTTTGAATTAAAAATTAGAATTGAATTAGAATTAGAATTGACTAACCACTTAATACATGTTTCAAAACATCATTCTACATTCGGTATCAATGCCAATAACATAGGCTATTTTGGCCAAAAACGCTCATCCACCAACGCAACTGTTAAGAGAAATCGCGACGCAACTAAGTAATAATATGTGTATACACAGCTGCTTAAAGTGTTTGCATTAATTCATCAGAATAATACGAAATGATGTTCATTATTATAATGCTACCCATATCTGCCACACAAACTCACATCTCACAAGCCTAGGAGTGGAATATTTAAGTCGTACTAGGTGTTTAGTTGAGTATTCATGTAAAAATGTGCAACATATGTTTTTAATTCAACCAAGATTCAACCATAACTCTAATCTACTAAAGTCCCACTGCCTTCTTGAACAATATCAACCTTCTAAAACAACATTGCAAACTCGATTTAACAGCATAAAATCGCAGAGATCAAAATCAAAACCATTCCTGAACCTCCGTTATTCACCATAGTTTAAAAGATACAAAAACCGCAAACCACTTAATTAATTCGTTTTTCAATTTAAAACATAACGATCGCAAATGATTAATTCGCAAAAATTTTCCTAAGACGGTACAGGTCGTACTTTGTAAAAATAAACACATGGTATCTGAATTTTTGGTACTGACTGTACATTTCAACAAGAACACAAATTAAACTAATGTTTTCTGATTTCAATTGAATTCGCAAAGAAAAATGCAATTTGAAATTTTTCGTTTAGACCCATTTCCGAGAAGTTATCGCCAAAAGTATAAAAATCACAAAATCCAAATTTGGCTCCAAGAACCCAACATAGAAAAAATATATACTCGTGATTTCTCATCTACTAGTGACCCTCTACAACAATCAATCATAAAAAATCTGTCTCAACAAAATGCAAACGGAAATTTGATTCTAAACTGGACTATAGGTAGGGCCTACTCATGACAAATTATACAACCGTGTGAAGCCATCAACATTATCCTATTACTGTTTAGATGACCTCAGCGTCCGAGTAGATGGCTCAAGGGGTCCTTGTTGAGTCTTCCTTCTCTTGTCAGCTCTTGGAGGAGGACTATACCCGAAAATACAATGTGTGCAAATTCAATCCGTGAAAGTCTGCGATATAACATATATATATATATTTGGAGGAGGACTATACCCGAAAATACAATGTGTGCAAATTCAATCCGTGAAAGTCTGCGATATAACATATATATATATATATATATATATATACATATATATATATATATATATATATATATATATATATATATATATATATATGTTAGATTTGAGGCTTTCGCAGTACATGATATGAAAATATATGTTCTGAGGTAAAACTGCGGGTGATGATTTATAATAAAATAAGATTTTATTACCGACGTTTCACTAGGGTTTCACCTAGCTTTATCAAGGTTATAAAACAAAAACAAAATGGAATAACAAAGTACAAGATGAAAGCTAGGTGAAACCCTAGTGAAACGTCGGTAATAAAAAATATTATTTTATTATAAATCATCACACGCAGTTTTACCTCAAAACATATATTTTCATATATATATGTGTTTGTTTAACTTTGGTTTTATAGTAGGCGACTATGACGTTGATATGTTTATATATATTTATATATGTTTCTCGTATAAAACTCGTATTTTTATGATTGTTTTAATAGTCCTAGAATATAGTAGCATAGGCCTATACGTTATCAACATGTGTGCGTGTTTACGAATCAATTGTTGTCATCAATTGGAATTTTCAAAATGTCGTTTTGTACTTGACATACAATTAAAACCTTACATATTTTAAATGGTAAGTAGCCTATATCAAACTGTTATATGCAGAACACTAGCCATATTTTAAAGGGGTATTTAACCTCTAAACTCAAAAAATATATTTCATTCAGGCTAACTAGTAATGAATTTAGCAATCAACAGAAAAATCATTGGGACCACCATGAACTCTTAAAAAATTGTCAAACATGACATTTTTCGAGCTAGGTCCCATCGGCAAAAATTTCCCATAAGGAATAACATAGGGACGATCTTTTTGCCCCGTGACCTTGGAGGATTTTGATCCAAAAAAAATATTGGCCATTATTGACGTACTCTACAGCCTTTTCTGTAAATTCTCTATATTTTGTTTTGTAATTTGGGCAAGTAGTTCGGTCAAAATATGCTGATTACCAAGATGGGGTGTGATTTTGGAATGCATAGTTTTGCGTGTTTAAGGGTATATTTGAGCACAAATTCAAGACACGATGTAAAAAATGGGCATTTTAGATTGGTACTGTGCTCTAGTATCTATGTGGACCAAAAAAGAAGCAGGTTAAAGCCGATTTAAGAAATTTCCCAAAACACCAATTTTCGCAAATTTCTGGACCAAAAAAATTGAAAAATTCGTGTTAAATCACAGTAACAAGATATTATTTTTTAAACTGTAATTTAAGTGTAGTATTGTGCTATAGATCATGTGGTAAAAAAATAATTTTTTGGGTTAATATCCCCTTTAACGCACAGCTTTTAATTGATATTTTGATAGTTGTTTGTGTATTTGTATTTGTAGATATGTGTAATACCATTGTATATGTCCATAAAAAGTGGCTTATAGTAGTTTGAGAATCTCGTTGAGATAAAAAATATATATATAGAAATAAAACAACCAATACAGAACACACCCTAGAACAGAAATATTGTGTTTTGATCAAAATATTTTGTATCGACCAGTTTTATGGACAATGATGTTGTAGCGTAGTATGTTTTTAGCCGTATAAAAGTTAGCTCCGCCTGGAGATCGAACCTCGAACCACCGACCAGAGCACACAACTGTGCATTGACATTTACCTACAATGATAATAACTAGGAAAACGCTAAAGTCCCGCCGCGTTGATGGATGAGCGTTTTTTTTTTTTTAAGTTTTTTTTGCGTTTTGTGCGTTTGTTTGCACTTTTCCTTTGCAAGTGCTTTTTGAATGCATTGTGGAGGTGATTGTTGTCAAGTTTCTATTGTTATTTGTTAATTGGTATTATAAACTTCAAAAAACTCATATTAAAACCTTTATTTCTGTAGATTCTGACTAATTTTTTCAACTTTTTCTTTCAAAAGGTACTACATCACCATAACCTTAATGTCCATGTGAAATCTGAACGTTGTAGCCCTACCCGTTTGGTCAGAATCGGCCCAAATGTGACGAAAATATCGCACTAAAAATTGAAAAACTAATATTAAAACCTTTATTTCTATGGATTCTAGCTAACTTTTTCAACTTTTTCTTTCAAAAGGTACTACATCACCATAATCTTAATGTCCATGTGAAATATGAACGTTCTAGCCCCACCCGTTTGGTCAGAATCGGCCCAAATGTCACGAAAATATCGCACTAAAAATCGAAAAAAATCGTAAAAGTACGATATTTATGAGAAATATTTCTTCGATTGTACCCAAAAACAATACACCTCTAAGTTCAGAGAAAACGAAGGTCCGGTCAAATTTTCATCAAGATCGCGTATGCCGTTTGCCCGGAATCGAGCGAACAAACAGACGGAAAAACAAAAAACAAAAAAAAAAAAAAAAAAAAAAAAAAAAAAAAAAAAAAAAAAAAACACCCGAGCTAAATTTTTTGGGGGGTCAGTGAAATTGAAGTCTTCGCTTCCGCTCGCTACGCTCGCTCGCTCATCCAATAATATCGAGCCCTATTTCCAACTAAGTCGGGTAGGGGGTGGGAGGTTCGCACCACAATCTTGATATGAAATATTATTCTTGATTAAGGTTCTTAAATAAAACATGCATTTGCTTTTACACATGATGGTTTTGATTTGTTCTGTTTATTGTATACGTACATCCCTTCTTGACTTAGATCCAGTGCAATCTTCAATTTTATTGGAAAATAAATACATTTTAAGTTGCCATTAAAATTAACATTAGAAGTTAAAAATAAAAACTAAAATTACTTTCTGACAAAATATTATTGTACAGAAACATTGTTATCTACAATATTGACAGCGCATACCGAGTAACTATGCGTGTAAAAAAAGACCGCCGTTTCTTCTGATTTGTTCAGAGTTTTAGAACAAACGTTTTCGGCAAATACCTGTTCGCTCATCAGCTGACCGCCATCACAGCTGTTGTCTGACAGTTCGCACAGTTGTCAGGGAAGCGGAAATGTAGGGCTTTACAGTTCAAAAAACATAATTTTAGTTTTTAATAAACGGAGAAAATTACAATGATTGTACGATTTTGGATTTTGCAAAAAATCGATCATTTTGTCGTCAATTAATATTTATAATCTACTACTGTACTGCCCACGTATTCTTGCATGACAACTATTCTCAGATTCTTGGCCGAACGAATAGCTATTATGTCACGTTAACTACGCGAGTGCTGCTTGGAATCCACATCACGTCACCAAAATTAAGCAAGTTGAACGCATTCACTACAAATTTGTAAGTTTTTTTTGTTATCAAAATAACATAAATTTTCACCGGTCACATTCAGCTATACTTTGTGAACAACATTCGATTCCAACACTAGCAAGTCGTCGTAATGCAACCGACATAATTTTCCTCTATAAACTTCTCCATAACTTCATCAACACGGACCTACTTCAAGATATAAACTTTCACATCCCTTCGAGATTTACAAGAAATAACATCCTCTCCAAAATTTCATGTGCTCGTACTGATGTTTTTAACATTTTTCCCGTAAATAGAATTCAAGACAACAAATTAGTCATTGTCACAGAAATTGACATCAACCACATGAAACTTCATTCATTTAAAGCAACTGTTTACACCAGTTTACCAGACTCGATCATTTATCACTCATCACCTTTTCACCACATTTGTATTTTAAAACGTCATTTCATGTTTCATTTTCATTCCATTTGTTTTTCAGGCTTTTTAAAAAAATATTTATACTATTGTTATTAAAGTTTTTATTATTGTATTCGTTGTATAAATTTTAATTTTATAGAACTTGTTCGTGAATTTAATGATTTGTTTATGATTTGTGTTGTGTTTAGTTTTAGTAACCTGACACTTGTGGGTTAATACCTGTTGTTAGAGATTAATAAATATTATGTAAAATGCTATAAATGTGCCATATTCTCTCTTATAAGTACAAACTAACAAGAGTTCTTAAAGAAAGGTATTTAAAACCTCAGATATTAAACTTCATCACGGAAGTTGTTGTATATTATTATTCTGAACTGTGTCTCGACAATGCCGAGTTCTATTCCTCCGTAGATTCACAAAGTTGAACACCACATTGATGAGTAGCCAAGCCAGTCCACCCACATCCATACGCGTATAACTAATAATAACTCGTTCAAAATACATCTGCCTCTGTTTAGAATGTTGTTTTCTTTTGAAAAAATGTGTCTTCATAAAAATAAACCTCCTTTTCGCCTCAATAGATCCGTTATTGAGTAGCGTTGCATCAATAATAAAACAGCGGCTATTTTGTTTTTTTAAACAAATATTCCCTGTTCTGTAAATAAACCCTAGTTTTGCACTTGTACAAAGTAAGCCCTTCTCTGAGGCATATCTAAAAATTATAAATAAATAAATAAATAAATAAATAAAATAAATAAATAATAAATAAATCTTAGCTAAGGTAATCTAAGCGTTGATCTAAGTATACAATGTTCATGTCCCTGCTTTGCTGTCTATACACCCTTATATTCAATTCAATTCAAATTTTATTCAGACACGTTAAACAATTATACAAGTAAATGTTAAACAAAGACAATCAGTGATGATTGTGTCGCCTTATTTACACAATTATAACAATATCATAATAATAATTATAATAATAATAACAAATAACATAGTGAAATAAGATAAAATTCAGTGATCACAAAATATTAATCAGATACACAGCAAAGCATAATAAAACAATATTTTCACATCTTTGAATAAGAGGCACTAGAAGTTATATATTGACAATGAAATATTTAGAGCATTACATTAATCATGAGCTAAATTTGAACTTCGGTAGTACTTTAATAGCCGCAATCACTATCTTATCGTCAAATTCAAGTTCTTTGTCTTGAAGGAACTCCTCCATGGTGTAGTAGGATTAAAGGGTCAATAATGTTTTAGGTTTTCTTCGAAATGTTATTAGATCTTTAGCATTAGCTATCAGGTCTGGCAATTTATTAAAAACTTTAAAATTAATATACGTAACAGTTATTTTGTGTTAGCTTCGTACTATACTATGTAGAATGAATGTCGATATTACGACGAGTGTGCTGGTGTACATCATGGTTTAAGAAAGGTTTATTTGAATGTGCAAGACTTTTTACAAGAGAGGTTGCCTCCAAAATATACAGTAATAGGATGGATTTAGAATTTAGATGGAACGTTGCTGTAATAATTAATAGGGGCGCAAGTGTGTGTCTCATCGAGGGCGTGGAATTAAAATGTGGCAATCACTGCATGGCCAGGAAGCAAACACCTGATGTAATGAACCTTTACATCAGTGGAATGCACCAAACAAATATCACCGATAAGTTTTACCTTGGTAGATGCGGCAGTATGAAGTGTGTTTTACATACTTCTGTTCACTCAACCGACTGACATCAAAGTAGTTCGAAACTGTGCACAGTTACTACGAAAGGGGAAATAAAGGGCTCATAGTCACACTTAAAAACATGAATTTACGTAAACGGTACAAGAATAAGTACAAATATTTTTTTGGATTTTGGATTATGGTATAAAAGTAAAAAGTCCGAACTCCGAATGTACCATTTTGTCAATTATTTCTGGCCGATTGGCAACACATATTGACAAGATAAGAATTGTGTTTTGTAGCTCAAATCAGTTTTTAGTTGCACATTCATATTTTGTACTTATATTAACAAAGTAACAAAACCAATTGCTACGGCTATAGGGCTGTAATTCTTGCATGACAATTGACAACCCTTGCCAAGACGAACGAATAGCTGTTTACAAAGTACCAAAATGTGTAACTTTTAGATAAGTTTATGTAATTTACTTTTATTGTTCATATGACTCAAAGAATATAAAACAAAATAACCACTTTTTTTTAACAAGACCAGCATTTTGGTTTGGTAATACTATGACTTATATGAGTATGATTGGGTTACATAATGTACTCTTGAATTACACGTCTATGTATTTTATTGAAAACACGATCATTTAAAAGGTTGTAATATCATCGTGGAAAATGAATGTAATTTTTACAATTTAATGTTATACAATATAATAGACAAAATAATATAATAATGTTAAGTTGATAGGCTATTTTCATTTCGTGCCAACGAGCAAAATCTATCAGTGTTATGTACCTATTGTCATAAGATGCAGTGATACAATTGAAACTTTTTTAAGATGGTCCATTGTTTAAGTTGGCTCATAAAATAGAAACCATTAATAATTATTTTGTTTTGTATAAATGAAGTCTGGTTCTCATGCACATGACAGGACACACGTGGCACGACTTTAATCAAACTAATCTAAAGGTGAAGGTTAGTTTACAACACTTCATAGCAACGTCTAGTGTACCCTGATGCATTTAAAACTAGCAATCGTTTGGCACGGACATTCGGCGAGTCAAAAATACGAAACACCTCCTTCATTGGCTGCCAAGATAAATCCACGGAGACCAAAACTGGGGCAAGTGTTTTATCATTAGCCCGAGCATCTCGAAATCACGCATAGCTCACTGTGAGGACACCAAAGATAGAACAAAGAAAATGAAAACTATGTTTAGAATTCGCAGGACGCAAAAAGTCGTTCAATTCAGAACCGTTTATGGTGAATTGCTACACTTAGGTGCCGTAAAAAGTCTCATTAAAATAATATAGAGCATACAAAGTCTGTTTTTCACTGTTAGATAACACAATTTTTCATAAGTTGGTTCGAGGTTGATTGAACTATTTACATTTCGAGTGACTAAAGTGATATTGAGACTTCGCTCAAATATTAGATAACATTTTCAAATAAGACGAATATTTCTAGAAAATAGTATAATCTTTCACGAAATCTAGTAGAACTTTATTTTTTCCTTTTTCTTTTTTCCCCCCGTTTTTATAGTTGGTTCATTAATTAATTGCATTTAATATCTTTTTTTTAAATTTGTTACCAAAATTATTGTGAATTAATACATTGTTGTTGTAATATTACTATTTTTGTCTGCATACATTGTCTGCATCTATGTAATTAGACGTATGTAGTTGTCCTCCTTTCCTAAATAAGTTTTTTAAGTGAATAGGATAGACATAAATAAATGGACACGTATTCCAGTAACTCATGTATCGAGATACAAAAGCCATAACCAAATCATCTGCAGAATAATTAGTAAACTTTTTTTGTATACTTAAATTACTTTGAGCCAGCTTCTATCCTGAAGTGATTTTATGCGACTGCTATAAAAATAAGATGGCTACCAGAAAACGGCCATAACTCTTGAATAATTTTCGTAATAGTAATAAAACGTAAAATAATGCTTGAGAGTTACAGCACAACTTATTCCCATTATTATAGGTTTATGCTGTGCAACATTATAATGAAACTCGTCCCCTGTATCTTTGTGAAGTTTGCCATTTTTATAACGATCACTAATGTTATGTCGTTTTTATTTTGCCAGAAGCCTTTTTCCAGAAAGTGTATTATCGCTCATATACTGTAGCTGGGCCTCGACATTGGTTTCTGATGAGGTTATTAGTGTCGGAGAAATAGGGGTGAACTTAGCATCGTCTCCAATCTATGTTCACCAGTCACACCTTACCACCCTGTCACAGTGTCACTCTGTGGCATGAACGAATTTACGGAGAAGCGACCATTGAAACACCCTGCAGTCTACAATCTACATTCTCAGGGCAACCAAATCGAAGGGCAACCTGAATATTCCACAAGTTTTAAAATGGATTCTCGACTGTACAGAAAGGTTTATCTAACAATGAAAAATTTTCTACTTGATAGTTTATTTAAATAAAAAATGATTGGCCTAAAAAAGTTGATGTCTAGGAATGGATTTTTAAATCCTTTAGACACCATTTAAATTAAACAACCGGGATCATCAATATATTAGATTACATTAATGGTTAAGGCTTTTACAACTTGAAGTGTGTCTGTGTGTATAGCCACGATATAGGAGATTTATAGCATATTGTGAATTATGTGTATACTGTGCCGACTTTAGTTTGTGTACGAAATTCCATAAAATCCTTATTACCAACGTAAACATTAATTTTAAAAATAACCAAAGAGTCTAAAATATTATTAAGTTAAAGTATGCGAGTAAAATGAGTAGGTCATATACACACGTAATAATAACTATTTCTACAATTCTGTATATTAATTCCACATTGTTCACAGCACAGCTTCAAGCTTCTCAAAAGAGAGAGAACTGTAGATGAAATGCATACGATATGGAATGAAAATGATTATGGTGAAGAGAATATGCATTCATACCAAAATCAAATCAATAAAGTTGGAGTAAAATAATGGACTATTTAATATCCATAACACAAGCTGGCTCGGAACATAGGTAAACTTCTTTACAGCATTAAAATGAGTGTTTGTAATTTAGTTTAGTTTTAGTTTTAGCAGAATTATTATTATATATCATTATTATATTATATAAATATCCATGACTATTGCTTTATGTACTCATAGAGCAGTGGTTGGGGGCTTTCATATTGTTTTATTTTCCCCCTTTCTTGTTTCAATACTTGATGAATTGATCGACGTGCTACAACGATCGAGGTTGGTGGGTCACGTGCCACCAGAACAAAACATGACGACTTTGACTAATTACTTAAAACGCAGTCGTAAACTTTAATTGTGATAGAAAAGAAAACGCGGTGCTTTGGGATCAACACGACATTATCCTCATTGCAGTCTGAAATCAATCAATTTCCGCTCACTTTATGTTCTGCCTACAACCAAACTGCGGATGTTGACGATTTTCATTGTACGTGCCAACTTGTTCAAATCAAGAACATTTAAAAATAAATTGCTTAACTACTAATAATTATTTGAACTGCATTTCTATTTGTAGATTTAAATATTTTGTATGTGTTTTGGAAACGAGCATTGTATTCTGAAAATAGAGACAAGATTGAGTTATGGATGTGACTCGAGTTATTTTTAGACACCTAGAAACTAGCTCAGTGCGGGACTCGAAGCAACGACCTTCTGTGTATGGGACAGGAATAGACTTTCAAGGCCAACCGGAGCCACACACATTGTAAGTTTCAACATAACAGTATTGATCACTATCTTAAAAAAAGTTGAATTGAAAATGCTCCGCTTATCAGTAGCTGAGCGCATAGCCAACAACGAAATTTAACATTTAAAAAGTGTTTTTATCTTTCATCTTTACGTGCACATGAATTAGATGAATATGATTGAATGGAATAGTCTCAGCTCAAATTTCCTAAAAATTTGACTTGAAACCGCGAACTAACTATAGAAAAGAAATGTATATAAGTATTGGTATACGCTTGTGAATATTTATTTTCATAATGTGGACGTAATACTTTTAAAAAATTGCTAAAAGGGTCTACATTTGGTATTGTTTAAAATCGGGATAGAAGGTTACTTTATATTTTCAGCTCGTGAAAAAATTGTTTCGTACGATTTGTCCAGGTATGATTGGAAAACATAATGAAAACAGGATATTCAAAGTTCAAACTAGCCATAACCTGGATGTGCGAAGCATCCAGTAATTTAGTGAAGGACGTGTTAGAGAAAGTATATAGCCACAGTTCCATCAACGCACGTGCTTAACTTTCTTGATTAAAATGATAATTGCATTTTCTAATCACTCTTCGCATTGATGTAAGTTAATCTACAGTCTTGTGAATAGTCTTGTTATTCCCAGGCTTATTAAAGAAGGTGGCATTTTATTTTTGCAGAAAATATAAACAAAAATTGCAACAAAGATAACAACAAATAATTGATAAATAAATAAAAATACTACCGTGTTTTGAGTCTACCCACTCAGTCACATAACTGATTTTCAGTGGATGAAAAAATCACATAATTGTATAGCATAATACTACACTCACTAAAATGTCAGTTACAAAAATTATATCTTGTAACATTGATTTTACACGATTTTTTTTTAGATTTTTGATCCTGAAATTGTCGAAAATTGGCGTTTTCTGAAATTTCTAAAATCGGGTTTAACCTGGTAATTTTTTTTTCCATATAGATACTAGAGTGTCGTACCAGTCTAAAATGGCCTTTTGTAACATCGTGTCTTGAAACTGTGCTCAAATATACACTCAAACATACAAAAATGTATTCCAAAATCACACTCTTTCTTGGTAATCAGCATATTTTGACCGAACCACTTGCCCAAATTACAAAACAAAATATAGCGTATTTACAGAAAAATCTGACGAGTACGTCAATAATGGCCAATATTGATCGTCCCCATGTTTATTTCTTATGGGAGATTTTTGCCGGAGGGACCTAGCTCGAAAATCATCGTTTGACAATTTTTTTCGGGCCATGGTGGACCCAATAATTTTCCTGTTGGTTTCTAAATTCATTGCTAGTTAGCTGAATGAAATATATTTTTTGAGTTATGCGGGAGGACATACGTTTTTAACAAATTACTGTTCGCTCGGCCGACTGACACCACAGTTTTCTACCATTTTAAGTAGTTGTTAATAAAGCGGAAATATAGGGCGCTACAGTAACACTTTTCAATTAAAAAAAATAAAATTAAAAAAATTAAATTTATTACCAGGTTTTTTGATTTTCTTAAAAAGTTACAATTGACCACATTCGTGGATTGATCTTGGAAGATGTAATTAGAATAAAATCTACAACATTAGGGCTGTCCATGTATGCTCTATTGACAACTATGTAAAGATTCATAAACGTCGGATTCATCCTGGCCGAGCGATATAGCTATGTGTCCTATTCCCTCCTGCCACCCTGTCGGCGGTGATGCCATCGACGCGCGAATCATGGCCAACCACCGATATTTTAAATAGGAAACTACTTGTTGTTGTTGGGCAATGATAGTCTTCCACTGATAGGTGAAACACTTTTATATCCGTTTTTTTTTTTTACTATCGTAAACTGTAAATTGAAGAAATGTACAATTATTAACTCAACTTACTTGCCGTCCCTGCACCGTCTGCCAGCTGACTCGAATCAGATGCAACTGCAGCGAGTTACAATGTATCAGTAACGTCACACATTGCACATTGTCACAGTATGGTGCATCTTTCACGTGGTTTCTGATAATTCAATTACACACAAAGTAATCTCTTATATGCACATCAACATGATAACTTGTAAGTTGCATTTATCTCTGCATCGTTACCTTGAGTCTAGACCTAGACAATGCATGGATTGATACAAGGAGCACGTGTGCTAACATGTGGCCGTCAAGCCAAGCCATTATCAATAGAACGGGGAGTACAATATGTGTTAATGCAGAAACAGTATAAGTCCACTTTTGAGCGAAAATGAGTTAGGCACAAAATTTGAATCTGAACACATGGACCCATGATTTAGTGAAGAACGACGCAAGTCCAGGCCGGGACTTGTGTTGTTTCTCTATTACACTATGGGTGTTTTACAAAACTTATTCTCCCTAAAACAAATTACAATAATTTGCAGTTATTACTCAACTAGCATGTTATGCTACTAACGAATTAAATATAAAGTAATAATTGTGTCTATGAAAGAGCATTGTGTTTAAAAAAAAAACGTTAAATGGAGATTGGAGAAACAACAGAAGTCCACGACACTTTTCAATCATTTTTTTTTAAATTCAAAATTAAACTTTGATTATTTTTTTTTGTGAAATTTTGATCTATCCATATTATCCTTCATCTATTTTCTAAGACAATTATTTAAATCTCAAATAAGTTTTTTAGTTTTACTCGGAATGGTTGTTTGTGGACTAATGCTGTTTCTGCATTATCACACTACCATGGTAGTTCACGTGGGGCGCGTGGAGAAGGCGTTGGATCGATACCCGCCGTCGGAAATCCTGACAAGAAGTTTTCCCCAGGTTTTAGTCTTAATTAATGAGAGTTCAAGCGATGGAATCCTATTAACGCCCGTTGGACATTCCATTCACAACTACATTATCTTATATTATACTATTATTTGTTAGCAAAATTGTAGGTTAAATGCATGTTTTGTAATGCAATATTCAAATATGTACTTAAATGTAGTTTATTGTAGTTCTGCATCTATGTAATAGATTATTTAGTTGTCTCCTTGTAAATCAGTTTTTATAACGAATGGATAGACGTTTAATAATAATAAATAAATATAAAAAACTATGTAACCCAAATACCTATGGTTGGCACCTGAAGGGTTGACCTGGTGCAGGTTTCCCACGAGAAATCTCACTTTAAGGAAACATTTTAAAATTTTTATTTATGCACGCAAAAGATAAAAAGCATTAACTATTTCGTATAGAATTGTTTTCGTACAATAAGTCTTCTCCGCCATAAACTCAAACTTCCCGAGTCCTGAACACGTGCGATAGCCTCGAAGTAACTGCACAGGATGTAGACTTAACTAACACTTCCGTGTTCGGTGTTATATCAACAAACCAAGCCATTAACAAGATTCGAACACGTTGTAGAAAACTTTGTATGTTGTAATATTTGCAGCATTTCAATTTATTGTTGAGGAATGACACATTTGAATCGTTTATTGTTGAAGGAATATAAGTCAGTCAAAGTTAGTTCTGAGATAACTAAAAAACTGTCCAGATATTCATGAATCCAATTGTCACAATATCTTTGTCATATTTTGAAAGTAATTGATATAACCGACTTGTAGAATAAGTTTTATCGACACAAAATTACGGATGGCCAAACAAAATGACAGGGGTGACAAAAACAGTTGACTTATACCCTTTCTCAAATAAACGGAAATTAATTGTGATTTGTTATGTTTTTTGGTCCTCTACATGGCAAAACTTATTAAATAAGCCTTAATAAACTTAAATAAACTCATTTCATAAACCGCCACTGCCTGCCAGACGTTTTCCTCGTACGTTGAAAATGGTCCGTTTTTTGTTGAAAGGGTATAAGTCAAGGGTATAAGTCATGACTTATACCCTTTCAACAACAAACGGACCATTTTTAGCTATATTCATCACAAGGACTTATCTGACTTTAACCATTTCTTCACTAAACGATGCGGCGTCCCTGATTTAGTAATATTCGATCATACACTCATTTTGCCAAAAGTTGACATCCCTTCAACAATAAACGATTCATTTATGTTGTTGATTGTCTTCACTCTTCAATTACATCAAACTGTCAAACAAACAAATAAATTTAAATTTTCGTTTAATGACTACCACATTTTCAGTCACAAATTTCAATCAAAGGAATTTTCAAACATAATGTATAAAACTATGTTGAAGCACAAGGAAACTTTTAATTCGATTGCGATTTATATTTCAATTCTTCTCTGACAAATATTATTTTAAATATAATAAAAATAATATGAATTACAATTTTGATTATAGTAATTAATGTCGTAACTGGGTTACAATGGATAGATAAATAAATGCGTTTTTCGTAGAAAACCCTCCTCGCTATAAGTGACTAAAGAGGTAAATGGTTTTGGGACAGTTCAAACCCTAACATTTGCATTAATTACTGTACTGATTTTCTTTGGGGGGGGGGGGGGGGACGTTCAGTCAGGAATTTTGGTAACCATGTGACATCTTGAACCAAATTCTCGAGCATAACGATTGATATACCTATCTGTCGGTGGACTACGCGTCTTCTCCACCAGTCTCGGGAAATCGAGTGTGTGGCTCAAATCAATACAAGATCTCCCTGGACCATTACTATAAATAGACTTGATGCTTTTATCTTTTTATTTCCAACGGATTTATTAACTCGAAGTCAAATCAAGTAATATTGAGTTATCGTACAACTTAGTAGGCCTAGTGTATACAAAAATAAATACAAATTGAAGCGAATATAAACCAATAAACGAGGCGAGGCGCGGTATTATCATGAATCTATAACAAGCACTGGTACAGTATAGTATCCAGAATATGGAGTAAAGTTTGACGACACTATAAAACGTTTGTTCTATTGTGAAAATGTATTGGTGGAGGTGCCGTGTTCAAAGATATCCTTTAGGTAAATCGAGCCCCACCGCTAGACCCTCACGATCTCCAAAAACATTCTATAACATCCGTATTGACACACAATGCAAACAAAAAACGCAAATCAATCGGATGTCATGTTCGGTTTTCAAAGTGGGTAAAAGTGGATAAAAGTGATACATATAGAAGAGTTAAAGTCCCTAATACTCGACTTCTTAACACTCTCTATACACGCTATATATCTTGATGCATCAGCTGTGAAATCTACATAGCTTCTGTATCATCTATTAAAATAAATAAATTCATATTTTAAGAGTCTGCATCGTGGTTTCGTATAATTTATCTCGATTAATGTGCATTTAAAGTTTATTTTTTCTCTCATTTACATCAATCTTACATCTATTAGCGATCAAAGCTCGACTATATGCATAAAACATTAACAAAAACGGACACGACCTTCGAATGGCATGAGCATTTTTGTTGACTTGGCCCATACAAGGATAATAAAATGAGTAGAGTAGAGTAGATCTTTATTCACTTAGACTAATACATGGTACAAGTATACACCTCTTCGTGAAGAGGGAGTGAATAGTTCCTAATGCTAAAACATGGTATAAATGAAAAATAAAATAGAATGCATATTTCATATGAATCAAGTTTTATATATATATATAGAGTATGGTATACTAGTATTGAGAATTGAAGTTGTTTGAATTGATTAATTGAGTATTTAAATGAAAAAAACGAAATGAGTAATTGGTATGATACAATACAATACGATGTTAATGTGTTTGATGACCCTTGGGGTTAAGGGGAAAGTAGCATTTTTTATTAAAACAGCATTTATCGTACCCGGCACCTCCACCAAATATTTCAATGCACACTTCTTTCGTGATGAGTGAGTCCACAGCACTTAACAACAAACCCCCGCGTAGAAATATATCTTTGTGTTTCGTTTGCTTTATTTTTTTATGTAATGTGTAAACTCTCTTGATATGTGTACAGAAAATTAATGTAAATGACAATAATACAGATGGCGAGTTTTGCGTACGCACCCATTTTGTTTAGTTCCGAGTTGACTCATTTCCGGTAGTTGATACAAAATGCATGTCTTTGAGTAAAAAAAGAGGTATTACCACTACCAGGAAACGACTTCATGGAATCCCAGGGATTGCAATATTTTCCAGAATGTGTTCTTTTGGTTGCCAAACTTTTTTTTGTATAAAGACGATTCTTGGGAGTTAATATACCGTGTTTTTGGGAGACGCATTGCTCTCTTCTTTGCACATTGCATGGATATACCATCGTCACCTGTTGCATTTCGCTGCCAAAAACGAGCGAGTAAAGATTGAGGCTAGGGGGGGGGGGTCGAGGGTTCTGATGCTAGTCGAAGAGACATATTTTACTCGATACATAGCTGGAGCACAGATAGCAGATTGTTCTGGAGTTTGATAAATGTAGCGCTGTGGTAGCGCACAAAACTTAAAACTTATGTCGCAGGTTGTACAACCTCCACAACACCAAGAAATCACGTCTGCAGATTTGGTACTAGAGTTCTTTGAGTTACAAGGGGTGAAAGCAAATTCTACAAAAAGTCCTTAGTAATCCCCTAAAGCTACTTACGTGGGATCCCTAGACGTGCGTATGATTTCAAAAGAATCCACCAAAGATGTCTGAAAAGTTGTTAGAATGAATTTGAAGGGGAGGAGAGCAGAACACATTTTTATTTTTTATTTTTGGACGGGACAAAACCTCAGAATCAACAATTATATTCAAAAATACAAACTGAAGTTGGTAAGTTCAAAGTTAAATTTTGACCTGAAGTTTTTAAAATATTGTTTCTACACGCCTCTTTCTACAAACTCATCATAAGTGAAAATATTATATTTCTGTTGTAAATGGCGTTACACGTTTTTTTGTTACGATAGCAAATATGTAATTTGTACCAAAAAACATCGTGTCTCGAGAGTAACTATAGAAAACCAATTTCCATTATAATTAGTTTGTGGATAAAGGTTTGTAGAAACAATATTTAGAAAATTGGTCAAAATTTGAATGTGAACTTTATGACTTGTGTATAAATATTTTATTATAATTGGTAATTCTGGGGTTTTGTCCCGTCTATAAAAATTAAAACAATAATTGTGTATTAGAAAGTCGGAAAACTGAATATTGAAAAACATGAGTTCCAACGCGTGAAATCCCATTAAACCGTGAATGTTACGATTTACATAATGTCCTGCAAATTCAAGTTGATTTAAGCGTTAGGATCCCTGCAGTACGAAAATTTGCTTTAAAAGAATCTAAGCAGTTGGAATAAAGTGTTCCTGAAGTTCACAAAAATCGAGTGAATACCAGATATTTTATTCGAAATCGATTAAGAAATAATGTTTGTATTGGATCCCAATTAATTCTTGATTTATTAATCATAATTATGATAGTATTATTGATAATTATGGTAGTTTACACGGGAGAACAGAAGGCAATGTGTTGTGTTCAGTGACTGCTCTTAAAAGGAACACATGGTACCCTATGACAGGTAGTCGACAGATAAATGAATAAAAATGGTTCCGTGAGGAAATGGGAAAAAAGTTTGATAACTCTAGATATAATGGTTATCAATCACTTTATTAACTTTTTTCATGATAGTGCTTATCAAGTGATTTTTGTTAAAGTTGAGGTAGGTTATAGATAAATGAGATAAATCAACATTTATCTGTTTGCATATAATATCAATATTTGACGTTAGATTAGGATTTGAAACTGATTTTAACCAAATTATCGGCGATATTCAACGTATGTGCATGGCAAATATTAGCTTGGGTACAGTTTCGGACATAAGTATATCTATTGGCCTAAGGCATGCTTGTCTAATCTTATGTTTAGTGCGCTATTGCTACAACGAATTAAGTTATCTCAATTTCACCTCTTAGACCACTTTGCACACACAATGATGATTAATAAATTACAACGAATCGTAGATAAATTATCTGGATTTGAAGAGTTTTTTTATTTGTAGTGACAATCCTCACAATTCCGATGACAAGATTTGAAAATCTGTGCTTCCGAAGCAGCTAAAACCATGAGGGACTATTACTAGTTTGTTTCTTTAAAAATGTATTTTTTATGAGCTTCGTAAAAATAAATTTTGCACAGTAAATGTTGTTTTAGCTGTATGTTTGGAAAGTATGGATGTAAAATATTTGCTGACAAAATGCAAAGAGGGAAGAACGATTGCCTATGATATATGTGACGAGTGCTTAGAGCTTATTTCGCTCATGACATTTTGTTTATCGAATAACAAGGTATTTTTTGGTAGCATTTCTAACACGCCGTTAGCAATCTTATATCGATATAATATAATTATTATATTATCTTTATTACCAAATGAGTTACGCTCTTACAATGGCAAGATCAAGACATGTGTTTACAACAAGTACTACGTAGAATGTATCAACACTAGAAGGATACAAAATAGGGCTTATTGATAAGAAAACAGTAAAATAATTATACTAACATAACACAAGCTACTTTGTATTCAGCTTGGAAGTTCTATAGCTTGGATGAAGTAGGTTTGTTATTTATACTTATTCAGGTATAGACTTAAGATATGCATCTAGCTATAAGCAAAATTAAATGTACAAAGTTAAATATTTTGAATATAGATGTAATGAATATAAACTCTATGATATAAATATAAATTATATACTAATATTAACGCAATGCAACGTTGCGTTGTTACCAAGTTGAACACTAATGTAATCATTCATGAACAAAAGTTGTTGTTGATTAACCAAAATCGACGTTATTAAACATTTAAAAAAAAAACAAAACAAAATATTTTCCTCCTATTTCACAAACAATTTTTTATTTTTGCTGTAATTCCGATGGATTTCGTATGTTCTGGATTGTATTGACAATTTCTAAATAAGTGTCCAAGTAGATGATCTCATTTAAGTTTATTTATTTAATGTCTATCCTATTCAGTTATAAAAACTGATTTACAAAGAGGGCAACAAAACCAAAGTTTCGGACATCAGTACTGCAAATAGATGTTGCAAACAGCACTAATATACTGCAGATGCAGAACAAGCAAGCGTAGTCCGAATGAACGGACTATTGAGCCAGGTTTGAGATGCAGACATTACTGCGAGTAACAGTCATTATTCGATCTCGGAAAATCACATTTTAACGCTTTGTTCACTAGTTACTATCGTGAACAATGTAGATCTTTCAGGAGCTGTAAATTACGTGGCCGTGACGGTCTAACACACATTCATGATGCACGCGTTTGTATGGTGTTACTGTTATGATTACTCGTCGCCCTTTGGATTGTTATACAACTGTAATATGGATATGTTCCGTGTAGTCTTACGTCACCGCCACGAACCAGTGCCTGCTAGTGAGAACAAAACAGTTTCTACATCACGTTTAATTAGGTGGGTTACCATGAGATGTCAACTCTCTTATCCACTGCATTTATTTTTTAACGTATTTTTGTTTCGCAATATCAGAATGATGTAAGACTATAAGAGAAATATAATATGGTTGTATAATTACTTGAGGTATGTAAATTTAGCGTTGTAGGTTTTTCTTCTTGATGCGCGGTAAAAATATATTTTTGAAAACGCTAAAGAAAAGCTAATAATAAGGTTTTGGCCAATTATTCTAGCATTTAATTAAAGTGGCTCAATTGAATTGTTTTAATTTGAGATGTACCTATGAAGCATAATTTCCCATTATGAGTGCCAAATAACCCTCACATTCAGGGTTTTAATAAGGAGACAATGTACAAATCGCAAAACTTGCTCTAAATAAAAAAATGCATAATTTTCAAATGAAAATGTTCATGAATAGTTCTCCCTTATGGACAGTTTTCCCACGAGAAATTCATCGACTTTTTAATGCACTACAATATACTTGTGCCATGGTCGCCAACCAAAAGGACACGTAAGAAATCAGCACATAGCAGAGCTATGAGTAAGCGCAGTCGCCATCAGGACCGCATTGTTATCAACGGACAGGCACGAGACTAAAAACTGCGCTTAGAAAATTTATGAAGTATGCAAAAAAACGTGGAAATGGTAAAAATAGCATGATGAGTAAGTATCTCTTGTGTTGATCGTCGAGTAGATCTTGCCTCGCTAGATTGACTCTGTATTTATCACCCAGTGGCGGCAGCTGTCTTGAGCAGCTCGCGTAGGCTAGCTTGGCAAGGGTGACAGCCGCCAGGGCGCGCTGGGCTAAATCTGGTACCGGCCATCTTCGCCATCTCGTTATCTTTCTCTTGCCCTCCTATGCTCTACTTGGCGCATTGCATTGCCGCTCCACACTATTTATAGCGGCCGGCCACTATACACTGCCTTAACTTGACAACCCTGATGCCATCCTATGCCGTATACCTTCACGTGGCTGCACAATGCAACTGTTAGCCACCTCACTCACAAGTGTTGTATTTTAATGCCCAAATTGTGGACAAAAGTAATAACATAATGTCTGTGACTACTTACTACCTTAGACCTTCCTGGTCTCATGATGGTGGTCTACTGCGTTCCTGGGGCTCGAATTTCCGTCCCGAACGACCCATCGTTCCCATTACTTTTCTTCTTCTTCTTCTTCTTCTTCTTCTTCTTCTTCTTCTTCTTCTTCTTCTTCTTCTTCTTCGTTCTGATCTTCTCATTCGTTCTTCTTCGTTCTATCACCATTCTCCTTCTCTTTTCGTATAAGTTTACTTTTTTTCTATAGATGGGATCCGGTGGTAGGGAACACCATCCCCTTGATTCGTAAAGGTCTTATCTTATGATTGTAACAATCCTGCAACGTGATGATAACATACCAAACTACGATAAAACTTATTGAAAAACCCTCTCTAAAGCCGATGAAATACCTTTTTGACAAAGCTTCATTAAAAAAATTCCATGCGGGGCTAAGCTGTGGGGTCTCGCCCCCCTCCCCCCCCCCACCCTTACACTTACAGAGGTCCTGGATCCGACCCTGTGTCTTAAGTTCATCACCTGCATACGTGTTTCTAATTCAAATAGGAAGTACAAACATTAAGTTTCGCCGTCCAATCAGGCGTTGATTGCGTGTTCTGTCCTGGTGACAGATATCAGTTTTTGTAATAAAAACATCGTGCATTATGCTTGACGACCGGCGATGACATGACATTGTTGAGTGATGGCTCAAAAACTCAGCATCACGAGCCAATCAATCAAGACTTGGACGCGAAGGAGCATGACGTCGATGACAGACTGGGCAATAATATGACAGTCTTGAAACAAAGGCTGCGTCCCACATGAAGAAATACAACACTAAGCGCTTCCGAGTTAGAGCGTTTCACACTACGCCACCACAGAAACGCACGTGTGTGAAGAACTCCATTTGAATCAATGCTCTGCGATTATTTCTAACTGTTCACACTGACAGCGTTTTTAAGTGGAATATGTCATATTTTGCTACTTGAATTTTATCCATAAAGGGGCACATGCCCACTTTTTGCTTACTCATTGTTGTATTGTGTACAATAATAAATTTCTGTGATTTTTTGTCATTTTCACATATGCCACTGCCGTCAACCCCATTGGTTCTATAATTTTGGGTTTATTTGAATAATTTCAAAATAATTTAGTAATGAGTTGTACTTTGCGTCATAATCATGATTGATTGTTTTGTGGATTGGATTGTGGGTGTTACTCTTACCTTGCGTTAGGTAGAGAAGGAAGAATGAATAATGGAGTTAGCAGAAAGAAAGATGGAGGCAGCTAGAAGAAGAAAGTTGGAAAAAGGAATGAAGAAGAAATGCCAAATGAATGAATGTAAGAATTAAGAAGGAAGCTGGAATAATTGAAGAAAGAAGAAGGGCGGAAAACTAAAGGCGAGCAATAATGAACAATAACCAACGCCACATGTCTAGCACTTACACTGGCTCCATCCATATTCAGCCACATAGACGAGCAGAACCGAAACCAACATTGCATGTACGATATACGGAACTGTGAAGACCCCACAAGAGTGGTATGCAACAAGTACGGGTACGAGATCGTAAACGAGTAACGAAATAGGGAGCAAAGCCTACCATTATCATAATACTTTTATTTTTTAAAGAGTTTAATTTATCTTGGTGGAGGTGCCGGGTTTAGAGATTCTACTTTTGGATGGTTCTAGACCTACGCCCTCCTGAGGCCCAGGCTCACCCAAATCATTGTGTACATCCTTGTTGGAGGTCAAATGTCAACAAAAAAGCACATGACCCACGCACAGACGGACTGGCAGACGGATAGAAAAGTGATGCATTTAGGGGAGCATTGCTTCTTAATGAGAAAATTTGAGAAACATGAAATATACATTTTACATGATTTGTGTTTTATCACGTTCAACTCTAAATTCAAGTTATTTCGTATTAAATACATTGTTCCTCACGTTCAGAATGAATATTATAGATATATAAGGTGCATGTGAGGATAGTTTGTCACTCATATGAATGTATATTGGCTACGCTTCATCATTGTAGACGTATATTTTGCGTTTATGATGCAGTTTAATCGCAATAAGCTTATACGTCAATCAAATGTTATTGAATAATTTATAGAAAACACTGCTAACATTAAAAATCCAGTTTACAATAGCTGTTCTAGATACTTTTGAGCACACAAAGTGATATTAGGAACTTCGGTGTTACAACAACGCCAATCCTATGGTCACAAAAGGAATCTTTGTTTAGTGTATGTCACCTATTGGAAGAGGTATGTGTAAATTTAGTCTACTAGGTTGGCTGGAGCTCGTCTAAAATAGCATGGGTCGTTCTCTTGTGCAAGGAAGGCCTTTCATTTTGCAATAGTATGCCTATCTTATGTATGTTCATTACATGCAGTTAATATATTTATAGCGCGAGCTAAATGACATTTTCAGATTAGATGCACCGTACAAGCATAAAATACACTCAGAAGGTCCCTTGGTTCACTTCGGATTACGAAGTCTGACTGAAGGATGATTCCAAATCACCTAATAGGTAAATGCTGGAATAATTTGTAAGCTTCCTGACATTCCTTCAAAATTTAACTATCACCACATAACATAGCATGAAGAGAAGCAATCCATGTAATGCCA
This sequence comes from Sweltsa coloradensis, assembly GCA_024449915.1. Taxonomy (NCBI): domain Eukaryota; kingdom Metazoa; phylum Arthropoda; class Insecta; order Plecoptera; family Chloroperlidae; genus Sweltsa; species Sweltsa coloradensis. Next base: position 518,345 of record JAMZAV010000332.1, read on the forward strand.
GCCATCAACGTAGTTTTACATCATAAATCCTTAAATTGATCAAATAGTATTCATATGAAAGTGTCAGAATTGAGCTGCACTGAAAAATATTACTTATTTGATCACTTCACATGAAAAACCATTTAAATAATTGGGTCATCACTTTATAGTTTTAGTCGCTCATAGGAACCACTGAAAATCAGTTATATTATGACTGAGTGGGTAGGCTCTACTCTAAATACGAATTATTTATTTATTTTCAAGTTTTTATTTTAGCTATTTTAATTTTCTAATTTGATTCCGTTTGGCCGAGGAGCAAACATGGCAAATTAGGAGTATTGTATCTGGGTATTGTTACATAATACCCGTAAAAAGTAGTGGTTTAAAGTTAAAACGTAGTTTACTTTACTGTCTATATCCTATTCAGTTACTGACACTGATCTACAAAGGAGGACAACAAAAATACAACTACAAAATAGAAACAAACATCATTACAGTAAACCTTCAATAATAACGAAGGTTTTGATATCTGCTGCCAAGACTGTTGCCCCAAGACACGGAACAGCATTAAATAGAATAATAAATTCAAAATTTAATTTAAAAAAACTAATAAAATACAACGAACGTTACTAACTATACACGAGGTTTCTAAAATTACAAATGGACCAACGCATTACACATATTACTAGCTCAGCCCCATTAAACCACTTGTAATACAAAAATGTGTTCGGATTTTTTTTTTAAGGGATTGTCCCTCTTCATAAGCCCCATTACGCTTTTTGTATTTAAGTCATATACTGGTCTTTATTATTTGAGTTTACTATCGGTTAAAGATGCATCTTTTCTCGAGGTATACGAAATAATAATATCACAAATTTTCAGAACATTAAGTACAATAATTTATAATATCCAAGGTGAAAAATATAGAAAACAAAGAGGGTGAATTGATATGCATGGTTTAACAATTTCTAGATACAAATGTTGCACGAACTTGAACTTTAAACGAAAAAATAACAACAATGCTTGATAGAACTATGTGACCACCGGTAAACACACCTTACTTAAGAGTTTTGTCCCTGATATTGGGTAGCACCTCGAAGATTGCTTTTTTATTACGTTTACATATTTAATGAGCGCGGTAAGTGGGAAACGAAATGAACTGCATTTCTTGTAGCAAAATATTGGTTTGGTAAACAATGAAAAATAAATTGAAAAATGCCTGTGCATAATAAGTTATTATTTGTAGTTGCAAAGCAGTACACTTACGATACATAAATAACAAATGTACAAAATTATTGTCCTTTATTTGTTATCTAAATGTATAACTTTTCCCAAACATTCCACTTGAAGCCATCGTAATTCGATCGAGACAGACTTCGACCAGACTAGATTCATGACTAAACATTCGCTCTAGTTAATTCACTCTCCCTATTCTTTTTAAATCACTGCCAAGAGCCATCGCCCTTTTATGGCTTCAGACGGAGGATCTGGCAACTTGTTGTTGGCTTGTTTTGGTGCCAGGAAGTGCTATACTCATCTAAAACAATGTAAACACGTGTGCGAAATAACGTAAAATAGTTGTGTTAAATGCGCATGCACCGAAGTTGTTGTGTTTCCATTTGAAATAAAATTTACCGTTTAAAAATATGTGACATAATTCATATGTATCGTTTGATAGCAACTGTCGCAAATATTTGCCTCGACTGGTAGCTTGAGTTTCTGGGTTCGAGCCCCAGGCGAGGCAAATTTTAAAAGACAATTGCAATCAGATGACAAAATTATCTTTGAAACGGTTTTATGCTAAACACTTGGTAATCATATATACAATGTTTTATAATACTTGGACGGGAGATGATTAAAACGAGCGAAGCTCTCGTATAAGCGTCACTTTTCTGTCCGTCCGTCCGTCCGTGCGTGTGTCACGTCTAGCGATAAGAACCGAACACGACGTCCGATTGACAAGCGGTTTGTTTGTTGATATTAACCTTTACAAAGGTGATGATATACTATGTTTATGGGTGATATTTGGAGTCAATATGGCGGCGATAGTACTTTTAAACGGGGAATTTTCCGAACCCGGCACCTCCACCAAAGATGTCATTGCACAATAATATGTTATTTCTGTGTTCAATCTTCGTAATTCTTTAATATAGTGCATACTGTCTGATAAAACTGTGGTCCTATAGTAGCTAACCTCAGCCACGTGCAGAAGGCGGCGAGGTCTAGAATGGTGTCAACGTCGTGTGGAAAGACGAGCTTATACTATATAATTAATGATGATTCTGTGTAGTGAGGTGAGAGAAGTAGCTATCGGTCCGTGGCCTTGTGGTCTTTAACTCTTTTAATAGCCCTCTGCGACGTATATTTTATACGTCAGGTTCTTTAAATAACCATCCTCGACCTAGCTCTAAAAACAAACAAATTCATATAATATATCCCATAGACTGTTTCTCTAGCCAGGCAAACATGTCTACGAGTACTCGTAACAGAGAACGCGATCAGCGTGGCATGTTCATTTACTGTCTGATCGATTTGGAATCACGCCAGTATAAATCAAATTCTGTGCCAGTGGTTTTCATCGCTATAGTTGATATTGACTCTTCAGTTGAGGGGCGTTAAAAGATCAAATAATCTGATTTTATGAGATAACTATAAAACTGACTTTATGACGAAGTTTTGCTAACTTGTCCTAGGTAAAGAGACACTACATTCGCTTAAGTCAAGTCAACTGTACGAGTTGTTTTAGACAAAGAATATAGACATATGGATATTTTATTTCGTGAAAATCAATAACTGCTTGTGATTTTTTTTCATTAGAATTATTTTTTGTATTGGTCCCCTGTTTATCATTTTTTATAACTAAATATAGTATAGACGTTTAATTGGATGAGCGTAGCGAGCGAGGCGAAGATTCCATTCTACTACACTGGAGAAAAAATTCCGGAATGTTTTTTTTTCTTTCTTTCTTTTTTTTTGTATTTTTGTCTGTTTGTCCACACGATTCCGGCTAAACCGATACTCCGATTGCGATGAAATTTTATGGAGGCCTTCGAAATCTCTGAACTTAGAACTGCCACGTTTTTGAGCGCAATCGGAAAATTATTTCTCATGAAAATCGCAATTTTACGATTTTTTTTCGATTTTTAACAAAATTCTTCGATTTATAAGACCTACATGCTTTGTAATTTTTTCACAGAACCTTTATTTTATGAATTGATATATTCGTGTGAAATTTGAGCGTTATCGAAATATAAATGTCTTTAAAAAATCGAAATTTTACGACTTTTTTCGATTTTTTAAATTTTTTTTGGCTTATAGCCCCTATATGCTTTATCCCATCGTAATGATTTTTTCACAGAACCTTAATTTCATGAATTTATATATTCGTGTGAAATCTGAGCGGTATCAAATAATTATTTCTTATGAAAATTACAATTTTACGATTTTTTCCTTTTTTAAAAATTACGATTGATTAAAAATTTAAAAATTTAAGTTATTTTTTTATTTAATTTAATTTAATTTAAAAAAAATTTAACTTAGATATGATTTTTTCACAGAACAACAGAAAATCCGCGTAACACATGGCAGCTCAATGCACCAATTACGCTCATCCAACAACGCGGCGGGACTTAAGCGTTTTCCTAGTAAATAAATGAATGGGTGTAAGTGTGCGTATCACAACGATTGACATTATTAATGTTAATTAATTGCCATAAGACAAAATGACTAATATTTCGCATTTACTTCCAAAAGATACGACTTTTTACTGGAAGAGTTTGTGTTACTGATTCGTGTGAGAATAAGAACAACACATCAATCATACGTAACTCACTTCAGACTCAATGGAATTTTGGCTGTGGAGTTATAATTATATATTGAAACAAAATTATGAAAAATGAAATGCAATCAATCATGTATGTATAACCCACTTTAACGCTTTTATGCAGTGGCGTTAATTATACATCGTAACAAAATAATTATAAAGAAGTATGGATTCGTACTACTGAAGTATTCTCAATCAAGATCGTTCAATCATTATATTTAATTAGTTTTTTGTGGTAGTTACAAGGAGTTATTTTGCAATGATACTGTTAATACACTAGGAAAACGCTAAAGTCCCGCCGCGTTGATGGATGAGCTTTTTGAAGTTTTTAATTTGCGTGGGATATCTTTACTTTTGCAAGTGCTTTGTTTTGCTGCCTACGCATAGTAGGTGATTGTTGTCAAGTTTCTATTGTTTCTTGTCAATTGGTATTATTTACCGTAAAATACTTATATTAAAAGCTTTCTTTCTATGGATTCTGGCTAACTTTTTCAACTTTTCATTTCAAAAGATACTTCATCACCATAACCTTAATGTCCATGTATAATATGAACGTTGTAGCCCAACCCGTTTGGTCAGAATCGGCCCAAATGGCACGAAAATATCGCACAAAAAATAAAAAAACTTATATTAGGTTTGTTCGTTCGCGGACCTAGTGTTAACACTCAAAAAGTCAGTGTCTACACTTTACACTGGCTTCTAGGCTAGTGTTATGAGTGCCAGTTTTAACACTGAAGCGAACGAACGGACCAAAATGGCTCTTTTCACAAAAGTGTGTGCGAACGAACAAACCTATTAAAACCTTTATTCTATGGATTCTGGCAAACTTTTTCAACTTTTTCTTTCAAAAAGCATTACATCACCATAACCTTAATGTACATGTGAAATATGAACGTTGTAGCCCCACCCGTTTGGTCAGAATCGGCCCAAATGTTACGAAAATATCGCACTAAAAATCGAAAAAAATCGTAAAAGTACGATATTCATGAGAAATATTTCTTCGATTGTACCCAAAAACGTAGCAAGTCTAAGTTCAGAGATTTCAAAGGTCCTGTCAAATTTTCATCAAGATCGCATATGCCGTTTGCCCGGTAGAGAGCGAACAAACAGACAAAAATACAAAAAAAAAAAAAAAAAAAAAAAAAAAAAAAACCCGAGCTAAATTTTTTGGGGGGTCAGTGAAATTGAAGTCTTCGCTCAACTCGCTTCGCTCGCTACGCTCATCCAAAAAGAAATTTACTTTTAACGACGATTTAGGAAACAGAGTACGGTCGACTTTCTACAAATTACTAGTTATGTCGTTTCGTTGTGCAATGTGCACTGCATGTGCACTGAACAGAAACATGCGGAGTGCTCTGACTAACCGAGCCTCGAGTAGTTAAAACTACAGAAGCATCTCAATCCGATTTAACTGTGTTTCCCACTTTTATCTTCGGGAGTTGTGAAAATTAAATTTCTGGCAAGATGCACGTGCCAAGAAATATTTCCACTGCAATGTAAGAAATCTTACTTAGTAAATGGGAGACCTTGTGTCTTGGTATCGTTTATCTTCTCATCAGAAGTTTAAAAACTATTCATCGACTATTTTTAGAGTCTCCGATATAGTCACTATTGCGTTGTTGCAATTTTAATTCTCAGCACAGGTGAAATTTCAATGCGGTTATAATTAATTACATCGTTTATATGTACACATCCATCTAACTCTGAAATAGTCTAGTCTAGAGGATAATCTCTTTTTGGTCTCGGTCGCTCGTGTTTTATGGAGTCAAGGACATTTCCCCGGGGAAGTACATTCCTCGTACCGGCCGGCGGAGCTACAGACCAGCTAGACTAGAGCTCGGTAGCTCACTGCACAGTCCACACGCGTTTACGAGATACGACCGCCCATTCACTTACAACCTCGCGTCTCACTTATAATTTGACAGACTCAACATTAATCAACGTGATCACTGACAGTTTCCTGGATTATTTTTAGTTGCACTAGAAACAATAGCAAATTTTTAGCACGTCTCTCAAATTAACTTTTAAAATAACCTCAATAAAAAGTGTTAATATGATATGACCATTATTTAATTTACATTAATTATTGCAAATATTCTTAGTTAGAGAGCGAAGTTCCCTTATATGCATCGATTTCCAGTCCGTCTGTCTGTGCGTATTATCAAAAACAGAACCTGACCTGGTATGAGTTTTAAAAAAATTATATTCACCTTCATCAAGGACGATATTGTTCAAAAACCAAAGTGACCAAAGTGACCCGGGGCCGGGGGCTAATTTCCCCCTTAAAAACCACCCGGCACCTCCACCAAACGAGGCCTGATCAACAGAACATATTCGTTTGGATGACCCTAGGTGCAGGGTGTAAGCTAATTTTCTCCCTTCAATGGAATCAACATTACGGCTCCACAAACGAGCTGGATCCATCCGTGATTGTATATTTGTGAACGCACTTTAATCAAATTTAAGGCCCATTGCAAAAACTATCTAAATGCCATCAAAAATCAAATAACAAATAATTAAATATTTATTAATATTGAATTGAATCTTCGTCTGGGCCCGGGGTAGAATTTTGTCCACGGTATAAAAGAGGTAAAGTCCATCTCGCAAACATCAGCTAGAAATTATAGGGGAGTAGTTTACTCTTCGAAACTAGAGGCGAGCTCTGGCAGTCGTCTTCGAGGAAACCTCCCCGACGACGATCGAACGACTACGACGTGTGAATCCTTCCCCTTGTCGGTCAGCATGGGTCTTTCCACCCCACATTCCAGGCTAGAATGGCGCATAATGACTTAACGGTTGACGCGTATTAATCGAAATAAACTAAACAACGAAATGAAACCAACAACGTAATGGCTACAACATGGCCTAGGACATTAACATGTCGAACGCTCAAGCGCCTAACTAGGAGTGGAGCCAATTCCATCCAAACAACATGTTTTTGCCCAGACAGATTCTCTAGGCTAAGAAATCTGGTCGTTCAGGCATCGTGCAGGCTCTTATCATTAGAGAGGCAACCTTGAATGTCCCCTCGCTACACATCACTGTCTAGCCCATGAAGTCAGTTCCATCTTTTCATAGCTCGCTTTCCCTATACCTTTCCACTTCAAAATAACGAAAATAAATGCATTGCCACAATACAACAGACAGATGAGACTGTTTTGCCATTTATTATAATAATGTTCACGCTAATCGCTGTCTTTGAGGTTTTTGTTTGTAAAGGTTTTCTCTTTCGAAATCCTTTCGTATTTTTAATTGTCACTTCAATCTTCGCAGTGGGCGTTCTTGGACCAAAACGCAGTTTGGCTACTGCGTCGTTGCCTTGACGACGAGAATGAATCTTTCTCCGGAATATTTGCGTGCTTCTTTTAAATCCGCTACGCCTTACAAAACACACCACAGTCAAACTGTCACACTTTTAACATCCTACGTTTTTTTTGGAACGAAATTATTTAGATGCCCCAAAGCGTGAAGGAAAAATAATCTTTTGCCAAATGTTGGACATTGTTTTTGTCACTTGCTATGTGAGCGAAGATTGAAAGACCATAAGAAAGAATTGTTGTAGATTGAAGCGAGCCGTACTGATAGAGGTTGCGCAGAACTTGAACAGTACACTATACTTACAATACAAAACTTGATGTGTCAATCATCCAATCAAACGTCACAGAAAGAGATAATTTCGTACCCGGCACCTCCACCATGGAAAGTTGACCTCGTTGTATAATAATGGAAAGGTTTGAAAATTAAAATTTACAATCAAGATATATGGCTATGGATATATGGCAATGTCATAAATTTAATATTACGATAACAAGCGATAATATCAATGTTTAAAAAAAATTGTCATTGTGCTCGAAATAATCACCATTGTTATTTTAAGGTATTATTTTAGCTTCAAGTTTGAATCCATTTAGTACAATACAGGTCGTTGTCTGTCACTCGAAACACATATTACATTCTTGATTCTTTTCTTGATTCTTGATGTGGTGCATTAAGCCCAATTTGGCCTATGCTGGAGGTCCATACCGTGTTCCTTTGAACACTCACTGGAAGAATTTATATTTGTCTTTGTGGAGAGAACTCTTTTTTGTATCACATTACATTTGTGTCACATCTATTGTATTTATTGCCCAATAAAGTATTAAAGCATCGATACTTCATGTGTTAGTTTATTGCCTAAGAAAGCAAGAATGGACCAAAATCTTGGAGATTGTATCCCTTGCATCAGCTGACGACGTGTTATATATTTGCTTTGTATTCGTCTGGATAGTAAAGTATTGTTTATTGTTCAGTAGTCAAAGTCAAATTGAGAGCGATCAGTACTAGTTTCTACTAGTACAAGTATTAATTCCAAGTGCAATCGCTCTACGTAATACCGACGAAATGCCAACACATGGTATAAATATTTGTGTTTCAGTAGTCAAAGATAGTGCGAAATGTAGGAAATAAATCCCATGCAGTATTATCAACGTGTCAAAACATGTTCTACATGCGCGATTAACTGTTGTGTATTGCCAAGTGGTGTGAACGTCAAATAGTGATTGACGTGAGTTTGGCTCGAGTAACGGGATTCTGAACGGTTGGTGTAAACAAAATGGCGAGAGCATTACTCGATTTTGCATTCCAATAATATCCTGTTATGACGCCATGTCTTGTTTTCAGCCGTGAGAGAACATTTAAAAGTTCAAGGTAACAACCCTAAAATAAATATCATCTAATCCTTGTATTTTGTATTTACGTTATTGTACATTACAAATCGTTGTTTTCAATAACAGTCAGAATGTGGCTAGTCAACAGTTTTCTTGGGCATACAAAGTTATTGGCAGCGGCATGGGTTTCTGCATTTAATCTGTATGCACTTATTTCTCACTACTTGACTTCTTGCCATCATGTTCATGTCTTCCGAAAGTAATTAAATTTCTAACTGCTTCCCACTACTCTCTTCTGCGTTCTTGTTAATTGAACTTTCAACTTACCTCATGGGAAAATGTGTTTAATTTAAATTAAGGTTATAACCTAAAAAAAGCACTCTTTCAGTGTTTGGGAGAACACAACTCATGCTCATTAAATTGAAAAAAGATATGTATAGTTGTATATTGACCAATATTTTACATTGGTCCATTAAATTATAATGAACCGCATTATATAATATATTCATGAAATGCCAACGAGTACACTGCATAAACTATGAACGCCTACTTTATTCATCAGTTGAAAATTGTTGGTGCTTTAAATAAACCAAGCACTACACTATAAATATAACATTTCGCTTCGTACCGGCCATCCTAGTAAAAAGATGTATATCTTTTGTCTCGTCTACAGCCTACAGTGGTTGTAGATTCTAAAGGGAAGACACTAGACAGTGCTCAATTTACTCGACTTGAAAATTGTTATAAACAAAAGAATGTTTGGTGAGCGCAAACTACGTCAGTCGAGTCTTCTTGTAGGTAGTTCATCACTCAGCGTACATAATAAGAGTGAAGAAGTTATTTCCGAGTGAAGTCTGCCTCAGGCCATTGACGTCATGAGCGCGCTACTTGCCATTCAAGTGTTTCAGATGTACGAACAAGCAATCAATACTCCACTCTTTCTTTCCTACGTATAAACATGGGAGAGGAAGATCGAGAGATCGACATGATTTAGGCGCCAGTTAGGATCTCACATCCGACATAATAGTAGTTGTTTATTACTTAATACTTAGTTAGTATCATAGTTTAATGTAATACACAAAATAACAGATATGTTGTATTCAGTTTCAGCAAAAGAAAAAGATCAATTTTTACTTGAAAATCATAGAACACAATGTAAACTTCATGATAGCCATGATAACTATTAAAACACTGCACTTACTACAATGAAATTATTTAATATAATTATGTAGTTCAAAATATTGAATTTTAATTCGATACACAGTAAAATAAAGAAAGGAAGTTAATAAACCAAACCAAAGAAACAAGAATACTGAAGAACTGAAATGGCTGCAGTCCAAGTCAGGACGGTCCATATTTTGTAATCAATCACACTCAATTGAAATTTTTCATCGTAATAACTGCTTAAATTAAGACATGACGCGTAAATTTTACTGGCAATTCTATCATTTGTACAATTCTATACTTTTTGCTAACAAAACATGTAGGCCTACATGCACATCTATAGATCAGAATTAAAAATATTGAACAAGTAAAGAAAACATTAACATTTAATACAATTCAGAAGTTAAAAAATCCATCCTGATTGGCGTTTCTGGGGGGAGACTCTGGTTCGAACTTCTGAATTGTATTAAATATTAAAAATTCCACCTACGGGAGTGTTTCCCGACTAACCAAATCGAGAAATAAAGAAAAGATGTTCGAAATGTCAGAAAATATGGTGTAGCTCGAGGTCAAGACCAAGTGTTTTGTTTTACAGGTGTTTTCATGCATTTACATAACAGTAACAACTATGAAATTATTCTTGAGCTACAAGCGTCGATCCTATATGCTGACAACTCCATAGCGTATCAACATGAGTGTGTACGCTTCTTGAAACATTTTCTTCTTCAAAGTGTATAGTTCATGTTTCAGAGTACGAAGATACACACACGTACAGCGAGATCTAGAAATAAAATCGAGGTTTCAGTACATCAACATTTAAGTGCGGCGTATGTTTAAATATACACAGAGAAGTTTTAGTGCTGGCACTGAGACTGATTCTGGAAGTTTCCGATTCAGTTCTTGTCATAAAAAAACTTCGTGTAATTACTTTTGTTTCTTGTGGGAAATCTGCCAGGGACAATTCAGGCCGCTCTTCAGGTGTTATTTAATATTATTATTTATTTAACGTCTATCCTATTCAGTTATAAAAACTGATTTACAATGGAGGACAACTAAATAAATTTAATTACATAGATGCAGACACAGCAATGAACTACATATTTGAAATAGTTTTATTACAACAACAATGCATTAAAACACAACAATTTTGGTAACAAATAAAAAGGATATTAAATGCAATTAATTAATTAATGAAATATAAAAAAGTGGTAGAAAAAAAAGAAAAAAAGAAAAGGAAAGGAAAGGAAAAAAGAAAAAGAAAAAAGAAAAAGAAAGAAAGAAAGAAAAAAATCATTAAAAAAGAAAAACTAAAAGAAAAAGCTGATTTATAAGACGATCCCACTTAAAAACGAATATGAGGTTTGCCAAAAATCAGGAACAGCAAATCAGGGAGTAATCAAACTTTCGCGTAAGAAACCACCGAACGCGAATCTTCATTCTTGTGTCTTACTAGATGTTTGGGGGGGATAGTTATGAAGGAAATGTAAAAAAGGTTGTTCATTTACAGGGCTCAATCCCGCAATCGCATTAACGACTAAATACAAAAAATACTTTTGGTCAGGATTGCCGGTGGCAGGTATCGACTCGAAGGACTCTCGAATAGGAGTTTCGCGCATTAAGACTGAGATGAACTGAACTGAACTGATATACCTCTGGCGGTAAGTATTAAATATAATCATTGACATGATTTCTTTTTCAGTCCTCAATATATGCTATCATAAATGTTTTGCCAGGCATGAAGAGGGCGTTATTTGCTTTACGGAAGAATAGAGGCAATTTCATCCAGTATGAAGACTCGTACATGGCCTTTCGCTGAATGGTGGGTTTTCACATTTGACTACGTCGCATTTTGACTTTGGAATGGATGACTACCAAATTTAGGCAATCAACTGGAAAACCCTGGAAGAATTCTATCAGAGTTTCCTGTGGAGGAAATCAATAAAGCCCGCGCGAATTATATTCTCCAGCTTTGGTTTCACTCGGTATTAGTTGCGTACAAAACACTTTCGGACGAAGATTACGAGATGTCATGTCATGTCGAGATGTGGTGTCATTAAGTCAGTCACGCGAATGAGAACGCTTATATTTACTGATGAATAGATTCTTAACTTAAAAATTTCTAAACCAAAATAATTTGTGTGGTACATATCTGTGTCTTGCTGGAGGGGTATAAGCTAGAACTAACTAAACCTTTTAAACAAAGCCAACTTTTCGGTAAGACTGTGTCCAAGACCTAGTCCAACACCCACCCACTCACCCCGCGACCCACACACTCACCCCGCGACCCACCCACTCACCCCGCGACCCACCCACTCACCCCGCGACCCACCCACTCACCCCGCGACCCACCCACTCACCCCGCGACCCACACACACCCAAATGTTGGCCAAGACCTACTCCTATTAACATTCGATTTAAATCAATATATGCATAAACGATTATTATTTAAGCATTACAATAATAGGATTTGGCAACTGTTAGAGGGACAAGTAATGAACCTGTTGAAACAAGAATTAGTTCGAAAGTTAGTCGAGCAAGTAGTTTGTGATTAGTAGATAAGTTAGTTAGGGTAGTAGCTTCAGTGTGGTAACACTGGTACCGTGGCGAGGCGACATAATGAAGCAGCACACAGAAAAGTGCATGGATGAGATGCACCTACCAACTTCAAAGCATCGTATCGTATTTTACAGTTTTTAGCATTTATCCAACTGTGAAGACATTTTCTCCGCCAGGCAAACGTTGATTAGAATGTATTTCATAAACTATAAATAAATTGTTAATTCTTTCTTAGTTCAGTCCAAAGAGTGTTGAAAACAATAGGATACCGATAGTTATTTTCATATATTATAATTTTGTAAAGATAAAATGTATTGTACTTCAGATCAACTTAAACCCTTGTTACACTAGACACAACTTTTCACCTTATTTAGATATGTAGAAACTTTAATACAACCAAAACACCCAGACTTAAAGTTGACGAGCAATGCAATATAAAAGATTATGCAATATGTTGTCGACTTTCAACCAATGCAATGTCAAGGTAGTTGCATCAACTAGTTATGTCAATGCAATTCAGGTAGTTGCATCAATAAGCTAAATGTGTAGCGTCGCTGTTCTAGCTCTAATTTCAAGTACTAGGAAAACGCTTAAGACCCGCCGCGTTGTTGGATGAGCGTAATTGGTGCATTGAGCTGCCATGAGTAATGCGGATTTTCTGTTGTTCTGTGAAAAAAATATTACAACATTGAAGATTTTTTTTTAAATTAATCCAATTTTAAAAAGGAAAAAATCGTAATATTGAAATTTTGATAAGAAATAATTATTCGATTGCGCACAAATTTTACACGAATATATTAATTTATAAAATTAAGGTTCTGTGAAAAAATCATTACAATAGGATAAAACATGTAGGTGTTGTAAGGGGAAGAAATTTTTTAAAAAATCGAAAAAAATCATAAAATTGCGATTTTCATGAGAAATAATTTTCCGATTGTGCTCAAAAACGTGGCAGTTCTAAGTTCAGAGATTTCAAAGACCTCCATAAAATTTCATCGCAATCGGAGTATCGGTTTAGCCGGAATCGTGTTAACAAACAGACAAAAATACATTTAAAAAAAAAGAAAAAAAAACATTCCGGATTTTTTTCTCCAGTGTAGTGAAATGGAATCTTCGCTTCGCTCGCTACGCTCGCTACGCTCATCCAAAAAACGAATCCATAATCACACAGGCGAGAAAAATACCTTGCCACGATGTAGTGCATATTTCTCAACGTGTTCACGACTAAGCCAGGTCATTTTTCAGGAACTTGAGCAATTACGCTGTTATTGCTTCACGTGTAAAGAAGGTAGCTTAAATTAGCTAAGTTTATTGACGGGAACGTGCATTGGCCTATATATTGGCACGATAAGCCATTCGGTGTAATACTGGCAGGTTCATCTGTTCTCAACTTGAAGACTGGGATCATGCAGGTATCATGCATGCATCATCATCACTAGAAGTTCCAGTCTCATATTTTGACAACGATGCTAATCGAGACGATGAGTGGGCGGTATAGGAAGCTGAAATTAATCAGCCATGTGGCGAAGGGTGGAATCATTTGTAGCTCGATCTTCTTAAATGATTTTGCTTAAGGAATTATCCCAAGAATAAAACATGATTTTAAATATTCAGAATGGCAGAATATACACGAACAAAATTTTACATCGTATTTTTAAACGTTTTAAATTATATTTGTTTAGAATGTATTAGTTGCCAGTACACACAATTGTAGTGTGTTGATTGCGTTTGACATACAAAAAGTGAAAATAACGTAGAAATATTTCTCAATTTCATTAATCGGGAAACACTCCCGTAAGTGCAGTTGATTAACTGGAAATCAATCCAGAAATTACCAAATCTATCTTAACGGGGTATCAAACCCCGGTCTCCCAATTGCCGGTCGGGAGCTTTACCCCTAAGCTGATACCGGGGTTCGATACCAAGCTGAGATGGATTTTGTAATTTCTGGATTGATTTCCATATGACATAATATAATTACAAATCTCATTTATGAGATTCATGAGAATTTTTTACCGTTAAACGAAAAAATTCAAAGTAAAATATTAAAAAAAAAAGATCTCTCGGACACCTTCCAGAAAAACGAAATTTAATCTCACAGAAGTACAAACATCTACGTTGAATGGTGTGCTAGGTGGAACTGAAGTTTAAAATTATTTTAAAGAAGCAATATTTGCCTTGTGTCCGAGTTATTTTTTATGTTCTAATAGAGCCAGGTTTCAGTATTCCAATCACTTTATTTTTACTTAGATGCATGTTTGAGAAAATTGAAAAACACGGTTGGTGAACCTTAAACTCCCAGCAATATAGATAGCAGCAGATCAACGGCGAGAACATTCGGCTACCTTGTGTTTCACACTCAATGATCTGTGGAAGTAATTTTAGTATGTTATTGTCCTCGCATGTCAGGCAGAATACACTCAGTTATTAAAAACTTCTAGTATTTTGATGCAAAGCCAAATTCATCAGACTACAGGGTGAGGTATATTATTAGGCGGCCCTGGCCTAAAAGTGGGACATGACAATCCTGTCCGAATGTAAAAACCTTCGCAAGCATTTCCACGCTCGCTTATGAAAAGAGAATAATTAATTGTTTGGCGCAACACAACTTGGACAAAAATCAAAATCCGTGTCCTAGACTTATATTTTGTTGGTTGGTACAGAGTGGATAGATATTTCATTTACTAGGAAGACACAGCGTTGACAACTTATATAACACGACATATCGGCCTGGATTATACACGGCCACATTTATCATCAATACATCCTTATTTTAAGGACTTGGAAGACAAAATTGAACCATGTTATGTAGAATAAGCTTAGTCGTTATATAAATTTTATCTGTTTTACGAATCAGGTTAAATAGGTTGAAACTATACTTTGAATGATAACACAGGCAAATTTTCTAACTGTCAACATGTTAATTTTATCTACAATTTTGGTTTTATGATAGTTGGAAGCAATAAAACTGGATTTTAAAAAACAGTAATTACAATAATAAATTACAGAATGGCCATTTAAAAAAGAAAAAATTGGAAACCGGTCCACTTATAACATGGTGCATGTGAAAATAGTCCAAAAGTGATTTTTGCCTAATGAGTCACCTTCGATCCTCAGTGATCGTAGAAATGGAATAATTATTATCAATCACACAGGCACAAATTGAATAGGTCCATGTAAGCGGAGAAGATATGATATGACAAGTTTTGTTGAAAACATGCGATTCGATAACTTTTTCACTATTGACTATCGAAACGCTATTGGATATCGATTATTGTGTGCGTCCCTACGTCTAACCAACTATACTTCTAGCTGACATCGTGTTGAAGAATGTATTTCCACTTTCAACGAAGCTGTAGCCTTAAACAGTGGCATGATCTCGCAAGAAGGTTTCGTCTTAGCTATAGGTTGGCTCAGTAGGCGGATTTATAGTGAGGGCTTTGTTTTATAATTATATCTTTAAATCGCCAACATTGAGCCAAAGAATTCCCCGTTCTGAAGTATTTTAGTAATGTAGCCCTAAGCATTAATCAAGGTATTCTTAACAATCTGTCAGTAGAATTGTTTTTTAAACTCTGTGGCTATTGCCAGAAAAATACCAATTTCAATCGTGAAAAATCCATATTATGTGAAATAAAAACGAACAATTTAATTGTGAGACAACTCATATTTTGTCAGTGTTTAATTGAGAATTAATGTCAGCGAATTGGTTTTTATATATTTAAGAAACGTATTAAAATTCACGTGTGGCTTTTGGAGAAAATTTTGTTTAACATGTGTCAGTCTATTAAATCGATGGTATTGAAATTTTTAAATCATGCATGTTGATTAATTGTTCAACATCTTTATTACTTTATAATATAATCACTCTGTTTTCCATGGCTTGCTGATATGTAAACTAAACTAAAACTTTTCCTGCTTCCAGAAAAAAATCCACTTGTTCAATAATTCCAGTTGGCAATTTTGAATATAAACTATACACATAATGTAATGTATAATTACAAAAGTATGAAGATGTGTTGCCATTAATGCAAAATGAATATTACAAAGCAAATTATATCGTATCTCGTCATCCCCCTATCTATGACCAATTAATATTAAATAACATTAATTTTAAACGTAGCATTCGTTAGTAACGAATTCAAAATCTCCTCCACGACTATTACAAGAAACATTGTAGAAAGAATCACATACAAGGCTTATAGATTTTATGATAAAATCAAACTTTCAACCTTCTAATCAGAGTATTGTGTGCAAGAATTAAGTCACATCTAATCTATAAAAAATATTTTACTTTCCACACTAAGAATAAATATATTTTAATTCTCTTTTGAAATCAAATCCGTGACCTTCTAGCCGCCATTGGATGGATGAAAAACACTAGGCCAACGAGCCAACCAAAACCGCCATTCGTTTTCTTTTATTGTGGTAATACGTTATGTTGTAAACAGAGTATTTTTAGATTAGCTATAAGTTTTAAATAGATAGATAGATTGTATACTAGAACAATATGTCTACCAGCGCATTAAAGAACCCACGCTGCTGGGCTAAAAGCTCTACAGAGATCTTAATTACCCTACGACCACGCACTACGCAGGACGCTTTAAAGTGGAAACCGACACCAGACTTTATGACTAAATAGTAAATATTAAAACTGTCATCCGTCATCTCAAGTGATCCACACGTCAAATGGAAGAAAGGAAACAACATCTATAAATATACTCAGTTGCAAAGTTTATGTCAAGTATATCATGTTAAATTAACTGGTATAATTTTTATAATTGATACACACAATAAACACCAAGCTACATATACTGCAATAATATTTTTCGGAAACTAGTACCACACTGTTGATTAGGAGTAGTACGTGCCGGTACCGGGTTTCCCCTCCTCCCTTCTATTCATCCTTCATCCTCATCTAACACCACTCATCGTCTCGAATAGCCTTAGTCATCGATATGAAACGTTAAGCAATACAAAATCAATCAATGAATTTCCGTTTAATTAGTTGCTTGGGTTATCTTAGGGGCGATCAATTATTGTTAAAAACATAAAAGAATTACATTATTGAGATATAACTATCTATACAAATTATTGAGTGTATTATTTTATTGACGTATTAATATTTGCAGTCTGACAATTAACATTTGAACATGTTACATTATATTTTCTCGACTTGGTTATTGGGGAAACACTCCCGTAGGTGGAATTGTTAATATTTAGTACAATTCATTATACCGAAAGGGAATTTGATGATTCGGGAGGTGCGGGTTCAAATCTCGTCTAGTCAGGCAATCCTGATTGAAGTTTTCTCGGTCGATATATTGCAAATGCAAGGAATTGAGTCCTCTTAATCAGCCCTCGGACATCCATTCACAATCCTATCCGCAACATACCTTGTTAGACAACTGAAGAAAATGAGAATGTATTACAATAATTCATTATGATATGAATGCGAGGGTGACAGAAAGAGCATCTGCCACAAATACGTGTGCACCTGTCACCCGTTAAGTGCATTACTAAATAATTATAACTAATATCTCAATGTTAAATGCAGTATCAAATACATCAATAATAATAAATATTGATATTATGTATACTCATATAAAATATTTTTATGATTCTTGCTTCATGCAATGAATCTATGGTCTACAGAAGGCGTAAAAAATTTACAAGTCTATGGCAGCCTAAACTGATTACTAACAAATGCAGTTATTTCCCGAAAGCCTGCTCCTCTGCATCGCAGCCACGGTGAACAACGAGAATGCATGACCGTGACGCTATCGTCCATGAGCTGGAGCTACCGGCCATCAGGGACGGTTCAATGGACGCACGCGCATCCAAGACTCGGAGGATTGTGGGTTCGATTCGCACCACCGGCAATCCAGAATGAACATAGCGCAAGGTCTTCATTGAATTGGTACAAATGCCGTACGCGGTGGCACATACGAGAAGGGCGCTGGTCCGAAGCATGGCTCTATGATGACGCGGGTTCGAATCCCGCATCTAACATTTTTTTAATCGTCAGTCTATCATCACTCATCAATAAATAAATCGAAGTACAACTTCTGTGACTTGTGAATCGCAGCTGCGGACTTCACATATTCATAACATTCTGAGTACGAGAGTCCCCAAAATAAGGAACAAATCTTCTCTACAATTATCACTAATCACTTACCCGCCCGTCCTTCGCTGATTGGCATGCGTGTTTTGGTTGACATTGCTCACCAACAAAGTTAGTACTGACAGTTTTGCGGAGATAGCTTCTGAGGGGCAATTTTTGTAACATAGCACCTCCACAAAAATATTTAAAAGTACACAGCTAAGAATTATATTATTTGTACGTTCTTCTTAGTCAGTTTGTTGATTAAGTAGCAATTAGCTATACCTATTTGGGTCGATTCAGAAAGATGGTGATTTCGGAAATATTTGTGATGATATCATCAATATTTTAGCGATATCTTCAGGTAGTCCATCACATTATTAAATACTGGTGTATATTTCGGACCAGTAGGATGGGTGTTATCCGTAAATTTTAGTATCATCAACACGAGAGAAGACGATTTTAAACTTTCCAATATTTTATAAAGCTTCCAGATTTTTAACCTTCACTGGATGGCGATTACTAGGCTGGAACAAACCCAAAACATCATTCGAACATAATTAAAAAAAAAAAAAAAAACTGGGGCCTAATCATAGATTATTACGTTAGGGGTTGCTATTTATTGTTGGTTTGCATTTTTATTTACTCATGGCAGTCAATAGTAATAGAATGTAGCTTGTTTAGAGGGGAAATTTTGTTTGTTGACATTATCAACCTAAAAAGTCTTCATTTTTATAGCGAGCAATATTGTTTTAAAAGATGTCAAATATCAATCAGTAGATTTAATTTACTTTGGCAGCAACGCGTTACACTAACCAACCACTATGTTACTGAACGTGATCTAGAATAAACTTGACTTAATTGACTAACAAGCGAGTTTATAAAATGGTAAACAAACACATGGTTTAACAAATATGTTTACTATTACTATAAAATTAGATGTTGCAAATTTGAAATTAGCTCATGCAGAGTGGGATGAAATGAATTGAGATTATGACATCGAAACACGCGATGTAAAAATAAGTTGAAGTGAGATGAAATGAGGCGAGGAAAAATAAATCGAAAACATAAGTTTGTGTGACCACGAAAAGAATTATAAAAATAATGTGATGATCAAAGATTATAAGATTAGTCTTTTAGACTCTGCGTCTTAGTTTTTGGGCTATACTTTCTTGTTGTACGTCACTTTTACACACTTCAAATATGATGCGGTTACGCTATTCTATACGATTAGAAGAAATAATAAAAGTCGACGTTAAAATCCTACTTTAAATAATTGCAGTAGCAGGTAATAAATCGGTAAACATGTTTGAAAACGCTGTGAGTGCATGTTTTGACAGGGTAATTTTTTAAAATGTGATTATTGTTAATCTAAGTTTATTTATTGGTGTGGCATTGGAATTGAAACTGATATTTCCCCGTTTCTCTAAACACACAACCGGGATTCGAGTAAATGTTACAAGGTTTAATAGCCACAGTGACCTCGCCGACCTTTCTATAAAATATAATATAGCAGAATCCGGTAGTGACCAACAGAGAGCGAACTCAACTGTTGTAACTTTTAAGTTTTAACCTCATCTGGCGGAAATCCAAGTACGTGATTTTTCATTTGACAGTTTAAAAATGATATTGATACCTATTCGTGGCTGTACTGCCAGTGTGTCATAAATTAAAGTGTCATCTCACAACAATACAATGCACGACGGCTGCAATCGAGATAACTTCTTTAAATGCATCAATATGCTTGATAAATGTAATACCTGATTGCTACTTTTTAACCATATGGAGTGCTAGTTGTGTTGAGATACTCAAGTATATTATTTTTTATTTAAAAAGTGATACAAAGATAAATCTTGTTAACCATTACATTGTAACGATAACACTGCAAATTAAATTAACAAACTCGAGTGCCTATTATAGTCTACCTATCAGTTACTCGAACTGACGTCATAAGATTTATTAAAAGCAGTTTGCAACGACTGCCTCAAATACATATTGCATCAACGATGTTGTAAAAACTAGACTAGACAAACGAACGTAAATTATAGCGATGACGGAATATCTTCGATAGTCAAAATGAAAATGAAGAAACTCAGCAGCTTTCGTATTTGCCATTTCACCGTTGGGGATTGATTGGTGGCATTGCATGTGACCAAAGGCAACATAGTTTTAGTTTCTTATTCTCAAGTATCCGGAAAAAAAGCTCTAGTAAAAAAAAAGAAATTATGTTAATGACATTTTTTAAATTAAAATTTTTGTTATTCAATTTGTACTTTTTGTGTTTTTGTAATGTTATGATATTTTGTTCGTGTATTTTAATGATTTGTATACTATGTTTGCATTGTTTTAAATTGTGCTCTCAATGTGTATTTTTAAGTAATACCTGTGGTCATAGATTTAGGGCGACGGTCGTTCGCCCGCAGCCAAGCGCACGCGACTGCTAGAAGGCGATGACTAACTCGACCCTGTTTACTCCTACCCGAGTTGGGGGGTTTTCAGCTATCTGCACACGCCGTCCCGAAAGATTTACAATCTTGAAACTCGGTATATGACCTGATGTGGTCCATGACATACAAAAAAAAAAATCAGCCCGATCCGATCACCCGCTCTGTGTTAAAAAAGTGCGTAAAAATCGAAGAAAACCTTTCGGCTGGCTGGTTGGTTGGGTAGGGGGTGGGATTCTGCCAGAGAGGAATAAGAGCCTACAGACAAAACGGTGCATCTTAGAACTATGAAACTTGGACCACACTTAGATGTACCATACCTCAGACTCGCATACTTGCCCCGAGAGGCAAGCAATATTCCACCCCCAACACCCCCTAAATCATCCCCTAAAATTAAAATAATTCATAGCTCTAACCTAAAATTGAATTTTTAATCAAATTAATTAGTTATTAAAATTATGTTCTAATGTGTTTTAACCCAATCGGCCTATTCTCATTATATAAACCACATTTTGTCAACCCCCATCCCTAATAGTTTATATTATTTTAACCTTGATTTCCAGCATTCACCACTAAGGAACCTAATGAGTTATCATCATGAAATTTGACATGATGGTACATAATAATATAAAAAATATTCCGACGAGAGGCAAGCGATATTCCACCCCGAACATCCCCTAAAATTGGAATAATTCATAACTCTAATCTAAGATTGATGTTTTATTCAAATTAGTTATTAAAATTATGTTCTAATGTTTTTTAACCCAATCGGCCTATTCTTATTTCCTTAACCACATTTTTCAACCCCCATCCCTAGTAGTTTATTAATAACAATAGTTATTAATTATTAATAATTATTATTATTGTTACCTTGATATCCAGTATTCACCATGAAGGCACCTAATGAGTTATCAGCATGAAATTTGGCATGATGGTAAATACTAATATGAAAAATAATTCGCCGAGATGCAAGCGATATTCCACCCCCAACACCCCCTAAAATTGGAATAATTCATAGCTCTAACCCAAAATTGAATTTTTATTCAAATTAGTAAATTATGTTTTAATGTGTTTTAACCCAATCGGCCTATTCTCATTTCCTAAACCACATTTTTTCAAGTTTCAACCCCCATCCCTAATAGTTTATGTTATTTTTACCTTGATTTCCAGCATTCACCATGAAGGCACCGAATGAGTTATCAACATGAAATTTGGCATGATGGTGCATAATAATATAAAACATAATAATCCGCCAGGAGGCAAGCGATATTTCACCCCCACTGTTCCCTACCACCCTTAACTTTAGGAAAAACTTTAGGTTGTATTTTATACAATTTTAATATTTTAATTGCTGATTAAAATTATGCGTCAATGTGTTATATTCCGGTCAACAAATCATTCACACAAACACCCAAGACGACATTAACCATAGGAAATTTAATATAAACATTGTATATTGCCAACTACAGATTGTAAACAAAAACAAAAGATGGTAGCTTTTGTTTCTAGACAGTCTGTTTTAAAAGGCACTGTATCCACCTTTACACGTATTTCACGTATTTCACGCCTTGATATGAAACAAACAACAAAAATATGTGATATATATCCTCAAAATAGGCCTACAAAAAATTGTAAAAAACGGCAGCCAAGCTCTCCTTCCAAAGTCTTCGGCTGTGAATGCTGTGAGATATAGAAGTTGAGCCAAGCATTTCATTCTTTCTCCCTAGTTTCGCATTGAAAAGAAGTAAGATCATTTCGCCTGTTGACGAGCGACAAGCCAACCATTTTCGTGGTAAAAAAAGTAAAAATTTTAAACTCAAAATCATAAAAAAATTACTTGGCTATTGATTTCGGTACGAGGACTCTAAAAAGTCAATGGCCAAGTAATTTTTTTTTGATTTTGAGTTTAAAATTTTTACTTTTTTTACCACGAAAATGGTTGGCTTGGCGCTCGTCAACAGGCGAAATGATCTTACTTCTTTTCAATGCGAAACTAGGGAGAAAGAATGAAATGCTTGGCTCAACTTCTATCTCACAGCATTCACAGCCGAAGACTTTGGAAGGAGAGCTTGGCTGCCGTTTTTTTTTTTTTTTTTTTTACAAATTTTTGTATTTTGGGGACTACTATACCCTCCACTCCTGTTTCCAAAGATAAAGTAAACTATGTGCGTTGTAACGAATACTAAAGTTGACACTTTGTTGAAGATTTCAGAGAGTATATAGAGTGGCTTTAGTTAGACCTTTTTTATGTTTACTAGTGTGGTAAGTGAAATAAAAACATACTAACTGTAACCCCATACATAGGCTGCCTGATGTAGGCCTACAGTTCAACATATTTATTTCCAACCCAAGTGTTTGACTGAGGAAAATCTTCATTCCACACGTTTTACACCGAACACCTGTTCCTCTATAACAATCTAGCAACTAGCAAGCTAGGTTCCAGAAACATCCTTGGCAATGTCCTGCTGAGAAGTTAAGTGTTATATATTTGGCAAGACAAATGGTGTACTATAAACTCAACAATATACAACGAACACAATAGTATAATGACCAATTTCATTAGAAAGTTAGTGTTTTAATAGCCTCTCACACGTAGTCAGAAAAGACACAAAAGTAAAGATATACGAATATACCCCATTCTCGTTATTGGCTCGAGCCCGGTATTGTATGTAAAGCACTTAGAAGTGCACTTGCCCGGTAAATTGGACTGTCTGCCTCTCTTGTTTGGTTTTGTTGTAGATTTGCATATTTTTATAAAACATAACAGCTGTTGCCACAATGTTAATTGCACATCCTCTAAGTGAGCTGTGTGCTGGCGATGCAACTGCATATATTCACCATGGGCGCCGGCAGGATATTTTCCACCAAGAGAGGGCAATACGAAACAACAATATTCCTATGTGTGGGTTTTTTCATTTTAATGTTTGGTACTTTATAACCTATTTTGGTCCATTAAAATAAATAAATAAATAAATAAATAAATAAAACAACAAATAAAAAGTAGGAAATTAATTTAATTGATTTAAAAGGAATATACGTCCTAACTTTAAATGCAGGAGGTTACGAGTTCGATTTCCGCATCAAAAATAAATTACGATACCATGCACCTACTCTGTAACAACCGATTTTCATAGACAACCCTGTCGGCGCCGATGTCTAACAAGAGATCGGTGTGGCGAGATTTTCAGCACTATTCGCGCGTCGATTGACGTCGTCGCCGTCACAGTTGGTCAGACTGGAAGTTCTGTAGGCCGTTTTATGTACGTTTTATGTTTTTAAAATTATTTTAGCCTAGTACCTTATCCGTAATGTAAGATGGCAGCAATGCTGTATTTGAGTAAACAAAAAATGGTTTTGTATTGATTATAAATTATTATTATTATAAAATACTGTAGAAGGTTTATTCTGAATTTTCTTTGTTAAGAATAGATTAGAACTATATCGTGAATCCAGTCCTGCGACTTCACACGGATGACATACAATACTCAGCCTTTTGATTTACAACCTTCACTTTACAGCCACAACTGAATACAACTCTTTCCATATTTATTTATCGTGATCCCTCCTATATACAGGGCTAACGCACGGCTGACGTTTCCTCTTCGGCCCAGGGGTGTTTGGACAGTGGGGAAAGACGTATATATGTTTGTATGGGCTGCTCCCAGCCATCAAGTTATTATTGTTAGTTTGTCTCGTTTGGCTTACAGTTTTATTTCCTGCTTTTATACAAGAAAATAAAATAGGTTCGAATCCTGGTTAGGGGAAATGTTTCAAATAAAATGATTGTATAATGGTCGACCCATTTTAATTATAAATGGGCTTTTGAATATCAACAAGTAGCCAAACAAATGCACAACTGCAAAATCTACTAGGCAGCGTAGATATTTTACGTTTTTAACTAAAATAAACGACATGGACAATCTAGATTTGAACACACATTTTTCAGATGTTTCAATATCCCATTACGGGATCTTGGTCGTGCATGTACAATGTCGCTGCATTGAGAGTTTCATACAAAAAATAATGTAATTATAAGTTTCATAATAGTTCACCAATCAACGTCGATAGTTTTATCAAGTTTTGATCTTCTGTCAAAATTGCAGGTATCGAACTGGTCCCCCCCCCCCCCCCCCTCCAACAACCACTGACGGTGGAAGTATATTCTTCTTCCAGAATCATTTTTTTAAATAAAGACTATCATAATATAATATGTGACACATCAACTTAATATGAAAGTTTGTGATATCTTTGCTATATAAAGATATCAAGAGTGTTCATATTGTACAAATTATTAGTAAAATTATATTTTTGTACAGGATTTTTACCTATTTTATTGCGTACCTACAATTTGAGACATCAATTCGTAAATTTTGTTAAAATTTTATCTGGGCCTGCAAACATAAGTTTTTTTTATGAAGGAACTATCCGCCAGCTCGGCCTAGAGCACAATGGAAGCACGGAAGCTAGTGAGCGTCGCGACGCTCCGTCCGTCTTTGTCCTAGGGAGGCAGGCAGGCTATAATAGCCCGCGGCCAGGGTCCCATCTCGCAGACTAGGCTAGGCTATTTCCGATAGAGAAGCCCTTGCGCGCACGCAAATAGATCTACAAGAGACAAGGATATTCTTTTATCTCCGTCGACAAGGCCTACCTGAAACTAACTTGTCACCCAACACGTACTCTACCAACTGGCCATAGATGCGCTTTGATGCAGCTAGCCTACTTGGACGGTACTGCAGATGCCATTCAGTCGGGACCTAGATCTTAGCAATCATTATTGCATCGTTCTGTCACTCACTGAATGCATGTAACAAAAGTTAGGCAACAGAATCTATTTTGTCTTGGAGTTCGCATTGCAATTTACCATACCAGTAGATAGACGGCTCAGCACTGGCATGTAATATTATGAAGTTTCTCTTGGAGTTAGCATTGCAATATACCATACCGGTACTTATAGCTTTGGCATTTACTGGTAGTACTGGTATGCAGTATTATGAAGTTATCTCTTGGATTAGCATCCATACCAGTACAGTGAGATAGCACCGGTATTTACTGGTAGCATTGGTGTGTAGTATTATGAGGTTATTTGTAGAGTTAATAAATTAAATAAAGCAACCCAATGCTGGTAGATTGACATTGTGTACTGGCTTGTGTCAATAAAACTTGAGCACTTCTCGTAAAAATGGAATATTTTTGTGTGTGGATATTCCTGTTAGGATACAATTAATGCAATTCTAATAAAATGCCATTTAAACGTCAGTTCCAGTTCTCGTATGAGTTGCAATAAAAAGGATTGCCGGCAGTACGAAACGAGCTCGCAACCTCCTCAATCAAAATCCCCGTAAATAAATTAGTTTGTTGGTATGGTAAAACCCTTTAAAACCGGCAGATTAGGAGATCATTGCAATTTCTAGACAAATAACATGACGCGTTGACAGATGAGTGATCATTGTGTATCGAATCCTTGTTTGGTTTGCTTCTACGTATAGTGTCAAGTAGGGTTAGTGTCAACTCAGACTCCGGTAAAGAATTCGAGCTTTTCCAAAGAATATTTTCGAAAACATTAATTTACAATTCCACCTACGGGAGTGTTTCCCGACTATCAACACGTGAACAAAAAGTCAAACTATACGTAAAAAGGCCATTTCCACGAAAAATATTCGCCAGTGCAGGCCCTACCCATGATCCAATGGGCCCTACCGGTATATCGATTTTGCAGATTTACCGAATATTGTATCAAAATAGGAGAAGCCGTTTGTACGCAGAGAAGAAAGAAACACAAAACTATGGCCGCGAGGTATTTTCTGTGGGTATAGACGTCGCTCATTACGCTCATCTCTACCTCCTTGTGTTGGCCCAAACGTAACTCGCGAAGCTCTGATTCGGGAGGTACCATGCTCGAATCCCGCCACCGGCAATCTGGACTGAAAGTTTTTACGAGGTTTCCTTCAGTCGCGAAGGATTGAGTCCTCTTAAACAGCCCTCGGACATTCCATTTACAATGGTCAAAATTCCAAAACACCAGACACCTGAATAGGGGCATGTATTGAACCCTGGCCAGATTTCCTACGAGAAATTAAAATAAATAAATACAGTGATTGAAACAGAGTACCCCTATGACGACGAGAGAGATGCAGCACACTAAAGACGTAGCATGACGAAACCAACTCAACTTTGGGCTAGTGACGTCAAGCAAACCTGTGACGGTAAAGCTGGCTGGTGTGTAGTCTCACACGTCATAAGGAAAGGTGGCCAGGGACACGTGGCTGCTGTGAAATATTGCCCAATCGTGAGAGAATGAATGATGTTTTGGCAACGAAGCTATTCCAAAACGATGGTAGGTTAATATGATGATTTAAAAACGTCTCTGATCAAGCTGGCATACGAAGAGGAACAGTATAATCGGTGGTTTTAGTATAGATCAAAACTACCAAGGCTGCTTTTCCGGTACGAACATTTATTTAGTTATGGTTGGCGCAATATTCGGAATGTGAGTCGACATGCAAACATATTGTGGGCAGAAGAAGAGCTAGTTTATCGCACTAGTAAGAGTAATTCGTTATATTTGTCTATCCCGGCCCTGGCTATCAAGGTGCACACAGAGCTTCCTGCTTCTTTCGCATATAAATAATTCCCTCCCGCTTGCTCTATAAATACGACGCATTTTAAGCCCTCAAACGATCACCCAGCCATCGTCTCGATTATTCTCGTTAACAATGAACATTCACAATATGAAATCTAACAAAATGTGAAAAGATACACAATTATTCATTACATTTCTAAGGATAATGTCAATATACATCAAGATTTAGTTATTTGCCACGATAAAATAACAAAATTAAATTTTATTGATAGTGCTGTCAACCTAAAAGCCATCGTAACTCGTACTGGACGGTAGCTATCTATAATACATTTCCCAATAGTCATTGAAATGCCAGAAAATTTCGTCTGGCTACTGTGCAGTAAAACGCCACAAAAATGCGATGTGGCCCGTGGGTAAACTGTAAAGAACCGCACAACTATTTTTACCATGTTAATACAATTAATCTGCGAAAGAAGAGAAAATAAAATTAATGAACACCTGGATAGAAATATTCCGTTGTTCGCGGGTACGGTTCTGGGTTGACATGTGTGCATGAAACTATTTATAAACGACACTACAACATAATAAATCATTTGCCTTTCTGTGATTCCCTTGGCTCAAAGCCTACCAAGACAATTACTTTACGTCCCTGGGATCCATTATCATCGTAGTAGCTTGATAATAATATATCGTCGCGTCGCAAATAACTTCAGGGACCACAAAATGGTCGCAATTCAAAAAGAAAGACACGTCTTAATGAGTAGAAAACACGTTTTAATGAACATGTGCACAAATAAGGAGACTTCGTTGGCTGATGGTGGAGGTGCCGGGTCATCCCATGCGTGTAGCATGTAACGTGCATTTGCAATATTATTATTATTATTATTATTATTATTATATATTATTATTATTTATTTTTACAATCCACATGATATTCTCATGTATACAAGGTTACAAATGTATGAACAATGTACATTGAACAGAATAGTAACGAGAATACCAGTATGGTTGTAGAAGAGAAACAGATAGGGCAGAGCCCCATAGCATGGCATGCCTGTTTCACTTCTGAGAACGCTTGATACTTAAAACTAAAAACTAATAAGATATTACTAATCATAGATCAATACCACGTTACATTGAAAGATAGAAATACAATACAATCAAAAATCAGAACTACGTTTTAATAAAATATGAGACATTGACTAATGACTACACATAATGATAAAATGACAAACATGGCATTATTAACCTAAACTAATTAATAATCGAAAAACAGCATTACATGTTGATTTAATGAGGTTGTGAGAAATGAAAACAGTAGGTCAACTAATGCGGATTAAAACCAGTCTTTAAATGTTACAGTTCAATCACTGAAATAAAGTTTTTATCCTATTCTTAAAATTAATATTATTTTTTACTTCTAGGGGTATTGAGTTCCATAGTGTGACTGCACGGTAGTAGAAACCATTTTGATAATATGAAGTTCTAGCACGGGGAGGATTGAGAATGACACCTGTGCTCTAGCGATTGAGTTGTCTAGGGTGAATTGAAATTCTGTTGTACGGGTTGAGGTCTGTTTCACCAGTTAACATTCCTCAGTAAAATGAGGTCAGCTTGTTTACAATAATTTTTAATTGACGGGAGGTAATCCTGTCAAATAAGATCTGATATTGACGTTTAGAGGAAAAAAATTGCGATGTCGCTGAATTTTTGCAGATACCTTCCTTAAATGATACTAATGAACATACTAAAACTCCCCTACAATCGGACTGGAGCTTCGGCCGCCATATTGGAAAATGGCGGCCAAAAAGTGTTGATTATCAAATATCTCCATATTGGTTGGAGATAGACAAAATGTTTCAATGGCAAAAATATTCCCCATTCAATTCCCTACAAAAAGGTATCTTCTATAGTTTTGGTAGGGGCAAAGGTTAGGTCACAAAATCGTGGTTTATATGTTGCTCATTGGAGTACCAGCTAATTTCCTAATTTTCACGCCCAGCATCAAACAATGCCCGGTAAATCCGTGAGAAATCGATTGAAATACAAAAGGACTTTTGTACGGGGTTCATGAATGCTTCCATTAGTATTTTAAAAAATCAGGTCTGCAAAATAGGATTTTGCATTTACCCGGAATTTGGGTTTTTCCATTGTTGGCATTTCCTAAAATATACCATATTTGACTGTCCATTATTAAGCACTAAATAGCATTGGAGGAAAAATTTTTCTACGCACATTGAAATGACTTAAATAATGATCCAATTAGGCCTACAACTAAAGTTTAAATCCAATATGGCTGCTAATTCCTAATATTCCCACAAATATGAATACTGTTTTCGGGGCTATTTTTACACCTTTTCGTACATAATTCACTTTGATTTGTGGATATTGGGAAATTAGCAGCCATATTGGATTTAAACTTTAGTTGTAATTGGATCATTATTTAAGTCTTTTTCAATGTGCGTAGAAAAATTTTTTCCCCCTCCAATGCTATTTTGTGCTTAATAATGGACAGTCAAAAAAACGGCTTTTTTGAGGAAATGCCAACAATGGAAAAACCCAAATTCCGGGTAAATGCAAAATCCGATTTTGCAGACCTGATTTTTTAAATACTAATGGAAGCTTTCAGAAACCCCCTACAAAAGTCCTTTTGTATTTTAATCGATTTTCTCACGGATTTACCGGGCATTGTTTGATGCTTGGCATGCAAATTAGGAAATCAGCTGGTACTCCAATGATTGGGGAAGGTGATAAATAACCCTTTCAATGGCTAAATGAAAATTTACTGACTCTAAATGAAACTAAGACCCTCTATATAAAATTCTCACCCACTCTAGTTTCTCAACCCAAAAATGTGAACCTCAATATCAACTTCATTCTTCTCCTTGTGTTTATAGGCCTACTCAAGATACTAATTTCCAATGTAGTTGTTATGAGATTAAACAAGTTAGTATGACTAAATACTTGGGACTAAAAATCGATCTTCATCTAAAATGGAATGATCATATACTTACTCTATGTAATAAAGCAAAAAATCTAATGTATGTTTTTTACAGATTAAGAAACATTTTGAACTCAATGTTCTTAGAACCATCTATTTTGCATTACTCCAGTCTTGCCTTGAATATGGCATTATTGGATGGGGTGGTGTGCAAAATGTATATCTCAACCCCCTGTTAATTATTCAAAAATTAGCCCTAAAAACCATGTTAAAAAAGCCAAAAGACTTCTCTTCCAAAAGTACCTTTAAACAAGCAAAAGTGCTTGACATTAGACAGTTATATGTTAGAAATATACTACTTTTTATTCATAAATACAATTCAGAATTTCAACAGCCGTCTATGCACACACGTACTAACACTAGACTTTCAACCCGGCATGGATTGTTCCTGCCTAGGAAAAAACACACGCCTGGGTCAAAGACATATCTCCTTTCTTGGGCCCCTAATTCATAATGCCTTACCTGAAAATATGTTCTCTTCTTCTTTCTACACTTTTAAAAAGAATGTAAAGAGGTGGCTCCTCGAAAAAGGATTTAACAGTAATCAGAATGCCCAATCAGTTTTAACTTATTATTTGCAGTAATAGTTTAGTTTTTAAGTCTATAGTTTTTAGGTCTCTAGCTTTAGGAACCTTTGTAACCTATGAGTTACAGGGTAGGCTTGAAAATGTGAATTAATATTAAGGATTAGGGTAACCATTCACATTTGCTTCCTTGCACATACTTTTTTCTTCTCTATTTAAACTAAAGTAAATTACTCTAGCCATCATCTTGTTGATTATGAACAATGTATTTAATATGTCCTGTAATTGCCCACACACGAGCATTATGCTTATGTGGGCTTCTCAAATGATAATGCATTTATAGAATTTTATTTCATTACTATTGTCATTTCACTCATAGATTATTTTGTTTCATCATTCATTATTGTTATTATTTTGACCTCAACTATGAGCTTTTATTGTACTGATTAACTTGTGTTATAAATAAGCCATGTAACCAATGTAATAAGCATTTTCTTGTGAATAAACATTTTTCTGATTGATTGATTGAAGCAACAGCAACATATAAACCACGATTTTGTGACGTAACCTTTGCCCCTACCAAAACTATAGTAGATAACTTTTTGTAGGGAATTGAATGGGGAATATTTTTGCCATTGAAACATTTTGTCTATCTCCAACCAATATGGAGATATTCGATAATCAACACTTTTTGGCCGCCATTTGCCAATATGGCGGCCAAAGCTCCAGCCCGATTGGAGGGGAGTTTTAGTATTTTCATAAGTATCATTTAAGGAAGGTCTCTGCAAAAATTCAGCGACATCGCAATTTTTTCCGGCAAAAATTCTTATTTGACAGGATTAAGGTTACATCGAGCTAGACGCTCAGTCGCACTATCCGAGTAATTGTTCTTCATTAAAATTATCTTAGTTGCGCGGTTTTGAATTACTTTTTTTTTTTTTTTTTGTTTATTTGGATTAAGGACGCGTCAACCGTTAGGTCATAATGCACCACTCTAGCCTAAGGGGGGAGGGGGGAGGAGGGGCCCATGCTGGTCAAAACCAGCCACGGGTAAGGTAAGGGGAGGAAGGGGGTTTTCTCACGTCGCGGTCGTCATCGTCTTTGTCATCGTTCGTTGTGTCATTGTCATCGTCGCCGGGGGGTCGTCAAGGGAAGGGGACAAGGTCCCCGACGACGATTGCCAGAGCTCACCTCTAGTTTCGGGGAGTAAGATACTCCGCTCTTTCTAGCTGATGTTTGCGAGGTGGACTTTTTCTCTTGAATCGCCTTTTACGATTAGCAGAGCCATGCTCTGGGCCAATTCTACCCCGGGCCCAGACGGGGCATATTTGCAGCATATTTGCTTGGACAAACAAAATTAAGATACCAATTTTAATACCCCTAGAAAAATGACGGAATATTTTATTTTGGGTTTGTTTGCTCTCTACAAGACAAACAGCTAGTACGATAGTGAGGGTCAGTTTAAAAATACTCTTTAAAAATAAAATATAGTGATAATTAACTCTGTGACCGATTTCCTCTGCTAAAGCAACAAAGATTTCTCGAGTTTTTGGTTAATAATGCCATAAAATGTCCAACACCAAGCCTTATCACACTAAAGAGAGTGTGACCTTAAGGCTATTCCACCGCGTTTTTCTATTTTCCAAAATATGCTACTAAGTTAAAATATAGTGAATGGCTTTGAAACATGGCTATTTTAGAAAATCAAAAATATTTTTTCCAAATTTTTCTGATCCGGTACACGGCCAATATAGCCACCTCAAAATAATTTCAAACTTCAATTCGCCAGGGCACACCATTCAACGTACGGTGTTGTGCTTTTGTGACATTAATTTTTAACTGTTTTTCTATGGACTGACTGAGAGAAAACAGATTTATTTTAACAATTGTCTTTCCAGCGAATTTTTTCGTTTGGCGGTATTTTTTACCGATTTGTACCGCCAAACGAAAAAATTCGCAGGAAAGACAGTTGTTAAAATAAATCTGTTTTCTCTCAGTCAGTCCAAAGAAAAACAGTTGAAAATTAATGTCACAAAAGCACAACACCCTACGTTGAATGGTGTGCCCTGGCGAATTGAAGTTTGAAATTATTTTGAGGTGGCTATATTGGCCGTGTACCGGATCAGAAAAATTTGGAAAAAATATTTTTGATTTTCTAAAATAGCCATGTTTCAAAGCCATTCACTATATTTTGACTTAGTAGCATATTTTGGAAAATAGAAAAACGCGGTGGAATAGCCTTAATGTATTATAAGAGTCGCATTGACAGAATCGGTCCTCATAAAATGTGGGCGATTTCAACAATAAACGGCTCATTATTATATAATGGAATCGACAGCAAAATATCTCTTAACCCACTCTTAATCTAGCCTATGGTTTCACCATCATACCATGTTACCATATTTGGATGAGCATAGCAGACTTCAATTTGACTACCCTGATAAAAATTGCTTAGTTGCTTTTTTTTTTTAGTGTTATCACACATAAATACCTATGTACAATAAAGAACTGGAACGAAACAAAACTGAACTGAACTTTTGGATTTTTGTCCGTTTGTTTGCTCCCTACTGAACAAAAGTTATATGCGATCTTGATATAAATAATTGTAGGGGACCTTCGAAATCTCAAAACTAATCTGCCAAGTTTTTTGGTACAATCAAAGAAATATTTCTCATAAAAATCGTACTTTTAGGGCAATGATTGGTCAATATGACCTAGCTGCTCTGCACCTTTTCTTGGCTGGCACAAAGAGGTGCCGACTCGGTCTCTCTCGGACTCATGTAGCCACGAATTGTTGAAGGCAGACGTTCACTCTTGCTCTTGTCTTTACATAATATGTAGCGTACTCTAATGAAAATACAAAGTAATCATTGGAAAGAAATAGTCAACCAAAAAAGCTCATCCATCAACGCAACTGGAAAAAGCGTTTGCGAAGCGGCCTAGTTACAAGTAAGTTAGGCTATGACTGTGACATGCTTACAATTTATTAAAATTATCTGGTACCTCAAGAATGGGAAATTATGAAGAATGTGTGGGGCAAGTTAAGCTAAATCTCCGGAGCAGAATCCAAACAGGTATTTTTTTTTGTAGTTCGATCCATACATTAGAATTTGGACAAACAAATAATGTGAACTACAATGTTGTAAATACTAGGCATGTACAATGGTAGGAATGTCAAAACAGGTATACACAAAAATGTATATACCAGAGAATCCAGGGCCGAATAACACAATATCAGTATTTTGTTTTCGTAATGGCAAGAGCTGAAGTACCGGTACTAGGCATTTCAGCGAGGTGTTTGTTACACATTATCAGACTTGGCTGTCACCAACCAGGTAAGATGTTGGGTTCCATATCTACACAGCACAGATAATATATTATGCACACAGTATCATAGGAGAAAGGGAAAACAAACAATAATTCTGGAGTGGTAAGTAAGTAAAAGTAAGGTACACTACATATATTTACTAATATAAATTGTATTTTTAATTCAGTCTTTTAAATTATTTCATACTAATTATTGATTGGCAATCAGAATCATGTACATAAAGAAGCTTGTAAACACAAAGCAGCAATGGTATCGGATGTGGATATTGGTCGAAGAAAGAACACAAGGTCTTTCTGACGTTGCATTTCGAAGTGTGTACAAAACAAACAAATACCGCAGTAATAAAAAATATAAATAAACTAAGACATTCAAAAGTGTTGCCTGAAGTAATTTGACTGTAACCTTGAAGCAAAACATGTTTGCTATATCCTCGCATCTTAAAAGGTTTATTAACGGAGGATATCAAAGGGTACCAGAGTTACCTGAATCCATTTCAAGGATTTGAAATGATTATTTCATAAAATTTCCATGATAATATCCTCATTGTCATGCATAACAATAATTGTTCCTCTATTTCAATGATAATCCATGATTAAATGCTGTAATATATATTTTAAGTGACATGATGAGTGATGGATGACTGTTGGCAAGTTCTGGGATGCCACGGATATATCCACGATCTCCCCTGCCCCCACCCCAGCTGGCGCCGACGAGCTAACAGAACCCAAACAGTGGCAGCTGGCGCGGGCAGATAACAACAACCTTCAAATGCATTCTGTAGATTAGCAGGAGGAAATAAAACAACATAATACAGGTGTTTAGGGTAAACCGATTCCCAGATGTCTGGAACCGGATCCAAATATTGCTACCAATACCCTATGACACCCCTGGTATTTTATTTACCTCCCACAATTCATGTAAATACCTTACTTTTGTGGATGGATATTCTACTGTATAATTTGAACAGTAGT
Organism: Sweltsa coloradensis; assembly: GCA_024449915.1. Lineage (NCBI taxonomy): Eukaryota > Metazoa > Arthropoda > Insecta > Plecoptera > Chloroperlidae > Sweltsa > Sweltsa coloradensis. The sequence goes on from JAMZAV010000332.1 coordinate 553,464, forward strand.
GCCCCCAAAAAGCCCCACTTTGAATGATAAAAATAGGAATTAAAAGATATTTATTTTATAATAAATGTATATCCAAAGCTTCTGTAAGGACTTCATAACGAGTTTGAACTACAGATGAATTTTAATTGACAAGGGTTTACTGTATTGAGTTAACAAGATTAAAAGTTGGAATAAAGTAATAGAACACTAAAAACTCAACACAGCATGAAGGGATGGTCCGTTTTATCTTCTCGATTCTTTCCTACCCTGTGTAGGCCTACTCTTCTCCATCCCAAGTAAAATAGGCCCTAGCCATTTGGTCTTATATCATTCATACTATAACATACAAAGTTAGACTAGAAACATGTCACAGCAACAAAACTGAAATCAAATTTAACAAACCTAAGCAAATTTTACGAAGCCAAATCGTAACCAGTTCCTGGTTATGTATTGTTTTGTTTTCTCCGTCACTGTCATGTTAATAGTTTGTGTGCACATATTATATAAGTTTACATGTATTTCCCTGCTTAGATTAGTCGATGGATTGTTTACACAAAATTATTAACCAAACTGTGGCGCATTCCATTTACCACTAGTGCTTTTTACATTTATTAGTTATAAAAAGTGGTTTAGGTTGTCAAGAAATTAGTACTCAAGTGTTCTGTTCTGCAAACCCAATAACCTGTGTCTTTGAAAAAGAAGAATATTAGCTAGTAATATCTTATGAATGATAGTAGAATTGCTTTTTTTGGCGATTGCAGTGGTAACTTTTCACTTTCGACGGGTTTTTATTCTTAACATCTTGAGAATGATCCAGCCAGCCACACCAGAGATCAGGAGGCCTAATATACCAGGCCTGAAATAAAGCAGAACAAATACATTTTATTAAACTAAATTATTGAAGTGCGGATATCACGACTCACTAGAGTAACTGTAAATTCATTTGAGTCTGATAGGAATGCCACCTAGAGTATAGTATTCGAAGTAAACATTGGCTTGGTTGCTTTGATTTACTGTCCCCCACTGAAAATCAGTTATATTACTGAGTGGGTCGACTCTAAATACAATTTATTTATTTATATATTTATTTACATGATATACCAGAAATGAAAAGGAAAATGTACTAGTTACTTTTCTTAGATTTATGAAAAGAATGTATTTATTTAGGGCCCACTACACACTTGTAGTTAGAAATCAAAGAAAGTGATCGGAAATAGCAAACATGTGCAAGTTAAAAAGATTCTATCAACGTAATGAACATAATATGGTTAGAATCAGATTTTACATAATTGTTGTACAAGATTTCATAACAATATTATAGATAAGTATATTGCATGGAAATGCTGATAATAACATAAGGCAGAAAGGGACCAATTGCAGACAAAAAATTTGGAAAAGAGGAAATATGCGGCGGACCTATACTGGGCGTCTAGGAAGAGAACGGTTTAAATCCAACTATGGGTGTTTGAAAGAAGAAGAAATATATACAATAATTATATGATACATAATAATGCTGTTAAGTAGTATATGGCATACAATAGTAGGAGAGAATGATAAAAGAGTTTCAGTGAACACTGTGAATGAACTTTGCAAAAAATAAAATCTAAAATGATGATATGTAAATGAAAATAGGTACTCAAATACCAAACAACAGGATACCCATGGATCTAAGATTAAAAGAGAGAGAATATTGCCAGGGATTGATCTATTTGATCTTGATGAAGTATGGTGTTTGAAAGGAATGCCAAAACGACATGTTCTTCGTCTGGCCCCACGGAGCTGACACGTTGGAAGTAGCACTCCAGACCCTCAACAGCAGCTACTCAGTCAAATTCACCTGGGATGCCTCCGAGCATAAAGTGAACTTTTTCGACATCGACATTTACCTGGAGGACGGAGCTATTAGGATGGGGGTTCATTTCAAACCTACGAACCAGCAGCTATACTTACACAAGGAGAGCTGCCACCCCTCGCACACCAAACGTTCCCTCCCCTCCTCACTAGCTACTCGAGGTCGCAGAATATGCTCCACTGAGCGGGATCTGGAGTGCTACCTACAGAGGATACTCCGTGCCTTTGTCACCAGGGGATATCCCGAAGATCAGGTCCACCAACGTCTAGTCAGACAGACGGGCACCCCGCCCTCAACCCAACCCAATACTACCAACACAGACATTGTTCCGCTTGTCACGCGCTGGTACCCAGGGCTCCACCGCCTGAATGCCATCCTACAGGTGGTAATCATATTCTGGCTGCATCACCCTTGACCCAAGATCTGAGCCAGAACATTCCCAGGGTTGCATTCAGACGGCCCCCAAACTTGGGGGACCTGCTGGTGAGAAGAGATCCGCAGAAAGCCCAACAAGTGGAAGCTGTGGTGCATGGGTCCTCCCCTTGCGACCGACCTAGGTGCAAGACTTGCCCCATGCACGAGCCTGTTAGGACGTTCACTGCCCACCTCACCGGCAAGACCTACAAGATACACAACAACAACACCTGTGGGACCAGCAACATGGTATACCAACTTAAGTGCACGCAATGTCCTGCAGAATATATTGGGTTGACCACCAACACTCTCCGCATGAGAATGAATGGGCACAGGCAGGACGTGCGAGAAGAGAATTAGGAGAAACCAGTGGCACTGCACGCCTATGGGCATGGCCTACCTTTTATGACCTGTTTCACAACCTGTGTAATAAGGTCTGTCCCACCCACCATAACAGCTGGTGAACTTAGAAGATACCAGTGGATCTGCAAATCCCGCCAAAAACCGAATTTAAACCTACGATGATTCTCCTCCCTCTACTCTCCCCCCCCCCCCCTGTCGCCCAATCCAAACTCATTCACTCACCCCTCACCCCTAGCCAACAGCTAGCCTAGTTTTAGTTTCAACTCCTCTCTACACTCACTGAGGAAGGTCACGTTGACCGAAAACGTTTTGATAATGTAGTTTATTTGTTTATTTGTGTATTTGTGTTTATGTTATCTTTCGCGGCGCGCCTACTACATTTAAGGCAAGCTGTTGGCACCCTATCTCTTTATGTCATTCACTTGATGAAGTATGAATTGAAATGAAGCTTGGAATTGCCAACTACCTCGGTACCCTATTTTCAGGTATTTTATTTTTTATTAGAATTCCCCCCGGATAAAAAATCCGTAATTTTTCCAGTAATTTCCCTGTAATTTCTGCAAATTGTTTGAAAGAAATATTTACAGAAATGTTTCCAGAAAAATTAAAAAAAAAAAAAAATCCTGAATTTTTCATCACTGCTGATACATAATATCACGAGGGTGATTTCCAAAATATGCACTAGTTACAAATTGCAGTGCTGGATGTGCATTTTTTAAAATTGAGCTCTCTTTATATTATGCTTGCACCTCAGTTTTTTTTTTGCGTTTTTGGATGAGCGAAGCGAAGACTTCAATTTGACTTTCTGTTTTTTTTGTTTTTTTTTCACTTAAGTTACCCCAAGAAAAATAGCTTGGGTGTTTTGTTTTTTGTTAGTTTTTCTGTCTGTTTGTTCGCACGCTATCGGGCAAACGGCATATGCGATCTAGATGAAAATTGGAGGGGACCTTTGTTTTCTCTGAACTTAGACTTGCCACGTTTTTGGGTACAATCGAAGAAATATTTCTCATGAATATCGTACTTTTACGATTTTTTTCGATTTTTAGTGCGATATTTTCGTGACATTTGGGTTGATTCTGACCAAACGGGTTGGGCTACAACGTTCATATTTCACATGGACATTAAGGCAATGGTGATGTATTGCTTTTTGAAATAAATAGTTGAAAAAATTATCCAGAAACAATATAAATAAAGGTTTTAAATTAAGTTTTTTGTGGTATTTAATAACAATTAATAAGTAACACTAGAAACTTGACAACAATCACCTACAATGCGTTCAAAAAGCACTTGATAAGTAAAGAGATCCCACTCAAACTAAAAACTTACAAAAAAGCTCATCCATCAACGCGACTAAAAAAAGCGTTTGCGAAGCTTCCTAGTGTTAACAAATAATTATATGAAGAAAGTTGTACCAAGTTATGTCAATCACTATGGATTGCTTGACAACGTAACCTAAATATAATAGTAACTAGGTAGCCTAATTATTACCTAGCAACAGGGGTCAAAATTAACGCTCGCCCGAGGCGAGTGAAACTTTGCTAAAAATGTTATTTCACTAGTCCGACGGGCAAATACATTTTTCAGAGTTATAAATAAATAAATAAATAAATAAATAAATTGTATTTAGAGTCTACCCACTCAGTTATATAACTGATTTTCAGTGGGGGACTTTAAATCAAAGCGACCAAGCCAACCCTGTAGGCCCCGACGCAATCGACGAGTGAGCGATAACCAACCGAAGATCAATATTTTTAATATGAAATATTGCAATCAGTTTTATGGACAGTGCGAACACCCGCGGATTAACGCCAGAATCAACAAGGCCGATTCAGCACAACTCTGAATTTATTATGTGCTTCGTTGCTAGGACGGCTCCAAAGTCACCGCTTATAAACTCCTAAGACACGAACTGATGGACTTAAGAGAACTTAAGAGAAGTTAAAAAACTTCTGACTTTACTCGGAATCGAACCCTGGACCTTCTGCAATGGAAGCAGATACGCTAACCACAAGACCAACGAGCCACACACAAGACCAATGCCCATTTGCCATTCAAAAAAATCTTAATATTTTGCACCGATAATCTAACGAGTTTCCAGTAGGCCTACTTGTGCGCTACGAAGTATGGAAAATCGTTTTAAGTATGTAGGTACGTACACATAATAAAAAATCTCCTAATTTAGGCTAATCTTCTTCTTCTTATGGTTAAAATTTGTTTCCGGTCACTCTCTAGTTCCCCACACCCACACGACAAACCCAACGAATATTGTGACTTAAAACATTCACAATAATGATCGTTTTACATAAATAAAACTTATTTGATTGTGGGCTCCGGCTAGTAAAAATGCTCTCGGACTAGAGGACTATTGTTGCCACTAGCCCAAAGGACTGATAACCAAAAATGTTAATTTGGACCCTGCCTAGCAATATTTTTCAATGAATGAATGAATTTGAGTTTGGCCCGCTACAAATTGCAGGAAAATCTTTTCTAAATAGGAAGGAAAGTGATTTCTTTTATTTGAGCTTTAAAATACAAAAAGTTGTAGGCTTTCCTATTACACCTTATTATTGCCACATACAACATACAAGCTTTAGGCTATAGGCCTAAGGTCAGAAAATTGATAAGAACCACATACCACATGCGAGCAGTAGAACTCATTGTTGTTGAATCTGGGTTAGATAATTTGTATGGAACTGCTTTATAGCAATGCAGGGACTGCATGTGTTTGATCAAACTTCTCACCCCAGCTGGTGTATCTGTACCAATGAGTACTTCTTTCTTTGAAATCCTCCTCTCAATCACAAATGCGCACACATGGTTGCAATCTTGTTCCAACTTTAAATTATCTATCTCACTTTTCATTTTAGCAGGTTTGACTAGAATCCAATGATTATGATCAGGCTGCGGATCAGGACCATTCAACCACTAGAATAGAAGATGAGATTAATTGATGGTGCTGAATACTTAATGACAGTCTTGGAGTAGGTACTTTTAAAAATTATGTTAGACTTGAAGTTGGATAGTAGCCTAGCTAGCTATGAGATTAAAGCCAGCTTTTACGTATGTATATGTTCTTTAGGCCCTTAGGGTCAAACCAAGGATTTAAGGTACAAGGGTTGTATTTAATAAAAAATTGGATTGTGCTAAATGAGATTTACTTCCAATTGGGCTTTGCACTGCCACTTTCTCACGCTTGTAGTGCCACCGTAGTAACGGCCCTAGCGTAAGACGCGTAGATGTAAATGGTTGGATCCACACGACCGTGCCCAAGAAGTACGCAGTTTTCTCACGCTCGTAGCGCCACCGTAGTAAAGGCCCTAGCGAGAGAGGGAGACGCCTAGATGTAAATACTTTGATCCACATGGCCGTGCCCAGGCCTAGAGCAAGCTAGGCTTTCGATTCTTCCTCCACACTGCATTTATCCACAAATTTTATCTCTTCGGTCCTTTTATCCGTCAATAACCATCTGGTATTTCATATGAAAAAATAATATGCCTATGGTTCTAATTTTATGTAATTTATAATAATATTTTATGAAAGTGACATTTAGAATTGACATTAGATCGGCCATGATACCCCCTGATAGCTACGTATATATGAGCTAGTCATTCAGTCACAGCCTACTAACGTTGATGTGATTTGATGTGAAGGCCGGTACTACGGTGGCGCGGCCTGCGGAAAGCTTTGCCTGCAAAGCCCAATTGCAACAAGTGCAAAATAACTACCGGTATTTATGTAGCACAACATTCTACATATTTGCAATATACTCGCAGAGCTTCTTTCATTGGCATTCTCTAAATCATAATTATATTATTATAGAATGTTAACATCTTTGTTGCCGGCACTACCAAATCTTTAACTTCTTCCTCAATCACCTCCTCCACTATCAAAGGCTTGTTCAATAGCAGTAGCTCCCTCCGTCTATTACGGTCTTTCCAGCCTTTCTGCTTCCACTTCGTTTCATGTTATTCCGCTTTTCTCAACACTGTCTTTAATCAAATCCACACACTTTCATACCGGTGTAATGCCCATTTTTATTTTATTTTCCTATTATGTAGTAGTGCATTTCTCACCCAACCAGATTTAATGTTGAATACAGGGTAAATATATATAGTATTAGTATAGGTTCCCTTCCCTTCCCTTGACTCACCATGTGGCTTATGTTGGCATGAGAAAGGTATAAACAATTCTCAAACTTTTTAACAGCAGATAAATGTTCATTGCTTGTCAAATATTTGGCATCATTACCACTGAAAAGGAAATACAACATTCAAAATTAGTTCAGAGTATAAAGGCCAAGCCTCACTATAAAATAAGAAACACTTCAGCTAGTCATTAATAATACATTATGAGTGACTTTGGAGGCTATTAATGAAGCTATAATTTAACAAAACCTCGTTTACAAATAGGAATACGACAAATATAAAAAATAATACCAAGCAATTACTAGGGTAATTACGTTACAGTAATGCGTTACTTCTGTTACGTTACTACCCAGGTCTGAGAATAGTCTTCACAGTGTCCTCTTTTTCACCAACCTACTGTTGTCACATAGAGAACTTGAAGGGAGATTAGAGAGTAAAAGGAGTATTACACAGGGACTGTAGTCAGTTGGCGACAGTTTTTTTATTACAATCGGAACAAATGTACTCATGTGCTGTACCATAAATATACAACCCGCGATTACAGGCAGCAGTTTAGATAACCCTCTTCTATTCAGGGAAATACGTCTTTAGAAACTACTAGCACACTCAGAGCATGCGAACTAACGCGCTCCTCAACTGTGTCACACCCCGGGCGCTCTTCAGATTCTCAATATGTTCCGTACTAGGATAAGCAGCTACCGCACTGGTAAACGCTGGAACTTATTGGTAATCTCACCGAAGGTAACAACAATTGGCATTATGTTTTTACTTTTTAATGTTAAAAAATAATTATATTTGTTTCACACAATGGGGCCTACATCAAGAGGCTATTTATTTAGTGATCGGTTCCTACACAGATCTGAAACAGGAACATGTATTTGCAGTCGAGTTTAGCAGTGAACCTGTGAGTGAAATCGTTCCCTAAAATTTCCGTAATTACGGACACACGGGCTTAAACGAAGATATATTTTGTTGATTTGTATTTCAATTTGTTGACTAACGTCCGTTTCCTTTCAACAGAATATTCAAAATTATCAATGGCAAATACGTACCATTTAAAAAACTAGGCCGCTTCGCGAACGCTTTTTTTAGTCGCGTTGATGGATGAGCTTTTTTGTTAGTTTTTAGTTTGCGTGGGATCTCTTTACTTTTGCAAGTGCTTTTTGAACGCATTGTAGGTGATTGTTGTCAAGTTTCTATTGTTAATTGTTATTATATTTCTAAAAAAACTTATATGAAAACCTTTATTTCTATGAATTCTGGCTAACTTTTTCAACTTTTGCTTTCAAAAGTCAATACATCACCATTACCTTAATGTCCATATGAAATATGAACATTGTAGCTTCACCCGTTTGGTCAGAATCGGACCAAATGACACGAAAATATCGCACTAAAAATAAAAATAAAAACGTAAAAGTACGATATTCATGAGAAATATTTCTTCGATTGTACCCAAAAAACGTAGCAGTTCTAAGTTCAGAGATTTCGAAGGCCCTCCAATTTTCATCAAGATCGCATATGCCGTTTGCCCGGTAGAGAGCAAACAAACAGACAAAAAACAAACAAAAAAGCAAAAAAACAAAAAAAACACCCGAGCTAATTTTTGGGGGGGTCAGTGAAATTGAAGTCATCGCTTCGCTCATCCAATAATTCCTATCAGTAGTGCATTATTCCGATTCCCCTAGTTTATATGGCATATTATAATATTACGGACCGTGACCTCAGTTCAGACAGCACCCCACCAAGAAACATAACCTCAAAATATAATGTTCTCTCATCCATAATGTTGCCGTGCGTAGGCCTCTCTTTCTCGTCCAAAATGGATAAGTTGAATCATCACTTTGGAATCTGGATAGTTGTTTTGAAAGTTTCACGTATTGAGCTATTTTTACTTGTACATAAAATTTGTTTCATTGTAAATGTAGAGTTTAATTTTGAAAGTTGTTCATATATTTTACTGAATTATAAGGTTAATTTGTTCAATTTAATTGGAGCCGTACGCGGTGACACACATAGGATTAGGGCGCTGGTCAAAAGCATATGGCTTTACGACGGACAAGGGTTCGAATCCTGCACAAAGGCATGTTTTTTTATATTATCGTCCTTCATAGTCATCTATCACCACTCATTGTCTCGAATAGACATTATTGCAATAATATGAGATATTAATCAACAGAAATCATCATCACCAATTTAATTGTAATTTGTATTAGTGTGCTAAACATAGCACGATACTGGTACCTATTTAACAATGTTTCCTACCATATCATTGTTAAATATAATAACTTCGTAAAAAGCATTGTGTCTACCACTATAAATATAAACAAATTTATAAAGTAGCTATAGGCATACGCTTGGAGACTATAGGCACCACTTTATTAACGTAAATTGGACGGCTTTAAACAACAAGGTACCAACCCACACCAAGTACGAACTGAGTAAATAGCCTCCAAAGCAGTGTTGGGGAAGGAACTTTTAAAAAGAACGCGTTCTCGTGAACGCATTCTTTTTTTGTGAACTTTTCAGTGATAAATGAACTTGAACTTTTAAAAATTCTTTCCAAAAACAAACTTTTCAGTTTTAGAAAGTTTATTTGAAAGTTCTTTCCGTGTGTCGAGCAGCCGTCGACTTGCCGCCGTCGACGCTTAAAAACAATAACAAATTGTTGTTCCATCGTAGGCCTTCGTTGACGCATGTTCAGCTGTTTTTGACAAGGTCACGCACGATTCACGAAGTTAAAACGATGCACGCTAACTAATTCGAAAAAAAATCTTGAAAACCTAAAATGCTAAGTAGGTGCCATAATTTTACAAGCTGGTCGACGAGAATGTAGTACAAATCATCAACACGATCAAAGACAGCTCAACACTATCGTAAGACTCAAATTCGCGAGTAGTTTGGTACCTGAACACCCCTAATGTTTTTCCTTGTATTTTTCTTCATTTTAGATGAGCCTTTAATAAAATAGTGATTTTTTTTTCAAAAGAACTTTTGAAAGAACTTAGTTCATAATTTAGACGAACTTGAACATTTCAAAATTTTAGGTTTTAAAAGAACTTGAACGTTTTAAAAGTTCATTATTTGAGTTGTGAACTGAACTTTTAAAAAGTTCATTTTAGAAAAGAACTGCCCCAACACTGCTCCAAAGTTTACTCTACACCATTAATTGCAGAATTGTTCAATATTATCGCTACATATTATGTATATAGTACTTATTTTTAGTTAATTTATCTGAACTTAATAATCTTTTTCAATTAACATTTATAATTTATATTTATTTTGAAATGTGGCTTGGTTGTATGTTGTTTTTATAACAATGACGTTCCTCAATGGGTTGGTGCCTTGTTGTTTTATGAACTAGGAAGCTTCACAAATGCTTTTTCAGGCGCGTTTTTGGATGAGCATAATTTTTTTAAAACGAAAATAGTGTAAAATTGCGATTTTCATGAGAAATAATTTTTCGATCACGCTCAAATTTCACACAAATATATTAATTCATAAAATTAACGTTCTGTGAAAAAATCATTACAATCGAAAAAAACATTTAGGTGTTACAAGTCGAAGAAATTTTAAAGATAAAAAAAAATTGTAAAATTGCGATTATCATGAGAAATAATTTTTCGCTTGCGCTCAAATTTCAAACTAATATATTAATTTATAAAATTAAGGTTCTGTGAAAAAATCATTTCAATCGGATAAAGCATGTACGTAAGCCGAAGAAATTTTAAAAATAAAAAAAACGTAAAATTGCGATTTTCATGAGAAATAATTTTTCGATTACGCTCAAAATTTACACGAATATATAAATTCATAAAATAAAGGTTCTGGTCAAAAATCATTACAATTGGATAAAGCATGTAGGGGTAGGTGTTATAAGTCGAAGAAATATTTTAAAAATCGAAGAAACAAATCGTAAAATTGCGATTTTCATAAGAATTTTTTTTAATTGTGCTCAAAAACGTGGCAGTTCTAAGTTCAGAGATTTCGAAGGCCTCCACAAAATTTCATCACAATTGGAGTATCGGTTTAGCTGGAATCGTGTTAACAAACACACAAAAATACAGGGAAAAAAATAAAAAACATTCCGGATTTTTTTCTCCAGTGTAGTGAAATGGAATCTTCGCTTTGCTCATCCAATTATTTGGGTTAGTTCCTTGTTGTTTTATATGCAAACACCTGTTATGGTGTTCGAGGCAACAGTGACTACGTATATCACGGACGTTCAAAGCGCTATGGTTGAAATCGCCTTGGTTCCAGCCGATTGCAGACTGTGATATATGCGTTGAATTTGCCTCGAAGCGCTTCCGTTCAACTTGCTTTTAGAATCGACTTGGACGGAACCAATTCGCCTTGAGCTTACGTGGTATATACTTCAAAGCGACTTCGTGCGGGTTCGTGCCGACTTAAAAGACTTAAAAGCCACTGCCGTCTAAACTCGACGCCGTGGAAGTCACTGCCGTCTAGACTCTGCACTCTGCAACCGACTTGGAAGAACGCGCTTTGTAGTGGCGTGATATATGGGCGGATCCCAAATCGAATTCGTTGAAGGCGATTTCGACCAAGGAACTTTGGCGTGCGTGATATACGTAGTCATTGTGTAGGTTAGTTCCTTTATATGCAAACAGCTTGCATGACATTGATGGTTGATTCAGTGCTCCATAGATGGTGCTAAAATGCACTTTGTGGCTTGGTGTTTTGTTTCTTAACGTAAATTAGACCTTAGTACAAGAATATGGATCCAACTCATTTTTTTTCACTTTTGAGGGTTGGTACCTTGTTGTTTAAAGCGATCCAATTGTAAATCACAATTATTAAATATCGAAATTGTAATAAGACCCAAGTATAATTTACTTATGGTTGCCCTACTTATACCAGACAGAAAAATATTCTTGGAAAATAATGTACTTATTGTGTCTTATAATATCATTGAATTGAAAAAAATCAAATATGATTTCTCTTTGTGCTTTTCAAGAACTTGTGAATAATATCTTGTTAAGAATATCTCTTGGCATGGGGACCAATGAAAAATCTAGGGTTGCAAACTGGTGGGTTTAGTCACTGAGGCCGGTTGCCGGACTCGGGGTTTAGTTAATATTCTCAAAGTAGGAAATATCGGCATTTAAAAAAAATTAGTTGAATATGGTAGTTGCATGTGTACGATTATTAATTTACAAACAACTATTCAAAATTCCCGTAAGCAGGTACTCCATTTTAACAAAATAAATAATAATATGCACCTAAAACTTGTTTAAAAAATTTCCAGCTCTGAAATTCTAATTAGAATCATGTCAAAAATGCTTTGCTTTAAACTGCCCAAGTACGCAAAAACCTGATACATACTACTCAAAAGAATTGAGATCTAAAATAAATGCCAATATTTTTATGTGCCATTTTACATTTGCGCAACAAATACATAAAATCACTGCACCCGGCGTCCAGTGACTGCATGATCATTTCCAAACTTGCATTAATTGAGTGATGACCTATTACAATGAAACTTAAAAGCAAATATGTAGTTTCAATTTCATATTTGCCAAGCTTGGCAAGAATGCAGCACGGGTTGAAGTGATTTTTGTATTCTTAGTGCGCAAATGTAGCAAGATACTGGGTACATGATTCAACCTCTTAGGTCTCAATGCTCTTGAGTGTTATGTTTATAAGATCTTGTAAGTGTGAGATGAACATCTTACGATCAACACATTTACAAGTAATTACCAAAATATAAATAACAGTGTGAAAACTTATTTTGAATTTTGATAGGGTACTTTATTTATCATATTTTCCGGACAGTAGCTACTAGCCATTCAATAGCCGAGGCGGGCCGCCTATAGTGCTGCGGGCATAACACATCTCGGCCATGACAGATTTCATGGTAGCGCATGCGCAGAGAATTTCTAAGTCTATTGTAGTCGACTGCAACCCAAGACTGTAATTGGCTCTGGTCTGCGACTGGCTGATCAGTAATCCAGGACCGTACTCTGGGAAATGATCTCAACAGAAGGGACTTTTAAGTAAAATTAGTTAATTACATTAAGTTACAATTAAGTACACTTTAACTTAAAATATCAACTTGGTGGTCCAGTGGTAAAGTGTTTAACCATCAAGCAGGAGAACTGAGTTCATTACTCAGGTTGGATTTGTTAGTAACTTAATTTCTGGATTGTATTAAGATTAATGTAGTATAATTGAGTGTATATATATAACCTTGCTTTATGACCATGCAAATGTTCATACTATTATCAGATTCTTACTTGCACAGGCTACAAAAAATACTGCCCCAAAATTCATTAAATTTGTACCACTTACTGTAAAGGAAGTCTAGACACGACATTCTCTACACTGGAGTTGGGTTGCAGAAGCACAGATTACAAGCTACTATTTATTATGCCTAAGTATGTTAAAATTACCTGATAGAAAGTTCATGTGTAGCAAGGATATGCATCATTTTAATGAAACAGTATCCCACTTGGAAAGATTTATTATGCCCTTTACTTTCGATAAACATATCAGTATCGGACACACTAGCGTCAAACTTGTCCAATAGTTTGATGATTGGCGAGTACGAAGTGTCATTTGAGGGATAATTTTCTTTCAAATATTGATAAAGATCATCCAATCTATTTGATTCCCACAAATCACAAAGTTTCACTTTCTTTAGTAACTCAAAACTAAGAAATCGTGTGTCATAAACAGATGGGAACAAGATGTGAAGGTTTACCTTGAATTCATCGTAAGTGTCTGCAAAATATAAGCACGGATAACAAATTACTACAAGGTTACATAGAATCAGAGACATTGTTACGAACGACTCTCCAATGAATTATTTTTCATTTTATCATAATGAAATAAACAGAGAGCATAGGCCTATGGCATCAAACTAGGAAAACGCTAAAGTCCCGTCGCGTTGTTGAGCGAGCACCGGTACGTGCAACACGACCCGGGTACGACATTCCCATAATGTTACATACCATTAAGTCTTTAAGGTCTTGACCGATTTAGCTGAAAATTTGTAAAATGGGAGAGAATGGATAAAATCCACCGCCATCTAGAGGACCTTGACATTATTTCTTTGGGAAAACTATTTTAGCCCTTGATTACTTCTAGGTGGAAGTGCATAGCGACCAGAATTCTCGTGCGACTTTTCGTTGCCATGGTAACGTTACTTTTGTTAAAATGTAATTTCTATCTACACTTATTGGATCAAAATAAAATTAACATATTCGTGACCGGACGGACATTCTTAATGATTTGGCTACCTCAGATTTTGTCGCCGTTCAGTTTAAAAAAAAAAACTTTAGATTAGCCTAACTCTAATGTAACTTTATAACTTTTTGAACGATTTTGCCACAAACTAATGGCATTCAATCGGGAACGAAGCTTGCGGATGGTCAAAATTTCAACTCGATCCGAGCCTCCGTTCGACCGCTATCATGAGCCAAAAAAGCTGCGCGACTTTCCGTTGCCATGGTAACGGTACTTTGTTATAATGTAATTTCCATCTACACTACTTATCGGATCAAAATAAAATTAACATATTCGTGACCGGATGGACATTCTAAATGATTTGGCCACCTCAGATTTTGTCGCCGTTTAGTTTGAAAAAAAAACTTTCGATTAACTTTAATGTAACTTTTTAACTTTTTGAACGATTTTGCCACAAAACTATACAGCAACCCGCATAGGTGGTATGTACATGTGTGCAAAATTTCAGGTCGATCAGAGAAACGGTGCAACCTGTACCGAAGCAGCAACAGAAAAAAAACAAAAAAAACAAAAAAACAGACATTCGAGCCATAAGAGTCAAGTGGAGACGCTCGCTACGCTCGCTCAATAAGTGGTTCAACAACATGACAATATTTGGACAAAAAGAAGGTTATATGCTGCGATGCGACAAACAATGATAAAACATACATTATAAAAGAAGCCTCAGCAAAGGATACATGTAGAAACTCTACGCTTCGTCAAACAGATCTTTGTAGACATACTAACCAAGTAGCAAATATTCATAAAATCTAGCAATAAAATATAACCTCATTACCACACACACCTTACAGAAATACAGATAGTAAATACTTAAAACTTTGTTAAGTTCTGCAAAGTACCGTAAATAGGGATGATAATTCATAACAATGGGCCGGCAAAGACATATCTAGCCTAAATAAATATAAGAAGTAAAACAAGGATATCTACTTAAATGTTAGGCCCTATATATACTACTTGGGTAGAGGTAGATAGAGAAAAAAACTTACTTGGCAGTGGTGTGTGGAAAAGATTGTACATAATCATGAGATTTGTGAGAATGTCATGGCCAATTATTGGCTTGTTGCAGGTGGTCAGAAACTTAAATAGTTCAGAGAAACCAACACAACACATAGCAAAATATTCGTTAAAAGTACTAGTTTTCCCCATGGCAGTCTCTTCTTTTGCTCTCTGATAATCATTTACCTTTTTAACCAATATCTGTATAAAAATTAAGAACAATTTACATATAAGTGATGTGGTGGATATGGTATGCATGTATGTCATAAAACAAAATAGGTGGTCATACCAACCTTACCAGACTCGTCATAGCATGCCCATAGGCCAAAAAACTTCAAATTTATTTCGTGGAGTACAAGATGTATGAGTAGCTTGTTTGTATAGTCCAGTTCATTCAATACCAATGGGTCAGTACAGTCAGAATTCATCCATATCTTTATTTCAACACTCACTAAATCGACAATACCCTGCATGTCGTCGGTGAGAGTAAGGTAAAACCCTTTAGCTTTCTTTCTACTAGACAGTATCATATAAACACCCAGATCATCATGTAGTTGCTTCTCTTCATTTTTATTGAGGTAAGTTATACCATCTTTGAAAAACTGGGGGAAAAACAGTTTTATGAGGCTATGTCTGAAGTTCTGAACTCGCCATATAAGAACTTAAATTAGTAAGTCTGTCTTTAAATAGTTTTCATCAAACAATATAGACATGGTGTAAACTTACTTACTACAAGTTAAGTTGAGATGCAAAAAAAAAGTAGGCAAATAACTGATCCATTTCATTTAACAAATTATGGAACAATGATGATGAAAACCACAAAAATAAAATATAACAGGTGAGACTTACCGTATCAAATGGAAAGTTTGAGTCACGAAGAGACGAAAACACAGAATTCTGAATTCCCAGACAAGACTTCGAGTTTGGTACATATCTTCTAAATAAATAAAATATGTACGTACAAGCTGAGTATTTATTTTCTGTGGGGCTTTTATTTGAAATAAATGCAGTGATGTCAAACTGCATTATAAAACATGTATCAATGTTCTGACTAATAGACAGGTACTGTTCTTCAGCTGTTACAAATGAACTGAAAATAAAGAGAAAACATAATTTTATCATATAGGCTCATGATGATATATATTATATTAAATGAATGTTGTGGTAATTGTCCAGGAGAGTGTCTTACACATTTATTTATTTATTTATTTATTTAAGTAAGCCTTCTACAGTGTTCACTCATATGCATGTCCACTCAACAAACAAAATCTACAACAATACCTTGCAATAATACCAGCAACAATACCAGCAATCAGAATGCCCAATTGGTTTTAACTTATTACTTGCAGTAATCATGTAGTCTTTAAGATTAGTTTTTAAGTCTCTAACTTTAGGCACCTTCGTAACCTACGTGTTGCACAGTTGCAGCACAGATAACAGAGTACACTGGTTGCAGGATAGGTTTGAAAATGTGAATAAAAATTAATATTAAGGGTTAAGTTAACCAATCACATTTGCTTCCTTGCAAATAAATAAAAAAATCACTTTAGCCGTCATCTTGTCTATAATGAACAATGTACTTAATATATCATGTATTTGCCCACACACAAGCATTATGCTTATGTGGGCTTCTCAAATGAAAATGTTCATTGATTTTTTTCCTCATTATCATTATCTTTGTCTTTTTACCCATAGGCCTGGATTATTTTTGTCGTTAATTATTATTATTACTAGGAAAACGCTTAAGTCCCGCCGTGTTGATGGATGAGCTTTTTTGTAAGTTTTTAGTTTGCGTAGGACCACTTTTCCTTTGCAAGTGCTTTTTGAATGCATTGTAGGTGATTGTTGTCAAGTTTCTATTGTTACTTGTTAATTGTTATTATAAACCTAAAAAAACTCATATTATTAAAACTTTTATTTCTATGAATTCTGGCTAACTTTTTTGACTTTTTCTTTCAAAAAGTACTACATCACCATAACCTTAATGTCCATGTGAAATATGAACGTTGTAGCCCCACCCGTTTGGTCAGAATCGGCCCAAATGTCACGAAAATATCGCACTAAAAATCGAAAAAAATCGTAAAAGTACGATATTCATGAGAAATATTTCTTCGATTGTACCCAAAAACGTGGCACGTCTAAGTTTAGAGATTTCGAAGGTCCCCTACAATTTTCGTCAAGATCGCTTATGCCTAGGGTTGCCAACCGTCCGGAATTTCTCCGGACAGTCCTGATTTTGATGCCTTTGTCCGGAAAGAGGAATTGCCTCATTCCGGACGGCACTTTGTCCGGAATTTGTGAAAAAGTCATATTTGTACTACATTTTATTGAATTTTAGAGTACCTATTTCAGTGAATTAGTGTTTTTTCTCTCTAAAGTTGGTACATCAGTTGGTTTGGTAATTTGGAATAAAAGTTAGTTTCTTTCATGTAGCCGCCTTTCCGTAGTCCTACTCCTAGCTAGTCGTGCTCGTGACTGCCCTGCCTCACTACTACCCCTCCCCAACCCCTTTGTATTGTATGCGCACTTGGCGAGGCGCAGGCGCTACTTGAACTCCGCCGGCCAAGGCCAACGTAACTCAATCAGCACTGGCGCGCAAGCAGAAACATGAGATTTTAGCTTAGTATTAGTCCGTTTGTTTAGCGACCGTGGCCAGACGTGTCGGCACTTAACGTACAGTGAGTGATTTTCCTGTGTTTTCTGTCGGATTGTTGCATCGTGAGATGGAACTGGTAGGCAATTTGCCTCCCAAAAAGAAGAATTAAAACTTTAATATATCCAAGTCATTGAATCTTTAAATTACGTATCCGGCTGTTTTGAAGGTTAAAAGGGTCCAAAAAAATTTCGCCTCCGGCGGCTGGGGCTTCGCCCCAGACCCCTTGTGTACCCACTAAAATTCGAGCTTTGTCCGGAATTCTAGTTGACCCAAGTTGGTAACACTACTTATGCCGTTTGCTTGGTAGTCCTCTATTTAGTGAAATCAAATCGGATTTGGCTTCGAAGTTTTGGTCAAGGTTGTATTTCAAAATGGCGGCATGGTACAATTTGAGTCGAGCTGCACCAAAGCTGAGATTGGATTGTTGACTGAAAAAGCATCCTGCTCTGTGATTGGTGGATACTTTGAAAGCTAGGCCTACTGATTGGTTGGATAATATCGATGAAGGTCAAAAGGAAAGGCTATTGGCAATTAAAGATGGCGGTGATTATGTTTTGATCCTGTCAAATAGGAATAAGACAGCTGAAGCACTATTTCAAGGATTATCAAGTTACGAATTTGTTATCAAGAATACTAAAGATAAGAGCGACCGAGATAATTAATTTTTTATCAATGAAAATTAATTAATCGCATACATTGTGATTTCTACTAGTGACAGCATGGTAAACGAACTTTCAGTCAAGTTATCCGTCTGAACTTCAAGGAACATCGCGGGACAGAACTTCTAGTCAAGTAACACTTTTGGAACATCAGTCTTCGGCAGGGAATCTTCATGACATTTGGAATTGCACGACATCCATCATCATCATCATCATCATCATCATCATCATCATCATTTATTAGTATCTATCACATTACATTGCGTCAACCAACAATTTATCAATAACAGTTGAAGTTGTTGACTAAATATACAAAGTTATTACAATACATTGTACTTTGTTTTAAAGCATAAAACACCATACATATTGCACCGCACCACCAGCAGACACATAAAACGGTAAATTGGACAATTGTTGTTAACATATTAAAATCAATAACAATAATCTATATCAGGTACACACAATAATACTAAAAAGTACTTGCATACAATGTATACTCCTTTGCACCGCTCAAATTGTAACAATAATATATATACATACAAAACAAAATAGGTCTAAGACGAACCGCAGCGTCAATCCTATTTTTACACCATAAATCACGCAATCTCTGCGTTTGTTAAAACGAATTAAAATATGTATACAATTAGTATATTTTTTATTTTACGTCATCAGTTGTATTGTCGATGCCCAGTTACATGTTCAATAAAAATGTCTCTGCTCCACCGGATAGTGTCACTGACCATCAACTTTCTCATTAGGGTAGAGTACCTTTTTCCAATTTCAAGCATCTTCACAACCCGATCGTTCCTAGTATCCCACGATCCCAGACTACCCACAACCACTGCTTCAACCACAGTTTCAAACCCCTGGCTTCTAAGCACTTCGGCATGTGGCGTATACTTCCTGATCTTGTAATCTCGAGCAGCTAACAAGGCGTCGTCGTGGTTCTCGGCGGGTACAGTAACGTCCACTATACAAGCTTTCTTTGTTATGATGTTCGTAATAACTAGATCAGGTCTTTCCCTCAGATCGCAATTTGGAATCTTCTGATTAACTCGGATTGTGTTTGCCTGATTCCTCGGAATAGCCTTAACTAATCTGTTCAACACAGCATTATGTCTCTCTGTCCATGCAGCAGTATGATATCGACACGAGTTCAAAACATGTGGTAAAGTTTCGTGCCCATAGTCACACCGGCGACAGTTAGTAGGAGCATTTCCGTACCTCCGAGTACCATTTAGCCCCACTGTATCTAATCGCGCCTTTGTAACAAACCGCCAGTCACAGAACCGTGTAAATCGCCCAGTTGACATGAAATGGTTACTAGCCTGAGATTTACTAGAATGTCTATACACCTTTCCCTGGTCTGGCTTTCGAAGAAGTCTTTCTTTATAGTTGTGACGGAGACCATTTCTTAGTTGGTTAGCCAAATAGCCGCGAGCCTTTGGCGGTATAGTATGCCTATCGGGTGTCCGATTGGCATACTTATTGTAATGGCTATCTCACCTCTTGCCTCACTGTACCCCCACTGACACCCAATGCGTGTTTGTAGCCTCCTTGTAGCATTACGTGCTCTAGTCCAAATGGAACTGAAGTCATTACTTCTACCTCCCAGATCACCAACCATGCTTCCCGAAAGGAACTGGCAACAGTCGTGGACCGTTGGTTCTCTACCAATACGTTTCCTAACTACCTCCTTTAGTGAGGACCACGCAATATCCTTACAAAGTGGATCGCTGGCCGTAAGAAGCCGAAACGGATGGGCTACCGCCAGCACATCTACAGAGTCATTAGTTGGTAACAGGCCTGCACCCCCCTCTGCCATGGGCATGTACACCACCTCTGCGCTGGCACGTCGAGGGAGTGACAGCCACCGTTTCGCGGCCGCCTTCATTTTGCGGTCAAATTTATAAAAGGCAGTCTTTCTCATCCCTCCCCCACGCATTATAAACTCAAGCCGTGGGAGGAGAAAAGTCCTTACGGCATCTAACTTCTGCCAGGGTGCTAACGGAGAAACATCAATCTTGTGTAGGTCTTCACACATTCTCTCCAGTTCAGCTACTGGCGTTTGTTGGACTCTGAATCCAGTAGGAACGCCCAGATGCTGGTACGCCTCCCCATCGTTCAATGCTTTCATTGGAGTACCTTGTATGAGGAATACAGTTGGAAGCGTATCTCGTGTTTTTCTGCAGTCAATGCTAAGCGAAGCACACTTCTTTGGGTTAAATGTCAGTCCTGCCCACTTGGCTGCATCCCCAGCCACTCTCAAAAGACGTCGTAGAGCCAATTCATTTTTAGCTGCTAAAACAAAGTCATCGGCATAGGCCAGTATGGAAATCGATCGACTATGAATTTCAGCCCCACAACTATCACTTAAGTTGGTAATCGCTCTAATGATTGGCTCAATAGCTAGATTAAACAGAATTGGGCTTAGCGGGCACCCTTGTTTCACTCCAGCTTTGAGCTCAATATCATTTGTATAGCCTTGACCTGTTCTAACTCTAGTAACACTTCCATGGTACATGTCAGCTATGATCTCTAGAACGTCTTCAGGTACGCCCAGTTGTCTAAGTGCCTCCTTCATATACTCGTGTGGTACTGACCCAAAGGCATTTGAAAGATCAAGCCAAGCTGCATATACCTCTTTATTGTGCCTTCTGGCGTTGTCAATTATAGATTGCAGGACAAAATTATGCTCTAGGCATCCCTCAAATTCCATGAACCCTTTTTGCATTGGTGAAATGATGTTGTTACTAGATGCCCAGTTCGATAGCCTTCCTCCAGGATTCCTGCATATAGTTTGCTCATAGTTGATCCTAATGTAAGAGGTCGCCAATTGGACAAGTCATCCCTACCACCCTTTCCCTTGTAAATTAGCACAGTTCTTGACTTTTTCCATGCCAGTGGAATTCGTTTTGACTTAAGGCAAATGTTAAAGATCGCACATAATAAGTTGCATTCACTATCTATTTTCTTCAAGAAACTATATTTTATGAAATCTGGCCCAGGCGCTGAGTCTTTCATGCTAAAGAGGCGTGATTTTATCTCCCCTGCTGTAATAGGGCGGGATATATCATCATCTCCAGTAGTTTCCGAATGCAAATTTGGAATTATGTTGGGGGGCGGTGTCCAGTTATAGTCAGGATTATTGAACGAGTCTTTAAAGTAATCTTCACCTTGTTTTGTCTACGCTACAGAATGGTGAAGAACCTTGCATTATTTCCTCAAATGCTTGTTTTTTACTCACCCGGTACAGCTTTTGCAACCGACTTGCATCATTACCATTGAACTGCTGACCTTGTTGCTCTTGGGGGGCAGCTCCCTGTCGCCCATCGATGGTGTCGTCTGCATTTTGATCAGGACTAGGGTTGCGGATGTGCCGCTCGTTTCGCCTTTCTGGAACACCATTACCCCGCTTTCCACCTGCATCAGACCGCGACTTTCCACGGTTGTTACCACGATTTCCAGGTTGCCGATGACGACGTGGTGGTGGCGTACCTCTCATATTATCCTTCTTCTCGTCTGCAAGGGATTGTATTTCTGCAGTAACCTCTGCCATCTCCTCTTCAAATTGGTCCCATCCTTCCTCGTACGCTCTTTCTAGTCGACTTATCCACCTTGCAGATCTGCTTTCTGGGGCCACATCCGCAATATTATCATTAATAGGCTTGATGATATTATCTTGAGTTGGGGAATTGATTTGTGTAGATGAATCCTGTAGTATGGGGCGATTTATGATTTCATTAATTGGTCTGTTTTGTTCTGACACGGAAGAACTCGCAATGTTTAGTGAATCCGAATCAGTTATTTGACTATTAATTGGAGTTGTGTCATTATATTCTGAATCGATATGATCAGAGGAATTGCTGTTGATATCTCCTATTCTTGCATCATCATCATCATCATCATCATCATCATCATCATCATCATCATCATCATCATCATCATCATCATCATCATCATCATCATCATCATCATCATCATCATCATCATCGTCATCATCATCATCATCATCATCAAGGAATAACGGTTGAGGAGAGGGACAATCCAAGCGATGAGTACTAACCATTCTTTCTAAACGCCTTATTGTTTGGCATTTTTCTTTCAACGTAACCATTTAAGATTAATCTATTGTCCATTTGACTAATTTTACTAAAATGATGTATTCGTCAGCTAGAACTCAGTACTGAAGCTAGATAGTAATAATATAATAATAATAATAATAATAATAATAATAATAATAATTTATAAATGACTTATTTTAGTTAGAGTTAAGACAAAAGTAATAATGTATGTAATAGGTACACATGGAAGTACTTGACGTAAGTCCGTACAACATGTTAGCTCCGGTTTTAACCGAGATTTGTATGAAATACATCCAATAAAATAATAATAATAATAATCATAACTCAGTTCCAACTATGTCGGGTTGAGTGGTGGTTTTTCACCATTATCTAGGGCATGAAACTGTAGATACTAAGCTTGCCAGACTCAGTGTTTCTTCCACATCCTCTAACTCCTTCCTCTCCACCAATTTACTCCACTCTCTTCTGTCCTCCCACAGCTTTACTCTTGCCACATGCTCCCACACTTCATCCCGTTTTCCAACGTCTTCTTGAATTATATAATTATAATAATAATAATGATAATAATAATAATAATAATAAACGGTTTATTGTCATAGATCTACATTTTGCGAGAAGCATTTACAGATGTAATGACAAAATACAGAAAATACAGAGAACAATAAAACTTTTAGCTATAAATTAACTAGGGCAACGCCAAAGTCGTTGTTTGACGAGTGAGTGAGCCATGTGTTGAGTACCCGGTAACATTACTTTTCTTCCCCCTACCTTAGGCCTATCTATATAGCCTATGTTAGGCTACAGTTGCGCGTTATGGCCTTACAGTTGACGCGCCCTTATACCAACTAAACTTAAAAACTCTATTATTTATACAAATATAATAATCAATTTTAAATGCAAATGTTCCCGGGTTCTCAACACATGACTCGCTCACTCGTCCAACAACGACTTTGGCGTTTCCCTAGTCTAGATGGCTAAGGCGCCCTTATACCCAATATGTGGGGGACCTGGGTTCAAACCCCCGGTCGGCAAAGATTTTTTAATTTCTGGATTGTATTTTTTAAATTATTTATAACATGTTTTGAAATGCATAACGCAGTATAGTCCATCATCTGTGGCAATACTATGGAAAACATAGCCAGTACGAAATACGTGAAAATATTGCAAGGTTTACTCAATCTACGAGTGGAATTTGGGGGTACCTTGACGTCCAACATTCGATTAACCTTGGACACGGCATTTCACAGCCAGGTAAATAACAAACAAAAAATATCATATCAAAATGAAAACCATTGTCGTTAAAATAATTCCTATACATTTCAACGTATTTTTCAGTTTTTTATTTCTTGCAGGTTTAAATCGCAACAGATTGTGCTCATTTTGTTAGCAGTTCTCAGTTACCTGGTCACGGATGTTTGTTTAAAATTTCAGCTCAGTCTATTTGGCCGTTCGGCCGTATGGGACTGGACAGACAGACATTATGGTAAACTTAGTTCGGCTTGCTTCGCAATTAGATCCATAAAGGAAATAGCAGGGTTAAATGTGGCTAAGATAGTTTATCATTCTAACTTTGAATCTCACCTACGTTATGGAATAGAATTTTGGGGACACTCAGTAAATGTATATACATTATTTAAATTACAAAAAAAGGCAGTGAGAAACATGTGTGGCCTTAAATCATCTAGTTATGTTAAGGCTCACTGCAAGCCGCTATTCATTAAACACAAAATATTAACCCTCTATTCCCTGTATATTTTGGAGGCAACCTCTCTTGTTAAATGCCTTACACATTCAAATAAACCTTCCTTAAACCATGAAGTACACCAGCACAACACTCGTCATAATAAAGACATTCATTCTACACAGTATAGTACGAAGCTAACTCAAAATAACTCTTATGTATATTAATTTTAAACTTTTTAATAAATTGCCAGACCTGATAGCTAATGCAAAAGATCTAATAACATTTCGAAGAAAACTTACAACATTATTGACCCTTAAAGCCTACTACACCATGGAGGAGTTCCTTCAAGACAAAGATCTTGGATTTGACGATAAGAGAGCGATTGAGGCTATTTCAAGTACTGTCGTAGTTTAAATTTAGATGATCAATGTAATGCATTAAATGTTTCATTGTCGGTGCATAACTTCTAGTCATTCAAAGATGTGAAAATATTGTTTTGTTATCTAGGTCTAGCTGAGTATCTGATTAGTTATATTGAGATCACTGAATTTTATTTTATTTCACTATGTTATTGTTTTTATTATAATAATTATTATTATGATATTGTTATTGTGTAAATCAGGCGACACAATCTTCACTGATTGTCTTGGTTTAACATTTACTTGTATACCTGTACTTGTATAATTGTTTAACTTGTCTGAATAAAAATTGAAATTGAAATTGAAATTGAAACATTTAACATTTAACATACAGAATTAATCACGACCAAGGAACCAAGGACCGATCGAGTAGCGTTGTAGACTACGTTCGCTGCGCTCACTCGTCTAATTATTATATAAATAGACAAGAAATATGGTCACGAATTACATAATCGAGTCAAAACTAAACTAAATTATACTACTAATTTATCAACTAAATACTCGTTTATGGAGTAATATGCTTTTGCAATTAGGAACTTTTTTACAGAGTATTTAAATCTGTCTAATGAGCCTATGTTTTTTAGTTCAGTCGGTGGTTTATTAAACAATTTAATGTGTGTGTAATCAGAGTTTGTTTGATTTGAAAATTTTGAAAAATAGTTTACATGTATGTTGTTTTTTAGACGTGTGTCGTGGGTGTGGATATTTTTATTTTTTTGGAAGTGTTTGTATGTTTTTTTTTCTTTTAGGATTGCCTGTAAAATGAACAGACTATAGAGTGTTAAGATATTTAATTTAATGAAGAGAGGTTTACAGTGTGATCTTCGAGACTTGTTTAGCATTGACCGGATTACCTTCTTTTGAATTATAAAAACTTTCTTGGTACTGGGAGAGCAACCCCAGAATTCAATCCCATACCTTATGTGTGCCTCAAAGTTAGAGAAATATACTATATTGGCTGTTGCAATGTTTGCTACAGACTTGATAGATTTGATTGCAAAGTAACCAGAGTTAAGTTTTTTAATTAGCACTTTGATGTGTTCGTGCCATTGAGTTTACTGTCTATTATTAGTCCCACAAAATTTGTTGATGCCCCTACTTTGATTGAGGTATTATTTGTACTATTGAATACTGTTTTTATATCTACCCGTGGGTCTTTGAGAAATTCAACAATTATAGATTTGGTTTCATTTAATAGCAGTTCATTACCGTTGAACCATTCTGTGGCATTAGCAATTTTCATTTCAGATATTTGTTTTAGAGTTGATATGTCATTGGCCATGGCTATTATGTTTGCATCATTGGCAAACATTTCAGAGTTTAGTATATTAAAAAGAAAGTCATTATTTACTACTAGGAAAAGCTCAGTTGGACGCGTTGATAAGCGAGCACGTGCTATAGCTAGACCCACATTGCACATTTTTTTAAATTTTAAAATTTGCGACGTTCGCTGTCCACAGGGCCATGTTTCTAATTAAGCGAGCGTTTCCATTTGACTCTGCCGGAAAAATTAGCCACTGTTTTTTTTTTTGTTTGTTTGTTTGTTTGTTTTTTTTTGTTTTTTTTTGTATGTCTCGCCATAACGTTCGAACGGAGACTCGGATCGAGTTGAAATTTTGACCATCCGCAAGCTTCGTTCTCGATTGAATGCCATTAGTTTTGTGGCAAAATCGTTCAAAAAGTTAAAAAGTTACATTAAAGTTAATCGAAAGTTTTTTTCTAAAACTTAACGGGGACAAAATCTGAGATAGCCAAATCATTTAGAATGTCCGTCCGGTCACGAATATGTTTATTTTATTTTGATCCGATAAGTAGTGTAGATGGAAATTACATTATAACAAAAGTAACGTTGCCATGGCAACGAAAAGACGCGCAAAGTTTCTAATGCACTGACACCTAGAAGTAATCAAAATACTTTCGAGGAAGCAGTCTATTATTTGTCAACAAAGAGTTTAAATAGTTTTCCCAAGGAGTCAAGGTCCTCTAGATGGCGGTGGATTTTATTCACAAAGTAAAGGTTTACACACGGGTTTACCCAAATACCTTGGCAATAATAAATAATATTGGAAACATTGCCCTGTGGACAGCAAACGTCGCAAATTTTAAAATTTAAAAAAATGTGCAATGTGGGTCTAGCTATAGCACGTGCTCGCTTATCAACGCGACCAACTGAGCGTTTCCTAGTATTATTTATTATTGCCAAGGTATTTGGGTAAACCCGTGTGTAAACCTTTACTTTGTGGTTAAAATCCACCGCCATCTAGAGGACCTTGACTCCTTGGGAAAACTATATAAACACTTTGGTGACAAATAATAGACTGCTTCCTCGAAAGTATTTTGATTACTTCTAGGTGGCAGTGCATTAGAAGTTTGCGCTTCTTTTCGTTGCCATGGCAACGTTACTTTTGTTATAATGTAATTTCCATTTACACTACTTATTGGATCAAAATAAAATTAACATATTCGTGACCGGACGGACATTCTAAATGATTTGGCCACCTCAGATTTTGTCGCCGTTTAGTTTGAAAAAAAAACTTTCGATAAACTTTAATGTAACTTTTTAACTTTTTGAACGATTTTGCCACAAAACTAATGGCATTCAATCGAGAACAAAGCTTGCGGATGGTCAAAATTTTAAATCGATCCGATCCTCCGTTCGAACGTTATGGCGAGACATACAAACAAACAAACAAAAAAACAAAAAAACAAAACCAGTGACTAATTTTTCCGGCAGAGTCAAATGGAAACGCTCGCTTAACAATTCAGAAATTAAAAAAGTTCGCCCCAACCGGGAATCGAACCACGGATCTCCCACATTCCAGGTGAGCGTCTTAACCACTAGACTATCAGGACGGGTCTAGTGTCTAGTGGTTAAGACGCTCACCTGGAATGTGGGAGATTCGTGGTTCGATTCCCAGTTGGGGAGGACTTTTTTAATTTCTGAATTGTAGTAAATAATAACAATTACACCTACGGGAGTGTTTCCCGACTAAACAAATCGAGAAATAAAAAGAAAGTCGTTGATAAATATTAGAAAGAATAAAGGACCTACAATTTGAACCCTGAGGAACTCCAACAGAGATATTCTTATTTCCTGAGAGAAACTTGATTTCAGTCCCGACTTCATTAGTGTGGGTTACTTCGACTTTTTGTTGCCTGTTACTAAGATAGGATTTGATAAGAGTTAGCGGGGTGCCTCTGATGCAGTAGTAACTGCATTTGTCCAGTAGGATGTTATGATTCATGCAGTCGAATGCTTTCACAGAAAATTCCTACTACCGGAGTATTTTTTCAAAACAACTAGGAAGCTTCGCAAACGCTTTTTCAGGCGCGTTGTTGGATGAGCGTAATTGTTTAACCCTCTCCCGGTCATATTACACAGGAGAGCAACACAGACACTGTGCAACGCTTTAGGACGCTAGGGCCGGGAGAAGGTTAAAACTAGTGTGTGGGAGGTACAAGTAGAGCAGCACCTAGGAGACAAGTTACACATATGTTAGTGGGAGGTAGGGACATTATTAACCCTCTCCCGGTCATATTACACAGGAGAGCAACACAGACACTGTGCAACGCTTTAGGACGCTAGGGCCGGGAGAAGGTTAAGGGGTTATTTCACTGAAAATGTATGAAAAACCAGCAATTTTGCATTATTATTGTTTTAATTGTTTTTTAAGTTTACTATTTTATTTATTGACTACATTTTATGCTGATATAATGCTAAAAGCATTAAATGAATTTTTTTCTTGAGCGCTGCATGCTATTTTGCAGGGAAAAATGGCTTACCGGTACTGATATTAGGCCTAATCTAGGGCTGTATAGAATGTTATTCGTAACAATTTTAGTCGATTTTAAAGAAGCCAGATTAACAGGTTATAAAGGCCCAGTGAATTCATGTTAAATAAATAAACTGAACCTTTAGGCTATGTTGTACTCAAATTTACCAAAATACAACATAAATAAACATTAATTGCTATTGTCTCAAAACTTTCATTCTAGCACATTTGCTAACATATTTTCCTACTTCTTCTACAGCTTTTAAGATAAAAGGATAATTTATTTGTTAATGTGCGCACATGGGGAGGAGTAAGAAAGGTTGGACGCCCAAGAGATAGATGGAGGGACCAAATAAAATGGAACGTTGAAGAAAGAGGGAAATCATGGGAAAGAATTAATGAAGAAAGACTCTGGGAGGATAGAAAGAAATGGAGAGAACTGGTAGAAATGCCTGTCATAGAAGACATTGAAGTAGATGAGGAGGTGTTGAGCCTGGCTAGCAAACACTGAAAGTCCACAGCCCGAGAAATTGGTGATACGTCACCCCCCGACCTGACTTATGTTGGAACCGGGTGTTTGATTATTATTAATGTGCTCACAAGTCTTATTCTGACAAATTCACTAGACACTTTTTTGACGAGATTTGTAGTTTTTTAATTAAAATATGGGAAATATAGATTTGTTACAAAAATTACAAACTTAAAAAAAAAATGAAAATTGTAAAAGCCTTAGCATTATCGCAGCATCATAGCAAAATCGTAAAATTGCAATTATTAAGAGAAATTATTGATTGATTGCGCTCAAATTTCACACGAATATATTCATTTATAAAATTAAGGTTCTGTGAAAAAATCATTACAATCGGATAAAGCATGTAGGTATAAGTCGAAGAATTTTTTTGAAAATAAAAAAAATCGTAAAATTAGATTTTAATGAGAAATAATTTTTCGATCGATTTTTCGAACCGTGCAGTTCTAAGTTCAGAGATTTTGAAGGTCTCCAGAAAATTTCATCGCAATTAGAGTATCGGTTTAGCCGGAATCGTGTTAACAGACACTCAAAAATACAAACAGAAAAAAAAGAAAAACATTCCGGATTTTTTTCTCTAGTGTAGTGAAATGGAATCTTCGCTTCGCTCGCTACGCTCATCCAATTAACAACAGTTTTAAGAAAACGCTCGATTGTGTTGTGGGTAGATCTATTTGTTCTAAATCCATTTTGGCATTCAGAAATTGAGTTATTCTTTTCGAGAAATGCTACAATACGAGTGTTTAATATAGATTCTAAAATTTTTGAAAATGCGGGTAAAATAGATATTGGTCTGTAGTTTTCTACTAGGGAATTTTTTGCCTTTTTTGTGGAGTGGAATTACTTTGCCCTCCTTTAGTTTTTTTGGGAAAGACACCAGTTTCAATGCAGTTGTTAAAAATAAAACAGAGGATTTGAAATGTTGTGGATACATTTTTTAATCAGTGATATTGGTATGCCGTCTGGCCCACAAGAATGTTTGTTCTTTAATTTTTTAACTATTTCCGATATCTCTTTTTCGGAGGCTGTTGCTAGGAACAATGATTTTTCTGCTTCTTTATTTGACTTTAATAAGTGTTTTCGGTGGCTGTTGTCCTTTTTAAAATACTAGTTAGATTATGGGCAATGTTACAAAAGTAACTATTAAAAACATTAGCAATCGCTAGTGGGTCAGATATTATTTTATGTTGTCGTTGTTGGACACTTTCAAGTTCCATGTTTCCACCTGACCTTCCACTCTTTTTTATGTGCTTTTTGATCACCTCCCATACATTTTTTTATTTATTTTCTGTATTACTGATTTGATAGCTTATCTCCAATCTTTTGGCATGTATTATTATATTTTTAAGAGTTTTTTTGTATTTATTATACGTGTCTCTAATGAATTTACATTTTACTAAAGTGTTGTGATAGTCTATAGAGACAAGGTTTATTTTTCCTCGATACTTTTATGCCATGCGTCAGCCAGGATTGTTGTTTGTATTTATTGTTGAGTTTAATATTCTTGATAGGGAAATGATCATTGAAAGCTATGTTCAAATTTTTGTAGAAAGTGTTCATCTGTTCATTAGGTGTCTGGGCTTCGTTTACGGATGTCCAATCTGTTGTTTCAAGTGTGAGGTTAAATCTATCAATGGTTTTGTTGTTAAATATCTGTTTGGTTATTGATTTCTTACCTAATTGTTTTTTTAAAAGGAACTTTTGCTATCAGAGCATGGTGGTCTGATATGCTATTGTCTATTACCTCTGTGTCACAATCTAATTCTATGTAAGTTATTATGTTGTATATTAATGATGCTGAGTTATGGTACTTGTCTAACCTAGTGGGTACTGTGACTGTATGTGTGAGGTTGAATGAGTCGAGTAGGTTAATGAATTCAATGCTTGTTACATTATCCTTTAAGAGATTGATGTTGAAGTCACTTGTTAGTATAAGTCTTTTTTTGTTACCATGAATGATTTTTGTTAAGACAGATTCTAATTTCTTGAAAAATATATCTGTATTGCCGAGTGGTGACCTATAAACACACATTACTATAATGCCAGACTGTTTATTTTTGTGTCCTTCTGGGAAAAACTCAATAGCTGCCCTACTATCAGAAATATCTAGTCTGTCTATGATGTTGTTAATATATTTATCGATCACCATTATTGCCACACCACCCATCAATAATATTTTCCTGTTAAATGTCGATATCAATTGGTAATTTTGAATGTTTACAACTTCATCCTCTTTCATGTGATGTTTACTTAAGCAAATAATGTCAATAGTCTGTCCTGTGTGGTTTTGTTCGTCAATAAATATTTGTAGTTCTAGGCATTATTTCTTAGGTTTCTGATGTTTTGATGTGCTATAACTATAATTATGTCTGTAAGTGAGTCGTTGTGTATTAGTGATGGTGAAATGTATAGTGCGTTAGTGGATTGGGGGTTATTGATCTTATTTGTGTCAATCTGTGATTTGTCTATGGTGAGTATAGTAGGGGTGGGACTGTCCAAAAAGGGTAAAATGGGTAAGTTAGTTCTTTTAATTCTTGTAGTGTCATGTCTGGGTTGATATCAAATCCCCTGAAGTCTTCATTTAGTGAATCATCTATTGAGAAAGAAGTATAAACAGAGATTTCCAGTGATTTACATACATATACAGAGATTTAACGCTGTACTTTCTCAAGGTGGGAAAACGCTGGTTGACTATCATCAATATAGCCCAATTTGTTCATCTATATTATTTGATTGCTAGAACAGTTATTTTAATTCTAGTTAATTGTAAGTTGCCTTTCAGTGGAGGGTTGACTTCGTTGGCTGTGGCGACTTCTCAATTTTGGTGGGATTGTGGTGAGTGTTTAGAGGAGTGTGTGGACTAATTAGGGACCCTGACTATTTTCTAACGAAGTTCACACTTAGGTAGGAACATTTATTACTCAAATAGTGAGGGGTTTAGCCTTGATAAGTATTTTTAACTTTCAAGATATTTTATTTCTGCATGCGTTTAATTTATGTTATCATTTTAATTAGGCAGTCTAGCTCCAAGTAATTGTCAAATTAACAGAACTTTTGACAAGTTTATTCGGTTGTTTTGGTTTGGTATTTTGTGGGCGCGCCTAACGTGGTAGGCTTTTAAGAAAGTCTGTTGGAATATTTTGAGAGAACCTATTTTAGTATTTTTTTCTGCTTCGATTATGTGTGGGGTGTACAGTAGGTGTGTTTTGTCACAACCTTCCTCATCCCAAAAACTATTTACGTCGCGTCGATGCCCATATATTTAATATGACCAAAATCACAATTTTACCGATTTCACCTGTAAATTTACCGGTAAATTAGGCCTGCCCGAGTTTTAAATTTACGCTAGATCCACATCACTAATATTTTTTTTAGTTTAACGGGTGAATACCCCTTTAGATTACTAGGGTTGCCCAATTTAGTTTAAGTTACACTAGGCCTAAACGTTTAAACCACTCTACTAACCACATTTAAATGTTTTTTTAAACATTTTTATTACAGTAGGCCTAGGCCTAATAGTATATTTTTTAAACATGGTTACAACCGTATCATTGCGTATCACAAGCAAAACCGTGTGTATAGGCCTACTAACATTTTCTAGCGCCAGCAGTGCGTACGGCGCAGCCTATACGCACCACTACACCACTAGTAGCCTACCTATATAGGCATAGGTAGGTAGGCCTAGTCATCAAAAAGTATGTATTTTATAGGCCTAGTCAGTCAGCTTAAATTTACAAATTCATCAATAAAATAAAAGCACTTGTCGAACAGGAATGATTTTACTCCAGATTTAAAAATTATATGCCTGTTTGTATAGCCTAATTTATGAGTTAATGTCTGATGGTAATTTGTTGTAGAGGGCTGAGCATAGAGTCAATAGTCCTTTGGTAAACAGGGATGTGTTGAAAGAGTCGATGATGTGAATATTGTTTAGGGAGCGAGTGCCATGGTAATGAATTTGTGAATTGCGGGAAACCATTCCGGATTATTGTGAACAAAAGAGTACATGAAGCCTACACCATTCCGGATTATTGTGAACAAAAGAGTACATGAAGCCTACACAGATTTGCCTAAGGATATATGGAAGAGTCCTTATTCAAATCTACATCTTTAGGCATAGCCTACTTCCCAGCATATAATTCAACCAAAGTTATATAAACTGATATACCAACACCAGGAAAACAAAACTATTGCCTAATTAGTAATTAAGCCTTTGCTTTCCTAACAATAGACCCTAGGCCTATTTAGTTTAAATAATATTATAGGCTTAAACTAGGTAGGACTAGGAGTAAGTTACTTACCTTTGTTTCTGTTGTGTAATTGG
The DNA here is from genome assembly GCA_024449915.1 of Sweltsa coloradensis. Taxonomy (NCBI): domain Eukaryota; kingdom Metazoa; phylum Arthropoda; class Insecta; order Plecoptera; family Chloroperlidae; genus Sweltsa; species Sweltsa coloradensis. The sequence continues at coordinate 586,605 of JAMZAV010000332.1, forward strand.
AGGATACTGACTAAATTTTGCATCTATTGCAATGAAATTGGCTTTGCTTAAGCTCATTTTAATACCTTCAAGCTTACTTTGAAAATTATGTTTTGTCAGTACACAATTCATGATTCCTGAAGAAGAAATAAAAAGAGTGTACAAAAGTGTAAAATAGCAATAAGCTGCAGGCCAGACTAAAATAAAGCCATAGGCCTACTTACTAAGGAAGATCGGCAAGGGTTGCAGAGAGACTAGGGACGTGTCCGATTGCTTGAAAAACGTGGCTTATTCTTATTCTCATTCTCAATTTGACAGCATCAATCATAGGTCATCGACCTTTAGAGTTGCAAAGGGAGGGGGTGCGAAATCATACGTAGGCCTATAAAACATTGGTGAGACCTGTAATGGATTGGCAGCCCAATCCTATGCAGGAAGCAGGATCTGTTTGGGATCCATATTATTGAGATGGAGATAATTAATAAATAAATAAATAAATAAATAAATAAATAAATAAATAAATAAATAAATTGCATTTAGAGTCTACCCACTCAGTTAGGGCCTAGCCTATATAACTGATTTTCAGTGGGGGACAGTAAATCAAAGCGACCAAGCCAACCCTGTAGGCCCCGACGCAATCGACGAGAGAGCGATAACCAACAAAAGATCGATATTTTTAATAGGAAATATAGCAATCAGTGGCATGGACAGTGCGAACACCGCGGATCTATGCCTGAATCAACAAGGCCGATTCAGAACAACTCTGAATTTATTATGGGCTTTGTTGCTACGACGGCTCCAAAGTCACTGTTTACAAACTCCTAAGACAAGATCTGATGGACATAAGTCCAAATCAGAAGTTAAAAAACTTTTGACTTTCGCGGGAATCGAATCCTGGACCTACTGCATAGGGAACCACAAGTCTAACGCGGGAAGCGAGTTCGGTGCATTGGAAGAGAATGTCCTCATAAGAATAGCATTGGGCTAATTTTAAAACGCTTGTATCTTTTGAACGAGAAGTATTTAAGAAATATCATTCACATTACGTCATTAATCATTCTTTTCTTCAACTATCACATGTAGTAGAATATTAATACCATGTTTAGAATTTAAATGAGTTCGAGTTTAACAAGATGATGTTTGCATTTTTCATCTGCGTCGCGCGCCGATCCTCCGTGATTGGCTGTTGAATCGAAGAAACAAACATGTCGGACAGCCGAGCTCGCCGTGCACTTGGATGCTGTACGTGCAAAGCTGCTCCTCGCTAGTCGGCCGTGCGCATGCGTTAGTTCTCTCCAGTGTTGGGTAAGATACTTTTTTTAAGTATCTAGGTATAGGTAAAGATACTTTGGTTGAAATGTATCTAGATACAGGTAAAGATACAAGATACTTACAAAAAGTATCTGTAGATACAAGGTACTTTTTAAAACGGAACTATGGGTTGACCGGAGGTCATTAGTGAAAATATGTTGAAAAATTTAACTAATGAAACATAACACTGTACGCCATTATTCCTTGTATTCGAAAAGGTTTCCGTTTAGGTTTGTTTGTGATTGTAATCCTTACCTACTTTACTTATGATTTGTGGTAATGTTTTCCATATTTTAAATGTACGATATGCTAGATACATAATTTATACAGGTGTCAAAACTTGTGATTTTTAAGCAAATGGAAGTCTCTCTCATGAATATCCAGCTAGGCTTCGGTTTAAAGTGGGCTCAATATTATTTGTTTCAATAATTAAATTGTTCTGCCAGTTTTCAGAACCAAATTAATTTTATTTTGATTAATTCACACAATTTATGCACAAGTTCACAACATACCTATAGGTATGTTAAGTTAGGTAGGTACAAAATGTAAGAATCAACATTGGAACTATGCCTATATAAATAGATTTGGCATAGTTCCAATGTTGATTGTTGATTCTTACATTTTGTTCTTTAATACCAACAATGTTTCGAACATATCATCTGTTAACCTATTTCTAGGTGGAGTTAGAATTTGCCCGCCTACGGCAAAATCGTGTTGTACTCAAGAAAAATATGTTTAACTAAGGATATTTGTGATGGGAGCTTATATCTTTACTTTTATCTTGAAGATATGACAAAGTTTCCATCTGACTTGTAGCAATGCTGTTGTTGAGGGATACATTGTTAGAACCGCTGGGCTCATAAAAAAACGGAAAAACGTCTCGTTTTCGTCCACGGTGCCTCCTAGAACATTCTCCAATTTCCTTCGCTCTTTCTTCTTTTGATGTTTGCACTTTCTCTGCTTCTGATAAAATTACATTTTTGCATGCTTCATACACGACGACACGTCTCCCTGATTTGTGATTGACAACCACTTCAATTTGAAGAATGGAATGGTTATTGTAGCCAGAATATATGGGTTGCATTGGAAGTGAGTTAAATCTAAAATGTTGATGTATCTGTTGTCAATGTCTTGAAGGATGGCTGCTTTCAAAGGAGAACAATATTTAGAATGAGTTAAATTAGTTTGCTTCAACTGAAACATAAATATATATATATATATATATATATATATAGTTTAGATTGGAGAAGGGTTGACAGGTTGGGAAAGCATAGAGAACATAAAGCCCAGCCTGAAGGGCTGGGGGCGACAAAACTTTTCACCTGCTGATGACAACTGTAGCTAATTTAAAGTTGTTACCTTAATCCACGACGCGTTTCGTCCTTCTGGGACTCTTCAGGCGGATGGTGGCCACTAAAAATCAGCTAACTACATGCAACCAAAACTCACAACACATAACCAAACCTGTGGTAGGGCCACGCAAAAAGTAAATTCTGCAAGCATGTTGTCATCATCAGCAAGGTTACTTCACACACCATTCATACTGGGGCACACAGTCAGCACAGACAGTAAGGGGGCTTCCCTCCCAACTCTGGTGCTCAGGAGACAAGAAATCCATGACTTACCCTGGATTCGAACCAGGACCCTTGGCAACAAGAGAAAAGCTGCCCCTCCTGCTGTTGCTGGGCAAGGGTGCCTCTTCATTCATACAAAGAGAAAAGGTTAGAGAAAGGAAGGGTGGAAAGTCACAACACAGCACAACCAGTGAGGGGGCTTCCCTCCTAGACTCTGGTGCTTGGGCGACAAAAGAACCATGTCTTACCCTGGATTTGAACCAAGGCCCGTGGCAACGAGAGAGGCTGACCTACTAATTGTGACTGGGATTCGAAAACGAAAGGAAACAAGACTACAAATTGCAAGCTCTTGGCTATAGCACAGGTACACGTGCTATATTAGCTCTTGGCTGCAGATGAAGAGGTTGAAGGAAAAGACGAGTAGGGTCTAACAGGTTCATCACCTGCTAGGGCCCCCCAGCAGGACAAGGAGTCACACTTGTTATGAACAAGGAAATCACGGACCCACCAGAGGGTGTAGAGTAGGCTCCCCCATCTCGACCCCATAGGTGAAGAAAGATGGAAAGTGATAGGTGTCAAATGACTTGGTTGTTCAATTAGTTTGGAAAAGGCCAAATGGCTAGTTTAGTTTAGATTGGAGAAGGGTTGACAGGTTGGGAAAGCATAGAGAACATAAAGCCCAGCCTGAAGGGCTGGGGGCGACAAAACTTTTCACCTGCTGATGACAACTGTAGCTAATTTAAAGTTGTTACCTTAATCCACAACGCGTTTCGTCCTTCTGGGACTCTTCAGGCGGATGGTGGCCACTAAAAATCAGCTAACTACATGCAACCAAAACTCACAACACATAACCAAACCTGTGGTAGGGCCTATATATATAGGCCTATATATAAAAAATAAAATAAATACAAATAAAAATATATAATATATAGGGTAAAATATACCCTATAGGTAACAATTTTTTTTTGCCCCGGAGACAATCAAGAGCAATCGCAAGAGGTTCCATTACAGTGGCATATTCAGTCAAAACTTAAATTTCTACATTTCAAAATTTTGGTTTTGAAGCTGTTTCCAGACTGCTAGTAATTGTTGTTTAAAGGAAAGAAGCTTTTGAATTGCATCGAAGGTTGAGTTCCAACGTGTTGGACAACGAACTTTTAACTTGCCCCCACAAAGTTCTTCAACAATATCAGCACATTTTGTGGATCGGTGAACAGTATTCCAAATGGCACATGCTTTTGCCATGATGAGTTATGGATCCTTATATTGCACATCAACTTTTGCTTTAGCAGCATCAGTAGTAGCAATGTTTGTAAATTCGACGATCGCTAGCATTTTCTTTTTAAAGATTGAATAAACTTGAAAAAGTACCTTTTTACCTATGTATCTGAAAAAGCTATAGATACACTGTAAAAAGAATAGAGATATAGATACAGGTACAATAAATTATAAGTATCTAGGTATAAGTAAAGGTACACAAAATGTATCTAGATACAGTATTTAGATACAAGTTGATTGATTGATTGGGTATTGCTAAACGTCTCATATTTATGCACTTTGGCTAATCGAGACGATCTAGATACAAGTACCTAGATACTCCACAACACTGGTTCTCTCTCTTTTCTACCGTGTGTCTGTTTCCATTGAATCGCTCCAAAACGCGAAACATACATGTGTTTCAACAACGTTTATTCAAATTCTGTTGCGACTTTTATAAATTAAATGCATCAAATGTGTTAAGAAAAGATTGGTGATTAACGTACTGTGAATGATATTTCTTAAATACTTCTCGTTCAATAGATACAAGCGTTTTAAAAATAGCCCAATGCTATTCTTATGGGGACATTCTCTTCCAATGCACTGAACTCGCTTCCCGCGTTAGACTTGTGGTTCCCTATTGGAAGCAGATACGCTAACCACAAGACCAACGAGCCACACAAATTAATAAGATAAGAGAGGATTGGAGAATTGGTTACAATGATATGATGATGATATGATATTTATTGGTATTGTCATAGATATGTACATAATTCATGTAGATAATTAGACCCAATTTAAAACAAGATACATACAATATGCATTTTTACGTACCTAACCTTAAAATTTAAAAATAATATAAAATAGTACTTGCAAGTCAGTTATACATAATGGTTTGTTACCCATCTTAAATGCTTTCTACATAATTACTATATACAATGTGCAAATGCTGTAATAAGAATAAAATGTAAGTAGGGCTACTATATAAAAAAATCTGACAGTACTGCTTACTTAGCTACAGGTTGTCCTCCAGGTATTCCCTTATAGAGTAGGCCTAGTAGGCTTTATCTTTTAAGAATTTTAATTTTTCTACTTTATATTTAAAATTTGTAATGGTTGTACATGCTTTTGTACTTATTTATTTTTGAATGTTGTAAATGCTGAAATGGCAGACTTTGGAATGCGGACCGAGAGAATATAGATATAGCCCCAGGTGAAAAATCTTGCCAAGATCTTGGCAAGAAGATCTTGTATTTTTCTTGCCAAGATCTTGCCAAGATTATATAAGAACTTGCCAAGATCTTGTATAATCTTGGCAAGATCTTGTATAGGCCTAATCTTGACAAGATTGTGGTTGGTCTATTTATGCGGTATGCCTACTTGATGCAATTTTGATACACACTATGCCACCTTATTAGATGTTTATCCGTGGCTTGTTAATCTAGGCCCTGTGAACAAGAACATAAAGCAAGTAGGCTTGCCTGCAGGCTAGGGCCTAGGGTAGGGTGCCCAGATTTACAAACCAAAAAAGTGGGACGAATTTTTGGCGGTTGTAGCTGGGGTCTGGGGCGAAGCCCCAGCCGCCGGAGGGCTCTTCGCCAAAGGCGAAATTTTTTTTCACCATATTACAATTATTTTGTCATGTTTTAACTGAAAAATGGTAACTCGGGGGAAAACCTTAATGGATAATTACTATAGAAAATGTTGCTTTGCAGATCGTACAAAACACTTTGTCATTATCAATCAATCAATTGAAAACACACGGCATTTTGTGTACGGAAAAAACCATCTCGTAAAAGTGAGGTTATGAAGTAAAAATATGTTTTCAAATCAAAATTAGCTTTCTCACCATTTAATTGCTGCTAATAATAATTAAATATCGAATTGCGAACTATATACAACCAAGAAATTGTACTGAATATCTATCTGTTTGAATACTAGCGACATTTCATCACCAACTACGTGACGTCACTTCCGACTATCGAGTCGACTATAGGCAAGCAGAATCGCACAAAAAGTCGATTTCAGACGCACCATGACTACATTCGTCTTGACTTGTGTGTGAGGGAGAAACAAGCAAGCTGGCACCTGTCGGTGGGACGCTGGTAGTAGCAATTATGACAAAGGAGAGTGCCAGTGAGCTCCCGGGCCGGTTGGGATCAGTGGTTTGGATACGAGAGGTAGGAAGCGGAAAGTTTGAATAATGCATTTTGCATTTTCAACAAAAAGCGGGACAAAAGTGCGTCCCGCCAGGTAGTGTGGCGGGACACGGGACACACAGTTGAAAATCGGTACTGTCCCGCCAAAAGCCGGACGTCTGGGCACCCTAGCCTAGGGCAAAGACAGGCCTAGGCCTAGTGCCCACCTTATTAGATATTTATCCATGGCTTGTTAATCTAGGCCCTGTGAACAAGAACATAAAGCAAGTAGGCTTGCCTACAGGCTAGGGCAAACACAGGCCTAGACCTATAGTGCAAGGTATAATACTTTTAGTCAACTGTCATCTAAGCCTACTACCTTGGCTACAAGTAGTGGTTGTAAATACTCACATAGTCAGAGGTCTGTAAAAGACATGGCAACTATCTGTAGCTATTTAAATGTGTATGTGGCCTTTGCCTACGATGTAGACCAGGTCTATTATCAAATGTCTACTCTAGTTCTAAATAAACTGAAACAGTGAGACAGCACAAATGCAGGCTTGCATGGCTTGTTTGATGATGACTGATGAGGTTCAAGATTAGGGTTGCCATAAGTGCTGGTGCAAAAAAGAGGACATTACAAATAAATATGCCACAGCATGGACTCTGAACACAATTAACATGTTTTGTTGTTCTTGTGTGAGCTTCTAAATCTAGACTTCCTTTGTTTGCAATAGAGATGAAAGTACCATTACTATACATATAAGACACTCGGCTTCCCAGTCATATCTACCTTTCTTAAAAGATGGATACTTTTCACCGAGCTTGTCAGAAAACTTGCATTTACGCTTAGACATAGCGCGAAACTTGGCACTGCGACAGCCGTCCGGCCTCACGGCAATAAGGGAGCAAGGCCAAGGCTGTACTGCCACCCGAACGGAGCGTCGGAGATGTCTTGCACGTACGTATCTGACCGCTGACTACGTTAACCATGCCGTGCCGTGCCAGCAGCGTCATCGAATAGTGTACGTATGGTCTGATTGTTGTGATAAATGTAGCTGCGCCCGTAGTTACACAAAAACCCGGACATTTCACGCTTTTATGAAAAAGCCGCCCGGACGCATAGACGGCATACGAAAAAGAGGACATGTCCGGGTTTAACCGGACGTATGGTAACCCTATTCAAGATGCTAACACCAGGTGGCAGATTTTGACAAGATCTTGTCTATATCTTGTTTCTAACCAACTTCTTGCCAAGATCTTAACGAGAATATTCTTGAATATTAGGTTTTTAAGCATAAGCCCGCTTTAAGGACATAGTTATTGATTCATAGCAGTTGTCGAAAAAGTTTGCCCCGACTGGGGTTCGAACCCAGAACCTCCGGGTTAACGTGCCATAGCTTTACCAATTAAGCTACCGGGACCACAGAACAAACCTTTAGGAAACTACTATTTGTTGCGACTGTTTGATTTGACAACTACATTGCAGTCTTCTGTTGGATTTATGTCATGAAAGTCAACAGTCACAACAAATAGTAGTTTCGTAAAGGTTTGTTATGTGGTCCCGGTAGCTTAATTGGTAAAGCTATGGCACGTTAAACCGGAGGTTCTGGGTTCGAACCCCAGTCGGAGCAAACTTTTTCGACAACTGCTATGAATCAATAACGAGAATATTCTTGTTAAGAATCTTGCCAAGATCTTGCCAAGAATATTCTTGTCAAGAATCTTGGCAAGAAATAGACAAGATCTTATTTCAATGCAAGATCTTACTTATTACAAGTTGTTGTCAAGATCTTGCAAGATCTTACAAGATCTTGACAAGAATTTTCACCAGGGAGGCCTTGGCCTAGCTAGACCTTATTCCTTTTTGGGTAGGCCTAGTAGGCCCTAGGAGCCTAGGGGTAGACCTAGCCTAGATTGGAAGGTACTTCTTTGATTGGTATCACCTACCCCTACTTTTTAACAAGGGGAAACATAGGTTAGGGGGAGGGGGGGGGGGGCGAAACGCGTATGTTTTAATAACTAGGCCGCTTTGCGAACAGTTTTTTAGTCGCGTTGATGGATGAGCTTTTTTTAAGTATTTAGTAGCCTATGCGTGGGATCTCTTTACTTCAAGTTCCTTTGCAAAATCAGTTTTGTTAAATAAATTAGAATAATTTTTATAAAGTAGGTATTACTAATTAGTAATTACTACGGTCACTGCCTCCTAGGAGCCACGAGGAGGCCGTGATTTGGAGGCCCGAAGACTTGCTTTTTGAACGCATTGTAGGTGATTGTCAAGTTTCTATTGTTATGTACTTGATTGTTAAAATTATATAACTGATAGGTACCTCAAAAAATGTATATGAAAACCTTTATTTCTATGGATTCTGGCCAACTTTTCCAAAGCCCGCTTTGAGGACATTATTAGTCAATGATAGCAGTTGTAATAAAAGTATAATTATCATAGATGTCAACAGTCACAACAAATAGAGGTCAATCAATCAATCAGAAAAATGTTTATTCACAAGAAAATGCTTATTACATGGTTACATGGCTTATTTATAACACAAGTTAATCAATACAATAAAAGCTCATAGTTGAGGTCAAAATAATAACAATAATGAATGATGAAACAAATAATCTATGAGTGAAATGACAATAGTAATGAAATAAAATTCTATAAATGCATTATCATTTGAGAAGCCACAAAGCATAATGCTCGTGTGTGGGCAATTACAGGACATATTAAGTACATTGTTCATAATCAACAAGATGATGGCTAGAGTAATTACTTAGTTAAATAGAGAAGAAAAAGTAAGTGCAAGTAAGTGCAAGGAAGCAAATGTGAATGGTTACCCTAATCCTTAATATTAATTCACATTTTCACATTTAATAATAAATTAAATTTAATAATAAATTAATAATGAAGGTGTCTTATGTCTCAGTAGCTCAATTGGTAGAGCTGGCGCGTTAAGCTAGAGCAGGGGTCGGCAACCTTTTGCAATGTGCGTGCCAAAATGATGTTAAAATTTTTAACTGTATTGTTCGCGTGCCAGTACAAATTTTACGAGACAAAATGTTGATTGTTGGTTATTCTTGAAACACATTTTGAAGATGCTAGTGTAGTTACAGATTATCTCAAAATCACTGGCGGTCATTTGGCAAAAAACAGGTGTTGCCTGGTTGTATTATAACTCGCAAGGAGGTAGGCCCGGGTTTCTGGGGTCTGGGGCGAAGCCCCAGCCGCCGGAGGCACTTGTCGCCGAAGGCGAAAATTTATTTGAAGATACCTCAGGTTTGGTGGTCTAAAACTCGTTTTAGAGCGAATTTCAACCCCCGGATCAAGGGAAACATAAAGCCAATTTTCCATTGATTATTAGGCCTACCATTATCTTAACTGAAAGTCAATCGTCAGTCTACGTGGAAGTGATACATACTCATGTTGAGGTTACGTGTAGTACAATTTAAAATACAAGTTTGACATCTTCTGCATTGCAGGCATTTGTGGTTAAAATAAGTATTTTTAATTACATACCTAACTTATTATCTAAAATCACAAAATTAGTCCCTCTCTTCACACCATTATTTGAAAAGTCTTTCAACCGACGGCAAATATGACTGACTGATTTCAGATCTTGAATGCATTTCAAATCAGCGCTAAAAATGTTTACTGCCCGAGCACTTATTTTTATTTTCATTTCTATATGTAAGCCGTAAATTAAAAGACTTATAACCTCACTCAATCTCTCAATTTTAGGTTACATCCGTGTCAACTATATTCATCAATGCAATACAAATAACTTATTTGTTAATATTGTAACGCTTGTCGTTGAACCACTCAGCGAGAGCGAACATTGGGATGCCGAATTAGTGTGTTGGGTTGGCGGAGAGAGGGGTGGGGAACTCACTATACTTACGAGTACCGACAATATTTCTTTGTCAGTTCCGTGTGGGGTTGACCTGCGCAAAATTGTTTTGGTAAAAATTAAAAATATGGCAGAGAATTTATTTGCCAAACGGTGAGGGCCTTTTTGTTGTATTCCATAATAGATTGGTAGTTTCACCAAGATTAAGCATCTATTCGATGCTAGATTATGCTCCTTATTTGCTATTTGTGGCTGCGTAATTATTGTTTCGCATTATTTATTTCTGGAAGCATAATTAATTTATAACTGTTAAACACAGCCGAGTACATTATAACGTGTTTCTGATCGATTTCAAACCAAACGCATGCTGTGTTTAATAATACATTTGCGTGTTTTTACCTGGAAATACTTGGTTAAATGAAAGTTGCGTTTAAATCAAGATACATAAAGATTCCACAATTTGTAAGGCTCACCTATAACAGGAGTCTTCGGTCTGCATATAGTACGAATGTTTTATCACTTTTCGTAAATAAAATATCACATAATAAATTCACGCATCGCACACACAGCACAAACACTCAGCACTCGGGACAGTAAAGTGGACACAGATACTTGCACCGGAGAAGTTCAAACCATACTAACCTTCTAAAACGAAATTGTTATTTCATCCCTTAAAATAAACTGAAAATATAATGATTTTATTGTGTGGGTAGGGCCAGTTTCCCGGCTCACTTAAAAACATTAAAATTTAAACACATGGCAAAACCGTTCTTTGAACATAGTATTATAGTGGGAGAATGAGGGAGCCCGGCCAACTCGGTTCATTCAATCGAACCGGACGACCCACTTAGCACCTCATTTTAAATCGATTTAGACCGAGAACAGCAAGTTAATCTTGTAATCTCTCGTAAATCGCTATCATAATATTAAACATATAATTTTTTGATCTCGGAAGATGCAACAGGTGTTCCAATGCACCAGATGCAACACCTGAATGACCGCCAGTGCTCAAAATCCTGTATTTCATGTTTCTCGTTCAGTGCTTTTAGTTTTGGAAAATATTTACACTTTTTTGAATCAATGTCAGTTGTGAAAATTTCCAATTTTTTACAAAAAGACTTCCATTCCTCGAAAGCACACAAAACGTTTATCTTTTTGCCCTGAATACGTTTGTTCAGTTCATTGAGATTTGTTGTAATGTCTGTTAAGAACATTAACTTCGACAGCCAAACTGGATCATTGAGTTCTGGGTAATCCGCTTCTATCTCGTCAAGAAAAACAATAATTACATCAAGACACTCGACGAACCGATCCAAAACTTTCCCTGCACTGAGCCACCGAACAGCATGCAATGAAGTAATTGTATTGCATTGTATTTATTAGCCTCGTTTAGTTCATATATATTAATATATAAAATATATAAAATACTGAACATTTGAGTTGTCATTAATTTATAAAAGTTTTCAAAACACCAAAACTATTAAAAATAACTAAGAGAGTGTTCATGCAGAATTGGCAAAAAAACTTTATAAAACTGCGTGCTTTGGGAGAGTCGATCTAAATTGCTCTACAGAATAATAACATTTATCTAAAAGCATGGCTTTGAGTTCTTTCTTAAAACGAGTACAATCTTTGATATTCCTGATTTGTAACGGTACAGAATTGTAAAGGTTTGTGCCCGACACTGCAAGCCCTTTTTGTCTCATTGATAGCTAACACTTTGGTGCCCTTAGTTTATCCTTATTCCTAGTATTTAAATTATGAAAATCTGAATTACCGGTATTAGTAAAGAGGTGAAGATTTTTGTGAACAAAAATTACTATTTCATAAATGTATACACAGGGCATGGGTAAAATGCATAGGTAGTCGTTTGAACAGAGGTCTGCAGCTAGTACGGTAGCCAGACTTAGTTATTGATCTTATGGCTTTCTTCTGTAAAATAAATATTTTGTTGCTGTCAGTTGAATCCCCCCAAAGAGCAATTCCGCAAGTCATTACTGCGTGAAAGTATGAAAAATACATCGATCTTAAAGAGGTGTCGTTTACCATTCGGTTGAGTTTTTTTAGTATAAAACATGCAGTTGCTAGCTTAGGTGTAAGTTTTTTAATATGCAATTTCCAGCTTATGTTACTATCTAAAAGCAATCCTAGAAAATTTGCATCTTTTGATACTGGAATTTTGTCCGAGGCGTCCGTTCCATCATTAAAAATGTTAATATCTACTAAAAATTCGCTTTTGTTCGTATGAAAGTTAGCCAGTACCGTTTTCGCGTTATTGAGAGAAAGATCATTAACTTTAAACCACTCGTCATTTTCTTTAGTAGAACTGTTGGCTGATCGTTCCAGTCCCTCTCTGCATGAGCTAAGACACGACTACTGTCATCCGCAAATTGGACTAAAAGCCCCGAAGACACATTTAATGGTAAATTGTTTGTATGCAAATTAAACATGATTGGTCCTAAAATGGACCCCTGAGGAACTCCTGTCTTTATTGTGCACCAATCTGACCTCACTGTTTCTTCCACATTTGCCTCCTTATTATGGTAGCTAATATCGACACACTGTTGTCTTCAGCCAAATAAGACTGAAACCATTTCTGTGTAACACCACGTATACCATAAAAGTCCATTTTTAGAAGAAGTGTCACATGATTGATAGTATCAAAAGCTTTCGAAAGGTCAAAGAAAAGCCCAAGGACTTTCTCGCCTTTATCCAGAGATTTTAAAATTTCCTCTGTCAAAGAAAAAGCAGCTGTGAGTGTAGATCTGCCTTTCATGAAACCATTTTGATTGGGATTAATTATTTTATTTGTGTTTAGAAAACTATATATATGTAGCCTCTTATGCATTACTTTTTCTAGCACTTTAGAGAAAATTGGTAGGATCGATATAGGTCTATAATTTTTTGCACAAGTTTTGTCACCTTTTTTAAAAATAGGAATGGTTCTCGTGTATTTTTTAAACCACTTTGGAAACAACCCTGTCTGCAAGGAATTGTTGCATTTTACTGTTAAAAGAGGAAGAGCAACGAACTTGGCCACACGTTTAACTACCATTTGATTAATTCCGAAAATATCGACTGTGCTCGTGCTTTTAATATTTTTAATTATTTCTTTAAAGCGCCGATGAACCAATTTGCAGATCGGGCAATGATAGAATTTTCTTTCTTGATAACAGTTTTCATCACTTCTTGTAAGTAGGCATCAGAGATTTTTGCACACAAATTTTCTTGATGAATAACACAGTGGAAGGAAAGGAGTGGCCTTTGTAATTCCTTTCTAGCAGCTTCACAAATCCCATGTGTTTCCCTCTCATTGACGGGGCACCGTCAGTCGTGACTGAAAACAACTTTTCTTTGAGGTTTAGTTTATTGGTATCACTAAACTGCACAAACTTACTAACTGCCTCTATCACATCAAATTCCTTTTGTCGTCCCAGTCATTTGAACATAGTTCTTCATACATTTATAGCCATATTGTTTCCTACATGAAAGCGCGCAACAATGGCCAGTTGAGCGACGTCATAGTTGTCAGTGCTCTTATCCAATGCCAAACTCAACACATTATATTTTTGTAAATCATGTTGAACTTTGCTGTCAACATTTCTAGCCATTTCTTCAATGCGCCTTTGAACTGTTCGAGCCAACAGAGGAAAGGTCCTGAATGCGCGATAAAATTTTGTCTTTGTTAGTAAAATCTTGAAACAACTCCTTGGAACACTGATAAAACGCATCCTTTAAGAAATCGCCATCAGTAAATGGTTATCCCGCTTTCGCAATCGCTAATGACACATAACTTGCTGTTGTGCAATATGAACCGTCTCGTCTACTAAAATAAAATTCAGATTTTTAAAATGAAATAGTAGGCCTACCAATCTAATGTTTTTCATGAAATATTAATATTTTAAAATTTTTTGTCAGGCCAAGGCGAGTGCCACAGGGAATGGCTTGGCGTGCCACGCGTGGCACGCGTGCCAAAGGTTGCCGACCCCTGAGCTAGAGGTTCTGGGTTCGATCCCCAGTCGGGGCATACTTTTATTACAACTGCTATCATTGACTAATAATAATAATAATAATGTTGATAATAAAACTGATAAACTGAACAAAACACGGTTAAAAATTAATGCACAGCACTCACCCGCTGCGTAATATTTCGGTGACATCCATCACCTTCCTCGGACGCGAGTATCCAGTATCCTCGCGTCCGAGGAAGGTGATGGATGTCACCGAAATATTACGCAGCGGGTGAGTGTTGTGCATTAATTTTTAACCGTGTTTTGTTCAGTTTTATCAGTTTTATTATCATTCTCCGGTTAACAAGTCCTGGTGGTTTATTAATAATGTTGATATTGTAAAATATTAAATATACGAGCTTTGCGCCCCCCCCCCCCCTACCCTACTTTTACCCAACATCGCAGTGTTAAAAAGTTGGGGTAGGTCGTAGGCCTAGGCCTAGCTAGGCCGGTACTTCTTCGGTTGGGACGGGACAATTTTTCAACTCAGTTTTTCTCGAATAAAAACAACGAAACACCACTTGAAAATGAAGATCAACTCATTATTAACGATTTATTAATACTAGGGGAGATTGGGGTAATTAGGAACAAATTTGTGTAAGTTGACCTATGATCTCAATTTACATATAACTAGAAAAACATGTTATAAATGTTTTAGTGGTATCAAATACATTGAAACATTGGCTTTCTTAATAAAATTAAATATTTTGCATTCATGTGTTATTTTAGATGCAATGATTTTTTTTCTACACGCGCATATTGTTCCTTATTACCCCAACATTTTGGGGCAATAAGGAACAAGCATTATAAGAAGCAAGGTAGGTGCATTAAAAATACATGGGGCAAATAGGAACATAGGTATTTGTAGTATAATTAAGTAGCAAAAGAATTCATCTTGATATCTTGCTTATTGACAAAGTTAGAACAGATGCAAATTGTAGTATTTTTTTTAATAGCTAGAAACATGACATTACAGTTTTTTTTAAACTGTAATTTTTGTCTTAAAACTACACAAAGCTTCTCATAGCATGATGTTAATATTTAAAAAAAGTATTTGTATCATGAAAAATTACAAATATAGAAATTGTTATGCATGAATTACTGTTTAATAGGAAAAATATACACTTTTTAAGTGGGGGCAATAAGGAACACTTCCCTCACATTTAATTTATTAACCCAGATTTTCATCAGGGCCTACTTGTTGTGTTTTAAACTTTTCCCAAAATGATTGAATTATTTTTGGATCTGGTTCTAAATTAAATTTAGTGACCCCAATGAGCTTAATTGGGCCTAGGAAAAGATTTGCCTCTTGAATGATGTCAAAGTCATCCCTCAAGGGCCAAGCAAAGATATTACCTCTACGCTCTAGGAATTTTACTTCAATTTCCAGTGGTTGATGATTGTGGATTCTTATTACCCTACCTGCATGACGAGACATGTTTGTTCCCATTTACCCCTATGATATGGGAGACCGTATGAAAATCCGGCCGTCATAGAGTGCGCTGCGAGCGGTGAAGTTCACTCTATTGAAGTGGGCGCGCGCACTCGCCATCTAAATACACGCGCAAACTGTCAACAGGAATCTCATTGCTCCAAACATTCACATATATTATGTGTTTTTTTAGTGTGGACTTATGTCTATGCACATTTAAAAAGTTATTCAACATGAGATATTGTTGTGTGCCTAAATGCAACAACCGTAAAGGAGGCAATAAGTTTCCAAAAGATACAAGTAAACGTACTTAGTGGTTAGTAGCAATACGTCTTGACAAATGGTTACCCACTAATCACAGTGTTGTTTGCCACCTTCACTTCAAAGAAGACGATTACAAACAGTCTAATTATTAGTATGGTATTTATATTGCGGCACTGTTTGCTATATTTTCTATTAAAAATATCGATCTTTGGTTGGTTATCGCTCACTCGTAGATTACGTCGGAGTCTTCAAGGTTGGCTTGGTCGCTTTGGTTTACTGTCCCCCACTGAAAATCAGTTATATGACTGAGTGGGTAGGCTCTAAATACGAATTTAAATATTTATTTATAGTAAGTATGGTAAGTAATCGCCTACTTGGTCCAGACTTGGCTGACAATCCAGTAGGTGTATGCATGCATCACAACTTTTAAATGGGTATTCACCCGCTAAACTCAAAAAATATATTTCATTCAGGCTCACTAGTTATAAATTTAGAAATTGACAGAAAAAATATTGGGTCGACCATGACCCCTCAAAAAAATGTCAAAGTTAATATTTTTCGAGCTAGGTCCCATATGTAAAAATCTGCCATAAGAAATAAGATTGGGTCGATTTTTATGCCCCGTGACCTTGGAGGATTTTGATCCAAAAACATATTGGCCATTATTGACGTACTCGACAGTCTTTTCTGGAAGTACTCTTTATTTTGTTTTGTAATTTGGGCAAGTGGTTCGGTCAAAGTATGCTGATTACCAAGAAGAGTTATGATGTTGGAATGCATATTTTTACGTGTTTTTTTTTTTTTTTTTTTTTTACAAAAGGCTAATTTTCGCAAATTCGCAAATCTCTGGATTTAAAAAAATCTTTAAAATCACAGTTACAAGATATAACTTTTTAAACGGTTATTTTAGTGTAGTATTAGGCTATGCTATAGAATATGTGGCAAAAAATATTTTTTGGGGTAATAGCCCCTTTCAGGCCTGAAACATTAACTATAATAAGCTTAAATTTCATCTTACCTCTCAACTAACTCTGATTTGCGTCCACTTGTCCGTGCTTTTCTTTCTTTTTAAGGCGGATTTATACAAAAACTTAACACTAACACTTAGGGGTTTAGGTTCTGTAAGGTACACGTAGAAAAGTAGGCACAAAGAATTTAGGCCAAGTTAATGTCAGTTGTCTTCTATAAGTTCTTTGCAGAGTGAACAGAGAGAACTTAGATTAAAGAAGGATTCGCAGGTTAAAATAAAGATTATTATTAATAATATAATTTTTCCAATCGATGTTGATAATTATTTACATATATTATTATTTATTATTTACAACTAAATAAGTATCAAAACATGTTCCTTTTTTTATATTCGATTCATTCATAAATTGCATTTAATATCCATTTTATTTGTTATCAAATTTGTTGAGTACTTAATGCATTGTTGGAATATTACTATATTTTCAAATATTTACTTAAATGTAGTTCATTGTTGTGTCTGCATCTATGTAATTAGATTTATTTAGTTTTCCTCCTTTGTAAATCAGTTTTTAAAACTGAATAGGATAGACGTTAAATAAATAAATAAAAATATAAAAATATGCAAATAATGCTCCAAGTCCTGCCAATTATATATTTATTACGGAAGAGTAGATGACTGTAGTGGCGTAGGAACCGGGGTGGGGTGATACACTTATACAATTCGACGGTCACCTTGGTAAAACGAATATGTTTGCCTGTATGCTTCGTCATTACATAAAAAATAGGTTAAAATTTACCAAAAATGGGCCACTCCAAGTTAATTTTTTGAGTTTTTAAATTGCAGATAGTTGCTGTATAACATTATTTACAAAGTCCACGTGCAGTTAAACATACGAAATAACTCTGGGCTTGGGCCCAGACCCCGGCTGCCGCCCACAAGATCTGCTAAAAAAATTAACCCCCCCCCCTCCCCCCCAAACTTTCAAAACGTTCCTATACGCGCCTGGTTGACTGTATAGTAGTCAAGCCTTTCAAAGTAGATGTTAGTTTGACTCAACTTTTTCGTACGTAAGCATAAGGTTTTGTTGTTCAACTTTCTTACGCATTAAAACAGTGTCTTATGCGGTAAAAGTATGTATTACAAGTACAACTAGCGCATTTGTGTGAACGCCAGTACGTGTTCCCCATGTTCCAACATTACGACAACGCGTTAAAACCTTATGCTTACGTCTTATATTTTTGTGTGGATCCGCCTTTAACAACATTTTTAACCGCGGTAAGGTTCAACTACCATAGTTAGCCGCCATCTTTTACAGTCAGGTGAACCTCACCGCTCGCAGCGCTACTGGTGGTGAAACGTCATACGGTCCCCCATAGCATTAGCCTACACTATATGACTCATTCCTATTTTCCCCTAGTATTCCTATTTACCCCTCATGGGTGTTCCCTTTTACCCCAAAAATTAAATTTTTGGGGCAAATAGGAATTACCCCCTACTTTTAGGAGAGGAAAGAGATAAAAAATTACAAAAATCAAAATAAGGCACTCTCATATGTAAGCAGTAAAATAAGCATACAGTCTTTACTACAATTAATTCTTATAAGAAAGGAAAATTTGATTTTTAAAACATTGTTGGATGAGCAAAGCGAAGACTTCAATTTCACTGACCCCCCAAAAAATTTAGCTCGGGTGTTTTTTTTGTTTTTCCGTCTGTTTGTTCGCTCTCTACCGGGCAAACGGCATATGCGATCTTGATGAAAATTTGACACGACCTCCGTTTTCTCTGAACTTAGACTTGCTACATTTTTGGGTACAATCGAAGAAATATTTCTCATGAATATCGTACTTTTACGATTTTTTTTTAGTGCGATATTTTCGTGACATTTGGGCCGATTTTGACCAAACGGGTGGGGCTACAACGTTCATATTTCACATGGACATTAAGGTAATGGTGATGTATTGCTTTCTGAAAGAAAAAAATGAAAAATTTTGCCAGAATCTATAGAAATAGCTTTTAATATAAGTTTTTTGATTTTTTGTGCGATATTTTCGTGCTATTTGGGCCAATTCTGACCAAACGGGTGGGGCAACAACGTTCATATTATACATGGACATTAAGGTTATGGTGATGTAGTACCTTTTGAAAGAAAAAGTTGAAAAAGTTAGCCAGAATCCATAGAAATAAAGCTTTTAATAAAAAAAATTACGGTAAATAATACCAATTGACAAGAAACAAAAGAAACTTGACAACATTCACCTACAATGCGTAGGCAGCAAAACAAAGCACTTGCAAAAGTAAAGATATTCCACGCAAACTAAAAACTTTAAAAAGCTCATCCATCAACGCGGCGGGACTTTAGCGTTTTCCTAGTTAGAAACATTTTACACTTTTTTTTGCAGTACCTTACAAGAGTCCTAAAAACACCAATCAAAAGTTATTGTTTTCAGTAGAATTGATTACATTATCAAAGAAGAAGGTATGTTCCTTACCAAACAATTTTTCATAAAAATTTAGGGGAGAGGGTGCATAAATGGGACGGTTCATAAATGGGACAGTGGCTATATCTAATCAGCTGATTTTTTCTTAATTTAGCTTTTTTACCAAAAGTTGGCAGCAGTGGTACTGCTTCTTCATAAACAAAAATTATAAAGATGGCCAACAATTTCTAATTGTTATTCCACTTTGGTTTTTTGCTACCTCCAAAGTAGAAATTCCTTCCAAGACAATAAAATAAAAAATAGACATAAGACCTTGTGAAATTTGAAGATGCCATTCTGGAACTTTTAATTGAGACACTGGAAAGAAGAAATAATTCTGGTTTCATCATTATCTTACCTATTTTTTAGGCCAAATGGACATGTTGTCAACAATGCTTGAGGTTCATAAATGGGACATGGATGCAGGTTGCTAAATGGGACATTTGCTAAATGCTTGATTATGGATAAATAATGGTTATCAGAGCCAATGTATCACATTATAATTTATTTAAGGCCTAACTGAAGGCCCTTCACCCACATAGCTGCCCCATAAAGTAGGCCTAGGCTACCCAGGCCTGAACTAAGCCAATAGGCCCAAGCCCTAGCCTAGGCCATAGACCTAAACCAACCATCTAAGAGTAGCTAGGCTAAGGCCTATAGACCCTATCAAGTAGGCTAGGCCCAGGCCTACCATAGGCCCTAACTATGTCTAGGGCTCACATCAAGTAGGCAGGCTTACAAATTTTCATCCGGAATGGTAGTGAGAAAAACATCAACTTTGTGGGGCGAATTACGGGGAAAAAAGCGAGGACATTTTTCAATGTCAATTCTTACGTAGAAAAAACGCAGGTGGTAGCAGCTTCTTCTACCCTAAGCAAGAAGACATTTCTGATGTTCATAAAGAACAAATATTGAAACGTCTGCCACAGACAGTTAGAAATAAAGGAGGCGGGACTGCCCGGACCAAGTCGTTCTTGTTTTTGCAATGGACTTTGTGAAGTTTGAGGGGGTTAATGGTGTAGTTAAATAGCCTTGAGCTTACAAAATGATAATGTTTTGTATTTAAAATAAAATAAATAAGATGATGTTTTTAGAATGCTTAATGGATGGTTATTTCTGTGATTTTTAGGACTGTCCCATTTAACAACCACATGGTTCATAAATGGGACACATGCCGACTTTCTAATTTGCACCTGTACGGTTATTAAAAAGAATAGTTCGTGAACAACAAAATCTGAAATTTATGTCTAAAGGGTGGCTATTAAAGTTGGCTATTTCAAATTTTTGAAAAAAAACATAATTTGAGGAAATAATAATTAAAATGTGAAAAGTGTCCCATTTATGCACCCTCTCCCCTACATCTTCAAATTTCTTAATTAGGCCTAGAGGGCTTGTTCCCAATTACCCCAATTCCTTATTACCCCAATCTCCTAGACACTCAGAAAATATACCAATAACATAGGCCTATGAAAACATTAACACAGATTGAACACAAACACTCGTTCATTTCACTGTCCGTTCGTCGACCATTTTGGATATCTTGATTCTTATTTTTAGACGAGTGAGCGCAGCAAAACGAAGTCTATAACGCTACTCGATCGGACCTTCTCGTGACTGTGTCCAATGTATGTCTGTCATACGGCCGAACGGCCAAATAGATTGAGCTGAAATTTTTAACACACATCCGTGACCAGGTAACTGAGAACTGCTAACAAAATGAGCAATATCGGTTGCGATTTAAGCTCACAAGAAAAAAAATGTGAAAAATTTGAACTAAGATTGCAAATGTTTAAAATACCCATAAGTAAAATAGAAACAGCCTGTGAAAGTTTGCAATCAGATGAACCAAGTAAATGTTTTATTATTATTTTGTTTTCATTTCTTCTGTCATTCTGTAAATGATGCTGGGCCATTGCTGGCTATCAAGGATACTATTATACACTTCGTTTGGGCTGGTGATGATCTACAAGAAACAGTGCGACGTATTTTATCTCGCAAACATCAGCTGGTAAGTAGGGTAGCCTAGTATATTACTTTCCGAAACTAGAATGCGAGCTCTGGCAGTCGTTGTCGGGGACCCCCATATTCTCTGACGACCTTCCCAACGACGACGACCAGGACAAAACGAACGATGACAAAGACGATGACGACCACGACGCGAGAACCCTCCCTTTTCTTTCACCTTTACCCGTGGCTATTTCTGACCAGCACCAGCATGGGATTTTCCTCCCTATATCCTCTAGGTAACTGTAAGAGTGGTGATTTTTGACCTAGCGGTTGTCGCACCCTTAATCCAAACTAAAACTAAATTGGGACGTATGGGACCAGCTTTTTCATAATAGGACGACGACAAACGGTTGACGCACCCTGAAACCAAAAAACTATAAACCACTTTCTCTGTTTGCCTAGGCCTAAATATTTTATTTTTTTGGGTTTATTTGGATTAAGGACGCAACAACCGTTAGGTCATAATGCACGACTCTAGCCTAGGGGATGGGGAGGAGTGGCCCATGCTGGTCAGAACCAGCCATGGGTAAAGGGAGGAAGGGGGATTTCTCACGTCATGGTCGTCATTGTCTTTGTCATCGTTCGTTGTGTCATTGTCACCGTCGTCGGGGAGGTCGTCAAGGGAAGGGGGAGGTGTCCCCGACGACGATTGCCAGAGCTCACCTCTGGTTTTGGGGAGTATAGTATACTTCCCTCTTATTAGCTGATGTTTGCGAGGTGGACCTTTTCTCTTGAATCGCCTTTTACGATTAGCAGAGCAATGCTCTGGCTGGGCCAATTCTACCCCGAACCCAGACGGAATCGTCTTTAATTTTTCATACATTGACGCTGGAGGAAGTAGGCCCTACCTGTTCTAAGGGTCATACATCGGCCGTTCCATTTAGCCTGGGGTGAAGCCTATCTGTTCAACAAGGGTCTGTGACCACAAATGTTTGTATAAAGATTATACTAGGGAAACGCCAAAGTCGTTGTTAGACGAGTGAGTGAGCCATGTGTTTAGTCACCACATTACACACACATTACTTTTCTTCCCCCTACCTTAGACCTCCCTAGCCTATCATTGGCTAAAGTGGCGCATTATGGCCGGACAGTTGACGTGCCCTGCCCTTAAACTTAAAAACTTAAAAACCCTATTATTTATACCACAATATAATTACCTAACTTAAATCCAAGGTAATTATGCCGTACACGGTTTTCCGAGAAAAAAGATGAAAAAATTTACTTACCATATTCCAGTGTGTGTAATTAATGTTCCTTAATTCATTTTCAGGTACCGCATTATGGTTTTTAATTTTGTAAACAATGTTTTTCATCTTTTCACTAGTGGAAATTGAGCCGTCATTTGTGCGTCCACATACTACATCGCCATGTTGATTTGGAAAGCGTGATCTCCTCTGACACGTCTCTACCGCTGCGTACGCAGCGTAAAAAAGTATTTTTGTTTCAAATCGCGACGTTAAAGGTTAAAAAAGGTATTTTTGTTTAAAATAGCGACGTTAAAGGTTTTGAAGGTTTGTTTTATTAGTACAATTTCTAAAAATACCTTTTTTAACCCTTAACGTCGCTATTTTAAACGCTATTTAAAAAAAAAAATAGGTACCTTTTTTAACCTTTAACGTCGCTATTTTAAACAAAAATACTCTCTTACGCTGCGTACGCAGCGGAAGAGACGTAGCGGAGGAGATAGCGCTTTCCAAACCAGTATGGCGGCCTACGTACAGTACGTACAGTGACAGCACAATTTACACAGGTAAAAAGACGAAAAACATTAGTAACAGTGAAAAGATCGTAGTGCGGTAGCTGAAAATGAATTAGGGACTATCAATTACACATACTGTGAAAAGCTGGAAACATTTTAGGCCTATGCATTTTTTCTCGGAAAACCGTGTACGGCATAATTACCAAATCCAATTAATGTTCACGGGTACTCAACACGTGGCTCTCTCACTCGTCTAACAACGACTTTGGCGTTTTTCTAGTAGTAGTACTTAGTGTAGGGCTACCAACCTTTTTCACTAAAATACTCCACCCACAAAACCTTTATTTTTTTATAGGCCTAATATAAATCTCAAATTATGAAATATAAATAATTTCAAGTGGTTTTTCGTTGTTTTTAATGGAGAAAAACTGAGTTGAAAAATTGTCCCATCCCAACCGAAAGAGTAGGCCTAGGCCTAGGCTAGGCCTAGGCTAGGACTAAGAAGTGCCAATTGGGTAGGCCTAGGCTAGGATTGCAAGGGAAAGTTTATATAGATTTGAATTTCGTCTAAGGGTTTAGGAAAAGAGAAATTCTGCCACCGAGTGAAATAAACTAAAAAAGCGAGAGTTTTACAACATAACCTAAAAATTTATGGAAGCCTCCTAGGCCTAGCCTAGTAGGCAGGAGGTAGGGGCCCAAGGCATAGACCTGGGCTAAAAACAACAAGTTTTTAAGGGCTTACTAACCTTACTTCTCTGTTGGCCTAGGCCTAACTCTGATTAAACAAGATTTATAATAACAACAAACTTAGGACGCATGTACATCCATAGCGGCCATGCCCAAGGATTCGATTCGTTGCCGCCTTGCCGGTTCCGGTTGGGAATCGTTCGTTTTACGCAGTTCCTACAACTGCTAGAGAACTCCCGACCATGGTGGTCAATGCTACGCAAAGCTTATGTACGTCATTGATGGTGGTACCATCGAGCTTATATAATATATAATATAATAATATATATATATAAAAATATAAGCTCGATGGGTGGTACATAGATTTCACTGCCCGAATTTTGTGATCGCATAATGCAACGCGCACAGAATGCGCGACGTGTCAGGTGATAGTCACGTGACGTAGAACTTACAAGATGGCGGCCTTGAGGACCAATCAGATGGCTTGAATTCGGAAATTCGAATGTTCCGCCTACGGATCTGAATGCACGGCCTTCAATAAAGTGTAAACACACCGCCATCTCTCGAGGTATTAGAGTCGATAAAGAAGTTTGGAAAAACTTCTTTATCGACTTTCTTGTCACGTGACTACCACCTGTCACGTCGCGATCCTGGCGGCGTCTGTCTGAACTGCGTGCATTAAGCGACCACAAAAATAGCATTGCTGGATACGCAAGTGAAATCTCCCGACTGACGCGCGCAAACGCTTTTTCAGGCGCGTTGTTGGATGAGCGTAATTTTTTTTAAACGAAAAAAGCGTAAAATTGCGATTTTCATGAGAAATTATTTTTCGATTGCGCTCAAAATTCACACTAATAAATTAATTTATAAAATAAAGGTTCTGTATAAAATCGTTACAATCGGATAAAGCATGTAGGTGTTATAACTTTATAAGTCAAAGAAATGTAAAATAAAAAATAAAAAAACGTAAAATTGAGATTTTCATGAAAAACTATTTTTTGATTGCGCTCAAATTTCACACGAATATATTTGGATGAGCGTAGCGAAGATTCCATTTCACTACACTGGAGAAAAAAATCCGGAATGTTTTTTTTTCTTTTTTCTTTCTTTCTGTATTTTTGGCTGTTTGTTAACACGATTCCGGCTAAACCAATACTCCAATTGCGATGAAATTTTATGGGGGCCTTCGAAATCTCTGAACTTAGAACTGCCACGTTTTTGAGCGCAATCGAAAAATTATTTCTAATGAAAATCACAAATTTACGATTTTTTTCGATTTTTAAAAAAGTTCTTCGACTTATAACATCTACATGCTTAATCCGATTTTAATGATTTTTTTACAGAACCTTAATATTATGAATTAAGATATTCGTGTGAAATTTGAGAACAATCGAAAAATTATTTCTCATGAAAATCGAAATTTTACGGGTTTTTTCTTTTTTTAAACAATTCTTTCACTTATAACACCTACATGCTTTATCCTATTGTAATGATTTTTTTACAGAACCTTAATTTTATCAATTATTATATTCGTGTAAAATTTGAGCGCAATCGAATAATTATTTGTTATGAAAATAGCAATTTTACGATTTTTTTCTTTTTTTAAAAATAAAAGAATAAAGTTAATTTTTTATTTAATTTAATTTAATTTAAAAAAAATCGACTCAGTAATAATTTTTTCACAAAACAACAGAAAATCTGCATAACACATGGCAGGTCAATGCACCAATTACGCTCATCCAACAACGCGGCGGGACTTAAGCGTTTTCCTAGTAATTTTCATGAAAGAAAGGTTCTGTGAAAAAATTATTACAATCGGATAAAGCATGTAGGTGTTATGAGTCAAAGAATGTTTAAAAAAATCGAAAAAATCATAAAATTGTGATTTTCACCAAAAATTATTTTTCGATTGCGCTCAAATTTCACACGAATATATAAATTCATAAAATTAAGGTTCTGTGAAAAAATCATTACAATCGGATAAAGCATGTCGGTGTTATCTGTCGAAGAAAGTTTAAAAAAATAAAAAAAATCGTAAAATTGCAATTTTCATGAGAGATAATTTTTTTATTGCGCTCGAATTTCACACGAATAATTATATAAATTCATAAAATAAAGGTTCTGTGAAAAAATTTTTACATTCGGATAAAGCGTGTAGGTGTAGGTGGTGTAGTCGAAGAATTTTTTTAAAAATCGAAAAAAAATCGTAAAATTACGATTTTCATGAGAAATAATTTTTCGATTGCGCTCAAAAACGTGGCAGTTCTTGGTTCAGAGATTTCGAAGGCCTCCATAAAATTTCATCGTAATTGGAGTATCGGTTTAGCCGGAATCGTGCTAACAGACACACAATAATACAAACAGAAAGAAAGAAAGAAAGAAAGAAAGAAAAAAACATTCTGGATTTTTTCTCCAGTGTAGTGAAATGGAATCTTCGCTTCGCTTGCTACGCTCATCCAATAAATTGAAATATTTGTTGAAAGTCAAAAAAAGGCGTTATTAATTTTATAAATGTTGGGATGAAAGCTAGAAAATGATCTTCCACTTACTTTCAATTGAGAATAGAATCTCCTTAGCTAAAGGGAACTTCTTTGCTTGAGCGGGGGAGGGGGGGGGGAGTCCAAAATAAAATCATCACGTTTTTCATTAAAATTATCAAAAGGCTAGGCCTAGGGTACTCTATGTACAAAACCTACTGCTAATTTAAGTAAAAAGGACTTTAACCCGAAAAGTACTTTCGTAATAGCAACGTTTAAGGTTTTGAAGGATTTTTGTTACTAAAACAGCAAAAAGATTATTCTATTTTGGACCCCCCCCAAGTCCAACCGAAGAAGTTCCAGCTAAATAAGTTCTATACTCTAAAGGTCATACCTTTGTGTGTTATATTATATTCGTTATGCACCAGGAAAACGCCAAAGTGGTTGTTAGACGAGTGAGTGAGCCATTGTGTTATACCCTCCACCCGGTACATTCCCTTTCTTTTCTTCCCCCTACCTAAGGCCTCCCAAGCCTATCGTAGGCTAGAGTGGCGCATTATGGCCTTACAGTTGACGCGCCCTTATACCAACTAAACTTAAAAACCATATTATTTATACCAACATAATTATCAAACTTGAATGCAAATGTTCCCG
The DNA here is from genome assembly GCA_024449915.1 of Sweltsa coloradensis. Classification (NCBI taxonomy): domain Eukaryota; kingdom Metazoa; phylum Arthropoda; class Insecta; order Plecoptera; family Chloroperlidae; genus Sweltsa; species Sweltsa coloradensis. The sequence continues at coordinate 613,389 of JAMZAV010000332.1, forward strand.
GGTACTCAACACATGACTCGCTCACTCATCTATATACCCAAAAAGTGGAAGACCTGGGTTCAAACTCCTGGTCGGGAAAGATTTTGTAATTTTTAGATTGTTGGATGAGCGAAGCGAAGACTTCAATTCCACCGACCCCCCAAAAAATTTAGCTCGGGTGTTTTTTTTGTTTTTTTTTCTGTCTGTTTGTTCGCTCTCTACCGGGCAAACGGCATATGCGATCTGGATGAAAATTGGAGAGGACCTTCGAAATCTCTGAACTTACTTGCTACGTTTTTGGGTACAATCGAAGAAATATTTCTCATGAATATCGTACTTTTACGATTTTTTTCGACTTTTAGTGCGATATTTTCATGACATTTGGGCCGATTCTGACCAAACGGGTGGGGCTACAATGTTCATATTTCACATGGACATTAAGGTAATGGTGATGTATTGCTTTTTGAAAGAAAAAGTTGAAAAAGTTAGCCAGAATCCATTGTATAAAGGTTTTAATATGAGTTTTTTTAGGTTTAAAATTACAATTTACAAGTAACAATAGAAACTTGACAACAATCACCAACAATGCGTTCAAAAGGCACTTGATAAGTAAATAGATCCCACGCAAACTAAAAACTTACAAAAAAGCTCATCCATCAACGCGACGGGACTTTCGCGTTTTCCTAGTAAATATAAATTATTAAACATGTTTTAAAATGCATATAACGCAGTGTAGTCTACCATCTGTGACAATACTATGGAGAACATAGCCAGTACAAATACGTGTAAAGATTGCAAGGTTTACTCAATCTCCTACAGGAATTTAGGCATATTTTGAGCGTGCAAGATTCAACACACCTTGGGCACATTTTCACAGCCTGACAAAAATAACAATTTTTTTTTCAAAAACAAAACCATTATTGTTAAAAATAATTCCTACCCATTCGCAACCTATTTTTCAATTTATTATTTCTTGTAGGTTTAAATCACAATGAATATAGTTGATTTTGTTTGCAGTTCTTAGTAAACTTGTACCGAATGTCTGTATCAAATTTCGGCACTCTTTCGGATGGTGTGCCCCAACTTTTCAACACTTGTTTTTTTCAATGAAAATATACGCACCCGAAATCCTTTCCGTTACAAAACTACTTACATTAGGTTAGTCGACCTTTCCGCCTAGTTACCTGCCGCGCTAGTTTTAGGATATTTTTGATAAGAGCGCACCCGAAATCCTTTCTGTTAGTTTTTAAAAGTTGGGGCACACCATCCAAAAGAGTACCAAAATTTCAGTGCAATCTGTTCAGCGATTCGGCTGATTTTCGACATACACACACACTCACAGAATCACGGAAGTGCCATATTTCTTGAATTGTATCCTCAGTCGCTCCGCTCCCTAGTCTAGCCAATATTCAACGACTTTGCAATTGCTTGTAAGCAGAGTCAGCGGAAAAACTCTCCCCAGTGCAAATACGCCGTACTATTCCAACATCTTTGGGCTACATCATATTTGGGCTATATTAATCTTGTATTGATTTGCTGGTTAGGTGAAAGAACAACCCTAAAAGATTGAACCTATCCATTTTTGTGGTTGTTTTCATTATAAAACTTTGTTACAAAATAAAGTTACTTGCAATTTGCTGCTACTACTTTCAAGATTTGTGTTCATTAGCTTCAAATCAGCTCTAACAGAAAACCATTGACCACGTTCATCATGCAAGCTGGATCCGGACTGGGTTATACAAACTGACCTGAGCCCAGACTGGATTTGTCTAATAAACACCTCGATCCGGACCGAGTTCAGTTCGGTTGAGAAGCTGAGCCGAGCTCGCGGTCTGAAAAATGAGTGATACGCAAGCAATCTTAAATACATGCTAGCGTCAATCTTTCTACATAAGTCATCCAATCGCAGCGACTCATTCCAGTCCGGACTGAGATCGTACCATACCAGTAAAGACTGAAAGCTTTGATAAACGTTAATGAACTGAGATTGAAAATCCAGCCCTGCGAGATAAAAGTAGTATGTTACCAAAATTAGCGTTTTAATACATAGATGTTGTAATATTAGTATTTAAAATATCTAGGAGACTATAAGGGCGCCGCAGCCAAGCCGTGGTGCGCTACACACTCGGGCACCTTATACAGCAAGCAGAGTTGGGGTGATTTCGAAGTGTCACCCAGCCGTCATGGTCATGAAACGTGATGTGAACTTGAAAACTACCAAAATCGAGGGGATTTAGGTACCAGACAACACATGCCAAATTTGGTTGGGGTACAAACATTCCTTCTTGTGAAAAAATGACTTGAAACATGCTCAAAATCACTTTAAGGATGTTAGTTACTGTCTAATTTGTCAGTTTCAATTGCCCAGCGATTCTGACCAAACTGGTGGGGCTACAATGTTCATATTTTACATGGATATTAAGTTATGGTAATGGTGATGTAGTGCTTTTTGAAAGAAAAAGTTGAAAAAGTTTGCTGCAAGGCATCCAAATAAAGGTTTTAATATAAGCCTTTTACAGGCATAATCAACAAGTAACTATAGAGGACTCAAATCACCGAGAGAATGCGCTAGTGTCGCGGGGGCGTAGCACCGTCATGGCCGCCGAGTGAGGATACCTTTGTAAACACCCATATGATCCTACACAAGCACAGTGTAAATATATAAGGTTTTGGGGGAATAGAATAGGTATCATGTGGCTCATTATGAATTCAAAATCTAGTATTTATTTATTTAAAAGTATTTCTAGTATTTATATAGATTTATATCAGCATTTATAATTAAAATACCTACGGATATAGTCTGTCGGGCGCCTGTGAATGTAGACATTGATATAAACTGCTTATTTTTGTGACCGTAGTATTATTCCAGAGTACAAGTCGCGCTAGCGCGCGGCTTGAAGCCGCTACGCGGAGGGCGTGGAAAACCTCGTACTCGGAATACCTCGTAGTTGGAAAACCTCGTTGACGCGACAAAGTCGTGAATCGGTCCGCGTACGGCCGCCATACGATAGTTTTCGGGTGACGTTTGTCGTTTATCCGAAGACCTGTGACAAATTTGTTTTCCGGGACACTTTCAGTACGCCGCCGGACGCTGTCCGCCGCCTCTTAAGTACGGTGCAAAATGATTTTCGAAATTGATAATTTTTACGCCTTTTGTGTAAAATGTGGGAGAAATGTTTTCCTGGGACAATTCCGAGACAAAATATTTTACGGTAAGTCTAAATCTTCGCCTCGTCCGCGCAGATCCGCAAAGCCCAAGATGGACAGGACCAGACATACTGCACATTTTTCATTAATCCTGGACAAAAGTTTTTCCGTGACACTTGTCCGGGTTATCAAAATATGCCCCTCGTCCGTCCGGTACCGTAGAGCTCGAGATGTACCTGATCGTACTGTAATTGTGGAAGATATAATACAAAAGAAAACGTTTATCCACAAAATGACCAACTACTATTTTGAGAATTCAAAAAAATTTTTGGCAACGTTGAAATGAAGGTGTTTCGGGGAATGCGGCCCCCTGACGTAATCGGAAGGAAAAATTAAAATTAAAAATTTTGAAAATGCCCCAAAAAGGGTGACGGAATGCCCTGAGCACTGTTTTGACTTTAAAAATTACCCCTCTAATAAACCACTGCTTCGCTTGACCAATACAGTTCTATAGAGCCCGAGATGAACCCGATCGGACGAAAATTGCCCAAGCTATAAAAGAATCAATGTTTTATTGGATTTTCCAAAAATGACCAACCACTTAAAAAGAAACGAAACTATATTAGTGTTAGGGCCGTAACCTCTGATGCAGCCCACTGGCGCCATTGGAATCGCCTCAAAAATTAAATTGCTTGAAGATATCAATGAAATGTCTTAATTTATATTTCCAAAACACCCCCCCCCCCCCCCCCCCCACACACAACACAAAAAACAGTGTCAGAGGCATCTAGTCAAAACACAAAACAGTCCACGAAATTCGGATTCGTACTGAAAAAGTAATAAATTTCACTGAATAATTAAGGTTATTCTTTATAAAACTCGACTTCCCCCCACCCCATCACTCCTCGCCACTTTGTCATCTCGATTCCCTCGTCGTGTTCGTTGACTTGACTTGCCCCCCCCCCCCAAAGCCCGCCACTGCCCAACCGTAAAGGAAGTCGCTAGTATGAAACATTTATTTCTATTAGTGGAAGTATTAAATTGTCGTCTCGATACTTTGGTTGCACCTAGGCGGGCTAAACCCCACTATTGTTGGAAGTCTATGCTGTCTCGATTGCACTAAGGCTGTCTAAACGCTTCTATGTCATGATGTTATCGATGTGCATGTGCATATGCTGGAGTTTTATATGGACATTCGTTACTGGATTTAAAAAATAGTTTCCCAATCAGAGCCCCCCAACTTCAACCAGACTCAATGCCTGACTTATTACATCACTTCATAGCTAAAAATAGATTTCTTATAATGTAGGCCTAAGTGTTTGTATCTACTGTAGGGAGCCTCTTCAAGCTTACGAACGCACTTTATTAATATGTTGTGATCAGTATAAATTAGCGTAAAAAATTCACTGACGAGAGTATTCAAAATTTTAATGTGCGTTTTTTGCGCCCAGGATCTGGAAACGAATGGTTGAGATGTTGTTGGGCGTAATCGCCAAACCTTAGACGTATTTTATAAGTCAACAAAGGAAATCGAATCGTTGAAGGCATATCCGTTAAATGACGTTTTTCATTTGCATGCATACGAAAAATGACGTTTTTTTTATCGGCCTTGGTTTTACAAACCACGTTTGAGTGCCGTTTTGGCGCTCAGGACATTCGAAATACGAGTCAAAGTAATTTTTTTTAGAAAGTTTGATCTTGTTATAAATTAATGAGACCAACATGGTAGGGACATAAAAGTCGAAATAGGGCCCGTTTTAGGTCATTCAAAAAAAGCATGTGTAAAAGAATGTTGATTTTTCTATGCAAAACCGGACACGCATTGCAATCTTGTCTCCCCCCCCTGTCTACCCTTCAAACGTAGCCAAATACGTGATGTTTGGTATGACAATTTCCGTAAAGATCGGATACAGTGGTTTTTACAATTCTTGAAATTTACAAAAAATATTTACCGTGCTTTTTGTGACCTTGAATGCAAAATTTAACTATCAAAAAGTGTCCCGGACCGAACTCGAAGGCTTCCACCTAACCCGGGTTCGAACACAGGTTCTCAAACCAATTTTATTTACATTCCTTTATTCTTCCGCTACATTAACGAGCCTTTGTCGTTCCAAATCGAACCGAGGAAAACCAAAATTTTAAACTTTTAAAGTTGCACTGCAAAATGTTAAAAAATTTCCAACTTTGCAATTTTTCCCCTCGCAATCGGAAAGAAATATCGGGGCAATTTTGGTTTTAACCCGTTTGCTATTTCATTGGCTTTTGGAATTGTCAAACCTCGGGGCTCTACCGCGCATCTCAAAATTTCAAAAAAATGGAAAATGGAAAATCCAAACAATGTCCGAAAAAAAGAAAACGGTACACATTTTTACCGTCTGGACACCCCGCGTTAACTCCGCACGGGCACTTCACACACGCCGTAAGTGAATTTGAAAATCCAGGATTTTTTAAACATTTTTTTATTTAAACAGCAAATTTAACTTTTTTCGAAATTACGCGCATTTCAAAATGTTCATCATTGCCCCGGCCAAAGTAATGGAACGGTCCTAAAACCCTTGACGGTGCCTGTACCCTGAAAGATTTCGAACGCGCCGGTGTCGTCGGTGTTCGAATGCAAAGCCTACTTTGGGCGCGGCAACCGTGAGAAAACAAAAATATGATTTTTTGAAGCCAAAACGGACACGCACGAAATATTTTGGTCGGTCCATAAACGTGTATACAATGCTACAAAATGGTGCATGTTTGGTATCACGATTATCGCAAAGGTCCAATCTAGGTCGGATAACCATCCGTTAATTTTATAAAAAATGTGTACCATGCGTTTTACGATTTTAAAGGAAAAATCAAACGGTAAAAAAAGTGTCCACAATCGTATTCGAAGGCATCTACTGATCCGGGGTTCGAACCAAGGTCTCAAACTAATTTTATTAAAATACCTCCATCATTCCTCTACATTAATGTGCCTCGGTTAGCGGAAATCAAACCAAGGGAAGGCGATTTTTTTAATTTTTTAAATTACACTGTAAAATTTTCAAAATTTTCCAACTTTGGGATTTTTTTTGCGCATTTTGAAAAAGAAAGTGGGGACAATTTTTTTAAAAACTTGTTACCCAATTCATTGGCTTTTGTAATTGGCAAACTTTGGGGCTCTACCGTGAACCCAAAAATTTCCAAAAATTTGGAACCGGAAAATCCAAACAATGTCCCATAAAAAGATAATGAAATTTTTAAAAAAAAATGTGCTCCAATTGACCGGAGGTTTATTCTATTGTGTACACGTTCAAACAACAAACGACTTTTTGGGAATGCTCCAAGTAATACTATATCCGTTTTTTCTAAAATTTTCTTGCTTCAAAATTTGAAATGTTTTTCGTCGTCCCGGCCAAAGTATGGGAGTTGGTCCGGAACCCTTCACGTTACTCGTACCGGTAGTTGATTTCGAACTCCGTGGCACCGTTCGAGTTTGGGCGCAAAGCATACTTTGGGAACCGGAACCGTGAGTCCAAAAATGTCCCCAAAAACGGGTTTTCGTGATTTCGATTTTTGACCGGAAGCAATTTTTGTCCGGAGTATGTTTATTTTTTTTTCCGGGAACAAATTCGATCCTTGTCGTGGAGGAGCGTCCAAAATGTACGCGTTCATCCCGCTCCTCGGCGGCGAAAACGTCTCGCGTGGCAAAACTCGGTTTCCGCCGCCAGTCCTAGAGTTAACAGACTATAGTTATATAGACAACGTTACAGAGTCCAACATACTTTGAAATAATATTAATAAAATGACTAAATTTATTAATATCAAAGCAAAATATTTAGTTATGTTCTATAATCTATAATAGGCCTAATATGGAATGTAATGCAATATTAGAGTAGCACACAGCGTTTCAATTCAAGCAACACCAATAAAGCCACTCAAGCTTTTGAGAGTGAAGACAATAAAGCAGTAAACAATAAACATTATGCGTTCCTAAATTATTAGAATGCAAAATAAAAAATTACTGGACAAAACACCAATATAAAAGAACAGTTGGGAATAACAAGTCAACATGGTCTTGTGCTTAATTTTCTCGGAATCAATGGTAGCCCAGGTATTAAAATGCAATACTTAAATTTTTTAAACCTTATCACCACACTCTTGAAGGGATTGATTGTTTTAATTGTGATTACGAAAATCCAAATATAAATACTACTATAAACAAAAAACAGGAATTGAAACCCATGGTCTCCCTCTGGCCGGGCGCGGACTATATAATGGGAGTGGTGATTTAATAAGAACTTGATATTCACTATTTATTATAATATCAAAATGCACCAATAATTCAGCCAAACAAATACAAACTGACCGCGGTCTCGGTGGTCTTTTGGGAGGATGGGTTCGATCCCAGCCAAGTTGGTTTGCTAAATCTGGACTTAGCCCATTTATTGTGATACTAATCTAGGGCTACTGATTGTTTTTTAAGCCAAAAATGAATTAGTCTTATCAACTAGGTATGAATGTAATATATTAATATGAAGATCACTCTTTATAAAGATCTCACTGAATTACCTAAGTGAGAGGGAATGTGTTTAGTTTCCGTAATTTCTTGTAGATTCCTTACACGAAATAACGAATCAGTGCATGTGTTCAGTCACTTATCTTCCAATAAGTGGCTTCAGCAAATATACACTCTAATGGCAAGTGGGTAGGTGGATTGTGGACAGATAATATTCAACGTACGAAATGTGTAACTAACAAAATAAATAACAGTAGGTATAGTTGGTTAACCAGTCGGCGTTTGATTACGTTTTCAGTGTCTCCAATGCATTTTTTCACGGAATGAATTATGTTTCTGTTAAAATATGATGTTGAAGACTAGATTCCATGTAGGTGCTGTTTGTTGTGTGCGCGATAGAACATCACAATACTTATCTCAATTAGTTAATTTCTTACGCGCGAGGATAGCATGTGTAGATTCTATCCTCACTAGCGCGTTTCCAGCGTTCGCCGCCAGAGTGGACATGAGAAGATGGAGCGCTCTATAGTTACTTGACAATGATCATTAACATTGTTTACAAAAAGCAAGACTTTGGACCAAAAATAAATAAATCCATATTTAGAGTCTAGCCATTCAGTCACAAAACTGATTTTCAGTGGGGGACAGTAAACCAAAGTGACCAAGCCAACCCTGCAGGCCCAGACGCAATCGACAAGTGAACGATAACCAACCAAAGATCAATATTTTTCATAGGAAATATAGCAATCAGTGGTATGGACAGAGCAAACACCCGCGGATCAACGCCAGAATCAACAAGGCCGATTCAGAACAACTTTAAATTTATTATGTGCCTCGTTGCTAGGACTGCTCCAAAGTCACCGTTTACAAATTCCTAAGACAAGAACAGCTGATGGACTTATCAGAAGTTAAAAAACTTCTGACTTCAACGGAAATCAAACCCTGGACTTTCTGCATTGGAAGCAGGTAGGCTAACCGCAAGACCAACGAGCCATTGGTAATACCATAGCAATCAAATCGACTTTGATAAAATTATTATATTTTTATTTAACAAATAATTTTGCAATGGAACTTGAAAAAGTAATGAGATCCCACACACAACAAAAAACTTGTAAAAATGCAGCCAAACCTTACACAATCAAAAGTAATGAGATCTAAAGAAAATGCCAGACTTGTATATCCTCCTACATTTTCACAATCTTAATACATAAATTCACTTTGCCCTGTGACTGCATCCTATAAAGCTAAGCAAAATTAATTTGCACAAACTTTTATTTTAAATTTATTAGCGAAGCAAAGACTTCAAATTCACCGACCACCTAAAAAAATTAGTTCGGGTGTTGTTTTCCCCCGTCTGTTTGTTTGCTCTCTACCGTGCAAACGGCATATGCGATCTATCTTGATGAAAATTGGAGAGGTCCTTCGAAATCTCTGAACTTTAGATGTGCCACGTTTTTGGGTACAATCAAGAAATATTTCTCATGAATATCATACTTTTACGATTTTTTAAAATTTATTTTTAATGCACTATTTTTGTGATATTTTGGCCGATTCTGGCCAAACGGGTGGGGCTACAACGTTCAAATTTCACAAGGACATTAAGGTAATGGTGATGTATTGCCTTTTGAAAGAAAAAGTTGAAATAGTTAGCCAGAATTCATAGAAATAAAGGTTTTAATGAGTTTTTTTAGGTGTATCAACAAGTAACTATTGAAACTTGACAACAATCACCAACAATGCATTTAAAAAGCAAATCTTCGGGCCTCCAGATATTTTACATTCTATTAATTGCAGCAATTATAATACTATTTTATAAAAATTATCCTAATTTAACAAAAATAATTTTGCAATGGAACTTGAAAGAGTAAAGTGATCCCATGCATACTAAAAACTTAAAAAAAAGCTCACCCATCAACGCGACTAAAGAAAGCGTTTGCAAAGCGGCCTAGTTTAAAACAATAGTTGCAAATAAAATTTTGCCATGCTTTGCAAGAATGCAGTCATAGGGCAAAGTGGATTTATGTATTAAGATTGTGAAAATGTAGGAAAGTACATAAGCTTGGCATTTCTTTTAGATCTCATTGCTTTTGATTGTGTAAGGTTTGGCTGTATTTTTGTTATGTGTGGGGTCTGTAGTTCATTGTTGTGTCTGCATCTATGTTTTTATTAGATTTATTGAGTTGCCCTCCTTTGTAAATCAGTTCTTTTAACTAATAGGATAGACGTTGAATAAATGATTTAAAAAAAAATGGAATTAAAATTAATTACACCTAACTAAGCATAAGAATATAATTTTGATACAGGCATACTCGAAAAATGACATTAAGAAGACGAGAGATCAAGCTATGTTTCATGCAACATTGAACTTGATTGATATTTATAAGATTTTCATAATTCTTAAATAAACATAGTCTTATACCTAGCTCGTGGAGATTCAGTAAACCTTGGTAGGATCCACCACCACCTTGTAGTCAAACATGCAAAAGGAGTCGACATTATATTTGAAGACAAAAGATGTCTTTAGTTAGTGGTTAGCCAATTAAATAGGCCTACTACTGTTTCAGGCTATAAATTGAAAAATTCTTTCTTACAGTCTATGATTGGTGACACTCACAGCGCTACCCAGAGTTCCCGTCACCGTCCGAAAGAAATGCCTAATTGCATTATTATTGAATGGACGAATAACAGTGTTTCATACTACGTTTCAAAATAGGACATATCAAGCTACGATATCTACATCAAAAGAATTGTTTTACAAAAAATAATTGCGATATTCATAATTAATACATTTTATTCTTCATGATGAGTTAATGACATATGTTTAGTTAAAAAAATATACATACTTCAGAGACGTGTAAAAAGAACAAATGACTTAGGATTAATAAGTAAACATTATTTTATGAGTCTAAAAATAATGGTAATTTAAATTTACAGTTAAACATTTGGAGACCATAGACCTACAAGGAAAGCATAATACTTCATAGAAGAATTATTTAACATACACTTACAGAACTACTTACAGGCCTACTAATACTAAACAACAACAAAATAATAATATGCATCACTTTTCTTGAAAATTAACTTTGATATCACTTGTGTCACTTCTTATTATCAAGTGTATGCAGGGTTACTAATTTACAAAATAATTAAATTTATTTAGGAAAAAACAATCAATAATCAATAGTCAAGACTTTTTTTTCCAAAGAGTGCAGTACAAATAGGTAAACCACTGTTGGAGACACAACCATCTATTGTCAACACACTACATACTACAGTAAATAATATAGTTACAGACTTACTGTAGATAGATTCATAGTCACTCATAGAAACCATTAACTAGGTGTTGTGCATGGAGATTATATGACTGAGTATAATGACTATTGAGTAATGACTAATGAGGTCGAGGAATATTTTTACTGAATGTTAAAGGCAATCGACTTCATGATAAGCTGTTGATTATCTCTACCAGTGATGGATGGACATGTCTTGTGTAACACTAGATTCAATTACTACTGGATTACTTTTAGTTAATTCAAACTTCAAAGCAAACTACTCTGCAGCTGAACAGGCATGCCAGAGGTTGGGTCTCAATACAGCACATAACATAGCTCAAATAAGCAGTAGATAATATACTCGTAGTAACTAAATGACGTGATACCTATGTACATAGCCTACTATGGCAAAAAAAAAATACTGAAGAATAATTGTAGTCAAAATCTAGTAATTATTGGTTGTAACCTACCCACAATTTCCATTTTGAAAAGCAGCCAAAGCAAGATTCTCAATTGCTTGAAAAATGATTAAAAATTGAAATTGACAACTTTCATCTCAATTCAAACTAGATGTATCTGCATCCTTAGATATGGGAAGTGTGAAAATTTTGGTTAGCATCCAATCAGTCTTTTTCTCTTCGTGTGAAGTCATCGCGACTTCAGTCTGTACCATAGAAAAGCACTCATGGACAATGACGAGGCCAAAACGATCCTGAAAGCAAAAATAATGCTCTCTACATTATCACTTTCTTTTACAATAAAAAATGTATTTGTTAATCTTGTTTATGTTCAGAGGCAGGTATTTGAGGTAAAAATAAAAGGTAATTTTGGTTTTTGTTATGCAAAAACAGTGAATTGATGGTTAAAATGATTAAAAATCTAGTTGAAAGTGATGTCTCTTTCTAAACTCATATTTTTAAAGCGATTTGCAGGTAACAATAAAAAAATTATAGTTATGAGAATTCCGAGGCAGGCAGTTGTGGTGAACCTTAATGACGTTTTGTTTTAATTTGACTATTTCTTAAAAATTTTGTTTTTTTAGAAGAGTAACTTATGACTTTTTAATCTTTATCATAAGTACCCGTCTCAATCAATGTAGACCTATGTATCAATGAGCAAGAAGTATGCCTCCATAGACAAGAATTGTATAATGAAAAGCAAAATTAAATAAAGTACTAGCAAGCAGGAAAATACAACTGCAATTAAACAAAAGACAATACTAGAAAAAGACAAATTGTTTTGAAGACAACCAATGCAGGCTCCTTTATACGTACCAGGCAAGTGCACAAATTGTAGTGTCCATTGTCGTCGTATTGAATGGCACTATTTTCCATATTACAAACTCCTCTAGTTTTTCTATTACTTCACTCGACGTAAAAAGAGAATTGGTAGCAAGAAGGACTTTCTTTTCAGATAATGGTTGCATATCAATTGTTCCACGCAAATTATTAAGATGGATTTCAAGCACGCTTGTGTTGACTGGTTGACCATCATGTCTTGTCACAACAAGATATTCTGGTCTCTTTGATATGGGCTCGGGACCATCAAAACGCTAAGATACAACAAAAAGCATAAGTTTTTTTCTTTGATACAGGGTGTTTAGGTGATGTATTTTCCTGTTCTTCTATGACAGTGTTAATGAAGTAACTTTGCTCCCTATTTTTGGTAGTCTTGTACCTGTGCTTGTCACTTGTATAATGAATTTTGCCTGTAGTATAGGTCTACAATTTTGTACAGTAGTATGTATACTTACTTTAATTATATTTTGACAATGAAAATTCTGTTTTTTATGGTCTCTTACAATTTAGACCCAATTAAAACATAATGGGGTGTTTCTGTTTTTAGGTTACTTGTCAATTAAATAATAAAATAACACTTCAAAACAACTTCACAACTTTATAATTCATATTCATTCATAATTGGACTATTGGCAGGCCTACCCAGGTAGGTTTGTCCCCGACAAGGGGCAGCCCAGGTAAAGTTCAAGTGCGCTTTAGCCGATGGTTGTAACAAAAATATCAAAGTTTGCACTTTTAAAAACAATATCCAAAAACTCGGTTAATTTAATAGTACTTGACACTAGGGATGGAAAAAACTGGTAGATTATTAAATGTTTAACCACCTGAATTTATCAGTTATTACATTTTGTTTCTATTAACATTTTTCGTTTTATAATTTTTTTGGGGCTGCACAAATTGATAATTCTACGTGCCGTTATTCCGGTGGCCTATTTCTGCGCATACCACCACTTACCATATGGTTTATTTGAGCCCGGGCGATGTTAACTCGGTTCATGTGTCGTTTGACAGAATGAAAATGCTGCTGACTCACTAACGGTTTCGGCTCGTACTTACTGAAAATATGACATACTATTATTAGACTATTGGGTAGGCTTACTCATTGCATAAAGGTTACATGATCTTTGGCAATATTATCTGGCTGTACTGAAAAACGTCAGCAGCTTTTGTAATGGTGTTTTACATTGCAATGCACTCAGTGTGTGCGGGGATGTCATCGTTGTCGACCCTTCTTTAGTACACCAAAAATTACACCGATACATTACATCAGGGTATTTGAAATGTATTTTGGACTGCTAGGCCTAGTAATCCTGTCAAATAAGATTGTATATTGACGCTTGGAGGAAAAAATTGCGATGTCGCTGAATTTTTGCAGAGATCTTCCTTATATAATACTAATCAACATACTAAAACTCCCCTACAATCGGACTAGAGCTTCAGTCGCCATATTGGAAAATGGCGGCCAAAAGGTGTTTGTTATCGAATATCTCCAAATTGGTTTGAGATAGACAAAATATCTCAATAGTAAAAATATTCCCCATTTAATTCCCTAAAAAACAGGTGTCTTCTATAGTTTTGGTAGGGGCAACGGTTACGTCACAAATTCGTGGTTTAAATGTTGCTCATTGGAGTACCAGCTTATTTCCAAATTTTCACGCCCAGCATCAAACAATGCCCGGTAAATCCGTAAGAAATCGATTTAAATACAAAAGGACTTTTGTACGGGGTTCATGAAAGCTTCCATTAGTATTTTTAAAAAACAGGTCTGCAAAATCGAATTTTGCATTTACCCGGAATTTGTGTTTTTCCATTGTTGGCATTTCCTCAAAAATGCCCTTTTTGACTGTCCATTATTAAGCACTTCATAGCATTGGAGGAAAAATTCTTTCTACGCACATTGAAATGACTCAAATAATGATCCGATTACAAGCAAAGTTTAAATCCAATATGGCTGCTAATTCCTAATATCCACAACATCAAAGTGAATTATGTAACAAAAAGAATGTAAAAACAGCACGAAAACAGTATTCATATTGTGAATATTAGGAATTAGCAGCCATATTGGATTTAAACTTTGGTTGTAATCGGATCATTATTTAAGTCATTTCAATGTGCGTAGAAAGAATTTTTCCTCCAATGCTATTTAGTGCTTAATAATGGACAGTAAAATATGGCATTTTTTAGGAAATGCCAAAAATGGGAAAACCCAAATTCCGGGTAAATGCAAAATCCGATTTCGCAGAACTGATTTTTTAAAATACTAATGGAAGCTTTCATGAACCCCGTACAAAAGTCCTTTTGTATATAAATCGATTTCTTACGGATTTACCGGGCATTGTTTGATGCTGGGCGTGAAAATTTGGAAATAAGCTGGTACTCCAATAAGCAACATATAAACCACGATTTTGTGACGTAACCGTTGCCCCTACCAAAACTATAAAAGATACCTGTTTTGTAAAGAATTAAATGGGGAATATTTCTGCCATTGAGATATTTTGTCTATCTCAAACGAATTTGGAGATATTCGATAACAAACACTTTTTGGCCGCCATTTTCCAATATGGCGGCCGAAGCTCCAGTCCGATTGTAGGGGAGTTTTAGTATGTTGATAAGTATCATTTAAGGAAGGTCTCTGCAAAAATTCAGCGACATCACAATTTTTTCCTCCAAAAATTCTTATTTGACAGGATTATAGCCTACTAACTAACAACAATGATCCCTTCACAATTTCCTATCCGCACATACCTAGTTCACCTGAAGAGGGGCTAATTGCACCCTATAACAGGTTTCCCACGATAAAAATTTAAAATTTAAACAATGATCAACAGTTAAAGAGACATCACAAGTGGCAATGTAAGTGGCAGAGTGTCTGTCTGGCTAGTTGTTAAGATATTAATATTATGCATTCAGTAGGAAAGGGCAACAATATGAAATTAAAATATCAACATTGAGAGAAAAAAGTTATTGATTTATTTTTAAAAAAAAATGAGAGATGAGTAAAATACTAAGGATTAATAGTTTTCAATATTTTTTCATTAAAAAACAATATATATATAGGCCTAGGGCCTATATTAATTTGTGGAGATTGTGAGTTAAATCCACCTGCATATAACTAGTGTTGAAGTAGTTATTATGGCGGCGGTGACACAACTGGAGTCAAGTGTGCAGTATGCATTTGTGTGGTGTATGTTGAGTCAAGTAGAGAGGAGATCCTCTACACTGCCTTTGCTTCAAGTCACATTGCAAATGATATCATGTGAATAAGTAAAATTAAAATATCGGTACATAAACAAATAAGTTCATATTTACTACCCAGTCAGTTATATAACTGATTTTCAGTGGGGGATGTTAAATTTAAAGCAGACCAAGCCAAACTTGTTGGCACAGAAATCATCAAAGAGCAAATAATGACCAACTAGAAACAAGTTGGACACAATTCTATCCGTGGGCGGCACCTGAATCTACTATCTTTGCATTTATTGTGCCTTGTTGCTAGGACGGCACTAAAGTCACCGTTTATATATTCCTAAGCAAAGAATTGATGGACATCAATCCACAACAGAAGTTAAAAATATTCTGCCTCTAGCAGGATTTGAATGATGGACCTTTTGCATTGGAAGCAGAGACTCGAACCACAGGACCAACGAGCCCCAAATATCAAACAACAAAGAAAGTAAAAAACAGAGTCAGGCTCTGCCACCATGTGCATATTACCTGGTTCTTTGACGAAAGCACTGGCAAGCAAAGGTTATCAAAGAGGAGTGGGGGAAGATAATACAGGTTGGCTATATTGCCTTCTAGGGTACATGCAAAGAGCATATTATGATTACTGCGGAATGGAGAAACAAGTACTGCAGACAATAGTAGATAAAATATTCACAAACTACAACAATAAAGCTTGTTAATAGTTACCACTCTACTTTTTTATTAACCCTGTAAGTGCCAGGCTTAAGTTATTAGACTTGTAGTACCAGGCTAAAAACATACATTTTGTAGTCATGAATGAAAAGTTATTTTAAAACCAAAGTTATGGTCCGATCATAAAGTTTCATATATCAAAATCTTTGGCATGAACTTAACAATACAATGATATAGGCCTAAGCAAAAACTTTTTTGGAAAAAATGATTCTGAATATATTGAATTAAAATTGTTTGTGATTTTTTCCCCAATTTTACCAGCAATTTGCCATGAAATTACCAATCTGGACAACCAATTTTATACTTCATAAACTATTGTCATGTATGACAACATTTTCACCCAAAACATTTCAAAGAAATTTAGTAAAAAACAAAAGAATTATGAATTTTATAGTACGGTACATATATAATATGTCAGGTTCAACAATGAATTTTGGTTATTTTGAAGTCCAAAAGTGCCAACGTCGATAATATCAACGTTGAAATCGTCACACGAAGATCAGCGTACAGTTTTACAACCTTTTGAAACCGGGGCATTTCACGAAGTACTCAACTACGCTTCTAGATAGCGATACTAGTCGTATTTCAAAAGGTCGACAAAATTGACGCTGGCACTTTGCGTGGCAATTTCAACGTCGACGCTAGCACTTCTCGGGTTAATAGCTTGTATCTGTTTGGCTATAAAATGCACTTGCACTAGAAAGATTTGGGAAACCACCTTTACAGAGTTGCCTTATGCCTAATTGCCTATACTAGTATGTGTAGTACTACTAACCAATCAATAATCTTCCGTATTGCAAAGAAATGCATCATCCTGATGAAGCAATAACCAGTGCAGAACGAGTCCCAACCTGCTTCATGGAATTTATTTCTCTTGGGTGCGTTTGTTTCAGAAAACTCCAGTTGTTCGATGGAAGGTGTAAATGCAGCAAGCTGGAACCCTTGACCTGTCCTGAAGTAATCATACAGCTGCTGTAGCCCATTACTCTCCCATCTAACATTACGGTCCAATAACTCTCGCAGTTCGTAGCTAAGGTACTTTGTGTCGTATATTTGTGGAAACAATGAATTAATGTTCTTCTTGAAATCTTTATATTCAGCTGCAACAAATATCAAATCAAACACTCCACAATTGATAACACTCATTCAATTGATTTAAAAAATAAAATAATTAAGTTGTTCTAAATTCCTTCAAAAGTTAGAGACAGAAAAAGTTGTAAAAAATAAATCTAGAAAAATAGTTAATTAGGTAGCACAAATTCCTGATACTAATAATACTGACAATGACTGAATAATACTGATACTAATAATAATAAGTATTATTATTGATTCATAGCAGTTGTCGTAAAAGTTTGCCCCGACTGGGGTTCGAACCCAGAACCTCCGGCTTAACGTGCCATAGCTCTACCAATTGAGCTACCGGGACCACAGAACAAACCTTTACAAAACTGCAATTTGTTGTGACTGTTGATGTATATTACTAGGAAAACGCTTAAGTCCCGCCGCGTTGTTGGATGAGCGTATATGGTGCATTGAGCTGCCATGTGTTACGCGGATTTTCTGTTGTTCTGTGAAAAATTCATTACTTAGTCGAAGATTTTTTTTAATTAAATTAAATAAAATAAAAAATTAACTTAATTTTTTTAATTAAACTAAATTAAATAAAAAATTAACTTAATTTTTTAATTAATCGTAATTTTTTAAAAAGAAAAAATCGTAAAATTGCAATTTTCATAAGAAATAATTATTCGATTGCGCTCAAATTTCACACGAATATATTAATTCATGATATGAAGGTTCTGTAAAAAATTCATTACAATAGGATAAAGCATGTAGGTGTTCTAAGTCAAAGAATTGTCTTAAAAAAGAAAAAACCCGTAAAATTACGATTTTCATGAGAAATAATTTTTCGATTATGCTCAAATTTCACACGAATATCTTAATTCATAAAATTAAGGTTCTGTGAAAAAATCATCACAATCGGATAAAGCATGTAGGTGTTATAAGTCGAAGAAATTTTTTAAAAATCGAAAAAAATCGTAAAATTGCGTTTTTAATGAGTAAAAATTTCCCGATTGCGCTCAAAAACGTGGCAGTTCTAAGTTCAGAGATTTCGAAGGCCTCCATAAAATTTTATCGCAATCGGAGTATCGGTTTAGCCGGAATCGTGTTAACAAACACACAAAAATACAAAAAAAAAGAAAGAGAAAAAAAAAAAACATTCCGGATTTTTTTCTCCAGTGTAGTGAAATGGAATCTTCGCTTCGCTCGCTACGCTCATCCAAATATTTAATAATAAAAATAATAATAATAATAATAATATAGAGGAATTGTAAGTCCGTACAACATGTTAGCTCCGGTTTTGACCGAGTTTGTATGAAATACATCCAATAAAATAATAATAATAATAATAATAATAATAATAATAATAATAATAATAATAATAATGGGAAAAGAACACATACAGTTTGTCTGTTTTGGCCAAAGGATAAGTGGATTTTTTGTTTTCTTGGTAAAGTGAAATAGGTCTAACTGCCATTGATCTTTAACTGATTTGATTTAAAGTCCTCCACTGAAATCAGTTATATTATAACTGAGTGGATAGACACTAAATACATTTTTTTTTTAAAGGAAAGGAGGACACAATAAATAAAAAATGCTTATGTATAAACTTGCCGGTAATTTCTAATGAATAGCATCCGCACAGCCAAATTATTCTAAACAGATACTCTGTACATCATAAGTCCCTCCCTTACTAAGTCGTCATCAGCAGTTGAAGTGGATAAGGTAACAAACAACTTTAAATTAGCTGCAGTTGTCATCGACAGGTGAAAAGTTTAGTCCAGCCCTTCAGTCTGGGCTTTATTTTCTCTATTATTTCCCAACCTGTCAACCCTTCTCCAATCTAAGCTTAACTAGTCAGTAGGCCTCCTCCCCATCCATTTCAAATAAATTTCTATTCCGTAGGCCTACTTACATGTGCCAAGTGCACAATCTCAAGTGACTGAGATACCTGGATTAAGCTTACCTAGATATAAATCATTTGAACCTTCATATATCTACTGTACCACTTAATTTCCATCAAGCGACTACATCAAACTATATTTTTTGTTTGTTATTATTCAGATCTTTTTATCATGACAAAAGTCGTGAAACCTTAGCATTAGGACTTGGATGTTTAGGACCTTTGAAAGTGGCAAAAATGCAGGCAAATAGTAGGCCTGCAAACACCAAGAACAGAATTAAAAAAAGGAGAAAAAACATCAAATTTCTATGCTACATATTTCACAATTTAAGTTATTATAGGGGCATCCCCGGTCTCTTTGCCAAAAAAAATGTGAAAGTTCACTTTAACGTTTCAATGGAGAATATAGAGTATAGTGGTCCCAACGAAAGAATGCAGGTGGCTCGAAATTGTTTTCCCAACATAACAACTTTGTCAATTCTATTCACGCTAGCTCAGCGTGGATCTTGAACACGGAAGAGCTCTGTGATCTAGCACAGATAATTTTTGCTTGCGTTGGTAAAGATATTTCTCTTTCATACACAAAGACGACATTCCTTTTACCAAGCATTCATTCTACCCCCACCACTACCATGCATCTGCATTCTTTCGTTGGAGCAAGTATAACAGTTTTATCGCAATACTAAGGCAAACTACCATCTGACCAAAAGAGGATTTTAGTAGATACAAAGTTGGTTAATGCACAGATTTTCATTAAAATGACCTTGAAAGAGAAAACTTTTAGATTAAAAACAGGATTGTAGTAGATAAAAAGTTGATCATTGTGATGAATCAAAATGCACAAATTTCCACCAAAATAACCTTGAATTGAAGGAGATTTTTTCGGGGGCAAGCCTCCCGGACCCCCACGTAGCCTTGGGTTGGGTACATATATGAATTAATTGGTTGAATCCCCCCCCCCCTCCTTATGAATTCGTGGGTACGCTACTGACACCAGGGGTTGAGGGAGAGATAGTGAGAGCCCAGGCAAAACAATGTTTGCATATGCATAGCTGGATAGTGTAACAATTTCATTTTTACATATTTTTGGAGTAGGCTCTGCTCGACATTGCTCTCAAACTAAAGTGTTCTGTATCATTTTTACTAGGCTACATATATGATATAAGTTAAGTACAATAGTACCTTTATAGTTTATAAGGCCAAAAAAGGAATTAATTCATAAAAAGTCAAAATAAAGTATGTATTTTTGGCATCAGTAACAGTTGAAAAGTACAATTTTTTAGGTTTGTATAGGCTTACTATTATTCAATAGAAAAAATATGAGATCCGAGCCCTACTAACCATTAACAAACGGTGTTAAGATTGGAGAAGGGTTGACAGGTTGGGAAAGCATAGAGAACATAAAGACCAGCCTGAAGGGCTGGGGGCGACAAAACTTTTCACCTGCTGATGACAACTGCAGCTAATTCAAAGTTGTTTGTTATCTTAATCCACAACACGTTTCGTCCTTCTGGGACTCGTCAGGCAGATGGTGGCCACTAAAAATCAGCTTACTACATTCAAACAAAACTCACAGAGTTTTGTTTTGTGAGTTTTGTTTGTATGTAGGTAGCCGATTTCTAGAGTAGTTAATTAATATAATTACTTTATAGAGGAATCCAGGGGGGGCGTCAAGTGCCCGCCTTGCCCCCCCCCCCCATGCAGACGCCCTTGTCTGTTGGATATATGCCTATGAGAGTGTGGACTGTGGAGTAATTGAAAACATAGAAATACCTTGTTTTTGATAGTTATTATTGCATGCCAGTATGCTAATAGAGATCTAGCCTTGGTTGTAAATTTACATATTACTATTAGGCCTAGCCTAGGTATAGGCCTACACATTTAATTCTTAACACACATTTAAATAATATTCACAATTTAAAGAAATTTAACAAAATAAGATCTGTGGTTACTACAGGTGTACAAAGTTATAGGGTTTTGAATTCCCATGCCAAGTATGGAGTACGCTTCCTGATAGTCTGTGACGTCAGTGTGAGGTACAGTTTGCAGTAGGCCTATGCAGCATGCTCGCCGTAGGCCGGCTTGACGCTCTTATTTAGGTAGACTGGGAAGCCTGGCCTAGGGACTACGAAGTAGGCTACAAAATGACTGAACAGGGTTTAGACAAGGCTGACTTTTTCCCCAAGTAAATACCCTTATTGTAACTTTTATAATGCATGCAGCATTTCTTTTAATCTGGAAATCTAAACAATAATGTGACTGAGAGGAGCCACAGGGAGCTGTCGGCTAGCTAGCTTCCTTTAGAGTCTGCGCCAAACTGTGCTCTAGGTACCATGATGTCACACTACTTTCAGTCTTTCACATAGCCTCGTGCTGCTTTTAAGGGGAAGACAGATTCAAATTTAACACATTAAATACTGACAATATGAACCAGAGACAAAAAACTTTTTAATTTTAATTTGTTTAAATGTTGTACACATATTCAAATTCTGGAACGAAGGCTATGTAGTTCCCCATTTCTATTTGGAGCAGCAATCACCATAATTTCAAATGTTAAGAAAAAAATCTTGATAGAGATAGACATCTGATTCTGAATAATGAACAATGAATTATTTTCATAATTTATGTTTCATTATTTGTCTGTGAGTACACAATAGGTACAGTAATAGTAGCAATGTTTAGGCCTACCATGCATTACAATATTATATTAGTGATACTGATATGATAGCACAACTTACTTGGAAGAGGTTCGTGAAATTGTTTATACATAAACATAAGATCCAATAGTGGATTGTGCCCAACAATTGGTTTCTTGAGTTTTGTTAGAAGTCTAAACACTTTTGTAACTCCAATACACCTATCAATGAACTCATCTTCATCTAAAGCCTGTTTGCCTTGACTGGAAGCACACTTATCTGTGATGGAATGATCAAGATGATCAGGAACTTCGACAAAAACCTATGAGTGACAGAAACAAATACAATGTACAAAGTAACAATGTTGTAAAAAGTATGCAGGATCTGAAATTATACCCATTTGAAGGGAGAAAAGCATAAAATGGTAAAAAAAATTGTTTTTGACGTGAAAAAAAAACTACAAAACCTTTTAACGTTTCTATTTTAAACATAAAGAACTCTCAACCGAAAAGGAGTTTTGTAAAAAATAGATAAGATAAAGGTTTTGTAGGTACAATAATAGTTAATAGTTATATAACTGAGTGGGTAGACTCTAAATAAAAATTTATTTATTTATTTTTTATTTAGTTTTACGAGATAAAAACTACAAAAAGTATGAAACAACAAGGAAAAATTCTGACACAATGTGTAGGCCTGCCTACTTATTATGCTAATGTTTGCATAAAGTTTAAAAATAGTTTTTCCAAGTAAAACTAATGGTTCTAACTTATATTTAAATGATTTCAAAACAAAATTCTTAAATGTATTTCATAATAAACAAGTAAAGCAGTGCATCTCAAAAGTCAAACACAACGTTTAAACACTGCGCCAAAACCGTGATGAGATGAAAGATATTCGGTAGCCTATATTCCTACTAAAAATGTAAAGATAACAACTTAGGATCTATAGACATAGTAATTACTGTCTCAGTCTGTGATAGATGATACAAGCATACCTACAGTGCTTGTTTGGAGTGCAGCTTAGTTGTGTTGCGTCGAAATAGAATGAAACCAGGTGGGTTTCACAATGTTACAAAACAGGACATTATTAGCTTCGATACCTACATAAAAATAACTTGTATTTAGTATACACAAAATTCCTAATCCTGCTTCCAACAATGTGTACGATTATTTAAAAAAATGTAACATACATAGCCAGACGCTATTGAAAATAAATTGGGGAGCCAAAATTGAACCGCCTAGACTAACCTACAAGAGCTATGAAATGAAATGGCCGAGAATTGTTTCCCACAGCAACGATCAACAAATGAGGTTGATTAACGTCTTCCAAAACCAAGCCCTGCGCATCATCACTGGAGGAGTCAAAACTACCCCAATCAACTCAATGGAATGGTATTGCCAGATTGAGCCCATGAAGCTGAGAATGGAAATGCGTGCCATTCAGCTTCATGAAAAATTAGTGCGCCTCGACCCTGATTTCTGGCTGAATCCAACCGTCTCTAAGAAAAAGGCCCATGCAAACTTTGCTGAGACTGCCATCAAACTAACAAGAGGCAGTTTACCCAGATTTTCTGGAAGTTACACGACTACTCTTTGAAGCCCCACCTCCAGCCAACGTTTTCCTGAGTTCAGGAGGACCCCGATTCTATAACTCTGACCGAGTTGGATCCGGACGTTTTCTACCGTAATCGACTCGGCTGTTAGTGATCGACCCGGTTGAGGTCAATATCGTTGTGATATAATCCGTGACAACCGAGTCCGACTAGGTCGTTAGCCAAAATTTGTTTATGTTTGATTAGTAAAAATGGTGGATGATAAGCCTTGGCCTACACGTAAACACAACAACATTATTAACTTTCTCAAACGAATAACAATAGTATGCTCAAAGAAAACCTACCTTTAGTAAGGGCCTACCCTTAAAAGTCCTGTACGTTCCCTTTTTTCATGAAATTATACTAGGGAAACGCCAAAGTCGTTATTAAACGAGTGAGTGAGTGAGCCAAGTGTTGAGTACCCGGGAACATCCCCTTTCCTCCCCTATACCTAAGGATCTAGCCCAGTATGAGGAATGTTACCGGGTACTCAACACATGGCTCACTCACTCGTTTAACAACGACTAAGGCGTTTTCCTAGTTATGTAAATTGAACATTTGAAATGCGAATAGTATTCAAAACGTATTAGCGTGAAACATTAACAAATTTCCAAGATAAAACAAAATCACCTAAGTTTTATTTCCCATTTAACACCCCTCCAAAATATAATGTGGGTGTAAAAATATAAAAAAAATTCGAGCTAACGGGTATCGAACCCCAACCCTCCGTGCGGTAGACTAAATGCTTACCAATAGGCCATGCAAGCAACGTAGATATTGTCCCGCTAGCTGCTACTAAACAAATGCTATCGATATTTTAAAATCACATTTTTATTTATTGTAGGATTAAATCGCAATGGATCTAGCTGATTTTGTTAGCAGTTCTCAGTAAACTTGTACTGGATGTCTGTTTAAAATTTCAGCCCAATCTGTTCAGCGGTTCGGCTGATTTTCGACGTACAGACAGACAGACAGAATCACAGAATGAGAACCGTTCGAGTTGAATGGAGACACTCGGTCGCTCCGCTCCCTCGTTTAACCATTTAAAACCAATTTCTCCCCGATTGGAAATAAATAATACACAGATCTATGTCATTTCAAATATTTGACACATGACTGCATTCATTTGTTCACATTTGACCGTCCACTGCCAAGTAAATAATACCTTTTGACCTCGATCAACAACAACCGAATCGATTACCGTTTCACTGGAACGATTACTGTTGCTCCCGAGTTGATTACCGTTGCCGAGTTGAACCCGTGAAGTTACTGAATAGTTACCCGAGTCCTGACTAGTGATGTGAAATTACCGGTAATTTATAATTTGGTAAATTACCTGGTAAATTACCCGGTAATTTACCAATGGTCGGTAATTTAAAAACTAAAAATTGAAATGGTACAATTTAGGGTGCCTGGTTGAGGGAAAAATGTTTTTAAAATGTTTGGGCATTTATTCAGTACTGGTAGGGTAGGTACCTAACCAGTATTTAAGGCTGATTAATTATTTAATTACTAGGCCTATGTGCATCTACACTTGTGTAGCCTATTTGTTTTGTAGAGTGGTGGAACAATGCACTTAGAGGCACACACACTTTAGTTCTATAGCTAGCTCATATAGACTAAATGGTTATAGCCATCTACTATTGAGTCAGTGGGTACAATGTATCACGATTAAGTATTAACATGTGTGACTGTGACTGTACAGCCCACTTAAAGTTTGTACCATAAAAGTAACTTTTTTAGCTACATCAATTTAAAAAGTTGTAGGTCTATTCGCGATCGCAAAACTTCGATACGCAGTCTGGCGGGAGAAATGTTCCCTAAGCCAAAGGGTGCAGGCTAGCTGTGTCCAGGCTGGGCGCTTACGGGGCTAGCGTGCAGTGAAATAAGTAAAATGGAATTTCCTCCTATAAAAAGCGAGAAAAGTCTCGAGTATTGTTATGTTCCGTCTGCAGCACATTGACAAACAAAAATATTAACGTATCCTTCCGTCAGTTCCCAAAGGAAACCCAATATGTTAGTGTAACTGACAGCTTTGCCAACTCTGTGGTTATACCTTTACCAACAGACGAAAGGAATGGGGACGACTATTAGATTTATTTAGTTGTCCTCCCTTGTAAATCAAAAATAGACGTGAAATAATTTAATTAATCAATTAATACAAATAAAATATCAGAGTGTACATAATCGTACGGTCATAGGCGATACCACCTAACAAAGGCTAATAGCTTCCGACCCCCACATGTACAATGTAGCAGAGTGGTAGTGAGAGTGAGTTCTATGCGAAAGGTCGGCTGTTCAAATCTTCGTTAGGTCGTTATTTTTTTAATATCCTATTTAGGACCAAGTTTTTCTGCAAATGATTTCATCACATTCGGCCTCGTCGCGGACGCAATTCTACGTCGGAGATAATATATGTGTGGCAAGTACTATGAAGAGAATCACGAGGTTCACACTGTGCCTCCAACGACTGCGACTAGTGCTGAGTGCATTTATTGTTATTAAGTATTAATATTGAACGTATAACATAGAATGAGAGTAACAAACAAAACGGAAAGATGGTCCATGTGTAATGTTGGCCTAGCCGTAGGCCTATGTTCAGCTATTCAGCACTGCTAGCCTTGAACATAGAACACAAATGGGGTCCTAATTATTATTACGATTTGAAATATTTTTACAATGCATTTTTCAAGAGTCTACTAGAAGCAACTAACCGTATACGCATTCATACGGACAGCTGACCAACAAACTCTCACATCACTGTAGGCCTACCACTTTCATCAGTGACCGTACGTCACTATTATTACGGCACGCCTAGAGCCAATCAAATCTTGGACCGAACGAATGATTTTGCGCTATAATAACCTTTAGCCCATTATACATCCAAAGTTATTACGGCTGGCCATAGGAATTAACACTGCCTTGATTATCACCTTGATTTAAAAATCCGGTAAAGGTGTGTAAAATTGGAAGCTAACGCACTTGAATGTAGGCATAGCCCCAGCATTTTTAACAATTATCTTGGACACGTTCCACAATCTCGCACGTTACTAAAACTACACTATTTATTATGGCCTCGCCATCTTTTATATTTCTAGTCGATTCACATCCTTCTACGTATTTGAAAATATCTATAAAACTCAATCTTTCGTTTGACGTTTCTCCATCTACTACGCTTGTATTTACTTCCCTTGCACCCGTTGCTGCGGCCATGTTGGAAAATGACGTCACCGGCATTTAACCTTGAGACCGCGAATAGCAGGCCTAATACAAAAATATGCAGCTACCTTCTTTACCCTAATGACATTACCTTTAGAAAATAATGACAATGCTTTAATTTAAAAAGATAACTAGTAGGCCTAACAAAGAAAATGTACCTTGGGATTTTGAAGATAAAGTTTAAAGAAAAAAAAGTAAAGTAAAGATTTCAAATTTACGGTGAAATTTGGTATTTTATGGTAAATTACCGTAATTTCGGTAATTTACCACATTTGTAATTAACCGCGTAAATTACCAACTCACATCACTAGTCCTGACACATGAAATCATCTTACACCTACTTTTAAAATTGATGGAATTGAGAAAAAAGAAGATTCGGACCTAAAAGAGCTGAAAATTCGGTCGATGGCACACTTGAAAAAGCCACTTCCCTCTTAATGAATGGGTAAACGTCTTCACAGATGGCTCCGAAGATAAAACCACTAATCGCTCTGGTTACGGCAATATACTACTTCCTCCCGTTGTTGGATGAGCGTAGGGAAGATTCCATTCTACTACACTGGAGAAAAAAATCCGGAATGGATTTTTTTCTTTCTTTCTTTCTTTTTTATTTTTTTTATTTTTGTGTGTCTGTGAACACGATTCCGGCTCAACCGATATTCCGATTGCGATGAAATTTTATAGAGACCTTCGAAATCTTTGAACTTAGAACTGCACCATAGGAAAAATCGATCAAAAAATTATTTCTCTTGAAAATCGCAATTTTATGATTTTTTTCGGTTTTCTTTTTTGTTTGTATTTTTGTGTGTTTGTTAACACGATTCCGGCTAAACCGATACTCCAATTGCGATGAAATTTTCTGGAGACCTTTGACATCTTTGAAATTAGAACTGCCACCCTTTTGAGCGCGATCGAAAAATTATTTCTCATGAAAATCGGAATTTTACGATTTTTTTTCATTTTTCTTGTTTTTTCTGTTTGTATTTTTGTGTGTTTGTTAACACGATTCCAGCTAAACCGATACTCCAATTGCGATGAAATTTTCTGGAGACCTTCGAAATCTTTGAACTTAGACCTGCCACGTTTTTGGGTACAATCGAAGAAATATTTCTCATGAATATCGTACTTTTACGATTTTTTTTTCGATTTTTAGTGCGATATTTTCGTGACATTTGGGCCGATTCTGACCAAACGGGTGGGGCTACAACGTTCATATTTCAAATGGACATTAAGGTAATGGTGATGTTTTGCTTTTTGAAAGATAAAGTTGAAAAAGTTAGCCAGAATCCATAGAAATAAAGGTTTTAATATGAGTTTTTTTGAGGTTTATAATAACAATTAACAAGTAACAATAGAAACTTGACGACAATCACCTACAATGCATTCAAAAAGCACTTGCAAAGGAAAAGTGGTCCTACGCAAACTAAAAACTTACAAAAAAGCTCATCCATCAACGCGGCGGGACTAAAGCGTTTTCCTAGTTAAAGGTTTAACACAGAGACATCCTATATTTCTTGGCCCTAAACTGTATAACTTACTTCCCAATCACATAACTTTGCTTAAAACAAAATATAGCTTCAATAGACAATGTATTTTGTTTTTGTGGCTAAAAAGTCTTAGTATAGAAAAAGTTAATTACATTATAAATTGTTACCCTAGTATCTAAATATTATTATGGTGCAAATGCAGTTATTTTATAGTTTTACCTATAATTATATTAAAACTAGTTTGTAATGCTATTGCTGCTTGTTAATGTAGCATAAAAAATAGGCTCCTATAATAGGCCCAATTTCTTATTCTGATTATTTATACTGCATTGTTATATATTATATTATTCGAAACTCGAAAGTCACATAATGGCTATATTTTCAGTAGTGTAACTTGTTTTTGTTGACTTTGTATTTTTTATTCTTTCCTGTCTTAGCTAAAAGTAGGTAGGCCTACCTACATTGTTCTTAGTTTCTTAATTGGATGAGCATAGCGAGCGAAGCGAAGATTCCATTTCACTACACTGGAGAAAAAAATCCGGAATGTTTTTTTTTTCTTTCTTTCTGTATTTTCGTGTGTCTGTTAACACGATTCCGGCTAAACCGATACTCCAATTGCGATGAAATTTTATGGAGGCCTTCGAAATCTCTGAACTTAGAACTGCCACGTTTTTGAGCGCAATCGAAAAATTATTTCTCATGAAAATCGCAATTGTACGATTTTTTTTAATTTTTTGAAAATTTATTTTACTTATAACATCTACATGCTTTATCCAATTTTAATGATTTTTTCACAGAACCTTAATTTTATGAATTAAGATATTCGTGTGAAATTTGAGCACAATCGAAAAATTATTTCTAATGAAAATAGAAACTTTGTGGGTTTTTTCTTTTTTAAAACAATTTTTTTACTTATTACACCTACATGCTTGATCCTATTGTAATAAGTTTTCACAGAACCTTAATTTTATTAATTTATATATTCGTGTGAAATTTGAGCGCAATCGAATAATTATTTCTTATGAAAATCCCAATTTTTTGTTTTTTTTATTTTTTTAAAATTACGATTAATTAAAAAAAATTAAAATTTAAGTTAATTTTTTATTTTATTTAATTTAATTTAAAAAAAATTTGAACTTAGTAATGATTTTTTCACAGAACAACAGAAAATCCACATAACACATGGTAGCACAATGCACCAATACGCTCATCCAACAACGCGGCGGGAATTAAGCGTTTTCCTAGTAAGTTTAATATTATACATTCATACTGCATTGTTATTATATACTTATATCCACTATTCTCATGCTTACTAGATCGACAGCAACGTAACTTGTTTATTCCTGCCTTAGTTTATAAGTAGGCCTAGGCACTAGGTATATTGTTCCTAGTTTTAATGAGATTTATATTTTTATTTTTATATTGTTAATATCATGACTCATGATAATGATTATATTTTCTTATCTTTACAAGGGCCACACCTCAGGAGACCCATCTCCTTCAGTGGCCATAAACAAATGTATACACAAAATGTAAATTCTATTCAATAAATATTCTATTCTATTCTATTCTCTTTTTTGTGGAGGCCACCCCTCTTGGCACAGGGGCAACACACTTTGATGCTGAAGTTGCAGCACTTGCCAGGGCAGCCCAGAAAATTGCAGAAATGCCAACCTTTCCGTCCTTTCCAACAAAAATAAATTTGTCATCCTCTGCGACAGCATCTCAGCCATACAGTTCGTCATAAAAGCAGATAATTATTAATTACCACCCTGATGTGTTGCTCTTCAAAAACCCTTTTACTAGCTTGCGTCAACAAGACAATGCTTAAAGTTAAGTGGATCCCCAGCCACTGTCAAATTCTGGGGAACAAAAAAGATACCTCACCAGCTCTCTCTTATGACATTTGACCAAGTAAAAATTCTTCACAAACAGCACAGAAGAGGCTGCAATAGTGAAATCTTGGTGGGATGAGATCAAAAAAGGGCCAGACAAAAACTGGTTTCGTACAGCCCAGTTCCGACAAGTTTGCAGCTGACCATGACATTCTGCAACACCATCTGAACAGATTCAACATCACCTTTTCAGATGCGCCGCACTCCAGAATGACATTGGCTCCCTGAGCAGGTCAGAGAAAGAAGCCATTTTATACTGGATAGCAAGAAAGAACAATGGCTGAAGAAGCTCCTCTCTCCACAGGAAAAAAAAGAAGGTTAATTAGGCCTAAGTACTAATGTGATATTTGGAATCTGTACTTTTTAGACATTTGTGTTTCTCTTTGAAAAACCTCAAAAAGCAGATTCTACGTCAGATATCTCTAGTTATATGGTAGGTCTAATAGATAACATTTGATTTAACTACCTTGTCAGTGGAATCTTTGAAGATCTCTAGCCCAGGAAATTTTTCTTCCAATTTTTTTACTATAAAATAAGTTTCCAATATCTTTGTGTAATCAATCTTGTCAAATAGCAGTAACTTGTTTCCTGTTGTAGCAGACTTAAGCCACTCTGATACACGAGTGCACCCCTCTTCGATCAATGTCTCGGTCTCTTCACTGGGTATAAGCTCTGAATTACGAACATTTTCGAAGTCTTTCCGGAGCTTTCTCTCCTCAAGATTGTTAAGATAACCCACCCCTTCACATACCAGCTGTAACAGACAAATTTAATGTAGGTAACAAGGCCAAGTTAAGAATTACCAACAACCCTGTTTTGGGGCAAACGCATTTTGGGACATTGATTCAACTAGAAAAAAAACTTGGGAGCTAACTTTTCTTCATTTATTTACATGTTGAAAGTCAAACGGCTGTACTCCTCAATCTAGGAAATCTTAAGTTTTAAACATCAACTTGGAACTGACATATTTTTATATGCAATCAATGAAATATTTGTTTTGAAACTCGCACTTTTACTACTTGAAGTGCTTTATTCTGGTTCAATAGCAACTAAGAACTCTATGAAAATGTATGGGCATATTTTACACACTTAACATATTGATCACACAGGTTAATTTTGTAAATTGTCAGGTTTAGTATTACCTATACATAATGTGAATGTCAAGAAATGGACCTCATGTTTTGGATATTATTATTAAATAATAATATTTATATCCAAATTGATTTAGGCCTATAATATATAACCCACTTTGCTATCAAATAAATATGTGGGATAGTTCCCACAGTAATTATATTCATCAAAATATTTAATACTAGTCCTCTCCTCTCCTGTTTGAAATAAAAAAGGACAGCTAGTTTAGTATTGAGTTCTGGGTGATCTTTGGGCTGTTGTTGACGTCAGGTATTGAAGAAGCCTCCAACATGGGTGGCAAAACGTCGAGCAGTGCCTATCATCGACACGACGCAACAGCCCAAAGATCACCCACAACTCATCTACGGATCGTGAAAGTACAATATCTCATAGTTTTGTATTTTTTAAGTGAAAAGTAGACAACTGGTTACTTTCTGGAGTTTTGAATTATTTGAACTTTCTGTTATAATTTGTCAATGTTATCAAAATTATGTGTTGCAACTAGGGCTGTGAAGTGTGAACACCCGGGTACCCGCCCGTTGATAATAACCCGGGTAATGAAATGAGTCCTCGGGTAGTCGTGCAACTATTTTTTTTTTTCCTATGCCGAAAGCTTGATTTTTCAATCATTTTTCTTCCTGGCTATCCAGTAAATATGTGCTTTCTTCTCTGGCCCGCTCAGGTTATTTGGCAGGGGGTCAATGTCAGATTTAAGTGCGGCGCAGCTGAAGAGGTGCGCTCTGTCCTGAAATCCCGATGTACATAGTTTGCAAGTTGCTGGTTCCTTTGTGATTTGAAATCGACTCAGGTGGTGCTGCAGGACGTCATGTCCTGTGGCCAGCCGGAACTATGCTGTTGCCACCTTTCTTGTCCAGGATTTGTCTGGCCCTTTGAGGACCTCGTCCCGCCATGGTTTGTGATACATCTTGGCCTCTTGAAGTCTTCCATAGGATATCTTGAGGCCCTCCTTGGCAAGGTTTTTGGCAGAGTTGTAGGAGATACTCGCCGTGTCAGGGGCAGACTTCTTCGAGCCCAACTTGGCTAGCGCGTCGGCCTTCTCGTTGCCCAGGATGTTGCAGTGGCTGGGCACCCATTGAATTTTAAGCACTTTTCCATGCTTCACATTTTTTATTAAACTCTTTTTGAGGGACAGGGAGGCTTCTTCACATTTTTCCATCTGACAGATCTTCTTGATGGCGGCCTTGCTGTCAGAGATAATGACAAATTTTGTCTTTTTGAGTGGAAAGGTTGGTGTTTCTGCAATTTTCTCTGCTGCTCTGGAGATGGCATTTATTTCTGCATCAAAAATGCTCAAGCCTGGTGCCATTGGGTGTGCCTCTTCAAAGAAGATGCAGTGGAAGCTAAAGCCAGTATTCCTCCCCGAGCTGTTTCGGGAGCCGTCCGTAAAGACATGCACCCATTCGGATATTGGGTAGTGCTTCTTCAAGAGAGACTATTTTACAACTCAAATTCCGCTCAATTATCGCCACCCAGACTTTCACTTGTCAACGCGCAGCGGCGGCAGTAGGGGGAGTGCTCGAATTTCGTCTGAGTCGAGCTCAAGTGAGTGAGTGAGTGAGTGACGTCACCAACACTGACGAGAGCCGAACATTACGCGGAGTACGGAGAAGGCCCTCGCTACGTGCGCATCACTATTCATTGTAATCGGCCTATAAGTGACTGGCATACATTTAAGCATTCCGTCAATATCAGTTCCTTCTGAAAATGCGTTTTCAACAGCTGGACATATCGTTTGAAAACAAGCATCTCTGGCGCCCGAGACCGTTGATATGTTTACGTTCATGAGAACAAGACGTGTTGAAAAGTGACGACCTATCTGTCAAAATTAAGTAAATAATTGAGTAATTTTACAAAACCTTTTTTCCACTTGCTTAGCCTTAGGGTATATATGAAAAGGAAAATTTTGTAATTTTGGGTACCTGTCCATAAGATCGACGAGTAGGCCTACCCTGGGCGGTATTTTTACTAATTTGCACAGCCCTAGTTGCCACTTAATATTATACTTCCTTGTGATGTTTGTGTGATTTTGTTGTTGTCATAATGATTGTGTGTGTTGCTTTAACATTTAAATTTATTTCTTCTGGTTTCATATAATACATTTTTCCTTTGTATTTCTTTTGTCTTAATTAGGTTACAGTAAACCGTTTGTAATATGTTCACTTTATTTATAATAAAATAATCATTGTAGGCCCTAGGCCTAAGACTGTCAATACACAATTAAACATACTTTGTTGGATATTGTCAGCCCAAACACAAGGATTTTGTT
Source organism: Sweltsa coloradensis (assembly GCA_024449915.1). Classification (NCBI taxonomy): domain Eukaryota; kingdom Metazoa; phylum Arthropoda; class Insecta; order Plecoptera; family Chloroperlidae; genus Sweltsa; species Sweltsa coloradensis. The sequence goes on from JAMZAV010000332.1 coordinate 646,700, forward strand.
CCTTAAATGTGGTCATCCCACCCTACTTTCTTTTCCTGTGTATATTATCTTAAAGTCAAAAATTGTAATATTCTTCATCTTTACGGTAGGCCTACCAATGCAAGTGAGATATGAATTGATCGGTGGAAACATTAGCATTCAAATAATATTGTCAGTTCATATACCCTAGGTCATTTAGTCATCATTTAATACTAAGTTGTCAAAAATAAAATATTATATGCCCAGTCCTTTAGTATTTAGTGACGTACGTATAGTAATAGTATTTTGTTTATGTTTGTTTAACACTAGTAGGGCCTATAACGTGGGAATAAGATGATGATAAAAATTTTAATTTAAATTGGATTTCCCATTATTCAACTTTCTAGCACTAGGCCTATGTCTTCCAATGATTGTAAGGATTCTTTGCAACCGAGTAAGGAATTATATCAATCGAACAGTCTTTTACTAACTTTCCTGCAAAATATGATAATTATAATTGATAGATCATACAGACTGTACAATGATTTCAAACGTGAGAACCTGCAAAAGAGTCAGCGACTCCTCTTAGCACCTCGTTGCTACCAGTCTTGGGCACGTTCCCCCAAAAAAGGAACTTTGAAAAGTTAAGTTACTTCTGCCTAAAAAGGAACTGAAACGTTCCTCGTTCCTCAAAAGGAACTTATAGTTCCTTTCACGTTCCTTATACCATCACTGATTTAAACAATAATAAATTTGAAATGAGTTTATTTATCATTACTCTTATTTATTAAAGTGAGTCCCAGGCTATCTGTCGAGGGTGGCGCCATTTTTAAAAAACAAGATGTCACATTGATATTTTCATACTGCAGTTTACGATATCAGCTACTGGAATTCGAAGGGATTACGACGACGAAAGGAACTTATAAAGGAACGTTAAATTCGTTCCAAGTTCCCACGAAATAGTAACTTTGACGTTACAAGTTCCTGATCAAAGAAAAGGAACTCGTTCCCACAAAAGTTCCTGAAAAAGTAACGCGTTCCTCCCCAAGACTGGTTGCTACGTGCTTTATAGTTTAATTCCAAACAAGATGTACTGTATGCCTAAATAGGTAGGCCTACCCGGTAGTCATAACAACTACCTAGGTACTTACCTGGTTAAATTCAAAGGAATGTTCGCTAAGAAACTCAGCTGCACTTGTCTCGAAATATAAATATTTCTCAGATTCATACAAGTTTGAACCAAAGTTAGATACATGAAATACATAAGTTGACCCAATGTACTTGTTCTCATCACGATCAAATTGAAAAGCTGTGATTCCCAATTGGATAATAGTATAGTTTTTTATATTATCTCGAACTGATGCATAGCGATCAGCTGGAGAATCAAATAGACTGAAACAGAAAATAAATTAGTTTTATGAGACAAATATGAGACACTGTTTGAAGTTTTGCCACCCATGTTGCTTACGTATGGTGGCTTCTGCTCTTGCCCTGACAGCCACTTCCTTAAAATGTCAGTTGGCCTTAGGGTTGTCAACTCTCCTGTATTTCCCAGTCAATTCCCGTTTCCTGTATCAAGTCTACACGGGAATCACTTTTCCCGTATATATCCACAGTTGGATACGATGTTTATAAGCCATAGATTAAGATATACTACAATGTATAAATTTAATGAGGCAAACAAACATTTAACAAAATAAACACTTTAAGTAGGTAGACACTAGGCACACACAAATTGAAATTGGCCTAATACAGCAGTTGCTGACAATGTTCAGGCTGGGAATTAACAATAGTTTATCACACTAAAGCACAATTTGAGCTACAATAGCATCCCTGCTTGGAATCCGACTACTAGAGCTAACTTTATGAAGCTTGAGGCAATTCAAAACCGTGCCACGAAGGCTATTTTACACAAATCGAGTTTTTATTCAGACAGTGCGATGTAGAGGCTACATGCTTGCGACCTTCCTTCCATTGAAAATTTGTGCAATGAAGCTGATGTGAAGTTCCTTCGACAACAAATCACTGGTTCTGCAGATTTGAATCTATTTCATCGTATCACTCTAGACAATAAACCTCGTAGACATAACCCAGGAACTTTGATCATCCCTCCTCGTGCACGAACTTCATCATATCAAAATGGATTCTACTATCGTTCTGCATCATTATGGAACACTCTACCGGCTGACGTGAAGACTTCCAGACATTTCAATATTGATATTAGGAACCATTTCAAAATTTCTTAATGAGAACGCATCAATCAAGTAATGACATGCTGGAAGTAATCAAATTATTGTTCACCATTGTTTGTACACCCTTTACTATCAATTGTTCACCATCATTTGTTCACCCTTTCACTATCTCATTTTATATTATTTGTAACATAGGGCCTACCATCATTGTTCACCCTTTACTAGCAATTGTTTACTGTCATTTGTTCACCCTTTACTATCTAATTTTATATTATTTGTTAATTTATTTCTATTGTATTTTATAATGTGGTTTTAAGAACTAAGCATAGTAAGTTAGACACTTTGTGGCTGGGGCCTCATGGCCCTTTTCTAACTTTCTATGAGGTTGTGCACCTTAATATTCGATTATCTGTACAATTTCTAAAATAAATAATAATAATAATAATAATAATAATAATAATAATAATAATAATAATAATAATAATAATAATAATAATAATAATAATAATAATAATAATAACCATCATCATTATCTGTTGCCACGTCCAACTCTGCGTTGGGTTGGCATTGAAGACAGGCCTCTCCATCTTCTTCTGTCCTGCCACCAATCCTCTTCTTCCACCACATTCCACTCTCCTCCCCGCTGTTCTACATCTTTTCTCACACTATTCTGCCATCGATGTCGTGGTCTGCCCCTTGGTCTCCTACCTGGAATTTCCAATTCCATCATCCTTCTCGGTAATCTTGATCTTTCCATTCTCTTGACATGTCCGAACCACTTTAATCTTCTCTCTCCAATTCGCTCCATTAAATTCCTCACGCCTACTTGATCTCGGATATCCTCATTCCATATTCGGTCCCATCTAGTCTTACCTACAATGCTTCTCAAAAACTTCATATCTACAGCCTGCACAAGACTCTCCTCCACTGCTGTCATATTCCAAGTCTCTGCTGCATATGTCAGTATTGGAACAAAGTAGGTCTGGTAGATGATAACCTTGCACTTCTTTGGCACTTCTCTGTTCCATATGAGATCTCGGATAGATTGGAATAACCCAACAGCTTGCTGTGTCCTTCTTCCTATCTCTGGTTGAATCCTTCCATCGCATGCTACTATACTCCCCACGTACTTGAAATTTTCCACTTGCTTCAAAATCTGTCCTCCTAGTAGAATCCTGACATTCTTCGCTTTATCTCGTGTCATCAGCATTGTTTCACTCTTGCCACTTCCAAACACCAGTCCATATTCTCCTGCCACCACACTCCACACATCAACTTGAGATTGCACCTCCTCTTCATCCTCTCCCCACACCAAAAGATCGTCTGCAAATAACATTATTTTCATACATTCTTCCCCGATTCTCTCTGCAACTTTCCGGGTGATTTCGTCCATGACAATAATGAACAATAGTGGAGACAGTACACTTTCTTGTTTTAACCCACTCCTAATGTCAAACCACTCTGTAATTCCACCTCTTGTCTTTACAGCACTTCTAGATATCGAGTACATCTCTTTCACTCTTGTTATTATTCCTTTGTTAACTCCTATATTTTCCATTGCATCCCAAACCTTCTCTCTTTTGAGGCTATCGTATGCCTTTTCGATATCTAGAAAAGCCAAACACAGGTCCTTTTCTCGGACATAGCACTTTTCCATTAGCTGTCTGAGTGAGAAAATCAGGTCCACCGTCTATCTTTCTCTTCTAAATCCGTGTTGTTCTTCTCTTAAATCTCCTTCTATCGAGATTCTAATTCTGTTATCTATTATTCTTTCATAGATCTTGGCACAGTGACATGTCAGAGTTATCCCTCTATATTTGGCACAGTTTCGCTTGTCTCCCTTTTTAAATATAGGTACAATGAGACCCTTTTTCCAGTCTAAAGGAACTTCCTTATTCTTCCATACAACAGATAAGACTCTGTATAGCCATTGCATCCCCACAGGCCCTGCCGCTTTTATCATTTCCACTGCCAGCTCATTTACTCCTGCAGCTTTACCATTTTTCATTTTCTTCATTGCCAGTTCCAATTCTATCCATGTGATGCTACCATCTTCTTCTTCATCCTCATCTCCAGACTCTTCTCTATGCACTACCTCAGGTGCTCTTATCTGCTGTTGGTTGATATCAGGGTTTAGAAGGGTTTCAAAGTATGTCTTCCACATTTTTCTCTTCATTTCATCATCTGTCACCACCACCATTTTCTTGAACCAGGTTGTGGCTATCAACCTTTTCTTTTCTCCTTTCTCTCATTATGCCATACAACATCTTCTTGTTACCATGCACATCCTCCCTCATTTCTTCTGTCCAGCCAAGAAACCATTTTCGGCGTTCTTCTTTGACCACTGCCCGTGCATCTCTTTTACATTTGTTGTACTCGTCTCTAGACTCCTGTGATTTAACTCTATACCAATTCCTGAATGCGTTATTCTTCTTTGCAGTAGCTTCTTTTGTCCTATTATTCCACCATGGTGTTTCTTTATACCTTCTCTTTCCATTTGTCCTACCACATACCAGTTCAGCTGCTTGAACAAGACCCTTTTTAAAGGCACTACTCTTCTTCAACCCCTCCTATTTCACTTTTAGGAATTTCTCTAGTGACCAACAACTTATATTCTCTAGCTACCTCCTTATCCTTTAGTTTCCACACCCGTATCTTCTTTTCTTGGATTGTGCTCTTCTTTACTTGCTTTAGTTCTTTAAATTCGGCAACTACCAGTCTGTGGTCGCTATCCACGGACACACCCGGTATAACTTTCACTTCCCGTAGATCTGGTTTTAGCTCCCCATCCACTAGTATATAGTCTATGACTGATTTTTGTTTGCCATTCAGTTTCAGTTTCAGTTTATTTTTTCTGGCAAAGTAGCCAATTTACATTACATACAATAATATTTCACACAATAATATTCATCACAACATTTAGACATTTCATATTATAACCTATCTTAATAATTAATTAATAACATTTTTGTTTCTTTTTACTAATATTTCTATAAAACCTGGTGTTGTACCCATTTAATACATTTGGATTTGAACAATCCTACACTTTTTACACTTTTAATTTCAATTGGAAGTTTATCAAACTCTTTTACACCAGAGATAAAAATAGAATTTTGCATTTTTTTTTAATTACACCTGATTCGAAAAGAATTTCCAACAACAGATCCCCTTGTATTAAAATTATGTACATTCTTCACATCAGTCATTTTTTCAACTAAATAATTCGGCATATAATTATTTTTAATTTTATAAATGAAAACTAATACCAATACCATTATAGTCTCCTTAACACTTAACCATTCCAAAATATTTAACATATCTCCACATTTTATAATACACCTCATGGCTTTATTTTGTAGAATCTGTAATTTATCTAACTCATTTTTATTACTTTGATACAACACTGTAGCGCAATATTCAAAATGAGGCTTTATTATACTGTTATATACCATATTCCTTGTCCAACTAGTAAGTTTGCCTCCAATTCTTCTTAAATAACCAATTTTCTTCCCAATTTTTTTAATTATATAATTTACATGTAATTTAAATTCTAGTTTGTCATCAATAATTATTCCCAAATATTTAAACTCTTTCAAAATTTCAATCACCTCATTTACTACTTTTAGTTTATTTAAAATCTCTCCATCTCTACAGCTATATCTTGTGATCTTCTGACTTTCTCTTTTCTCATACCAGCTATTCCCTACCTTCAAACCATGTCTCCGACATATTTCCAGGAGTTTCTTTCCTTCTCTGTTCTGCCTTCCGTAACCATGAGGGCCCATTACATCTTCGTATCCCTTCCTATCGCTTCCAATGTGCGCATTGAAATCTCCCATAATTATGATGTTATTATTTAAAATGCGACTTTCCAGATCTCGTTCAAATGCATCTTTTTCTACCTTACTGCATCCCACTTGTGGTGCATAGACTTGTATAAGTGTTAGGTCTTTACTTTTAATGCGGAACTTGATACTAATGATCCTGTCATTTACATATGTCACTCCTAATGTCGGCTCACCGACAGGGTATAAAGAAATACGTTTAATTACAACTTACAACTCATAAATTGAATTAGAAACAATAGGCCTATTCTTTAAAGTGATGGTTTTATTTGGATCTTGTCATTCAGACCTCAAAACATAAACATAAAACATAACATATCAATCTCCCTTGACAACAACAATTGAAAATACACAACCCTCAACATATTATAATATAAATGATAGGACTACCCAACCCACTGTGACTGGAATGCAAGGCATGACATACCCCCCAACGGTGATGTATCCGGCTGCATGGCTGCAATGTAATGCTTTAAATGTTTCATTGTCGGTGCATAACTTCTAGTCATTCAAAGATGTGAAAATATTGTTTTGTTATCTAGGTCTAGCTGTGTATCTGATTAGTTTTATTGTGATCACTGAATTTTATTTTATTTCACTATGTTAGGCCTATTGTTTTTATTATAATAATTATTATTACGATATTGTTATTGTGTAAATCAGGCGACACAATCTTCACTGATTGTCTTGGTTTAACATTTACTTGTATACCTGTACTTGTATAATTGTTTAACTTGTCTGAATAAAAAATTGAAATTGAAATTGAAAATCACCCAAATCTCACAGTGTGTTGGGCAAACTTGTTGTGCCTAGCACACACAACTTATGAACAGGTCTGGGATAGGTTCCCTTGGTTGTCTTCACATCTACCACTCGAATACGTGCCCGTCCTTTCCTGGGTATATGGTTTCGATCACTCCTTTTGGCCAGCTGGCTCTTGGTAGATTTCCATCTGCTATCACAACAATGTCACCCCTTTTGATACATTCCACAGGTTCATGCCATTTTTCCCGTTTCACCAAAGTTGGTATATATTCTTTTATCCAACGTTTCCAAAAATGATCAGCAAGCCTCTGACCAATCCTCCATTGTCTTCTTAGGATTAAATCATTATCATCGAAGATCCCTGGTACAGATATTCCTGATGAACTTCCAAGAAGGAAATGGTTTGGTGTCAAGGCTTCCGGCTCTGTAGTGTCGACGGGTACATGTGTAAGAGGTCTACTATTAACCATAAACTCTGCTTCTGCAAAGAGTGTTTGAAGCACTTCAAGCCGGGGACATCGCGAGTGCAGCGTCACTGACAATGCTTTTTTTACACTTTGAACCATTCGTTCCCAACATCATCATCATCATCATTATTTATTGACCATGTTTTGAGCTCTTTTGCTCTGTTACAGGGCATATAGTATAGCATTTACAACATCCAGTTTCTAGATACAATTTACATTTCAATGTATTATTTGAAAAAAGAAACATGTAATATGCACATAAGATTATCAGCTATTATCTACTAGAAGTACCTAGAATATAACACTAATTTGGCCATACAGGCCAGTTCCTTGAATTTAATAATATTCTTTTAACCTGTTTTTGAAAACTGCTATGTTATCGGGTAGGGGGGTTAGAACCTTATTATCCAGACCATTCCAAATCTTAACTGCAGACCCCACAAATGAATTTTTTCCTACTTCTGTCCTAAATCTAGGAACAAAGAGTTTATTTCTATGGTCATTTTTACCAATGAAGGTGGCTGCTTGCAGTCTTTTATTAATATCCGACCAAGCTGGTTGACCTGATTGTGCCTTATACACTCCACACAGTTTAGAGAATTTCTCCTATCTTCTAGGGATTTCCATTCTAGGTCTTTATCATTTCTGATACACTGTACATTCGCCCATATTT